>OY283145.1:7799109-8999109 GCA_958299785.1 Medicago lupulina | reverse complement strand
TATGCCCTGGAGCTTTGCTCACCAGCGACGAAGGCTTATGCCTTGGAGTATATTTATGCTCATAGCGACGAGGGCTCATGCCCTGGATTGGTACCACATGCATATAAGACGTAGGGTTGCATAGTCAAGTGTTGATGTCGAGTCGAGTCGTCTAAGATGTTTAATAAGATGTATATGATAATGATTATGATGATGCTAAATGATGTGTTGTTTATGATGATGTTCTAAATGCTAGATGTTTATCTGTGATGAGTTGAATTATGTTGGTTGTTTGAATTGTGATTATTTGATTACATGTTTAATATAATTATTTGTGAATCTCACCCCTTCTGCTGGAATTGCCGCCTCGTGGGCAAGTGCAGGTAACCAAGATTAGGTGCAGACGTGTGAGGATTTCTGCAGTCGAGTCTAGGTGCTCTGATACGTAACGGGATAGGGGATCTTCTTTATTTTCTCTGTTCCTTGCGTATTATGTTATGATATGATTATGTTCTTTTTGAGGATTTTATTAAGACGTTGTTGAGGCCTGTGTGCCAAAGATTTTGAGATGTTTTCTTTATGATTATTCCGCTGCGACGATGATTAATAATTTATGAAGATTTAATGTTTATTTAATCATTAACATAAGATGTTTTAAGATATGTGATGCCCTGTTTATGTGCTTACTCTGATGCATGCTATTCTTTTTAAAGAAATTTTTATGTTGGGAAAACGGGGTGTTACAATTGGTATCAGAGCAGGTCGGTCCGTCCGGCCAAGTAGAGAGTCGAGTGACGTTGTCTTAGAGTTAGAATAGTATTATTGTATTATTCTAACTTATGTTTGTTTTGTTAAGGATTAAGATGGCTGGAAGAAATGATGCTGCGATTGCTGCTGCTTTGGAGGCTGTTGCTCAAGCGGTGGGACAGCAACCAAATGCTAATGCTGGTGCTGGTGCGGAGGTCCGTATGCTGGAGACCTTCTTGAGAAACCATCCTCCTACTTTCAAGGGGAGATATGATCCGGATGGAGCCCAGTCTTGGCTCAAAGAGATTGAGAGAGTATTCAGAGTTATGCAGTGCACGGAGGTGCAGAAGGTGCGTTTCGGTACGCACATGCTGGCTGAGGAGGCAGACGATTGGTGGATTAGTCTTCTACCCACCCTGGAGCAGGACGGTGCTGAGGTGACCTGGGTAGTATTTAAGAGAGAATTCCTCAACAGATATTTTCCTGAGGATGTGCGGGGCAAGAAAGAGATTGAGTTCCTGGAGCTAAAGCAAGGGAACATGTCTGTAACTGAGTATGCTGCAAAATTTGTGGAGCTGGCCAAGTTTTATCCACACTACTCTGCTGAGACCGCCGAATTTTCTAAATGTATTAAGTTTGAGAACGGATTGAGAGCTGATATCAAGAGGGCTATAGGGTATCAGAAGATTAGAAACTTTTCTGAGTTAGTGAGCAGCTGCAGGATTTACGAGGAGGACACTAAGGCTCATTACAAGGTGGTTAATGAGAGGAAAGGAAAGGGGCAGCAAAGTCGTCCTAAGCCCTACAGTGCACCCGCGGATAAGGGCAAACAGCGAGTTAATGATGAGAGGAGACCTGTTAAGAAAGATGCTCCTGCTGAGATAGTTTGCTATACTTGTGGCGTGAAGGGCCATAAGAGTAATGCTTGTCCTGGAGAGGTGAAGAGATGTTTTTGTTGTGGCAAGAAGGGTCACACTACTGCTGATTGTAAACGTGGTGATATTGTATGTTTTAATTGCAATGAGGAAGGTCACATTGGGTCCCAGTGCACACAACCTAAGAAGACTCAGACTTCTGGGAGAGTTTTTGCCTTGTCGGGTACGCAGACGGAGAGCGAGGATCGCTTGATCAGAGGTACTTGTTATTTTGATAATATACCTTTAGTTGCTATTATTGATACTGGTGCCACACATTGTTTTGTTGCGCTTGATTGTGCTGCTAAGTTGAATCTTGTTGTATCTGATATGAATGGGGAGATGGTTGTCGAAACTCCAGCTAAGGGTTCAGTGACTAATTCCCTTGTGTGTTTAAGATGTCCTGTGTCTATGTTTGGTCGTGATTTTGAGATTGATTTAGTGTGTCTGCCGTTGGTTGGGATGGATGTAATTTTGGGGATGAATTGGTTAGAGTACAATCATGTTCTGATTAATTGTTTTAGCAAGATGGTGCATTTTTCTTCTCCTGAGGAAGAGAGTGGCGCAGAGTTCCTATCTACTAAACAGTTGAAGCAGTTGGAGCGCGACGGGATTATGATGTTTTCTTTGATGGCGTCTTTATCTATTGAGAATCAGGCGGTGATCGATAAGCTACAAGTGGTATGCGACTTTCCTAAAGTTTTCCCAGATGAGATTCCTGATGTGCCTCCAGAAAGAGAAGTTGAATTTTCGATTGATCTTGTTCCTGGAACGAACCCTGTGTCTATGACGCCGTATCGTATGTCAGCTTCTGAATTGGCGGAGCTGAAGAAACAGTTAGAGGATTTGCTTGATAAGAAGTTCGTGAGACCAAGTGTTTCACCGTGGGGAGCTCCAGTGTTGTTAGTCAAGAAGAAGGATGGAAGTATGAGGTTGTGCATCGACTATCGTCAGTTGAATAAAGTAACGATAAAGAATAGGTATCCACTTCCGAGAATTGACGACTTGATGGATCAGTTGGTGGGTGCTTGTGTATTTAGCAAGATAGATTTGAGATCGGGTTATCACCAGATTAAAGTGAAAGATGAGGATATGCAGAAGACGGCGTTTAGAACGCGATATGGACATTATGAGTATACGGTGATGCCTTTCGGTGTTACTAACGCACCTGGCGTATTTATGGAGTATATGAATAGAATCTTCCATGCTTATTTGGATCGTTTTGTTGTGGTATTTATTGATGACATTCTGGTTTATTCTAAGACTGAAGAAGAGCATGCCGAACATTTGAAGATCGTCTTGCAAGTGTTGAAAGAGAAGAAGCTTTTTGCTAAGTTGTCTAAGTGTGAGTTCTGGTTGAAGGAAGTAAGTTTTCTTGGTCATGTTATTTCTGGCGATGGCATTGCGGTTGATCCGTCTAAAGTTGAAGCGGTATCGCAATGGGAGACTCCTAAGTCGGTTACTGAGATTATAAGCTTTCTGGGTCTAGCTGGTTATTATCGAAGATTTATAGAGGGATTTTCTAAGTTGGCTCTTCCGTTAACGCAGTTGACGTGTAAAGGTAAATCTTTTGTGTGGGATGTTCATTGTGAGAACAGTTTTAATGAGTTGAAGAAACGTTTGACGACGGCTCCAGTTTTGATTTTGCCGAAGCCCGATGAACCTTTTGTGGTGTATTGTGATGCGTCCAAGTTGGGTTTAGGTGGTGTTCTTATGCAAGATGGTAAAGTGGTAGCTTATGCCTCAAGGCAATTGAGGATTCATGAGAAGAATTATCCGACGCATGACTTAGAGTTGGCAGCTGTGGTCTTTGTATTGAAAATATGGAGACATTCCTTGTATGGTTCGAGGTTTGAGGTGTTTAGTGATCACAAGAGTTTGAAGTACTTGTTTGACCAAAAAGAATTGAATATGAGACAACGAAGGTGGCTTGAATTGTTGAAAGATTATGATTTTGGTTTGAATTACCATCCGGGTAAAGCTAATGTAGTTGCAGATGCCTTGAGTAGGAAGACCTTGCATATGTCTGCTATGATGGTGAAGGAATTCGAGTTGCTTGAACAGTTTAGAGATTTGAGTTTGGTTTGTGAGAGAACACCTCAGAGTGTAAAGCTAGGAATGCTGAGGATTGATAATGAGTTCTTGAAAAGTATCAAAGAGGCGCAGAAAGAAGATGTTAAGTTTGTGGACTTGTTGGTTGCTAGTAATCAGACGGAGGATAGTGATTTTAAAGTGGATGATCAAGGAGTGTTAAGATTCCGAGGTCGAATTTGCATTCCTGATAATGAGGAAATGAAGAAGATGATCCTTGAAGAGAGTCATAGAAGTAGCTTGAGTATTCATCCGGGAGCTACGAAGATGTATCTTGATTTAAAGAAGATGTTTTGGTGGTCTGGTTTGAAACGTGACGTGGCACAGTTTGTTTATTCTTGTTTGGTTTGTCAGAAATCGAAGGTTGAGCATCAGAAACCTGCTGGTATGATGGTGCCTTTAGATGTGCCAGAGTGGAAATGGGATAGTATATCCATGGATTTTGTGACGAGCTTGCCGAATACTCCTAAAGGGAATGACGCTATTTGGGTGATTGTTGATAGATTGACGAAGTCGGCTCATTTTCTACCGATCAATATCACTTTTCCTGTTGCTCAGTTGGCAGAGATCTATGTCAAAGAGATTGTGAAGTTGCATGGTGTTCCTTCGAGCATCGTATCAGATAGAGACCCGAGATTTACTTCTAGATTTTGGAAGAGTTTGCAAGAGGCGTTAGGTTCTCAGTTGAGGTTGAGTTCGGCTTATCATCCGCAAACAGATGGTCAGTCGGAAAGGACGATTCAGTCGTTGGAAGATTTGTTGAGAGTGTGTGTACTTGAGCAAGGAGGAACTTGGGATAGTCATCTTCCGTTGATAGAGTTCACATACAACAACAATTATCATTCGAGTATTGGGATGGCACCCTTTGAAGCTTTGTATGGTCGGAGATGTAGAACTCCGTTGTGTTGGTTTGAGTCAGGCGAGAATGTGATGTTAGGACCGGAGATTGTTCAACAGACTACTGAGAAAGTGAGAATGATCCAAGAGAAGATGAAAGCGTCGCAGAGTCGACAAAAGAGTTATCATGACAAGCGTAGGAAGGACCTTGAGTTCCAAGAGGGAGATCATGTGTTCCTGAGAGTGACTCCTATGACCGGTGTTGGTCGTGCGTTGAAGTCAAAGAAGTTAACCCCGAAGTTTATTGGTCCATATCAGATATCATAGAGGATTGGGGCGGTGGCCTATCGTATTGGATTGCCACCACATTTATCGAATTTGCACGATGTGTTCCATGTGTCGCAACTGAGGAAGTATGTTCCGGATCCGTCTCATGTGATCCAGAGTGATGATGTGCAAGTTAGGGACAACCTTACGGTTGAGACCTTACCAGTGAGGATTGATGATAGAAAGACGAAGACGCTGAGGGGCAAGGAGATACCTCTCGTTAGAGTCGTTTGGTCGGGAGCGACCGGCGAAAGCTTGACGTGGGAATTAGAGAGTAAGATGCTAGAGTCGTACCCTGAGTTGTTTGCTTGAGGTAATTTTCGAGGACGAAAATCTTTTAAGTTGGGGAGAGTTGTAACGCCCATTTTGACTATTTAATTATTTGATTTATTTGAGATATTGCTATATATTTTTATATATATTATGCGATGTTAAGAGAAGATTTAATATGATTTTATGTGACGTAGTGACTTATTTTATTGTTTAATAAAATAAGATTTGAAAATAAAATAAAATATTTAGTTGTGGGTTAGTTTTGGATTTTAGAGAGTTATGTGGGAGAAAGAGTAAATAAGATAAGATTTGTTGGCAGTATATAAAGGGAAACCTAGGTTAGAAAACACGTACGCGTATCAGAATTTGGAAAAAAGGTGCAAACGGCTGTGTGAAGGAGAAGAGCATTAGAGCTGCGATTTTCTGCTTATAACCAGGTAAGGGTGAGCCTAGCATTTGATTATATTATTCTGTAACCCATCTAATCAAGATTAAACAATCATAGGGCTGTTTTGAGAGAATTGAAATTAGGTTAAAAAGTGAGAATAATGATGAAGTAGGCCATAAAGCTGTAGAATTGATGTTTAGATTGAGCACAGAACGTAGATTAACCATTACGATGATGATTCTGAGAGTTTAGATGTTTAAGATGATGAATTTGGGACTTTTTGGGTGAATTTTCGTAGAACCCGTAGCAGTCTGTTCATCGCTCGCCTGAGGCGAGCTATGCAACTCGCCGTGGCGAGTAGACCTAGTTTACTCGCGAGGCGAGCAACCCAGCTCGCCATAGCGAGCATTACCCTAGAGCTCGCGAGGCGAGCAATCCAACTTGCCATAGCGAGCAGGACCTTAGTACTCGCGAGGCGAGCTATCCCACTCGCCATAGCGAGTTAAGTCAGAACCCAGAACTGTGTACTGTTTGCGAACTGTTTCGCATAGAACCTCGAGAGATGACCTTTGGGTAGTTTCTGGGACTTTTAATAATGTTTATTATAATCTGTAATGATGAAACATGATGATTGAGAGTGTTTATGATGATTTTATGAAGCTTATGTGTGATAATATGAATTGAATAAGTGATGAATGCTTGAATTACATGCGATGTTTGCCATATTAATGTTATACTTTATGAAGTACTTGCTGCCATGTTGCTGTCTATGTGTGTATAGTTGCTGCATGTGTCAGTCCTTTGATGAATAAGATGTTTTGCGACGTTTAAGATGTTAACTTGTTTAAGTTAAAAGTGTTGAGTCTCATGCATACTCATTCTATGATGGGGGCTCATGCCCTGGAGTTTTTACTCACCAGCGACGAGGGCTTATGCCCTGGAGCTTTGCTCACCAGCGACGAAGGCTTATGCCTTGGAGTATATTTATGCTCATAGCGACGAGGGCTCATGCCCTGGATTGGTACCACATGCATATAAGACGTAGGGTTGCATAGTCAAGTGTTGATGTCGAGTCGAGTCGTCTAAGATGTTTAATAAGATGTATATGATAATGATTATGATGATGCTAAATGATGTGTTGTTTATGATGATGTTCTAAATGCTAGATGTTTATCTGTGATGAGTTGAATTATGTTGGTTGTTTGAATTGTGATTATTTGATTACATGTTTAATATAATTATTTGTGAATCTCACCCCTTCTGCTGGAATTGCCGCCTCGTGGGCAAGTGCAGGTAACCAAGATTAGGTGCAGACGTGTGAGGATTTCTGCAGTCGAGTCTAGGTGCTCTGATACGTAACGGGATAGGGGATCTTCTTTATTTTCTCTGTTCCTTGCGTATTATGTTATGATATGATTATGTTCTTTTTGAGGATTTTATTAAGACGTTGTTGAGGCCTGTGTGCCAAAGATTTTGAGATGTTTTCTTTATGATTATTCCGCTGCGACGATGATTAATAATTTATGAAGATTTAATGTTTATTTAATCATTAACATAAGATGTTTTAAGATATGTGATGCCCTGTTTATGTGCTTACTCTGATGCATGCTATTCTTTTTAAAGAAATTTTTATGTTGGGAAAACGGGGTGTTACAATTGGTATCAGAGCAGGTCGGTCCGTCCGGCCAAGTAGAGAGTCGAGTGACGTTGTCTTAGAGTTAGAATAGTATTATTGTATTATTCTAACTTATGTTTGTTTTGTTAAGGATTAAGATGGCTGGAAGAAATGATGCTGCGATTGCTGCTGCTTTGGAGGCTGTTGCTCAAGCGGTGGGACAACAACCAAATGCTAATGCTGGTGCTGGTGCGGAGGTCCGTATGCTGGAGACCTTCTTGAGAAACCATCCTCCTACTTTCAAGGGGAGATATGATCCGGATGGAGCCCAGTCTTGGCTCAAAGAGATTGAGAGAGTATTCAGAGTTATGCAGTGCACGGAGGTGCAGAAGGTGCGTTTCGGTACGCACATGCTGGCTGAGGAGGCAGACGATTGGTGGATTAGTCTTCTACCCACCCTGGAGCAGGACGGTGCTGAGGTGACCTGGGCAGTATTTAAGAGAGAATTCCTCAACAGATATTTTCCTGAGGATGTGCGGGGCAAGAAAGAGATTGAGTTCCTGGAGCTAAAGCAAGGGAACATGTCTGTAACTGAGTATGCTGCAAAATTTGTGGAGCTGGCCAAGTTTTATCCACACTACTCTGCTGAGACCGCCGAATTTTCTAAATGTATTAAGTTTGAGAACGGATTGAGAGCTGATATCAAGAGGGCTATAGGGTATCAGAAGATTAGAAACTTTTCTGAGTTAGTGAGCAGCTGCAGGATTTACGAGGAGGACACTAAGGCTCATTACAAGGTGGTTAATGAGAGGAAAGGAAAGGGGCAGCAAAGTCGTCCTAAGCCCTACAGTGCACCCGCGGATAAGGGCAAACAGCGAGTTAATGATGAGAGGAGACCTGTTAAGAAAGATGCTCCTGCTGAGATAGTTTGCTATACTTGTGGCGTGAAGGGCCATAAGAGTAATGCTTGTCCTGGAGAGGTGAAGAGATGTTTTCGTTGAGGCAAGAAGGGTCACACTACTGCTGATTGTAAACGTGGTGATATTGTATGTTTTAATTGCAATGAGGAAGGTCACATTGGGTCCCAGTGCACACAACCTAAGAAGACTCAGACTTCTGGGAGAGTTTTTGCCTTGTCGGGTACGCAGACGGAGAGCGAGGATCGCTTGATCAGAGGTACTTGTTATTTTGATAATATACCTTTAGTTGCTATTATTGATACTGGTGCCACACATTGTTTTGTTGCGCTTGATTGTGCTGCTAAGTTGAATCTTGTTGTATCTGATATGAATGGGGAGATGGTTGTCGAAACTCCAGCTAAGGGTTCAGTGACTACTTCCCTTGTGTGTTTAAGATGTCCTATGTCTATGTTTGGTCGTGATTTTGAGATTGATTTAGTGTGTCTGCCGTTGGTTGGGATGGATGTAATTTTGGGGATGAATTGGTTAGAGTACAATCATGTTCTGATTAATTGTTTTAGCAAGATGGTGCATTTTTCTTCTCCCGAGGAAGAGAGTGGCGCAGAGTTCCTATCTACTAAACAGTTGAAGCAGTTGGAGCGCGACGGGATTATGATGTTTTCTTTGATGGCGTCTTTATCTATTGAGAATCAGGCGGTGATCGATAAGCTACAAGTGGTATGCGACTTTCCTGAAGTTTTCCCAGATGAGATTCCTGATGTGCCTCCAGAAAGAGAAGTTGAATTTTCGATTGATCTTGTTCCTGGAACGAAGCCTGTGTCTATGACGCCGTATCGTATGTCAGCTTCTGAATTGGCGGAGCTGAAGAAACAGTTAGAGGATTTGCTTGATAAGAAGTTCGTGAGACCAAGTGTTTCACCGTGGGGAGCTCCAGTGTTGTTAGTCAAGAAGAAGGATGGAAGTATGAGGTTGTGCATCGACTATCGTCAGTTGAATAAAGTAACGATAAAGAATAGGTATCCACTTCCGAGAATTGACGACTTGATGGATCAGTTGGTGGGTGTTTGTGTATTTAGCAAGATAGATTTGAGATCGGGTTATCACCAGATTAAAGTGAAAGATGAGGATATGCAGAAGACGGCGTTTAGAACGCGATATGGACATTATGAGTATACGGTGATGCCTTTCGGTGTTACTAACGCACCTGGCGTATTTATGGAGTATATGAATAGAATCTTCCATGCTTATTTGGATCGTTTTGTTGTGGTATTTATTGATGACATTCTGGTTTATTCTAAGACTGAAGAAGAGCATGCCGAACATTTGAAGATCGTCTTGCAAGTGTTGAAAGAGAAGAAGCTTTTTGCTAAGTTGTCTAAGTGTGAGTTCTGGTTGAAGGAAGTAAGTTTTCTTGGTCATGTTATTGCTGGCGATGGCATTGCGGTTGATCCGTCTAAAGTTGAAGCGGTATCGCAATGGGAGACTCCTAAGTCGGTTACTGAGATTATAAGCTTTCTGGGTCTAGCTGGTTATTATCGAAGATTTATAGAGGGATTTTCTAAGTTGGCTCTTCCGTTAACGCAGTTGACGTGTAAAGGTAAATCTTTTGTGTGGGATGTTCATTGTGAGAACAGTTTTAATGAGTTGAAGAAACATTTGACGACGGCTCCAGTTTTGATTTTGCCGAAGCCCGATGAACCTTTTGTGGTGTATTGTGATGCGTCCAAGTTGGGTTTAGGTGGTGTTCTTATGCAAGATGGTAAAGTGGTAGCTTATGCCTCAAGGCAATTGAGGATTCATGAGAAGAATTATCCGACGCATGACTTAGAGTTGGCAGCTGTGGTCTTTGTATTGAAAATATGGAGACATTCCTTGTATGGTTCGAGGTTTGAGGTGTTTAGTGATCACAAGAGTTTGAAGTACTTGTTTGACCAAAAAGAATTGAATATGAGACAACGAAGGTGGCTTGAATTGTTGAAAGATTATGATTTTGGTTTGAATTACCATCCGGGTAAAGCTAATGTAGTTGCAGATGCCTTGAGTAGGAAGACCTTGCATATGTCTGCTATGATGGTGAAGGAATTCGAGTTGCTTGAACAGTTTAGAGATTTGAGTTTGGTTTGTGAGAGAACACCTCAGAGTGTAAAGAGTCATGAGGTGCCTTAAGAAGACTATAACTCTAAGATTAAATTATGAGGAGTAACCTATTGCACTTGTGTCATACCCTCATTTTGGACCTAAAAATACTCCTTCAAATTTCCCTGCTGTTTTCTAATACTTTCAAATTCACCGTGTTTTCTACTGTGCTTCAACTGCATACGTTACTGCTTCTGTCTTTTAATTTTTGCATAAAATCGTACAAAAGGGTATTTTGGTCATTTCCCGCAATGGAACCCATTTTTAAGTCCCTGCATCGGTCTTTGAGTCATTTTGTGCAAATTATTTGTTCAATTTTGTACAAAACCACTTGTGTCTGCATCTGAGTCAGCTTGTGTCAGTTTGAGTCGTTTTTGCCCCCAGGGGGCATTTTAGTCTTTTCACATTGTTCAAATTTTGGGCAAAGAGGTATTTTAAAATACCTCATTTTTTGGTAGTTTGTTCGTTTTAGTCCATTTTGTCGTTTTTAAACGTTTCACCTTACGCTGTTTTCAAATTTACATTTTTTACCAATTTTATTTCACTTTTTGCAAATAAGTCCAAACTTTGTTCTAAATTGCAAAAGTGTCCAAATTTTATTTTCAAAGCAGTCCAAATACCTTTTTAAATTTTCAAGTCAGTCCAATTTTCTTTTTTTACTCAAAACAGTCCAAATTTTTAATTGCATTCCAGTCCTTAAATTCTTAAAATTGCATTTTGGTCCTTGGGTCAAAACAGTCCAAGTTGCCACACAAGCTGTCCAGGTCCAGGTGTCTCATTTCCATTGGCTCAGCGCACACATGGCACCCTATATAAGGTCAGGTACTGTGCAAGTCAGAGGAAGGATCCACAAACTCAATGCCACCTCACAAACACGTCAGAAAACTCTCTCTCTGATTCAGTTGGATCAAAAACAGTATCAAACTCAGAAAATCCAAGAACAATTTCGCAACCCTAACTACTTCCAGAAAACAAATTCAAGCTCAAACCATGGAATTCATGTGAGCTCTCAGGAATTCAAGCTTGAATCCTCATCATTGAGCTCTGTTCCCTGCAATTCAAGCGCTGAATTCATCACCAGAAGCGACGAACTCAGTGCGATCACAAGGAGAAGATTGAGAAGAAGAAGGAAAGTGAAAGAATTCAAGGGTTCTGAATCGGACAAGAAGAGGAAGAAGAAATTACCAGCTTGCTATTGAATCCGAACCAAGAATCAACAGAACAGGATCGAAAGTTCCAAGTTCTTGAAGGTTCTAGCTCGAATCTCCAATTGAAACTCAGGTAAACACAAGAACCTCATCTTTACACGTTCAAACACAACAATGAATCTCAAAACAATGTAAATCATCACGGATTCAAAGGCTTTGGTTCGAAATCACAGAAACCCTAAAATTTCCAGAAAAACTTTCAAGATTCTGAAGCTTACAACGCGTAACAAGCTTTGTAAACCGCCGAATCAACGCACAAAAACGATTGAAAGCAGAATCGAACCAAAAAGAAACGAAACCAAAACCTTTCGAATCCGTGAAACAGAATCCATAATTCGCATCGTTCTAGTCAAAACTTGCAAATTCAATTGATGGATTCGTGTTTAGAACAAAGAAACACAGGTTATAAGCCATGAATCTTGAATTTCTGGGTAAAATTCACGAATTAGGGTTAGGGTTCGCAAGAAGAGAGAACGGCCGGAGAGAAGAAGAGAAGAAAGAGAAAATGTCACACAAAATGAAGGAAACGGGTGTAAAACCCTTTTATATATGTGTTTGGGTCGGGTTGACCCAAACCCGACCCACTCTCTCCTATTCCTGGCCGTTTGATCAAGATCCTGATGGATCTGGATCAATCCAACGCTCCTGGAGCGTTAGCTTGATCCGGATCCATCAGATCCGTGGTTTTGGGCTGTGAAACTATAGGCCTTGAGCTTTCTTGCGTTTTTTTTAATTTTTGTTGATAATTGCACCTTCCTTTTTGCTGACTGAACCCCTGCGCATGTTAAAATTTCTTGTGAAAATCCCTAAAAAATTGTCATGAGTTTCTTGATACTTGTTTGGCTATTTGGTGTTATTTCTACCTGTTAAAATTGATGAAGTATATGTGTGCCAATTTCTTTGTCCTCTTGATGTGTATTGGTGTTTTTTGTGGAATTTCTTGCATAATTTTCGTTTTAGTTCAATACCATGTGATTTTGGGTGCGTGTAATATGATCTTGTGATACTTTTGCCATGAGTTTGTGATCATCCCTACTGTTTTGCGAATTATGACTTCAATTTCTTGTTTGGCAAGTAATATGAATCTTTTTAAGTGTGAAATATGCATGAAATGTGTATGTGTTAAGCTTGAATGCATGGTTTGTAATTTCCCTAAGGTTCTTGAAATAATCCCTTGAAAATGTGCTGCTTTGGTGGAAATTATAGGTCATGAGATTTAGCTTAAGTTTTAGGGCTAGGTTTTGTGTCTAATTGCATCACTTGGTTTAGCATTTGTTTTGGCTATTTTGCTTAATATTTCTTGTTATGATCATTTCTTTCAATATGCATGGTTTACTCCCATTATCATTTCACACTTTATTACTAACCATTTGTTCCATGCCTCATTCAAGTTGCAAGCATCGCATCATTCTCATTTCTTTTCTCATTTTTTTACTATACGCAAATCCCTACTAATTCATGTAATATTTTTAGGTTAGTTTACTTTCCTTTAAATTTTCTTGCAAGACCATAGAATGTAAATTAGGACCCAATGTAAAGGACTATGGACCATAATGATGTACACCGACACAAGCATCGACACGCACACACGTTGTATGTTTACCGCTAGATGTATGTTTAGGAAGCGTGTCACTTAGGAAAAAACTCATGATTTCTTTCTCAAAAAACTAACTCTTCACTCAAATATTTTCACAATAATGTTGGAGTCAAAACTCCATAATTCCTCTTTATTTTCTTAATCAAAAATCCAAATGAACACTAATTCTCAACTTTAACCATTTTTTGCGAATAAATTGGACTAACCTCACTTGTTTCCAAATCTCACGCCTTTACGGCCTCTCATCTTTCTCTTCAAAACCATTTTCAAAACTAAAATTGAACCAACCCACAAAAAATATTTTGGAAGAGAACTACATGGAATTTTGATCCCTTAAAAGGGTATGTAGGCAAGAGACTCAAAATCTCTCCAAGTCCAATAAAATAAAAATCCACCCTCTTTCTCTCATTCTTAAAATCAATCTTCTTTATAAATAGCAATAAAAGCAAAGCGTATACATAAGACTAGTAAAATGGTTCCTATAGGATACTATAGTCATTGCGGGTGCCTAACACCTTCCCGTAGTGAAATCAGCCCCGAGCTCAGAATTTCTAAGGTTTTCTCTCGATTTTACCTTTCCCCAAAAAAAATAGAGATATCAATGATTGAAAGGCTCAAATCTAATTAATGATTTGACACCCGAAAATCGCGATAACAGAAATGGCGACTTCACTGGGGACGATTTTAGGGCTACACCTAGTTTTACACGCTTTATGTTTATGCTTTGCTTTATTGTTATATGTAAAATTTTCTTATGTACGTGTGGGGTGAGAATATCAAAAGCCCTATACCCGGGCTGAGTGAACCTAAGATTAGGAAGAGATATAATCGACAATCCATTCCGGGGGTTGCCTCGTGCATTGGATTACGCGATCAATCTCACATAGCTGAGGCATTTTGGAGGTGATGTTGTCGGCGTGTGTTGTCATGCTTAGGCACTTTACTTCCAATTGACCGATGAAGGCTATGGACCGTAGTTACCAAACCCATATTTGGCCTTTCTTAGGACGTAGTGCGGTGGCTAAACCGAGCGTTGCCTCGAAATTTAGTCGTCACGCGATACTACACCCAAACTAGACCTTCTTACGGATAATCATGGACAAGCGTTGCTTTGTACTACTATGATATACGCAAGAGAGGTTGTGGTTTGGGAACTTTATAGAACCTTGGTTACTACTATCAAAGCCTTAGTTTCACCGGACACCGTGTCCACTTGTCACTTTAGCCCACCGTGCTTTCTTTGTTAAGCAAAACCATGCATACATGCATTCATACATAAAAATTTTACATGCATTTATCCAAAGGTATAGACAAACTAAAATTCTTTGCAAATATAACCAGGCATGAAGAGGACTAAGTCTTACAAGTTCAAAGAAGTTGATTTGGCTAGCCTAAGGGAGTTGGCACTTAAGGTTAAGAATCCGACTGGGTTTCGTCCCCGATACGGTGGTTTGCTTGGTATTCTCCGAACTAATGTAGAAGAAAAGCTGGTGCACACTCTGGTGCAATTCTATGACCCGGTTTTCCGTTGCTTCACTTTCCCGGATTTTCAGTTGGTTCCTACACTCGAGGCTTATTCTTGCTTATTGGGTTTACCTATAGCCGAGAGGGTACCCTTCACGGGCCCAGGATCTTCTCTTACTCCTTTGGTTATTGCTAAGGATCTTTATCTCAAGACTTCCGATGTGTCTAAGAATCTCGTTACCAAGTCTCACATTCAGGGTTTCACTTCGAAGTACTTACTTGAGCAGGCTAATCTCGAATCTACTTGTCAGGACACTCTTGAGGCCATCCTTGCACTACTCATCTATGGGCTCGTTCTCTTTCCGAATCTCGACAACTTCGTGGACATGAATGCTATTGAGATCTTCCATTCCAGGAATCCGGTTCCTACTTTGTTAGCTGACACATACCATGCCATCCATGATCGGACTCTCAAGGGCCGTGGATATATTCTTTGCTACATACCTCTTCTATATAGGTGGTTTATTTCTCACCTCCCGAGTTCTTTCCATGCCAACATGGAGAATTGGTCGTATTCGCAGCGGATTATGGCTCTTGCTCCCGATGAGGTGGTTTGGATCACTCCAGCGGCTCGAGTCAAGGAGATTATCACTGGTTGTGGAGATTTCCTCAATGTACCTCTTCTCGGTACCCGAGGAGGAATCAACTACAATCCCGAGTTAGCCATGAGACAGTTTGGTTTTCCTATGAGAACGAAGCCCATCAACCTTGCTACATCACAGGAGTTCTTTTACTATTCCAATGCTTCCACCGGGCAAAGGAAAGCTTTTACAGATGCTTGGTCTAAGATTCGTAGGAAGGATGTGAAACACTTGGGTGTGAGATCCGGTATTGCTCATGAGGCCTATACACAGTGGGTGATAGACCGAGCTGAGGAGATTGGCATGCCTTACCCTGCTATGAGGCATGTATCTGCATCTGCTCCATCTAGACCATTACCGTTGCTTCCCGCGACTCAGGAGATGTATCAGGAGCATCTAGCTATGGAGAGTGAGGAGAAGCGAGCATGGAAAGCCCGCTACAGTGAGGCTGAGAACTTGATCATGACTTTGGATGGCAGAGACGAACAGAAGGATCATGAGAACCGGATGCTGAAGAAGGAACTAGCCAGAGTTAGGAAGGAGCTTGAGGAGAAGGATGATCTATTGAGGAGAGACTCCAGGAGAGTCAGAGGTCGTCAAGATTTCTTTGCCAGTTATTGTGGTTCAGCTTCAGACTCGGATTCCGAATACTACCCAGTCACTCCTTAGTTCTGGATGATAGGATTGCTATTGGTTATGTTGTTTGTTCAGCTTATGTTTCAGAAGCCTACTCCCTTGGCTCGATTCATCAAAACAACTTGTTTTGAATAATTTGTTAGTCCAATAATGTTTGCAAAGAATTCTAATTTGTCTAAAAAACCCTTTGGTAATAAAAAGAGTCATTTTTGCATCCGCATTTGCACATATCATGCATCATATGCATCATTCATCGGTCACAAAAAACTTCCAAGTGCTCATTGTCTCCTGGTTCTTCTGCCGCAGTTTGAAAAATGGCTCGTGCTCAGTGGGTCTAGGCCCGTGTTTGATGTACCAGGAGGCATGGCAAAGAACTGGAACGTTATCAATCTCCCTGTGTTTGTGCATGATTCTAAGTAATATGTCTTGCTGTTTAGGCTTTGTTTTCAAAATAACAATCCTTCCGCCCTGCCCGAGGCGGAAGTGACACTTTTGTAAAGGGCATGTTTGTTCCGACATCACCATTATCAATAAAAAACGTCGTTTCTTTCACGACTCTTTTTCTTTCTTTAATGCTTTTTCCCTTGGAAATAATGGTAATGCCAGAAAAAACCAAAACATCTGTATTTTCTTATTAATTTCAAAGATTTGCATGAAAATTTTTTCTAAAAAAATCATCCAATCATATCACGCAGATCGAACCAAAATAAACCCGTTGAACACAGTGATTCTACGGTTCCTCCGACTTTTGAATTCCCGGTATTCGGAGCCGAAGATGAGGAGGATGATGATATACCAGATGAGATCACTCGACTGCTTGAACAAGAGGAGAAAGCCATTCAGCCTCACCAGGAGTGATTGAGTTGTTTAACTTGGGTACCAAGGATAATGCCGGCCCCGCAGACCGAGAAGCAAGTTAGAGGGTTCCTCGGGCGTCTGAACTACATTTCCAGATTTATATCCCACATGACTGCGACTTGCGGGCCGATTTTCAAGCTACTCAGGAAGAATCAACCTGTGGTATGGAATGATGAATGCCAAGAAGCTTTCGATAGCATAAAGAACTATTTGCTAGAACCTCCTATCCTTGTCCCGCCGGTGAAAGGAAGGCCATTGATCATGTATCTGTCAGTGTTGGATGAATCCATGGGATGTGTGCTCGGTCAGCAAGATGAAACTGGAAAGAAAGAGCATGCAATCTACTATTTGAGCAAGAAATTCACCAATTGTGAGACTCGGTACACGATGCTCGAGAAAACCTGTTGTGCACTAGCCTGGGCTGCCAAACGCCTGCGCCACTACTTGATAAATCATACAACTTGGTTGATATCCCGGATGGATCCAATCAAGTATATTTTTGAGAAACCGGCTGTCACTGGAAAAATCGCACGTTGGCAAATGCTACTGTCAGAGTATGATATTGTGTTTAAAGCTCAGAAAGCCATCAGAGGGAGTATCCTGGCTGACCATCTCGCTTGCCAACCGCTCGATGACTATCAACCTTTGAAGTTCGATTTCCCAGACGAAGAGGTCATGTATTTGAAGTCAAGAGACTGTGAAGAACCACTGATCGGTGAAGGTCCCGACCCTGATAGCAAGTGGGGATTGGTCTTTGATGGTGTTGTTAATGCTTATGGCCGAGGAATTGGCGCAGTAATTGTGGCTCCGCAGGGGCATCACATCCCTTTTACGGCCCGGATTGTGTTTGAGTGCACCAACAATGTGGCCGAGTACGAGGCATGCATCTTGGGAATTGAGGAAGCCATCGACATGAGAATCAAGCATCTGGACATCTATGGAGACTCTGCACTAGTCATCAACCAGATAAAGGGTGAATGGGAGACCCATCATGCCAATCTGATCCCTTACCGTGACTATGCGAGACGTCTGTTGACGTATTTTACAAAGGTCGAGTTGCACCATATCCCCCGCGAAGAGAACCAAATGGCCGATGCTCTTGCCACCTTATCCTCCATGTTCTGAGTAAACCATTGGAATCATGTACCGATGATCAAAGTACAACGCTTAGATCGGCCCGCTCATGTGTTTACTGTCAGTGATGCAATTGTACAAACGGGTCCAGACGGAGTCGACAACAGGCCTTGGTATTGCGATATCAAGCAGTTTTTACAAAGCCGTGAATATCCGCCGGATGCTTCCAACAAGGACAAAAAGACTCTGCGCAGGCTGGCTAGCAAGTTCCTGCTGGACGGTGATGTCCTGTACAAAAGGAATTTCGATATGGTGTTGTTAAGATGTGTTGATGAATGTGAAGCAGAACAGCTAATGCACGATGTGCACGATGGCACCTTTGGGACCCACGCATCAGGGCATGTTATGTCTAGAAAGCTGTTGAGAGCTGGTTACTACTGGATGACCATGGAGCGCGATTGCTATCAATATGCCAGGAAGTGCCACAAATGCCAAATATATGCTGATAAGATCCATGTGCCTCCGCACGCTCTCAATGTTATGTCTTCTCCATGGCCTTTCTCTATGTGGGGCATTGATATGATCGGAAGAATTGAACCAAAAGCTTCGAACGGTCATCGTTTTATCCTGGTAGCAATCGATTATTTCACCAAATGGGTCGAAGCTGCATCATATGCCAACGTAACTAAGCAAGTGGTAGTCAAATTCATCAAGAACAATATCATCTGTCGGTATGGTGTTCCTAGCAAGATTATCACAGACAACGGTACCAACCTGAACAATGACATGGTGCAAGCCTTATGCGAGAAATTCAAGATTGAACACCACAATTCTTCTCCTTACAGACCTCAGATGAATGGTGCAGTTGAGGCTGCCAATAAGAACATCAAGAAGATTGTGCAGAAGATGGTAACAACATACAAGGACTGGCATGAGATGTTGCCCTATGCTTTACACGGCTACCGCACTACAGCCCGTAGTTCAACCGGAGCAACGCCTTTTTCTCTTGTATACGGCATGGAAGCAGTCCTCCCATTGGAAGTGGAGATTCCATCTCTCCGTGTGATTATGGAAGCAAAGTTGTCTGAGGCTGAATGGTGCCAGAGTCGGTACGACCAGTTGAATTTGATTGAGGAAAGACGCCTGGATGCTTTGGCTCACGGTCAGATGTATCAAACAAGGATGAAAAATGCTTTTGACAAGAAAGTCCGTCCTCGGGAATTCAAGGAAGGTGAACTTGTTTTGAAAAGGAGGATGAGTCAGCAACCCGACCCAAGGGGCAAATGGACGCCTAACTATGAAGGACCTTATGTTGTCAAGAAGGCTTTCTCTGGCGGTGCTCTGATTCTCACACACATGGATGGTGTAGAACTTCCGAATCCTGTGAATGCCGATATAGTCAAGAAATATTTTGTCTAGATATGAAAAGAACAGCGTGGTAGGTCGAAAACCCAAAAGGGCGGCCTAGGCAAAAATGCGCTTCCCGGTGGGTCGAAAACCCGAAAGGGCGATCCAGGCAAAGTAAGGGACAAAAACAAAAATGTAAAAGCTCGCTGAGATTACGTGTAACTCAGGCAAAAAGGAGCGTCTCGATGAGCCGAAAACCCGAAAGGGCGGTTCATGCAAAAATGAGATTGAAATAAAAGACAATTGACTATATCTGGCAAGTTATCATTCCCCTTGGGATCTTTGCAATTGATAATTGGCTGTTCTCATCCGAGGTTCCGACGCCTGTGGATTCAAGAGTTTCAGATACCATAGTAGCTACTGTGTTCAATGTACCACCAACCAATAAAAGTTACCATTTTCCAAGCTTTGTAAATCCGTGGAGTCACGCCTTCGGCTGATTACCACCCTTATACATCGATTTGAGCCTATGCTTTTGTTTGGCACTCTAATTCTATCTTCAAAGCTTTATACAATAGATTTTTTCTATGTTAATAATGATGCACGTCTGGAATGAACATTAGGAAAATTGAAATTTTTTGAGTATTTTGAAAACAAGCCTGAACAGCTAGGTACATTCAAATGAACATGCATGAACAAATCTACATTGATAATCAGTTCCAATTGAAGTTACTAGCAAGCCTTCCTCCCAGTGACGGTCTGTGGTCAATGGCAAGAATGAAAAAACAGAATGAAAAGCATGAAAAATGAATATGCTCGCTAAGCCGAAAACGTGAAAGGGCGGCTTAGGCAAAAATGAGCACCCCGATGGATTGACAACCTTCAAAGGCAATTCAGGCAAAAACAGGGGCAACAAAAAAAAACTATTCCCCGGTGGGTCGAAAACCTGAAAGGGCGATCCAGGCAAAAATGGGATGATGAAAATAAAAATGAAAAAGAAATAAAAAAAAAAAGAACAAACATGCAAAAGCATTGACCACAGATGCGATGTCCAAAGTATTTATGTGACTGTTCCAACAAGCGGCAATACTGTTCAGGCGGTCTTCCTCCACGATTTTACAGCTTCCTGCCTTCAACGATGGTCTCGATGTATCTTCAAACGACTGCATCCCCAGAAGAGGAACTTTTGCAAGTATATGTCAGAGTACGAGCCATTACGTGCCCAATATTCCAATGTTTTGTCTGTCTCTGCGAAATCATGCCTATAAATTGCCAACCATCATGCATTTCAAAGCAATCATGCATTCTATATGTTCATGCATTTGATAAAATTGTCATGTTATTCATACACATTTGTATTCTCAATCCCTATGTTGATCTCTGTCAAAATCAATCATGTCAATTCTAAATTCATAACTGTCATGTCAATTTCAAAATCCAACAATCTTGTCAACTTCAAACTTTAAGCCATCTTTTCAAATTCAAGCTCCTGCCGTCATGTCAAGTCAATTTCAATTTGTTTCTACAATACAATTTGTTTCCATTAACGGCCAAGTGGCTAGTTCGCATCCAAGAACAGCTTGTGCCTGCCAATTCACTCTTGTTATCGGTCAAGTGGCAAGTTCGTATCCAAGAACAGCTTGTACCTATCCTTTTGGTATCCGCCGGGCGGCCAGTTCAGATCCAAGAACAGCTCGTGCTTTCTATTTTGTTTCCTGTCAGCCAAGTAACTAGTTCATGTCCAAGAACGGCTTGTGCTTCCTACTTTTCCTTTCAGCCAAGTAACCAGTTCGTGTCCAAGAACGGCTTGTGCTTTCTATATTTTCTTTCAGCCAAGTGACCAGCTCAAATACAAGAGCAGCTTGCGCCCTTTGTTGTCAATTTTCCCGGTCAAGTGGCTAGTTCGCATCCAAGAACAGCTTGTACCTGTCAAATTTGCTATTAAGTCTCCCCAGTGAGTCTTGTTATTCTGTTAATGTCTACCAGTCCCGCAATGGATACGACATATTTTGTTAAAATCAATTCTCAATTGTCTTGCATTCATAACACAAATGTTGCATGGCATGCATAGCATTTACAAACATATTTTTACGCCCAAAATCAGTGCAAATGTCGATATTTAAGTATCTTCGTCATGTCAAGCCAAAGACTCCGTCTCTTGACTCTCCAGACAAAGAAACTTAAATAGGGGCAGCTGTCATACCCTCATTTTGGACCTAAAAATACTCCTTCAAATTTCCCTGCTGTTTTCTAATACTTTCAAATTCACTGTGTTTTCTACTGTGCTTCAACTGCATACGTTACTGCTTCTGTCTTTTAATTTTTGCATAAAATCGTACAAAAGGGTATTTTGGTCATTTCCCGCAATGGAACCCATTTTTCAGTCCCTGCATCGGTCTTTGAGTCTTTTTGTGCAAATTATTTGTTCAATTTTGTACAAAACCACTTGTGTCTGCATCTGAGTCAGCTTGTGTCAGTTTGAGTCGTTTTTGCCCCCAGGGGGCATTTTAGTCTTTTCACATTGTTCAAATTTTGGGCAGAGAGGTATTTTAAAATACCTCATTTTTTGGTAGTTTGTTCGTTTTAGTCCATTTTGTCGTTTTTAAACGTTTCACCTTACGCTGTTTTCAAATTTACATTTTTTACCAATTTTATTTCACTTTTTGCAAATAAGTCCAAACTTTGTTCTAAATTGCAAAAGTGTCCAAATTTTATTTTCAAAGCAGTCCAAATACCTTTTTAAATTTTCAAGTCAGTCCAATTTTCTTTTTTTACTCAAAACAGTCCAAATTTTTAATTGCATTCCAGTCCTTAAATTCTTAAAATTGCATTTTGGTCCTTGGGTCAAAACAGTCCAAGTTGCCACGCAAGCTGTCCAGGTCCAGGTGTCTCATTTCCATTGGCTCAGCGCACACATGGCACCCTATATAAGGTCAGGTACTGTGCAAGTCAGAGGAAGGATCCACAAACTCAATGCCACCTCACAAACACGTCAGAAAACTCTCTCTCTGATTCAGTTGGATCAAAAACAGTATCAAACTCAGAAAATCCAAGAACAATTTCGCAACCCTAACTACTTCCAGAAAACAAATTCAAGCTCAAACCATGGAATTCATGTGAGCTCTCAGGAATTCAAGCTTGAATCCTCATCATTGAGCTCTGTTCCCTGCAATTCAAGCGCTGAATTCATCACCAGAAGCGACGAACTCAGTGCGATCACAAGGAGAAGATTGAGAAGAAGAAGGAAAGTGAAAGAATTCAAGGGTTCTGAATCGGACAAGAAGAGGAAGAAGAAATTACCAGCTTGCTATTGAATCCGAACCAAGAATCAACAGAACAGGATCGAAAGTTCCAAGTTCTTGAAGGTTCTAGCTCGAATCTCCAATTGAAACTCAGGTAAACACAAGAACCTCATCTTTACACGTTCAAACACAACAATGAATCTCAAAACAATGTAAATCATCACGGATTCAAAGGCTTTGGTTCGAAATCACAGAAACCCTAAAATTTCCAGAAAAACTTTCAAGATTCTGAAGCTTACAACGCGTAACAAGCTTTGTAAACCGCCGAATCAACGCACAAAAACGATTGAAAGCAGAATCGAACCAAAAAGAAACGAAACCAAAACCTTTCGAATCCGTGAAACAGAATCCATAATTCGCATCGTTCTAGTCAAAACTTGCAAATTCAATTGATGGATTCGTGTTTAGAACAAAGAAACACAGGTTATAAGCCATGAATCTTGAATTTCTGGGTAAAATTCACGAATTAGGGTTAGGGTTCGCAAGAAGAGAGAACGGCCGGAGAGAAGAAGAGAAGAAAGAGAAAATGTCACACAAAATGAAGGAAACGGGTGTAAAACCCTTTTATATATGTGTTTGGGTCGGGTTGACCCAAACCCGACCCACTCTCTCCTATTCCTGGCCGTTTGATCAAGATCCTGATGGATCTGGATCAATCCAACGCTCCTGGAGCGTTAGCTTGATCCGGATCCATCAGATCCGTGGTTTTGGGCTGTGAAACTATAGGCCCTGAGCTTTCTTGCGTTTTTTTTAATTTTTGTTGATAATTGCACCTTCCTTTTTGCTGACTGAACCCCTGCGCATGTTAAAATTTCTTGTGAAAATCCCTAAAAAATTGTCATGAGTTTCTTGATACTTGTTTGGCTATTTGGTGTTATTTCTACCTGTTAAAATTGATGAAGTATATGTGTGCCAATTTCTTTGTCCTCTTGATGTGTATTGGTGTTTTTTGTGGAATTTTTTGCATAATTTTCGTTTTAGTTCAATACCATGTGATTTTGGGTGCGTGTAATATGATCTTGTGATACTTTTGCCATGAGTTTGTGATCATCCCTACTGTTTTGCGAATTATGACTTCAATTTCTTGTTTGGCAAGTAATATGAATCTTTTTAAGTGTGAAATATGCATGAAATGTGTATGTGTTAAGCTTGAATGCATGGTTTGTAATTTCCCTAAGGTTCTTGAAATAATCCCTTGAAAATGTGCTGCTTTGGTGGAAATTATAGGTCATGAGATTTAGCTTAAGTTTTAGGGCTAGGTTTTGTGTCTAATTGCATCACTTGGTTTAGCATTTGTTTTGGCTATTTTGCTTAATATTTCTTGTTATGATCATTTCTTTCAATATGCATGGTTTACTCCCATTATCATTTCACACTTTATTACTAACCATTTGTTCCATGCCTCATTCAAGTTGCAAGCATCGCATCATTCTCATTTCTTTTCTCATTTTTTTACTATACGCAAATCCCTACTAATTCATGTAATATTTTTAGGTTAGTTTACTTTCCTTTAAATTTTCTTGCAAGACCATAGAATGTAAATTAGGACCCAATGTAAAGGACTATGGACCATAATGATGTACACCGACACAAGCACCGACACGCACACACGTTGTATGTTTACCGCTAGATGTATGTTTAGGAAGCGTGTCACTTAGGAAAAAACTCATGATTTCTTTCTCAAAAAACTAACTCTTCACTCAAATATTTTCACAATAATGTTGGAGTCAAAACTCCATAATTCCTCTTTATTTTCTTAATCAAAAATCCAAATGAACACTAATTCTCAACTTTAACCGTTTTTTGCGAATAAATTGGACTAACCTCACTTGTTTCCAAATCTCACGCCTTTACGGCCTCTCATCTTTCTCTTCAAAACCATTTTCAAAACTAAAATTGAACCAACCCACAAAAAATATTTTGGAAGAGAACTACATGGAATTTTGATCCCTTAAAAGGGTATGTAGGCAAGAGACTCAAAATCTCTCCAAGTCCAATAAAATAAAAATCCACCCTCTTTCTCTCATTCTTAAAATCAATCTTCTTTATAAATAGCAATAAAAGAAAAGCGTATACATAAGACTAGTAAAATGGTTCCTATAGGATACTATAGTCATTGCGGGTGCCTAACACCTTCCCGTAGTGAAATCAGCCCCGAGCTCAGAATTTCTAAGGTTTTCTCTCGATTTTACCTTTCCCCAAAAAAAATAGAGATATCAATGATTGAAAGGCTCAAATCTAATTAATGATTTGACACCCGAAAATCGCGATAACAACTTGAATGATACAAGATATAAAATATAACATCCTCAGATGAGTATTTAGCGACCAATGGCTACACATTGAGCATAACTGGAGTAGTTGTTTGTTGAAACAAATAATATTGACTTAGTCCACTATGGAATGAATCTGAGATGAGAACATTAGAGAAAACTAGTGAAGAAGAAATTTGATAAGATGCTTGCTAGTTGAGAATCCTTAGTGGATAAAACCGTTTCCAGAAGTGTTAATTCATTGTGATAGTACTATAGCTATTACAAAAATTGAGAATTGTTAGTAGAATGGAAATAGACGATAATTAAGGCACGAACACATAAAGGATTAGAGATCTAGCTACTCTCAAAAGGAATGGTTAAAGTAGATCATGTACGTACTGATGAAGAATTAGTTGTTCCTTTGACGAAAGGAATAACTAGAAAGAAAGTCCTAAACACATCCAATAGGATGGGACTAATGCCCAAAGGTCATAAATGATGGTAACCCGACCTACATGACTGGAGATCCCAAGAAATAGGTTCAATGGGTAATAACAAGTCATGAGTGATAGAACATGCTATGAGAAAATGCAGAAAGCATGAATCCTGCAGCGACAGAAGGATGAGATAATAAAAACTCTTAATGAGATCTATACTCTATGCTTGAGTGGAGTACATATCTACAGGAGTACTCTTGATAGACTCACCTATACAAATGTGGAACTAAGGCCGGTTCCTATGGAATTCGGGGCAGAATACCTAGAGCGTTCGTTAAAACTGGGATAGATGTGTAGGGCCATAAACGAACGGGCTTTTAGATTACACCTTAGGAAAAGGTTTGTGTGCGGGTTTTATATCTGAGATAGAGTTCAATGATGTAAGCAACTCTTGTTAATCGGAATATTATCCGCTATGCAAAGGTTCAAGTTGTAGGCGACACCTTTGTTTATTAGCAACCTTATAGAAACGTTTTGACGTTATTATTGAAATCATTTCTTAAATTCAAGTGGGGGATTGTTGGGACATTAGTGTGATGTTGGAAAATAAATTGGAAGATTAAACACTAAGTAATTATACTTTGAACTAATATTGTGTGAATTGAAAAAATAGAGTTTGGGGGTCCCACATAAAATAGAACACACACATTATAGTGTCTAAATTGAGTATTTAATTTTAAATAATTGATAATGATAAAAATAATAGTAATTATTATTTGTATTCGAGAATATCACTTCCCATAAATTTAGCTTATGGTGGTTGTGATAAGAATAAGAATTTAATTAAATTTCTTATATTTCCTTCATTCAAATCCAATAGTTTGTTTTCTCCACTTTTGTGGATTTGTTTCTTTTGATCCTATCCACAAGTGTTGTTGAACTGGTTAATGGATAAACTCCATTTTAATCTTATCCATTAGAGTAACTGTTGTCAAATTTTTTGTTAAAACAGTTGCAGAATCTCTATATAAATAGAGGACTCCACTCAGTTCAACAAACACACCAAAGAGTTTCATTGAGTTGTCGGAAACTCTTTCTCTCTTCTCCCTCCAACTTGTGTTAACGAGCTATTCTTCTCTTATCTCCTTTTTATGTCCCTTCGGAATTAAGATTGTTTTTAAGACCTTAGTCCCTATTCGGTAAAATGTCCCTTCATAACTAAGAAAGGTCTTTAAAAACATAGTCCCTTCGGTAATATACGTCCCTTCGGAATAAAGAGTACTTTTGAGATCATAGTCCCTATTTGGAATAACAATGTCCCGTCGGAATCAAGAATGATCTTAACGGTATATAAATATTATATCAATATATTTACTATTTGAGGAGAAATGGTGGTAACACCATATTTGAGTGGTCGTAGTACCATATTGATAGTTTGGAGAACTTAAAGGTTAGAATGGTGGAAACACCATATTTGAATGGTCTTAGCACCATAATAGAATGGTAATAACACCATACTAAAGTGGTTTCAGTATTAAAGAGTGGTCTTAGTACCATATTTGAGGGTGTATATCTCGAACCGTTTTCTACAGTGCAGTAGTTAACCGCACAGTTGTAGCTGAGCTTGTTTTATCCTAGAGGCGGCGTGGTTGATTGTCTGTCTTGCATAATTTTTGGCAGTGCCACGAAACGTCTTAAAGAGAGCGACCTGGTCGTGACTCAACCTAGTAACAACTTCGGTAGATAATAGAATTTGGATATCCAAATACAACCGTTTGGAAATCAAAAAACAACAAAAGCTATTTAGCTTAATTTTTGTGATTATTTGATTGTGCAAATCTCAAGATCAAGGATGAAGATGCTGCGGAAACTAAATTTTTTTTGTCTCTGGCAGTCGAGCTTTATTTTGATCAGATGAGTGGTTATCTGAAGGTTTCAGATCATTTTTAGAATAATCTTGGAAACTGGTTGTTGGATGCAGTGAAGTACAACGCTTCCTCTTCGAGTTTTGAATCAGATTCTCGAAAATGCTTCTTCATCCCAATTCTTGGAAGATGAGTCCTTTCTGGCCTTTTTCTTCCAATTGCTCTTTCTCGACAAAATCGGCCAATTATTACCTTTGTGCTTTCTCAATGATATTTATAAATATCAAGTGTTCAAATCGATGATCGAAATCAACAACTGACCAATTTCTACAATACTTGTGGACAACCAACCCACCAGGGGTTTCTAAAGATATAAAGAGATTTAGACTCTTTACCAAGTTATTTCTTGTATGTTAGGCTCATCTTTGTATTATTGTCATCCAAATTACAGTAATAGCTTACTATGACTACTTTTATAAGAACAACATTCTAATTTTCAATAGTGTCTCACAAACAAGTCAAGAAATTAATACTCTTTTTAATTATATCAGAATATAATGTCTTAGTACCATCCAATGCCATCGCTTAATCATGACTAAGTAGATCAAGAGACTAAACAATACATGCTGAAATTTCTTAACTTTGGTTAGTGTGGTGTACAATTTTCAAATGTCTTGGTTTGTGAAGTGTATCCTTGGTGATTTGGCATTCCATGTATGCCACAAATGATAAACTGTATTAAATCCATATCGTGTACATAATTACTGCAAAAGGTTATAGACAATATGGCTTATTTATAATTTGTTATTTTTCTTTTGGTTATTATCAGACTTTGTAATTGATTTTGAGTATTTTTCCATACATTTGATCTATTCAAACTTAAAATGATATTACATTAATTATGTGTACGGAGCCGCCCAAGGGTAAGACCACTGAACCCCTCGCTTTTGGCCTACCAACAAAGCCTCATATATCAAAATTTGTTTGAATTCTGCTCTTTACCCAACATAGTTTACTCGCGCCCGACTGGAATACCGAAAATACCCTTTGCGTTAGTTAAGTAACGCGAGTGTTAAAATCTGCGCAACTTAAGTCACACTGCGTGACTTAAGTCACGCTGCGTGCTGTTTTAAAGACAGGCAGAACCTCATTTCCTCATTTCTCATCTAAAATCTCAAAAATCTCTCTCAAATCACCCAAATCCAAAATTCCTTCAAGTTCAAATCAAAAAACACTCCAATAACAAGTAAGTTTTCATAATAAAACACCATTAACCTTTTATGTTTATATGTTAGATTTTTTCTCTTAAATTAGAATTTTTTTAGATTTAGATTTTGTTTAAATTTTGGTTTTTTTGGGAAGAAATCATACAATGTTTACATGAAAATGACTTGTGTTGCTTAAATGTTTAGATGTTTGCATGTTTATGTTGTAGTTTTGAGATTTAGAGAATTTTATTAGATTTAGGGTTTGTTTAAATTTTGATTTTTTTTTGCAAGAAATGATACAATGTTACATGTAAATGACTTATATTGCTTACTTGTTTAGATGTTTGCATGTTTACGTTGTAGTTATGAGTTTTAGGGTTTATGTATAATTTTCACTTCAAGTGTTTGATGAAATGTTTGAATGAGTTTTTCATTGATTGTTTTTAATTTCTTATTGTGTAGATTTGAAGCAATGGCCGATATGTTTGACGTTCAAGCACAATTCAACGGTGGAGAACCTCAGAGGTTGAAGGTTCGGCATCTTGGTGTCACGTTAAGAGGTATCAAGGATCAACTAAATGAATTCAACCAAGGAGTCAACCCCGGAGACAGAAGGAGGGTGGAATATGTTCGGTATAAACGTCCAACGCTCGACAATGGGAGAATATCATTTAGTTGGGTGGAATTAACGAACGACGATAACGTGAGGAGCATGTTTTGGGAGCACATTATGTTCTGGTGGATCGATATGCGTGTAACGTTGCAGAGATCAACTGAAGATATTATCAACAGTTTAATTCCGCCGAAAGATCGTGATTAGTTCTAATATGCAGCTTCCAACTACAACAATTGTCTTACCTCTAAAATGGGGTAATTCAAACTTGTTAGACGGCAGTTATCAAGCATTCACCAAGTTCTATTGTTCCTTTCAAAAGATTAAATTATTGTTAGTTTGGTTTAGATGATCGTATTGAAGTGCCAAGGAATGCACCTCATTCTTTTGACACTTGAATACCATCATCTAAACCAAACTAACAAGAATTTAATCTTTTGAATGGAACAATAAAACTTTCGGGTAAATGCTTGAGAGCTGGTATTTAGGAAGTTTGAATTTACCCCATTTTAGAAGTAAGATAATTGTTGTAGTTGGAAGGCTCTATCCGAATGTAATGTAATGTAACTTTTATTCGAATTTATTCACGCTAAGTTTAATTAGTCTTTTTCGAATTTTTTTAATACGTAACTTTATTCTAATTTATTTGTTCACTTTATTCAAATTAATTTATTCAATTTATTTAAATTAATTTATTCACTTTAATATTCTAGTTTATTTACTTTATTCTAATTTATTTATTCACATAAGATGAGAGGCTTTCAACTCTACTCATTCTGCTATGCTACGCTCGAAAGTATGTCCATTTACCAAGGACTATGAACCACACTTAACACCGCTAAAGTTTGTATATTAATAAGGTAAGACAAATATTTGTATATTATTAAGATAAGATTCGTTGTAATTAGATTGAGATCAGATGATTGTGATTAGATTTAGATTGTGGTGGGCCCAATTTTACTTCCAAATATTTGATATTGAAATAATATATGAAAAAATGAATTAAAATAATAAAGGTATTAAAATTATCAAGTGATTTAGTTCTAATGGTTAATAAAAAATTACAAATAATGAATAATTCGGTAGTATTTGTATTTGATTTTCGAATATAACAATTCTTGATTAGATTTTAATTATTGACTATTATTTTTTCTACCCTATTCATTTCTTGTATGACCAATTCTTTTCCTAAAATACCTCCGTCGTTCGGATTATATAAACCGAACTCAAATATGATTCATATTATAATTTTCAAAATATGTTTGTATACAAGCAACAATTCCATTTCAACAGTTGCAAGTTTTGTTTTTAATTACAAGCAAAAAACAAAGTAAAAAAGATAAAACTTCTTAAATAAAATCAAGAAATATAAAAATACCACACAAAAATTATAATTATCTAATACAGCTAATGCAATTTTTTTTCCTGATTTTTTTGAGAATATGAAAAATAAAAAAAATAAAAAATGAGTCTAAACGATAAAATTTTGGATTTTGAGGGGAGGAGTCCTCCCATAAGAAGTCTCTTCTACAAGATTCTTGTTCCTAGATTTTCTTCTGATTTTCTAGACAAGTTTCAGTGCAAACCGATAAAGTAGCACGCAATGTTTTTCGACTAGGACACAACGGAAGCAACTAACAATGACCTAAAACACAATGCTAAAGTTATGATGATTGGTATGATTCTACATCTGTTAGAAACAAATCCAATCTTTGTGTTATACAATTCAGATTATATAATTTGAACCTGTTTTTCCTGAATTTTATGAATTCTGCTCTTCCCCTGCACATTTCGCTCCCACCCAACTGAAAAGCCAATAATGCCCCTGGGTTAGTTAAGTCACGCTGTGTCACTTAACTAACGCACCTTATATGGTCTGCGTGACTTAACTCAAGCACCACTGGCTTGTGCGCAAGTTAACTCACGCAAGTTGGCCGGTGGCCTGACTCATGAACACACATTTTTTGGACTTTGTTCAATACATTTTAATTGATTTTGCACGTTTTTGTTGAGTTTTTTCACGTTTTTTGACTATATTTATGGTAGATATAACATATGTTACCATCTCCCCCTATAAATACACCTCTAAACTTCCTCATTTCCTCACACCATCTCACATTCTCACTCTCCTCACTCTCTCCCCCTATGAATCTCCTTCTTTTCGTTCTTTTTTTCCTTCTTTATTTTGGTGTAAAAAGCGAAAGAGACAAATTATGGGGATAAAATGATGAGTAGTGAGCAGCTTTCTTGGGGAAAAGAACCAGATTGGGTAAAACTAAATGTGCAGATTTAGTTTAACCCCAGGAAGGCTGGTTTTCTTGTGGATTTCTTTTAGTGTTAACGCAGAGGTCGGTTTTCTGGTGGTTTTTATTTGTTCGCAGATTTAGTTTTACCCCATTGTAAATGTAATAAGAATTATATTAATAAAATGATATTTTATTACTATTATTTTTGTTTCTTTATTTTTGTTAATTTTTGCATTTATTTTATGATTGCATATTGAATAAATAATTTTGAATAAAGTAAATAAATGAATTAGAATAAATTCAGCGTGAATTCGAATAAAAAGTCTAATTAAACTCAGCGTGAATTGGAACAAAGTTGCATATTGAATAAATTCGAATAAAAGTTACATTACATTACATAAACAACATGTATATCAACTATATATGATATATGTTATCACATCAAATTCCCTCACATAAAACGAGTCATCACATAATGAATGAGGTGCATTCCATGACACTCATCTTATATGAAGGAATTCGAGATCATAACGTAAAAGTTACATTACATTACATAAAGCTCTTAAATATGTCCTATCATTACATTACATTACATTACTTTACATTCGGGTTGCAGCTACAACAATTGTCTTACCTGTAAAATGGTAAATTCAAACTGGCTAAACAACAACTCTCAAGCATTCACCCGAAAGTTCTATTGTTCCATTCAAAAGATTAAATTCTTGTTAGGATTGGTTTAAATGATGGTATTCAAGTGTCAACAGAATGAGGTGCATTCCTTGACACTTCAATACCTTCATCTAAACCAGCCTAACAGAAATTTAATCTTTTGAATTGAACAACAGAACTGTCGGGTGAATGCTTGGGAACTGTTGTTTAACAAGTTTGAATTCCCATTTCAGGGTAAGACAATTGTTGTAGTTTGAAGATGCATTCCCTACCTAATCACGATCCCTACATAATTACGATCTTCTGGCGGAATTAGACTGTTGATAACATCTTCAGTTGATCTCAGCAACATTACACGCATATCTTGGAACATGTTGTTGACGTTACACCAAGGCATCGAACCTTCAACCTCTGAGGTTCTCCGCCGTTGAATTGTGCATGAACGTCGATCCACCCGGCCATTGTTTCAAATCTACACAATAAGAAATTTAAAATAATCAATGAAAAACTGATTCAAACATTTTATCAAACACTTGGGAGTGCAAATTATACATAAACCCTAAAACTTATAACTAAAACATAAACATGCAAACATCTAAACAATTAAGCAATATAAACATTACATCTAAACATCTAAATATCTAAATGAAGGTATTGTATCATATCTTGCAAAAAAAATCAAATTTTAAACAAACCCTGAATCTAAAAAATTCTCTAAAATTCAAAACTACAACATAAACATGCAAACATTTAAACATTTAAGCAACACAAGTCATTTACATGTAAACATTGTATGATTAATTGCCAAAAAAACCAAACCTAAATCTAAAAAATTTCTAATTTAAGAGAAAAAATCAAACATATAAACATAAAAAGGTTAAGGGTGTTTGATTATGAAAACTTACTTGTTATTAGAGTGTTGTTTGATTTGAACCCGAAGGATTTTTGGATTTGGGTGATTTGAGAGAGATTTTTGATATTTTAAATGAGAAATGAGGCGTTCTGCCTTGTTTAAAACAACATGTAGCGTGAGTTAACTAACGTGGCGTTTAGTTAACTCACGCGACGTTAGTTAAGTAACGCAGAGTTTAACACTTGCGTTAGTTAACTAACGCAGGGACAGTTTTGGTAAAGCAGTTGGCGCGAGTGTTTTGTGATGGGAGAAGAGCAGAATTCTAATCTTATTTTGAGGAATCTTGACATCAAGGGCTATTGAGTAAAGAAAATGGCATGAAGCGGAGTTGATATCAACGGAGGAATGAATTGATTTTTCTAATGTCGGAATTCTATAGTTTTTTTATTGCAGGTTCGGATCTTAATTATTTTTCTAAGGAATGAATTGACATTTGAATTCCTCTTTCTAATATATATTTCGATAATTTAGAACACTAAATTTTGATATATGTAATGAACTTTTTATACATGGTTATTACTTTTGATAGGTGATTAAAAGAGATATCATAGTTCTGACTCCAAGGTCAACCATGTTGGCATGGTAATCATGTTGTTGAGAAATTTATATCAAGTTGAGTGATCATGTAATGGTACTATGTTGAATGTTACGAAACTTGCAAATCATGTTATTGAAGCTAAAATAATTGCAGGTAAAAACATTGAAAATTGGATCTATATACCAAGAATGTTAAAAGAGTTTCCCATAGCATCGTCAATGGAATCCATGTTGCTTCTATGAAACTTATATTGTAATATCCCACTCATCAGTATTGGATTACGAAAGGTTAATATTAACGGAAAAGTATTTAAACATGCGGTGACTGTTAAACACGCATGTTCAGCTATCAGTGTCAGTATTAAAGTGGTTTATTAAAACTATTACGAGAAAGGACAAGTTAGTAATTTGTGCTAGAGACTATATAAGGGTTAAGGAGCTGTCTTCTCTCATTCCTCCCCTTCACTTCTCCCTCTAAAAAATCAGAACTCCCTACCCTCTATCTAACTCTCTCTCGACCTCCCACTCTCCCATTCAATCTCTCATGAAACTTCACCAAAAACCTTGCCAAATCAACATGCAATTCAAGAACTATGTTCCATGTAACCTCAATTATGATATTACAGCTTGAAATAAGTATCCCTCCCTTCCTCTCCTCCTTAACCGAACCCACACCATCAACCTTGGATGATGAATCAAGCAAGCTTCAAGAGGGTTGTGTGTAGAAATTAAGAAGTTTGTGTGAAGTTATGGATGTAGAAATTAAGCAGCTAGAAGCAAGAAGTAGGGAGTTAAGCACAAAATGATCTATGGGTAAATAACAATGGACTCTACGTGTATGTTAATAAGTTGTTCATGAGTGGAGCTACAGCTGAAGTGTATGTTTGGAATTGTGGGGATTCCAGCTGAATTTCATGGAATGTTAGTAAGTGCAGGTTTCACCTTTTCCTTCGTATATGTTGCTGTGTATCTTGGATTTGATTGATTGTTGAAGTTATGGATTCTTCATTCAATTCCCTTTAATTCGGATATAAACTTTGTATGATTCCGATTAGAAACGGATTTGGAAAGAGCATTTGTAGTTGGTATTTTCTGCTGGATTTTGGTTACGGGTTTTGGGACAGAGCTTCACTAAAACGGTAATAACTCTTTCTCTGTAGCTTGGAATTCAGTGAACTTTGTTGCTATGGTTAGCTAACGTAATGCCCGACATTTTGGCATCGGTTCCATGATTTTAGGTTCAGTATTGAGGCCTGGAGGAGAGTCTGAAGTAAGGGGACTGATATGTGTTTTGTGCTGAAACAAAGAATCAAGTTGTTGGTAATAAGCTATGGGCTAGGGTTTGGTGTAGAAGCTTAGGAGCTTGAAGCAAATCTCAGTAAATACATGTGAGTTCTTTAGATTAGATCCCGCCTTGGGTTATATGTGTTTATGAGAGATAAATGATAAACATGTTAGTTTTATGAATCTAGAACCCCTTTTGCCATTATTTGTTGAAGTTAAGCTAATTGTTGACATGCATTTGTTCTAAACTGTTTTCTATATGTTTTGGGTGTCCATGGCATAGTCACATGGTTCGCCATTCGCTTCGGTACGTGGTACGAATTCGGGTACGCGGTTCGCGACTTTCAAAAAACTAGGTACGTGTGGGGTATACAGAGTCGGTACGCTATTTGGGTTCATGGTACGTTCAAATATAATAATCGGTACGTTACTAATAAAAAAATATTTAACTAACAAAAAATATAATAGAAAATGAAAACTATTTTTTTTAGAGAGCAAATAAAAATTCATTCATTATATTAAATTAAATATATATCATTTTAGAGAGCAAATAAAATTGATTTTGAAAACATAATGACCAAAATATCCTTTTAATTGTATTTTAAACTAAATATATATCATTTTTATTATGGATGTATAATTATAAAAATAAGTTGTAATATATGTATTTAATATATTTATTTATAATTAAATTTCAATTCAATTTTAAGTAATCTGTTAAATTTATGCTGGATTATTAAATTTAATTTTTTTTTGGATTTATAAAAAAAGTAATTGTATTATCTAAAAAAATAGTAATTGAAATGTATACCATATATTATAAGTATAATCCACTCCTCTTTTTTTTTACCGGAAAAATACATACCGTGAATTATAACTTAGCAATCCTTTTCTTCAAAAAATAAAAAACTTAGCAATCCTTAAAAATAAAAAATAATAAATATAACCTAGCAAATACTTCTTTTAAAAAAATAAAAAACACTATTCAACTGGGTCACATACATTAATGGGCCGGGTTGTTTAAACTAGTGAAGCCCAATTTGTCTTTCATCTCTAACCTTGGAGAATTTGCTACAGAGAACAATACAGAACATCAAATGGCCATGAAAGGGGAAAACTTGTGAAAGATAGAAGGGCAAAAGAGAGAAGTTGATTGAAACAAAAGTACAGTTGAGAAAATCGATTTCAAGAAGCTAGGAATGTATGGTTCGCTGGTGCTCTCTTTTTAGAGAATTCATAGGCGAATTGTGAAGAACCAATACGCAAACGAATGGAGAACCGGTTCGTACGAATTGGTACGCGGTTCCTGGGAGAGAGAACGAATTCTGTGACTATGGTCCTGGGTGCGTTAGAAACTTGATTTTGAGGTTTAGAAGTCAAAAACACGAATTCTGCAGGTATGAGACGATGAATACTTGCTTAAGCGAGAAAGACCTCGCTCAAGCGAGATTATCCAGGGCTAGGCTGTTGAAGGCTCGCTCAAGCGAGATTTTGGCAGTAGCCAACTGGTGCATCTCGCTCAAGCGAGATTCCACAGCACATCACTTTTCCTTAAAATTTCATGTGGTACAGTGGTTTCGACGAAGCTTTTCCTTGCAGTCTATTATAACTTTAAAAACCCCTCAAAGTCAAGTAGTCATTGCACATTACACCTAAAGGTATTAATAATCAAATGCATGAACGACATTAATAATTTCAATGACGAATGGCACATGAGATGTAATGATACGATAATATTTGTAATTATGCTCGGGTAGGAAACAAGTCTAAGAATGGGAAAACCATAGAGCCTCAGCGTAGATCGTTGAGAACTAGTATGTAAGCTATGAATGTTAAGATAAGTAAGTGGTGGTCCACCGCTAAACGAGTAGATTACAGACTCGTGGTGACCATTCACATAAATTAAGTTTAAGCTTCCATGTATGATAAGACCTTTATGTATGATAAGACTTTAAGCAAGATGTAGGTGTCGTGTCTCTTGCTATCCACGCCAGGGGGATACAAAACGTTCACGCCAGGGGGACGGGACACGCTCCGCAAGGTAGGCCCGCACGACACTGAGGGAGTCCGATGTACCTTAGCTAGGTTTTCATCGGTCATGTATGGGAATATATTCCGGGGTTACTCCACTCGGGATTATTCCGTAAAATGAACCAAGATAATGTTGTTTGTTACACGCTAACCTCTAACATAACGAATGAACATGATTATGATATGATTATGCTTATGATTATGATTACGACATGATATGTTATGGTATAGTATACGACAGGTATAGCTTATGTATCAAGTTAAGACTAAGATGCTACATCGTAGGCGATTTAGGAACTCCTGAATCGTCCGATGAGGGAACGTGTCATGAATGGCTTATGTTTAGGTCTCGATGCGCTAAACGTATCTTGACATAGTGGTTCTAGGTTCCCTTGACCGCCATGACGCATATGATGTGAGGCAAGACCTTTAAGTTATAGCATGAATAACTTTATGACGGCCCTAGTATGCACGACCGTCTAAGTATGCAAGTCCCCACACACGTATAATCAACCGGCAGGTTGTATTGTAGACACGTGGAGACCGTAGAACTTCCCCAAAGTCACCTATAGCCTAGGATTAGGTAGAACTCACTGAGACATTATGTCTCATCCCAATCCTTATTTGTTTCAGATAAACAGGGAGGTATTGCAAGCTTGTAGCCAGATGGATATTTCAACAAGTTCCCGTTCGTACCTGCTGCAGGATGTCATGGATTATACGGATGCATTTACTATGTTTAGACGTGTAGTGTTGTATTATTGATGTACGAACGCATATTGTTGTATAAAATATTCATTCGAATGTATTTAAGTTGTAAATTTTAATGTATCAAGTACTAAAGATAATGCACATGCTAAACTTTCTAGATACGTTTAGTGTGGGCGTTACATATATGTCCTTTGTTAAGATCATATTTCAGAATTTATGTTTAAAATTGTGTTGATGTGATGACAACAAGATCTTTTCTATATTTGTAATGTATTGCTTCCCTTGAGTATCGAGCCAACTTTGCTTTTTGATTGTTATAGTTTCGCTGATTAAGCAATTTTTAAGACACCATAATTATTTCGCTCAATCAATTACATTGTACAAACATACCCGAGACCTGTGCAGATGCACGGGTTTGTAACTAGGTTAATTGTGAAATCGCTCCGAGTTTACAATCTTACACAAACGGTTTTGTTGACCCGATTGCGATACCTGATTTTTTACGGTTTAAATACAAACCCTAACCCTAATCGCTCTTACACCTTCATTTTGTTCAATTTCTCGATTCATCTTCTCTCTCCGGTTCAAACCCTAACCGTAACCCTAAAAATGAGTTTGAAATCAACCTCTGTTGCTTCTGCTTCTATGTCTAGTGGCTCCATCTCTGAAAATGCCACTGTTGATTCTAAGATTGAAGTTCCAAAAGATGATGCTGAAATAATTTGGGAACATGGAATTTCAATTGATGGTGAAAACGCAATCCAATGCAAGTATTGTGATGAAATAATAACGGGTGGGCTATACAGATTTGCGAGTCACTTGCTTGGATCTGAACATGGTGGTGAAGCTTGTGGTAAAGATGTTGATGATGAGGTGGATGAGGATGAGGGCGAGGATGAGGGGGAGGGGAGGAGGTGTGTCGGAGTTGGCAAAAAAAGGAAAGCAAATAATGTTGGTGGTGAAAGTTTTGATTTTGAAGATATTTTGAAGAAAAAAAGAGGTGGGTCAATAGCTAGCGGTGATAATAATAATAATATTGAGGAGGAAGCGTGTCGAGCGATTGCGAGGTTTTTCTACAACAATGCAATACCGATGAAGGCGGTGAAGAGTATGGAGTTTGTTCAAATGTGTGCTATGGTTTCAAGATGTGGTGTAGGGTTTGTGCCGCCGTCTTTTGATAAGATTAAAGGGAAGTATTTGAGGGAAGAAGTTAAGTTGGCGAATAAAGCTTTGGAAGATCATCGAGTTCAATGGAAGAAAACGGGGTGTTGTGTAATGGTTGATGGGTGGACTGATAAGAAGAAGAGGAGTATATTGAACTTGTTGGTGAATAGTGTTAATGGGATGTTCTTTTTGAAGTCGGTTGATGCGTCAGATATGTTGGAATCGTCTGCGAAATTGTTTAAGATGATGGATGATGTTGTTGAAGAGGTTGGGGAAGAAAATGTTGTTCAAGTTGTCACGGATAATACGGCTTATTTCAAAGCTGCTGGTGAAATGTTGATGGAGAAGAGGACTAGGTTGTATTGGACGCCTTGTGCGACCCACTGCATTGATTTGATGTTGGAAGATTATGAGAAGAAGATACCTGTTCATGAAGAGATAATTACAAAGGGTAAAAAAATTACAACCTTTATTTATTCGAGGGCTTCTCTCATTTCTCAATTGCATAAGTTTACGCAAGGAATAGATTTGGTGAGACAAGGCATTACTTGTTGTGCGACGTCTTACTTAACTTTATACCGTCTTCATGAGACCAAGGGAGCTTTGATAAGAATGTTCACATCCAAGGCATGGAAGTCTAGCCAGTTTGCAAAAACAAGTGGTGGGAAATTTGTTGAGGATGTGGTTTTGGACAAGGAGTTTTGGAAAAATGTTACGATCTGTTTGAACGGCGCAAATCCTCTGCTTGATGTGCTTCGTTTGGTCAATTCAATCGATGAACCACCCACCGGTTTCATTTATGAAGCAATGGAGCAAGCTAAAGATGAAATACGAAGGGGTCTTTCCGAAGGTGGCACAGATAGGTAAATATTTTCATCAGGATCCATTATCAACATTAGTTTTTATTATTGATTTTTTGTTTTGATATCTTGGTTTGAACTGTTAAAAGTAATTCAACTTTTTTTATTTTTTGGTTTTAGTTTTAGTTTTATGCCTCTATGGGAGATCATTGATGAAAGATGGGACGAACGACTCCACGGCCCTTTGCATGCAGCAGGCTATTTTCTTAACCCTCAGTTTCACTATAGCCATAGATTTAGAGATGATGCTGAAGTTAAATGTGGTCTACATAATTGTATAACAAGGATGGTGGCTGATCCTGAAGAAAGAGCTAAGATTGAAATTCAACTCGATGATTTCGATAAACGGGCGAGCTATATGGGTCACCCTGAAGCCATAAGGACAGCTCGTAATGAGATTCCATCAGTTTGGTGGAGAGCCTTTGGAGAGGAACTACCGGAGCTCCAAAAGTTTGCGTGTCGTGTATTAAGCTTGACATGCAGTTCTTATGGGGGTAAGCGTAACCGGAGTGCCTTCGAGATGGTAAGATGAAAAAAATATTGAATGTGAATTGTAAAATACCTAGTAGTAGTACCTGATTATCTTAATTGTATCTATATTTGTTCAGGTTCATGCTAAGAGAAGAAACCTTTTGTGGCAAAAGGCTTATAATGATGCTGTCTTTGTCATGGCTAATTCAAAATTGGCTGTAGAGAAAGCTAGAAGGGTTGTTTGGCGTAATGGAAAAACTGAAGCTACTCGATATCTAAAGTCTCAACATGATGTGATTGCTGAAGATGGAGACGAAGATGAAGATCAAATGGAAGTTTCTGATTAAATTTGAAAGGTTTTCTAGATTAAAATACCTAGAATTTGACTCTTATTGATGGTTATGTCTTGGTACTTGTTAAAAGCTTAATACTATATAGCTTAAAGTTTTAATTTGTGACTTATGAATTGTGTTTGGCTTTCTTAAGGTAGTCAATATCCCTTTGTACATGACCTTGTTGAATTACATGTATGTTTGTCACTTGCTTATGAATTATGCTATGTAAGGCAATTCTCTTTATGGTTGTTATTGTTGATTTATCTTGAATAATTACTTATGTATGTTTTCCTTTCCATCTTTTTTTATGGTGAAAGATTTGGAATTATCATCCCATCAAACTCACAATCACAGATTTCAATGTAGTTCTCAATAAAAACTTATGGTCATAATTACCAGAAAACACATTTTTTCTATATAGCACTGACACATCAAATCGAGGACGCGTCTGGTGTCGGACACAGACACATGTAGTTGCATTCAATTACTTTCATTTTATTTAATTGTTACCGGTGTTTACGGGTCATTGTCATGTTCTTTCAATGTTTATGTTTGTATCTGTGTTAGTGCTTCATAGCATATTTCCAGCCTTAATTTTGAGTTTTCATAGAAATTGTTAAACTGGAAAGGAATAAAAATAAAAGGCGGGACGTTGGGATTTTTCATGTACAAGAAAATACCTTAGAATCATCAATATCTTACTCCTCATACGCCTGTTCTGAATCATCACTATCCTAACCATGTGACCATTGAGGCACATATGATAATCGACGCATTCTTCATACGAACTCGACCTGCAACTAGGGGTTTGCGGTATCATATTAGCCTGCAGCATGCTCCACACAGAAAAACCTCTTTCGGATGGAGGTGACCGCCTCTGTTAATAAGCATCCTCTTGACATTCGTAGTTGCAAATAGTAAACATCAAGACCAAGATACACAAAAATTACCAGTTCATAACAGCTGATCTCTGTTGACATACTTTAATATTGTATACTCTGACAATACCAGGATTCAAAACAGTAAACATCATGAAAACACAAGAAACCAATAAAAAACCATGGAAACAAAACAAAAAGATAAGCACTCTTCTTCTGTTACTCTTTTAGTTACATTTGTGTTTTTATACTAAATTTACACTATATATTGTGCCGATGATGTGTCATATCCTAAAATTTCTAAAACTTATTCTCTCCTAACTGGAAGTATATTTTAGCTGTGTCTCATATATAATTCTAGCTTCCTAGATTCTAATGTGAAGGAAGCTTAAATGGAAACTCAAATGCAGTAGGCCGGTTTCATAAAGAGTGATGAACAATGCATTTCAGTTCAAGTAATACCACTGTAGCCTAGACAAGACTAAATCAGTGTTGTTAAGTAATGGCTATAATAAGTTGTAGAATTTGAGCAATTTGTTCTGCAATGCGTTATTTAGTACAAAATGTTGTCAAATAAAGGCTATAGCGGTGTAGAGCATTGTTGTGTGGTGGAATTTCAACAATCTGCTATTTTCTGCAATTCGTGATTAATTGACAACACGGACTAATTTATCAAGTCGACCCAACTTTGAGTTGTTCGCGATTACATCGTCCAACATATGACCGTAGGCTTGTGCAGAAACATAGTTAAAAGATACTGCAGGTGCACCTCCCCTAATCACATACTGCTCAACCAAATTCCTAAATTCTGGATAGCTTCGAACATACACGCCAAGATACTTCTTTTTTCCAATCTTTGACCTGCATAAATAAAGAAAATCAACATAAACAAAGAATATACTAAATAAAATGATGAGCAGTATCTTTCAACATCATCCTTACAAAAATTGAATTATAGAATATAATAAGTAAATCCACTTGGGTTGGTATGGTGGTATTGGTTTGGGACCTGGGAGTGTTCTCCTCCTCAAGGTCTCAGGTTTGATTCTCCCTGTGCCAATTTGAGTGAGCTAATTTAGCTTCTTCAAAAAAGAATATACTAAGTAAAATGAATTGAAATAATTAGATTCCACTTGTAATATAACCCTTAATTCCTATAAAAAGAAAAGAGTAGAGAACAATCAATTTTTTTTAATGCATGGCAAATAGACATATTATATAAAGAGGAAAAATAAAACAATGAACAAAACGTGGTGGCACACCCAGAAAAAGACCCCGATAAAAACCAAAAAAGAACGCAAACAACACAAAACTAACAAAGCAAAAACAACCCTCCCTCCTAGTGCCCAAAATCAAATGAAGAATGGACTAAGCCTACTCCACCAAAGGAACAATCAGTTAACATTTCTTCCAGAAATATTTAGCAGCGACATTTTTGATAGATGGCATCAGAAATATTCCCAGAAACAATCAATTAATGATTGAAGGTGTGCCCAATTTCCAATGCATATGTGATTACGTTCACTTCTATCATTTTTTTTTTTGTTTATTATTACCGGAGTCTACGTGTTCAAAGGTTTGTTTGTGATTCGTGGCATGTAACTAAAGAATATAATATATGCAAGCATCTATCAAAATAAGAATATTTGTATCGTTATAGCACAAAAAATTTGAGTGAGTGTTTGAATTCCAAAGGGTTTGAAGGGAATGAAAATAATATGAAACTAAACAAGAATGTGGCCTTTCATACTGCATGAAAAGAGAGGTGTTAAATACATTTTCTTAGTCTGGCTCTTGCTAACTGAGTAATGAGAAATGAAAAGGAGAGATGCTGAGCGATGAAGGAAGAACATTGATGATTTTTTTTTTTAATCAAAAGGAAGAATAAGATAAATAAAAGGAATGAGATACAAGGACTAGGGAGACATTAGACCTGACACAGGTACAACCCAAAAGGGGATACAACAATATAAACCAGACCTAGTGGATCACCCTAATCTATCTCAACAAAAATTCATTAAACACGGGCGCAACCCAGCGAACCCGCGTACGAGCGCGAAACCAAGTTACAAAAAATGTGTGAAATGAACATTGCAAAGATCAATTAGGGTTTAAAATTCGGCGAATGGATTGACGGCCAACACGATATCAAATCCAAGTGCCCGCTCCCTGAACAATACAACAAGCATAAAAGCTCTTTCGAGCATGAAGTACCTGAGTGTGTCTGCAGAGAAGACAACTTGAAACCTGCAAATCTCAACAGATTTGGAAACATCAGAGAGTCAGAGTAACCAAGCCATCAAACACAACAGGTTTCAAACATACGTAAGGACTCAGATCGAGGGATGAGTCCAATACATTAATTAGTAACCAGACCCTTTCGGGTTAACAGAACCAAACCCTTTCGGGTTGTTGAAACCAAACCACAACAAAGGCCAAAAGTCTTCAATCCCACCCAATCTTTGATCACGAACCACAAGAACAGGAAACAGAAAACGTACCAGCATCGACGACGAACAACCAATAACACAAACAACACCACCAGCAACCCAAACAAACAACAACCACCACCTTCCGCGGCAATGGCTCCACCTTCCGACCAGCTCTTCGGCGTCACTAGAACCCAACACCAAATCGGAGGCACACGAACCCAGAACGTGAAAACAGAAACACAATCCAGAACTGAAGCACCTAGAACCAGCCACCAACCCTCGCCGACGAAACAACTACAAAGAAAACCCAAAAAAATAGTGCACCAAATCTGAAGAAACTCAATATCCAAAACTGAATCCACAACTCAAACACCACTGAATTACTATCACTGAAATAGTGGTGGGGTAGAGTGCACCAAATATGAATTAATTAAGTGGCAATTAACTGTTGCTAGGTCCTCAACAGTAGTTAATACCTGTAAGGACATTTAAGTATTTTACTTGTGTTTTTAAGAAGTTTTTGATGTCAAAAAGCAACTGTCAAGCTTGAATATGGTCTATTATATTTACATGATAAAAGCATTAAAATAAGAAAATTGTTCTTTAAACACCTATAATTGCTAGCAAGCACCTTGAATTTTCGAAACTACCCCAAACAACGGTTAATTACCGTTTGCTCTTACATGGGAGTTACGAGACGTTCTATAGTATTCATATATCTAGCAAAGTTCACTTTTACTACACATACCTAACAACACCCTACATGTTAGAGTAAAATAGAAGGGAATTTATCGGTATTATTAAAGTGCAAAAGAGTAGCTATTTAATATAGTCTTACAGAGAGATAAAACCAACTAAACAAAATGACTCCACTAACAAAAAGTGAATAGTGGAACAACTAAGCCATCCCACTATGCCTTTGTTAGGTATATGATCCATACGTTGCACGGGTTTGATTAGATTTTTTAAAACTTTTTTTTGATCAAAAATAATATTTTTTGTAGGTATGTTGAATTGTTGTTTGATTTAAAAACATTATATTTAAAATGTCTAAAATAAATTTCCTCGTCAAATAAATATAAAATATAAAAATATATATAAAAGTTACTTTTGACCTAGATACATGTCATTCACCTTTATATATAAATCAATAGAAATGTAGTTAAAATGTTTGGGCTAGTTTTGGTCATAGTTTCTTTTGCAATATATGTTTTTATTCAATAAAAGTATAATAAAAACTTATTTTTGTTTTCTTGTTTCCCTGGGTCTTTTCTATCCCCTGTTACTTTTGTTATAATCTAATTTTAGCCTTAATAAAAATAGTAAAACTTATTCAAATCAACAGAAGTGCTGTTGAATTGTTTGAGGTAGTTTCAACCATAGTTTGTTTTGCAATATATGTTTATTCAATAAAAATTAGAATAAAAACTTATTTTCGTTTCATTTTTTCTGGGTTTATGTCCCCTCTTTTTTTCTTTGTTGTTTTTATTTTATTTTAATCTAATTTTAGTCTTAAGATAAAATAGTGAATTTTATTTAGATTATAATTTTTTTATTCTAACTTGAGTCATTAATTATTTTATTAAAAAAATTAAATAACCTTGTTTAAAAAATTGAAATGGCTATTTTTTATATGTTCCTTTCAAACACTATATAACAATAACATGGTTTTTAGTAAAATAAATTAGTTATAATATATTTATCTTAATCCCTTTTATGATAAATACTTTTTAATTAAAATATAATTTAAAACCTTGTTTTTCTGAATTCCGTGACTATTATCAGTGCAATTGATATCCTATTTTCCTGATTTTCACCTTTATAGGAAGCATATATACATTTTTCATTTCAATAAAGTCAATTGAAAAGGATGAATTAAAAAATATTTTCAAAAATAACGTAAATTAACATAAAAAATATATAACTTAAATAAATAATGAAGCCTATTAAAATAAACTCTATAGTAATACAAATGATGTCTAATTTATATTACCGCTTTTTCGTTAATTAATTGTTTTAACCTTTAATTAAATTAAATTATATATTTTATTGTATAAGTTAAATTAATGTTTTTCCTATGCAAACTGCTATAAACTTATAATATGATAGAGTAAGAAATATGATTGATGAAATAATTGTATGAATTGATACAAATATGGATGGGTGATGATAAAAAAAAAATGAATGAGTGAGAGGAAAGAGTGATGAGGAAATAAGCATAAAGTTTTCTTGGGCTATAGTAATTAATAATAGTTAAAATTGACCATCAAATCTACACCAAAATAAAGAGTCACAGAGAAATCAATGGACAGAAAAAAAGACATGAATATTGTCTTATATTACAACATTTCAAAGTAACTGTAGGCAGGTAAAATATATTAGTAGACGGTAAAAACAATAAAATCAAACAATTTTATATATGTATATATTAAAATGCATGTAAAATTAAATAGGAGAATAAAAATGCATACCTAGTTGAAGAAGAACCTTCTCACACATGTTTATATCTAATTCCATAACATGGATGTTGATATCTACTACAAATAAATTCATCGTAAAAGACATGATTCATAATTTTGAGGTCGCCGATCAAAGAAAATGAATAAAAAGTATTGAAAATAAAGATGATATATCAATTTTATCATATAATCATTTTTTTATATATTAAAAGAGTAGTGCCATGAGGACATTATATATCTATCATAGACAATCAATATAGATAAAAGAAATGAGATCATGAGTGAAAAAAATATAATTTTTGTTGAGTGGTTCTAGAAATAATCAAAAACCATATGTCATCTATAACAACCCACCAAATTATTAAAAAAAAAAAAGAGTAAATAACAATGAAAAAATCTTCAATTTTAATGTAAAGATGACTACCTTTTTCATATATACCTCTTTCAAAAACCTGCAATGAAACTAACAAAGGAAGAAATATTAGATGGAATTATATATGAATGCAATGAAACTAACAAAAAAAGAAATAGTAGAAGGGATTACATGTGAAGTTGAAAGAGGAAAATGCAAACTCACACAAAAATTGAAACGAAAACAAATGGGAGGGGGGATAATGAGTAGCATGGGTTCTCACTAATTGAGGAAAAATGAAAGGGTTACTGATGGCTAGTAATTAATTGATGGAATAGAAATAGTGTAGGTGAAACAAAACAAAAAAACACTGAAAGATGAGATTAAATGGGAAGAATTAGTATCATCATATTATGAATTATGAATTTGAGTGTAATCCATTAATTTATGAATGAATGGAGGGCGATAGATTGTTTTGTTTTATTGCTTTGGAGAGTAATTTATGAAGGGACATACACCCATTAAATTATGGGTTTTAATTCTTTTTTTTTTCAATTTAGAATTTGTAAACTTTTTAACTATAATTGCTTGGATGTTCAATTAGAGATGAGGAACTTCTCTAAAGCATGCCACATAAGCATAATGGAGGCTTATAAACAACTCAAGATTCTATTACAAAGATATATAGATATAGATAGATATAGATATAGATAGATAGATATATAGATAGATAGATAGATATAGATATAGATAGATAGATAGATAAATAGGAATTATTAACTATAGGAACAAATACTAACAGCTAATTAAAACACGTTCAACATTCCCTCCCTACCATATTATATTCATTCCTAGAGTTATTTTTTATTTTTATTTTTTGCAAAAAGTGTGTCTCAAATCATCAAAGAATGATTGTTAAAGATTTCTACACGTTTACATTGCAAACGGTTTCTAATTGCCTTCCATTGGGAACGGTTTGTAAATACCATTTAGCAGCGAGCGATAATTAACTTAGACTATATACAATGGTTAAAACCATTCATCAACATTCAACACTCATTTTTTCAATTTCCAAATACTTCAGGTCATTTTCTCTCTCTTATTCAACACTCATTCAACTTTTATTCTCTCCAATGGTTTTTTCTTTCAACACTCTACCCCAGCACTTTTTATTTCATATTATTATTTAATTTTATATTTTTGTTTTTTATTACATAAAATTACAATTATCGATTATAATTAAATTAAAAAACACTTAACAATTTTTTTTTTTGTAAAAACAAAATTTATTTAAATAATTTATTTTGATTTTCTTAACTTAAAATGCAATACAACAAACTAAGCACGCGACACACAAATAACTTAAAATGCAAAACAACAAACTAAGCATACAACACACAAGTAATTTATTTACTACGATACAAATCATCTTCAATCACGAAACATTCCAAACTTTGTCCATATGTGCTTCACTAGATCTGCTTGCAATTCGTGATGAACATTTGGATCACGCAACTCGGATCTAGCACGCACATGATTTGCAAAAGCGGGTAACACATCGGTCGAGTATGGTTGTGGTGTACTAGATCCACTTCCCTCCTATTGCTCAAAATCAGTCCAACGTTGAGCATATGTATCTCGTTCATCCTCAACAGTCATATTATGTAATATGATGCATGACCTCATGATGATACCCAAATCGGCTATGTCCCATAAGCGAGCTGGTTCACGAATGATTTTAAATCAAGCTTGAAGCACTCCAAATGCACGTTTGATGTCCTTCCGACATGCCTCCTGATGTTTTGCAAATAACTTATCAGGTTCACTTTGAGGAAGTCTAATCGATTTGACGAAAGTTGGTTAAGAAGGGTATATACCATCAGCTAGATAGTATGACGTATTATAGGGACGTTGATTCACAAAGAAATTCACCCTTGGAGCCTTTCCCTGTTCCACATCATCAAACACTGGTGACCGGTCTAGAACGTTTATATCGTTCAACGTTCCTATACATCCAAAAAAGGCATGTCAGATCCATAGATCATGAGATGCAATTGCTTCAAGAATAACTGTGGTGGTTCCTTTATCCCCCTGGTAAATTGACCTTCCTATGCTTTAGGACAATTTTTCCACTCCTAGTGCATGCAGTCAATACTCCCGATCATCCTTGGGAACCCCCGCATTTCATTAACATGTAGTATTCTTTGCAGGTCATCTTGGGGTGGTGCTCTCAGGTACACTTGCTCATACAATCGTATGATTCCTTTACATAATCTACGTAAGCACTCCAATGTTGTAGTACTTCCTATTTTGATGTATTCATCGACCGCATCTGCTGCCACACCATATGCTAACATTCGCATTGTTGTGGTACATTTTGCTAAGGGTGATATACCTTCTCTATTGGATGCATCAACTCTCTGGGTGAAGTAGTTATCACTACTTGAAAAGTCTCCAACGATTCGAAGGAAAACGTGTTTTTGCATCCGGTACCAACGACGAAACATTGCATCGTCATATGTCGACTCATTGGCAAAGTAGTTGTCAATTAGTCTTTGGTTTGCCGCTGCATGGTCTCTTTTGAAATATTTTCTACTACGAGATGCACTATCTTCCTCTATTTTTTTCGACGTTGAATAAATCGGTTGACGATATAAGTGTCTTTAATATCACGTTTTTGTTTGTAGGCTTCGATATCAAAAGGATTCATTGATAGTTTTTTGTGATATTGGAAGTAGATTGAATAGTTTTCTGTGATATTGGAAGTAGATTGAATGAGATTTGTGATATTGGAAGTAGATACGAGTCCTTATATATAAGTACGTTGTGTGGTGGACACTGACGAATTCGAAATAAGTTATTGTATAGATTTAATTATCAGATAAGGACTACATTCAAATTGGGTGGTACATATTCAAACACAATAACCCATACATTAAAGCCAAAAGTCACGGATAATTATTAAAGCAAACACTACAGACTTGACACCACTGACAATTATTAAAGCAAACACTAGGGACTAGACAACACTGTACATTATTAAAGCAAACACTGGGGACTAGACAATGTAAATTATTAAAGCAAACACTGGGGACTAGACAACATTGACAATTTTGACCGAATACAAACAAATATTTGATTGAAATTAATTTCCAAACAGCTCACGCTCCAACTTTTCCAATAGCTTTTTCCTCTGGTCATCGAGATGTTCTTCTGCACTTAACTGTAGATACAGTTTCATTTTCTTAGCTTCAGTCTTTTCTTTCATCAATTTGTTTTTCTCCTGTTGCACCAAGGTTAACTCTTTCAATTGTTCAAGTTCTTGCTCCTTGAATTGTTTAAATTCAACCCACTCCTTTTCCACCTCCTCCAAGGAAGCCTCCTTGCTTTTCTTTTTACCCTTTTTTTTAGCTGCCTCCCTACCCATTGGGCGAGCACTAGATCCTACAGAGTTTGAGCCACAGGCATCACTGTCGTAAGATCTCTTAGATCCACTACTTCCTGAGCCAATATTTCCCCCTACTTGACTACCATAACGTGGTTAATTACGGAGAGCGTGTAATTCTTCCATTAACGTAAATTGAACATTCTTCCCACATGCATATAATTCCCGCGCTTTTGCCAAAACATCAGTTTCTGACCAATCGCTTCCTTGCAAACGCTTAGTGCCGTCATAAGCACCAATCCATTTATTTATTACTTTGCTCATATAATTAAAACTGTTTCGGCATGCAACTAGATCACGCGGAGAATCGAATGAGCAATACTCATTACAATACTCAGTAATTTTACCACAATATGTTTCACCTATCTGGTTTCTCCTGACAACACTACTTGTTCCAAATTTAATCCATGCACTAATTAGCTCCAAATTTTGTTTAGTGTTCCATGCTGGTTGCTGGTTTTTCTTGCTCTTAGGAGTTGAATCTTCTGAATTTGGAGTGACTTCATTAGCAACTGTCATGCCACCAGGAGTAATTTGTGTTGAAAATTCAGGAAATTCAGATGCACCAACACTGGGAAAATTTTCATTCTCCATTGGCATATAACCATTAAACGGGGGTGTTTGAGATGGATATCTCATCATAGATCCATAATATGGATGAAAGTTTGGAACAGAGGATGACTGGTTGAATTTGGTGTAAAACCAAAATTAGGTATGTTTTGAGGACGTTGGTTGGAAAATTAATTTGGATTTTGATAATTGTTGGGATTTTGGTAGTTAAATGGGTAATCAGAATAATTTTGGATGTTGAAATGGTTATTATTGGGATCCATTTCACTAAAAACAAGATTAAAACTTCACTTAGTTTGCTAATAGAAATTTAATAATAAGATTAAGATTGTGAAAAACTTGATTTTTTTCTGTGTCCAAATCAAATGAACCAGGTCTCTATTTATAGACAAAAAAAAATCACGAATTTGGTAATTTTAAAAAAATAAAATAATTTACAACGAAAATAATCGAGTTAAATTATTAAAATGATAAGAATCCGGAGAACCAATCAGAACCAAACACGTGTTCCCAGTTATCCACAAAGCATCTTCTCTCTCCGCCTCCTGCAGCACCGCTCGCACCTGTCTGCACGTGTTGCACACACGCCATGTTTGGCCAACAATTGCTTATCGCGTGTCCCTATGGCAGACGGTTTAAACATGTTGAATGTGTTCAACACTTCTCTCCTCCACATCATCTCTTAACACCTCTCAACAAACCATTGCAGCAAACCCACTTGTTGAAAGTTCCATTCAACACTACCATTGCACATGGTCTTACGTTGGAGGTATTTTTTTTTCTTAAACAAACAACCTCGTTCAAATCCAATCTTTTGAATAATCAGAAAATTCTTATTGGCTTTGTTAAACAATATACAATAATTATTTGACTAAAAAACCCATTGCGTTAATTCTTTGTGACCAATCAATATTCTACAATTAAAACTGAAACTAACACACTAGAAATTATCATCAGCAAAATAATATTTCTAAGTTGTCGAAACAAACTCATATTGAAACAAAGGAAACACTGCGAACAAGTGTTTTTCTTTTTTCTTTTTGTTTTAGTCAACTCTAAAGTTATTCGTCGATTTTTAGTCCTTTAAAAGTTTTTCATCTTTATATTTGTTTTTCATTTTTCATTTTAAGTAAACTCATACGTAGAATTCATATTTTTAAATGAAATTTTACAAAATGTTTTATAATATTACAAGAATTTCTCTAAAAAAAAAAATTGAATTTTCTATTATTTGCGGTCAAAAAATGAAAAGTCAAATAAAATTTAAAAGTATTAAAATCAAGAGTTAAATATGTTTTTGGTCTCTATATTATCAAAATTTAAAAGTTGATATATTTATAGAAATCTAAAACATATTTAACCGGATACCCTTGACACAAGAGTTAGAAAGGATTGCGGGAAAGTGAGTAGACCAAAACAAACCATAGTGGAGCAGCAGCGGCAAGAAGACCTCAGCTGCTTTCTTCTTCATCAGTTGGCATTGTTGGAAAACCGAATCAAGCACTGTTCTTTCAACACCCAAAACAAACCATATGTTTCATTTATTTACTATGTTATCTTTATTTTAGTGTTAAAAATTCAATCTTTTCTGTTTTGATTTGCTTTTTCAATGACCCATTTTTATTTTCGTTCTTTTTTTAATGTAAGATCCTGAAATTTGAGATCAAACAGAAAATGGGTTTCTTTCTTATCCAATTGAAAGAAGAAAAAAAAAACTGTTTTTTTTGGGGTTTGAAGTGAAACTCTTAACCTAATCCATGAATTTCTTGATATTAAATGCCCAAACAATGCCTAAAAAGATCGTACCCAACAATGTTGTTGATGTTTTTGAAGCATTGCATTTCACTTGATATTAAACTATATGAACAAGATATAGTTTATTGTAAATATTGCGACAATGATAGGTAGACACCCTTAGTGTGTACACCCTTTTGTACCACTTTGAAAAATTTCAGTTAACCAAATATATGGTTTGTGTGACCACATTTTTTTAGTTGCGTGACCATTATCTTTCCAGAATTTATTTGGTTAACTAAGTAGAAAAATAGTAGTCACGTGCATTTTAGTTACGTGACCTCATTTTTCAGCTTCTAAATAGTGGTCACGAAACTGAGAAAAAGTGGTCACACAGACCATATATTTGGTTAACTGTAATTTTCGAGAGTGGTACAAACCAATCTTTATTCTTTTGATAATGTTGTAACCAGCGGGTTTTACCGATTTGTATGTCACTTAACTGGAATTGAAAATGTTGAAGCTTGTGAGGGTGTTAGTGATGAGGTTAAGAAGGAAATGTTGGAGATTCATACCAATTTGCAAGAGGGCGAAAAAAGAAGTGGCGATGAAGTGGTTGTTGGAAGCTCTAGAGATTGTTACAAGAGAATGAGAGTTGGCTCAGAAGCCTCTATTGTTGATGAAAAGAATGAGAAGACTTCGAGAGAGGAAGCATGTCGAGCGATTGCAAGGTTCTATTACAACAATGCCATACCGTTTGCAGCGGCAAAGAGTGATGAATTTAAAACTATGTTTAATTTGGTTTCAAGACAAGGCGTAGGATTTAAGCCACCGTCTTATGATGAGATTAGAGGGAAATATTTGACGGATGAAGTTAAGTTGACAAATGAAGCTTTGGAAGACCATAGAGCTATGTGGAAGGTAACAGGTTGCACCATAATGGTTGATGGATCAGTTGACGCAGAGAGTAGGACCATAGTAAACTTGTTAGTGAACAGTCCAAAGGGAACGGTTTTTTTTAAGTCTATTGATGCAACTGATATGTTGGAATCGCCTGACAAACTCTTTTGGATTTTGGACAACACTGTTGAAGAGGTTGGAGAAGAAAATGTTGTCCAAATTGTGACGGACAATACACCATTCTGCAGAGCTGTTGGTGAGATGTTGATGGAGAAAAGGACTAGGCTGTATTGGACCCCTTGTGCAACAAATTGCATTCAGATGATATTGGCAGACTGTGAGATGAATATACCTATTCACTCAGAGATAACTAAGAAGTGTCAGGATCTTATAGCCTTTATTTATATAAGGCCTTCTGCCAAGTCTCTAATGCGGCACTTCACAAAAGGAAAAGATATTTTAAAAGTGGGCATGTATCAATGGTGAAACATCATACTTTACTTTATGTTGTATTCACGAGAACAAAGGAGCTTTGGTAAGAATGTTCACATCCGATGAGTTTGCAGAGCCGAGCTCTAGGAAATGGGCAGAGGATATGATTTTGGACAAGGAGTTTTGGAAATATGTTATGATTTGTTATAAAGGTGTAAAACCTCTGCTGAATTTGCTTCTTATGGTCAATTCAACCGTGGTCCCGATGATGGGTTTCATTTATGAGGATATGGAGAGAGCTAAAGATAAGATACGGAGGAGTCTTTCCAAAAGTGCCATAGAAAGAGAAAGGTAAATATGTCCGGCAGGATCAACTATCAACTTTTTATTTTTTAAATGGAACGTTTGTTCTGTAGTCTTGGTTTGAAAAGCGAAAAGTAATTCTAGTATTCTATTTTTTTTTTTTTAGTTTTGTGCTTCTAAAGGATATCATTGATGAAAGATGGGACAAACAATTCCATAGCCCTTTGCATGCTGCAGGCTATTTTCTTAATGCTCAATATCACTATAGTTCTGGATTTAGAGATGATGTTAAAGTTAAACGTTGTCTACAACATTGTATAACAAGGATGGTGACCGATCACGAAGAAAGATCTAAGATTGAAATTCAACTTGATGATTTTGATAAACAGGCTAATCAATTCGGTCATCCAATAGCCGTAATTACAGCTGATAAGGAGATTTCACCAATTTGGTGGGCATCGTTAGTAGATGGACAACCAGAACTTCAAAAATTTGCAATTCGTATATTAAGCTTGACATGCAGTTGTTATGGTGGTTTCCCTCTTCAGGATGCGTTCGAGATGGTAAGATGATAGAAACTATTAAATATGAATTGTAAAATACCTACTGCTGTCTAATCTTATTTGTATTTGTTTAGGTCCACTCTAAGAGTATGACGTACAGAACTGATCGTGATGTTCTTTTTGTCATGGCTAATTAAAAATTGGCTGAAAAGAAGAGAATGTCAGCTGAGCTAAATATTGATAATAATGGAGACGTTGAAGGTTTAAATGTGGACGACTCGGATTTGAATGTACCATGTCTGCAATGTCTAGCTGATGTGGAAATTGCTGATTTGCATGTTGAAAATGCTAATGGAGGTGAAGATGAAGATGAAGACGGAGATGACGATAGAGATGAAGATGAAAATTAAATGGAAGATTATGTTTTGATTTTGAAAGCATTCTAGATTAAAGATCTAGAATTTGACTCCTTGTTTTGGGTGTTTACATCATACCACTTGTTAAAAGCTTAATATTATAGCTTAAGTTGTTAATTTGTGACTTATCAGTTGTGTATGACTTTCCTATGGATTTGGAATTAAGTTTAGTGTATATATGGTTATTGTCAATTTTGTAGGATTTTCTTAGGTATGGTTGAACAAAAACATGGGAAGAAAAGAATCACGGTTTCATTCAAGTTTGAGACACTGAAAGCTGAGAATGCAGCTGACGACCACATCAGGCAGTTGTTCTTGCCAAAACTAGCTGGGATAGATGGTGTTGGTATGTTAATATTCGAGATTTATTTTGGTTTGATTTATATTTACTTGGATGAAGTTTTATGCATTCATTGTATTATAAACAACTCAATCTGTTTAGTACATTTATATATTTAAATCATTGTTTCTTTTTTCCCCTGCATCCTGGTTCTGTTTTGTAGCTTATAGATCTTCCTGGTTCTATTTTCTTCAAATGTTTCTCTTCCTTTAAACTCTTGCAGTGGAGAAGACATGGATATGTGTGTGTGTTTGGGCTGATGCTGAATTAGGAAGTTTGTATATCAGTTTAGTATCTTGCTTACTCTCAAATTTCAGTTCCGCGGAAGGTTCGCAAGTGTGAAAATGGTTGTGGCAGGCAGCTGCTGGTGTCAGAGAGAATGAGAGCCTTCTTGTGGTTAGTTCAGCATGGTCGGCATCTCACAAACAGCTGGGAAATCGTATATGCACTTGGTTAATAAGGATTTCAGAAATGTGCATGAGAAAACCATGCATGTGTTACGCGATTGTCTCATAACCATGAACATTTGGCTTGATATAGTTCATGTTAACATAAGAAATGTTTTCTTTTGTAGAACTCTCCATGGCTGCATTATTTTGAATTTTGAGAGGAATTTGGGAGGGAATGGAGTGGTCTGCCTTTGAAAGTAGAGAAATAAGATGATTCATGATGAAGACTTTTGTTTTCCTGAGTTGAAAATTTGATATTGTATGATTTAAATTGCATGATTTGAACAAATCTTGTACAAAGGTAGGAATGTATTGTTTTCCCCAAAAAATCATCTTTTATTATAAAAATGTGTTTGAACCTCTTTATCACTTACTTAAATTGTTTAAATTCCTTACCACTATGGTGTTTGAATTTCTTATTACTCGTTTAATGTGGTGTATATTGTACCATGTTGAGATTTAGTGACTTTAGTGGAAAAGTCGTGACTTTACGGTAATTAAGAAAGATGAAAGATAATAACATAAGAGATATAGACATAGAGTCACAATAACTTTCTCGCCTTAAGAAATAAGTATGTAATTATCCAATTTTTTAAATTGATAATTATTACTAAATAATCTTTCTATTAAGCTTTAGAAGTGAAATCTTAATTGGTTTATTGTTCAGGTCCTGAGACTACGTGAAATCTTTATTGGTCAAAAGGTTGAAGCATTAATTGGTAAATTTTATCTTAATTTGGAATTTTTTTGAAGAAGCCAAATCTTAATTTGGGATCTTATTGTTGCAACCTAATGCCAACAATGCCTAGTTCATTAACATACATGATATACCAAATTGAATACTCAGGTTCAGATATCCCAACATCACAATATACATGATAGATATACCACATAGTTAACATATTCCTTTGTATGGTAACTCCATCTTCTTCTAAACTCAAAAATTAAAATTCTCAAATTCACAATAGCCCTATAAAATTTTTGGTATGTAGTGACAATCATAATTGAAATTCACACACAGACAATAAGGTCTTATGTTTAAATATGTATAACCTAACAATATTGACATTTATGATATGAGACAAGTCTGAGGAATGATCACAATCATTCATACTTATGGTATTAGGAATAATTATTACTAAAGTTGAATTATCTTTATAATCAAATTTAATATTTACTCACTCATTTTTAAATTAAGTGTCCCATTTGGATTGTGCGTGGTTCTTAAGTAAATGATTATATGCGTTGATTTTAATGATAAAATTAATATAATTTTCTAAAACACTCTTATTAATATAATTTTATAAAACACTCTTAAGTAGGAAAGTTTTACCCAATTTTGATGCATAAGATTTATGATTTACAAAATAAAATAATAATAAAATGTTTAATTTTAATTTAATCAGGGACTAAATTACAATAAGTAAAGATATAATGACACACCTTACGAGCAAATGTACAATACACCATATAATCTGACGTGACATGAATTACATACACAAATGCTCAATGATTGACCGTAAGACCAATTACATTGGTGTTGAAAGATGGTGTTGAATGGAAGCTTCAACATGTGCACATGCTCCAATGGTGTGTTGAATGATGATGTGGATGAAAGAGATGTTGAATCAATTCAACATGTTGAATGTCTATCCCGAGTGTACACACGACAAGCAATGAAAGGCTGAAACTAGCGCGTGCAAGACACGCGCAGACAGAAGCGCGTGAACGAGCAGGAGACGGAGAGAGAAAATGCTAAGATGGAGCAGGGATTGGTGGAAAAGGATTAGGAACAATAGTGTTCAGGTCCTCACCAAGGTCATGAAACGATGGTTCAGAGGGAAAGAGATCGGAGGATGCAGGTGTAGTTTGTTTCTTGTTTTTGAGATTAATAAGTAGAGTGTCTAAATATTTGTCAGAGTCATTAGAAGTAGAAGAACTAGATATGATAGTTTCAAGAATAGTTTGTGGAGGTTGGCCAAAAGTATGTGTGGTTACAAGAACAACATGGATGGGGTGTTTGAAGGTGTAGTTTTCTGGAAGAGTTTTCGTATGGAAGATTGCAGAAGATTTCTGTTTAGGGTATTTTCTGGTGTAGATAGAAGTGGTGGTTTGATTTTGTGATGAAGTGGTTTGTTTAGGAAGAGAGGATAGGGGTACAAAAGATTTCTCCTGAATACTTTCTTGATTAGATGCAGATGAAGATGAATATTTAACCTTGCCTTTTCCAAAAATTGAGAGCCAATAACAGATTTGTGTTTTGAGACAGTTTTGGACACGCTCTGAGAAACGAAGTTCTTCTTCTCTTGTATCTTGTTATTCTGAGCCTCTTATTCTTCATCAGAATAAGAGAGAATTATCTTATGTTTCCTAGTATTTTGTGGTTTACCTTAGCCATCCATGGTTAGATCCTAGAAGAACCGAAGTAATTACCCAACACTTCATTTTCAACCCACTATGATAAAAGAGGAAAGTTCATAATGGTGGAAATGATCGAAATGCATTTGTTACATTAATATGTGAAAGAAGAGGTTTCTATACCGAGTAAAAGAAGTTTTCCATGCTTAAGATAGATGGTTTAGTGAAGTGTGAGTGTATGTTTTATGTCAAAGGTTTATAATCATTGTGCGTGCTTGGAACCTTAAAGTTGGTGAGGGAACACACCACCATGATGTGGGACTTGAGTTGAAAGGTCATAATCTTGTCGGGCATTGAAACCCATATGACAATAGATTTCTTTGTGACTTGACAAACTCAAAGATTCCTCCAAGACATATTCTTACAAGTTTAAGGAATAGGAACAGTCGAACTACAACTACTATCAAACATATTTATAATGCATGTCACAAGTATAGGTAGTCTATTATGGGTCCGAGATAAAAAAAAAATACAATATCTAATGAAATCCTTGGTCGGGAATAGGTATGTGTATCATTATAGGAAGTATATTGATTTCGATGATATCAAGTATATTTTTCACCTAAATTCGTTATCGCTATACGGGACAATGCTTTGGTGAAAGTTGTTGATTTTGTTTTCCTATAGGCTACTACTCTTTTGAGTGAGTATCATATTGAAAAAAATGTTAAAGCGAAATGTAAGACAAATTGCAAAGTTAAGTATCGCAAAGGCAAGGATGGGAAAGAGATGAAATCAAGAAAGTAGTGAGGCCGGTAAAGGATGTTTGGGAGTCTATGGTGAATTCATATACAGAGCATGCATATATTGATAATTCCAACCGATTCAAAATTGTATCCAACAAGTTTCTTAAGTTTTTCGGTTATGTTAAACTACAAGTCCGGAGAAGGAGAAAGTTATGAGGTTTTGGACCAACCGAGTCATGCAATGGGAAATACAACGAAAAACAGAGTTGAATATGCGCACAATTAGTTGAAAAAGTATATGACTAGTAGTATGAGTGGTTCATGTAAAAATTGAAAATCTGCTAACAACATGATATAGTCAAATTATACTTATATACACAGGCTGATGAGCATGATCATGTTTGAAGATAGTTTCATCGGAAATAGTTTGTAATCTAAGTTGGTTAGAAACATACGAAGGAACACTTTGCATTTTGTGACAGACGAGGATGATCAAGTAGTTGGGTATGGTACGGATAAATTGGGTGGTTGCTTAATTTTCTATAAATGTGAATTGTCGTGTGCATTACGATTACCCAGAAAATAAAGAATAACATAAACGAATTGTCATGTGCTTAATTTTCTGACAATTATATTTTTTCACTTAAAAATAATTGGAAGATATTTCTTTCAATCATAGGAGACAATTTAAGGCACGAAACATATTACGTATGTTATCGCGATTTTCGGGTGTCAAATCATTAATTAGATTTGAACCTTTCAATCATTGATATCTCTATTTTTTTGGGGAAAGGTAAAATCGAGAAAAACCTTAGAAATTCTGAGCTCGGGGCTGATTTCACTACGGGAAGGTGTTAGGCACCCGTAATGACTATAGTATCCTATAGGAACCGTTTTACTAGTCTTATGTATACGCTTTGCTTTTATTGTTATTTGTAAAAGGGATTGATTTTAAGAGTGGGGGAAAGAAGTTTGGATTTTATTTTATTGGACTTGGAGAGATTTTGAGTCTCTTGCCTACATACCCTTTTAAGGGATCAAAATTCCATGTAGTTCTCTTCCAAAATATTTTTTGTGGGTTGGTTCAATTTTAATTTTTAAAAAAAAGGTTTTGAAGAAAGGGATGAGAGGCCTTGAAGGCATAAGATTTGGAAACAAGTGAGGTTAGTCCAATTTATTTACAAAAACGGTTAAAGTTGAGAATTAGTGTTCATTTGGATTTTTGATTAAGAAAATAAAGGAAAATTATGGAGTTTTGACTCCAACATTATTGTGAAAATATTTGAGTGAAGAATTAGTTTTTTGAGAAAGAAAGCATGAGTTTTTTCCTAAGTGTCACGCTTCCTAAACATACATCTAGCGGTAAACATACAACGTGTGTGCGTGTCGGTGCTTGTGTCGGTGTACATCGTTATAGTCCATAGTCCTTTACATCGGGTCCTAATTTACATTCTATGGTCTTGCAAGAATTTAAAAGGAATGTAAACTACTTAAACATTGAGAAATTGAATGGAACCTAAACTTAGAGAATGGGGATGAATTGGAGCTTTCAATAGGCATGAAACACAAAATGGTTAGTAAAGCAATATGCAATGATAATGAAATGTCAGGCAACAAGAACAACATAATATGGAGGGATGTGAAGAAAAAATGCATGCTAACTAATCATGACTTATGAAACAAGAAATTAAAAGCTAAACTTTGCAAAATTAGGAAACTAGCACCTAAACTTGTAAGATAAAAGCTAACCTATTAACAAGATTGAAAGTATTGCAAAATCGTAAACAAAGATCAAACTTGACAAAAATAGAACATATCGCAAGAATTGTAAACAAAATCAACTAACACATTTGAACATATCGCAAAAGTTGTAAGCAAAATCAATTAACTAACATAATTAAACATATTGCAAAAATTGTAAGCAAAATCAATTAACTAACACAATTAAACATATTGCAAAAATTGTAAGCAAAATCAATTAACACAATTGAATGAATTAGTACAAAATCAGGAGTAAACTCATCATAAAATTAAGTGCCAAACATCAACATCACATGACGAGTTTCGGGTCAAACATTGCACGAGAAAATTCACGCGAAAACGCACAAAATATACGAATCAAGAAGTGAAATTGACGCATATTATTTCCATCAGTCCTGAACATGTGAAAATATCACTAAACAGCCAAAAACATATCAAGAACACACAGTAATTTTTTTGGAATTTTTACAAGAAAAAAGTAGTGCACAGAGGTTCAGATAGCAAGGAAAAAAAAGGTGCAATTAGCAACAAAATTCAAGAAATCACAAAAAGCTCAGGGCCCATAGTCACAAAACCCAAACCCCACGGATCTGATGGATCCGGATCAAGCTAACGCTTTAGGGGCGTAGGATTGATCCAGATCCATCAGGATCTTGATCCAACGCTCACAACTAAGGGGAAGTGGACCGGGTATGGAGCGACCCGGTCCAAAAGCTTATATAAAAGCGCTGGGAACCCGGTTCCCTTCATTTCCTTGGATCATTTCTGTTTCTTCTTCTTCTCTCTTGCGCCGTTCTCTCATCTCACACACCCCAAACCCTAATTTCTTGAATCTTGTTCAGACCTTGCTAATCCATGGCTTAAACCATTCCTACTCTCAACCTAAGCATGAATCCATCAAGAACGAACGGTTTTAGCCGTCGAAACGGCGTAAACCTTCGTGTTTGATACCGGCTCAAACTGTTCGGATCTTTCGTGTTTTTTGGATGAAAACGTTGTAAAACGATGAGGAAATGATTCGATCCACACTCGTTGTGGATTCTGAAGCTTTCCTCTGATTTTTCAAATTCTTTTGAGTTAGGGTAAGGGTTATGGGTCCGAACAGCTCGAATTGGTTATGGATTCATACGGTTCTGGACTTGTGATGATTCTTAGTGAAATGAGATAGAGCTTGAGTATTACCTGAGTCTTGCTTGGGGATTTGAACCGTTTCTTTCGATCCTTGGTTATGAATCTTCACTTGTAAGGCAATTTCGCTCTTTTCTTCTTCTGGTTCGAACCGGTGAAAACCCTCACTTCTTCTCCTCTTTCTTCTTCTCTGATCTGCCTGTGATCACGCTCGTAGCGCGCTTCTTCCAGTGGCGTGCTCGCGCAGAATTGGAGGCTCAACAACTCAGTGATGAAGGTTCATGCGAATCTCTGAGAGTTGCTTGAATTTGCGTGGATTCGAACTCTATTTGATGCTGATGATCGAATTCAATGGCGAATTTGCTGTTTTTGGTGTGAAATTGATCTAAATTGGTGTTGAATTCGAGCTAGGGTTTGTGTGTTCTTGAGCTTTTCTGTGAGTTTGTTGGATTTGATCTGTAACTGCCAAGAGAGAGAAGATGAATTCTGTTTGTGTTGATGTGGCGTGTGATATGTGGATCTAATTCTGACTTGTACAGTGGTGGCCTTTTATAGGCTGCCATGTGTGTTTCTGGACCAATGAGAATGCGCCATCTGGCTGCCTGCGTGGCTTCTGGGACGAAACTGTAAAAAAAATGAACTCAAGGACCAATTTGCAATTAATGAAACTAAAGGGACTGTTTTGCAATTAAACAAGAATTGGACTGTTTTGAGAATTAAAAGAATTGGGACTGTTTTAAAAATTGGAATTGGACACTTCTGCAATGAAATGTAAAATTTTGGACTAAATTGCAATTCAAATAAAATTTGGACTAAACTGCGAAAAAGTTAAAGTAAAATTGGTAAAAAATGTAAATTTGAAAACAACGTAAAGTGAAACGTTTAAAAACGACAAAATGGACTAAAACGTACAAACTACCAAAATGAGGTATTTTAAAATACCTCTCTGCCCAAAATTTATTTGATGTGAAAAGACCAAAATGCCCTTGGGGCTAAAATGACTCAGATGCAGAACTAAGACGATTTTGTGCAAAATTTGACAAATGATTCATGCAAACAGATTGAAAAGACTCAGGGACAAATTGTAGGGACTAAAATGGGTTCCTTTGTAGGAAATGACCAAAATACCCTTTTGTATGATTTTATGCAAAAATTAAAAGACAGAAACAGTAACGTATGCAGCTGAAGCACAGTGGTAAATTGCAGAGCAATACACAGTAAATTGAAAAAGTATTAGGAATAGAAAGGAAATTTAAACGAGTATTTTTAGGTCCAAAATGAGGGTATGACAGCTGCCCCTATTTAAGTTTCTTTGTCTTGGAGAGTCAAGAGACAGAGTCTTTGGCTTGACGCGACGAAGATACTTAAATATCGACACTTGCACTGATTTTGGGCGTAAAAATACGCTTGTAAATGCTATGCATGCCATGCAACATTTGTGCTATGAATGCAAGACAATTGAGAATTGATCTTAACAAAATATGTCGTATCCATTGCGGGACTGGTTGACATTTAACAGAATAGCAAAAACGGAGCATGTCGTATCCATTGCGGGATTGGTAGACATTTAACAGAATAGCAGATAACAAGACTCACTGGGGAGACTCGATAGCAAATTTGACAGGTACAAGCTGTTCTTGGATGCGAACTGGCCACTTGACCGGGAATATTGACAACAAAGGGTGCAAGCTGCTCTTGTATTTGAGCTGGTCACTTGGCTGAAAGAAAATATAGAAAGCACAAGCTGTTCTTGGACACGAACTAGTTACTTGGCTGACAGGAAACAAAGTAGAAAGCACAAGCCGTTCTCGGACATGAACTAGTTACTTGGCTGACAGGAAATAAAATAGAAAGCACGAGCTGTTCTTGGATCTGAACTGGCCGCCCAGCGGATATCAAAAGGATAGGTACAAGCTGTTCTTGGATGTGAACTTGCTACTTGACCGATAACAAAAACAAATTGACAAGTACAAGCTGTTCTTGGATGTGAACTTGCTGCTTGACCGATAACAAGAGTGAATTGGCAGGCACAAGCTGTTCTTGGATGCGAACTAGCCACTTGGCCGTTAATGGAAACGAATTGTATTGTAGAAACAAATTGAAATTGACTTGACATGACGGCAGGAGCTTGAATTTGAAAGGATAGCTAAAGTTTGAAGTTGACAAGATTGTTGGACTTTGAAATTGACATGACAGGTAGACATTTGTCATTAGCAGAAGAAATTTGAAATTGACATGATTGATTTTGACGGAGATCAACATAGGAATTGAGAATGCAAATGTGTATGAATAACATGACAATTTTATCAAATACATGAACACATAAGATGCATGATTATGCATGTATGAATGCTTGGAAATGCATCATGATTGGCAATTTGTAGACATAATTTCGCAGAGACAGACAAAACATTGGAATATTGGGCACGTAATGGCTCGTGCTCTGACATATACTTGCAAAAGTTCCTCTTCTGGGGATGCCGTCTGTTTGAAGTCATACCAAGACCACTGTTGGAGGCAGGAAACTGTAAAATCGTAGAGGAAGACAGTCTGAACGGTATTACTGCTTGTTGGAACAGTCACGTAAATGCTTTGGACATTGCATCTGTGGTCAATGCTTTCGCATGTTTGTTTTTTATTTCTTTTTCACTTTTATTTTCATCATCCCATTTTTGCCTGGATCGCCCTTTCGGGTTTTCGACCCACCGGGGAATAGGTTTTTTTGTTGCCCCTGTTTTTGCCTGAATTGCCTTTGAAGGTTGTCAATCCATCGGGGTGCTCATTTTTGCCTAAGCCGCCCTTTCAGGTTTTCGACTTAGCGAGCATATTCATTTTTCATGCCTTTCATTCTGTTTTTTCATTCTTGCCATTGACCACAGACCGTCACTGGGAGGAAGGCTTGCTAGTAACTTGAATTGGAACTGATATCAATGTAGATTTGTTCATGCATGTTTCATTTGAATATACCTAGTTGCTCAGGCTTGTTTTCAAAATACTCAAAAAATTTCAATTTTCATAATGTTTATTCCAGACATGCATCATTATTAATATAGAAAGAATCTTTTGTATAAAGCTTTGAAGATAGAATAGAAAAAGAATTAGAGTGCCAAACAAAAGCATAGGCTCAAATCGATGTATAAGGGTGGTAATCAGCCGAAGGCGTGACTCCACGGATTTACAAAGCTTGGAAAATGGTAATTTTATTGGTTGGTGGTACATTGAACACAGCAACTACTATGGTATCTAAAACTCTTGAATCCGCAGGTGTCGGAACCTCGGATGAGAACAGCCAATCATCAGTTGCAAAGATCCCAAGGGGAATGGTAACTTGCCAGATATAGTCAATTGTCTTTTATTTCAATCTCATTTTTGCATGAACCGCCCTTTCGGGTTTTCGGCTCATCGAGACGCTCATTTCTGCCTGAGTTACATGTAATCTCAGCGAGCTTTTACATTTTTGTTTCTTGTCCCTTATTTTGCCTGGACCGCCCTTTCGGGTTTTCGATCCACCGGGAAGCGCATTTTTGCCTAGGCCGCCCTTTCGGGTTTTCGACCTACCACGCTGTTCTTTTCATATCTAGACAAAGTATTTCTTGACTATATCGGCATTCACAGGATTCGGAAGTTCTACACCATCCATGTGTGTGAGAATCAAGGCACCGCCAGAGAAAGCCTTCTTGACAACATAAGGTCCCTCATAGTTAGGCGTCCATTTGCCCCTTGGGTCGGGTTGCTGGCTCATTCTTCTCTTCAATACAAGTTCACCCTCTTTGAATTCCCGAGGACGAACCTTCTTGTCAAAAGCATTTTTCATCCTTGTTTGATACATCTGACCGTGAGCCAAAGCATCCAGGCGTCTTTCCTCAATCAAATTCAACTGGTCGTACCGAATCTGGCACCATTCAGCCTCAGACAACTTTTGTTCCATAATCACACGGAGAGACGGAATCTCCACTTCCAATGGGAGGACTGCTTCCATGCCGTATACAAGAGAAAAAGGCGTTGCCCCGGTTGAACTACGGACTGTAGTGCGATAGCCGTGTAAGGCATAGGGCAACATCTCATGCCAGTCTTTGTATGTTGTTACCATCTTCTGCACAATCTTCTTGATGTTCTTATTGGCAGCCTCAACTGCACCATTCATCTGAGGTCTGTAGGGAGAAGAATTGTGGTGTTCAATCTTGAATTTCTCACATAAGGCCTGCACCATGTCATTGTTCAGGTTGGTACCGTTGTCTGTGATAATCTTGCTAGGAACACCATACCGACAGATGATATTGTTCTTGATGAACTTGACTACCACTTGCTTGGTTACATTGGCATAAGATGCAGCTTCGACCCATTTGGTGAAATAATCGATTGCTACCAGGATAAAACGATGACCATTCGAAGCTTTCGGTTCAATTCTTCCGATCATATCAATGCCCCACATAGAGAAAGGCCAGGGAGAAGACATAATATTGAGAGCGTGCGGAGGCACATGGATCTTATCAGCATATATTTGACATTTGTGGCACTTCCTGGCATATTGATAGCAATCGCGCTCCATGGTCATCCAGTAATAACCAGCTCTCAACAGCTTTCTAGACATAGCATGCCCCGATGCGTGGGTCCCAAAGGTGCCATCGTGCACATCGTGCATTAGCTGTTCTGCTTCACATTCATCAACACATCTTAACAACACCATATCGAAATTCCTTTTGTACAGAACATCCCCGTCCAGCAGGAACTTGCTAGCCAGCTTGCGCAAGGTCTTCTTGTCCTTGTTGGAAGCACTTGACGGATATTCACGGCTTTGTAAAAACTGCTTGATATCGTAATACCAGGGTTTGTTGTCAATTATATCCGCATTTGTTTGAACGGTCACATTACTGATGACGAATACATGAGAAGGCCGGTCAAGACGTTGTACTTTGATCATCGGTACATGATTCCAATGGTTCACTCGGAACATGGAGGATAAAGTAGCAAGAGCATCGGCCATTTGATTTTCCTCGCGGGGAATATGGTGCAATTCGACTTTCGTAAAGTACGTCAGCAGACGCCTCGCGTAGTCACGGTAAGGGATCAGATTAGCATGATGGGTCTCCCATTCTCCCTTTATCTGGTTGATGACTAGTGCAGAGTCTCCATAGATGTCCAGATGCTTGATTCTCATATCAATGGCTTCTTCAATTCCCAGGATGCATGCCTCGTACTCGGCCACATTGTTGGTGCATTCAAACACAATCTGGGCTGTAAAAGGGATGTGATGCCCCTGCGGAGCCACAATTACTGCGCCAATTCCTCGGCCATAAGCATTAACAGCACCATCAAAGACCAACCCCCACTTGCTATCAGGGTCTGGACCTTCGCCGATCAATGGTTCTTCACAGTCTCTCGGCTTTAAGAACATAACCTCTTCGTCGGGGAAATCGAACTTCAAAGGTTGATAGTCATCGAGCGGTTGGCAAGCGAGATGGTCAGCCAGGATACTCCCTCTAATGGCTTTCTGAGCTTTAAATACAATATCATACTCTGACAGTAACATTTGCCAGCGTGTGATTTTTCCAGTGACCGCCGGTTTCTCAAAGATATACTTGATCGGATCCATCCGGGATATCAACCAAGTCGTATGATTTATCAAATAATGACGCAGGCGTTTGGCTGCCCAGGCTAGTGTACAACAGGTTTTCTCGAGCATTGTATACCGAGCCTCACAATCGGTGAATTTCTTGCTCAAATAGTAGATAGCATGCTCTTTCTTTCCAGTTTCATCTTGCTGACCGAGCACACATCCCATGGATTCATCCAATACTGACAGATACATAATCAATGGCCTTCCTTCCACCGGCGGGACAAGGATAGGTGGTTCTAGCAAATAGCTCTTTATGCTATCGAAAGCTTCTTGGCATTCATCATTCCATACCACAGGTTGATTCTTCCTGAGTAACTTGAAGATCGGCCCGCAGGTTGCAGTCATGTGGGATATAAACCTAGAAATGTAATTCAAACGCCCGAGGAACCCTCTGACTTGCTTCTCGGTCTGCGGGGCCGGCATTTCACGGATAGCTCGGACTTTGTCGGGATCTACTTCAATGCCCTTCTGGCTGACAATGAAGCCTAGCAACTTCCCAGACCTAACACCGAACGTACATTTGTTTGGATTCAGCCGAAGCTTGTATTTCCTCAACCTTTCGAACATCTTTGCCAAATACTCCACGTGTTGCTCTTCATCATTCGACTTTACAATCATGTCGTCTACATACACTTCAACCTCTTTGTGAATCATGTCATGGAACAAAGTGGTCATCCCCCTTTGGTAGGTAGCACCAGCATTTATTAGACCGAACGGCATTGCTTTACAACAGAAAGTTCCCCACGGAGTGATGAACGACGTCTTCTCCCTGTCTTTGGGTGACATTTTGATTTGGTTGTAGCCAGAAAATCCGTCCACGAAGGAGAACACCTTGCACTGGGCAGTATTATCAACAAGGACATCGATGTGAGGTAGTGGGAAATTGTCCTTCAAGCTAGCTCTATTCAAATCTCTGTAATCAACACACATCCGGACCTTACCATCCTTCTTCGGCACTGGCACAATGTTAGCAACCCACTCGGGATACTCAACTGTCATGAGGAAACCTGTAACGCCCACTTTCGTTTTATTATTTATTTAAATCGAGTTTAGGTGATTATATTATATTTATATAATATATGTGTGATTTTGATATGTTTTGAGGATTTAATTGATTTTGTGATAAGTTATGATTTATGTGGATTTGATTAGGTTAAGAGACTTATTTTATTGTTAAATAAAATAAGATTTGAAAAGAAAATAAAATATTTAGTTGTGGGTTAGTTTTGGATTTTAGAGAGTTATGTGGGAGAAAGAGTAAATAAGATAAGATTTGTTGGGAGTATAAATAGGGAAGCTAGGTTTAGAAAGTCAGTAACGTATCAGACTTTTGGGAGAAAAGAGTGAAGGGGAGAAAAACACAAGAAGGGGGGGTTGAATTGTGTTTTAAAATAAAACGTTTTCTCTTTCTTAAACTCAGAATCAGAATGATCAGAAGCTAGATAGACAGCTTCTGAAGATACTGTTCAGGAGCGTATGCAGCGGAATGAAAAACAGAGAGAAAAGAGAAGAAGCAGGACACAAAAGATTTATACAGGTTCCTTCCACAATCCGGAAGTAGTCCTGTCCCCCTTGCACTTCCAAGGAGAGTTCACTAAATGTAATATCTGATTACAAATGCTCAAGCACACATGCAAGAGACTTCTAATGCTCAAGCACACAAGCAAGAGACTTCTATCAAACAAAATTACACAGAAAAATGTTTGAGATTGAACACTTGATATACAATCAGTGGTGTTCACAATACAAATCAGATACAGACTCTTTAGACTTAAGAATTTCAAAGATAAGAACTTGAAAACTGAAATTCTAAGTGAACTTTGAATGCTTAGACAATTTGACAGAGTTTTGGCGCTTTTTAAAATATTGTCGAGTCTTATTGTTCTTCAAGTCTTCACTCCTTTATATAGAGGTGTGAAGTGAACGTTGTAAGTGCCAACACATTCAAAAAGAGTCGTTACTGAAGCTTGATCTTTCACCAATGATTCTTTGCCTGATTTAGTTGTTGTCCTATAAAGAATCAATTTCAAATCCATTCCAGTTGAGAAGGAACAAGGATGCAGGCTTGGTTGTACATAAGAGCTGTTATTCTTGTCTGTTAGCAGAGACAAAGAACAGAGTAGTGGAGAAGGTGGTTGTACAGTTCGTACAAAGTACAATGTCAACGCTTCTTGTCTATTTGCAACAAAATGACTTCAAATCCTTTTGAAATGACCGTTGCTTAAATCCACTAATCTTCTGCCAATGCTCCATAATTTTCGCTCTAAAATACAACACTTGAATCTTGAAATCTGGTGAAATACTGTTGCTTCAAAGAATCAGCTTCTGATGACGTCATACTCTTCAGGAGCTCTTGTCTTCAGGAGTGCTAGTCTTCAGGAGCTCTTGACTTCAGGAGTGCTAGTCTTCAGGAGTGCTAGTCTTCAGGAGCTCTTGAGGTTAAATAGATACTTCCTTTGCTCTTTATTTGTTCGTTCAGAACCTTGATGAGATAAATCACTTTGTTTATGGTCCTGTACACTTGAACAAATGTTAGCAATACCAATTGTCAATTTTTAATACTTTGTTATCATCAAAACTCTTTAGGGTTTATTGTTAAACACATTTTGTTCCAACAATCTCCCCCTTTTTGATAATGACAAACCAGTATTTAAAAATTTGATCAATTGTTGTTAATCTAATTAACAAGTTGACTTATAGGGTATGAGGTTTGTAAGCTCCCCCTGAGTCTAATAGTACTTTAAGGTGAGGTTTGTAAGCTCCCCCTGAGTTCTATCTTTGTTAATTAAATTCATTTAACGCTTAGTAAAATAATCAAAAAGAATAGAAGTGATAGAGAGAGATAATGGTTCAGTTAAGTTATTTTGAAATAAAGTTACTCACCCTAACAAGACGTATTGAGAGAATTAAATTTCAAAAAAAACTTAATGGGGCTCAGGACCTTTAAATACTATCACACTTACTCCCCCTTTTGTCATTAACAAAAAGAAATCAACAAAAGAAAGAGAAAAACATAGTAAAAGGATTCAGAGCATAATCAATATCACAAGTGAAAGGCGTTAAAAAAAAATAAATCAGAAGCAATTAATAAGATCAGGAGCAAAGAAATATATAGAAGTGTTTGAATTCAGAAGCATACACAGTTAATAAAAGAACAAACTGAAAGACACAACAAACAACAAAGGGTGTGCAACTATGGGTTGGTTTGTTTGAGAGTGTTTTCAAGAATCTTCTTCAGGAGGTCATTGTTTTCTTCTTGCTTCTGCTTCATCTCAGCTATGCTTCTGGCCATATTTTCTTCTCTGATCCTGGCTTCTTCCAGTTTAGCATCAGTTTCAGCTTTATGTTCTAAAAACAGTAGCCTTTGCTCAAGGAGATCTTTTTCCAGCTTCTTATTCTTTTCCTTTAAGATCTTGTTCTCTTGAGCTAAAGCTAGATCAGGAGCTGATGCCTTTAGATTGACCTTTGTAAGGAAAGATAAGTCAAGGTCCTTGGGATGAATGTACTGAGGTAGAAAATCAGTTGGTTCTCTTCCTCTGATACTTAAAGACGATCTAGCCCAAGTTCCAGTTATCTTAACCTCTTCAAGATCTTCATTGATGCCGTTCAGCCAGTCCTGAAGCTTCTGCTTAGCTTGCTCTTGAGCTTCTACACATGTTGAGGATAGAGCTTGCATGACATACTCAACTCTCTCCTTGAGCCTACTCCATTGTTTCTCATAGCTTTCTCTGTGATTCAAGTCACTTCTGGATGAAATGAGCTTGATCATTTTGTCAGCTATGTCCTCACACACTCCCTTTAATACATTAGAATCTAAGAATCTGGTGGGTGGTGAAGGTTGTTTTCTAGGCTTGGGAGGAGCACAGAGTTGAATTTGTAGGTTATTTATGGTTGAAGATTGAGAATTGCTTTCAGATTGTGATTGTGCCTGATCAGAAGCAGACTGGTCAACCTCCATAGGAGAAGATTGAATAGTTTGTGTATCAGGATCAATGACAAAATCATCAATCTCCATAGCATTTTCAGTGTAAAGAATTTCAGAAGTATGGTCAGAAATGGTTGGTTCAGGAACAGATTGTTCAGGAACAGATTGTTCAGGAACATACTGTTCAGAAACAGATGGGGACACAAGTGATTCAGGTACTTGTTGATGGGGGCTTTCTGAAGCAACTTGTGAAGTTGTTACTTCAGAGGCTTTTTGTGGTGTTAGGTTAAAATTTGGAAGTTCACCGGATAGATGACTGCTGAGATTATTTATAACAGAGTCATCTTCTGGTTTGTCAGGAAAAATCATGTTGACAGGTTTAATGGTTTGTGGTTGAAGTGGATGATTAGGGGGTAGTTTGCTGCATTGTAACTCTAGCAAACTACTGACCCTAGCTTGGATAGATGGTTCAGATGGTTTGAAAGGAGAAATAGGTTTGGAAGAATTTTTGTGGAGTTTGGAGGATGGTGATAGGCTTCTTCTGAGGATGCTAATAGGAATATCAGAAGATGAGGATGATGAGGTTTTGGATTGAGAAGGTGATGAGGGAGTGGAGTCAGATTCTATATGTATTAAGGGTTGTGAGGAGGATGTACCTGATATAAAATCTGATCCAGAAGTAGCTAGAATACTTGCAGCTTCAGTAGCAACTTCAGCTTGCAGTTCTAATGAGCTCATCAGAGCTTGCTCAGCAACCTTAGCAGCATCTTCCTTGAGCAAGACCTCAGTAGGTACTTCTATTTCCTTAGCCAGCTCCAAAGCCTTCTGAACAGCTTCAGATTCAGCCTTCTTCTTCTTTCTTACCTCCCTGGTAACCAGTTCGGTAGCCTCTTCTTCTTCTTGTGCCTCTGCAGCTGCACAATCTTCAGCAGTGTATACAGATTCCTTCAGTTTCCTTAGCCTCTGAGTCCTTTTCTTCTTTTGAGGAATCTGTTTCACTTTCGTTGTTGTTGTAGATGCTGAAACCATTTGCTTGCCACTTCTTGTCTTCTGAGGAATAATAGCTCCTGGGTTCAGATCCTGAACCTCTTCCTGAATTGATGATCCTCCAGGAGCACCAGATAAAGACTTTTCAGGAGCCTTTTCCTTCTTTGCCTTCTTGGAAGGATTTTCACCTTCTAAGTACTCTTCTTGAGTAAGTACCTTTCTTTTAGATTTTCTTCCTTTAGCTACAGGAAGTTCTTGTCCATACATTTCTTCTGGAACTTCATCCAGACTGATCAGCTTTCCATGGGTCTCATAGTGATCAGCAATGAGAGCCATTTGAACAGCCAGGGTGTCTTTCTTGCAGATGGGAGGGAAGTCCTCCATCAGATTAGATATGACCCTTGATTCACAGATGTCTGTCTTCAGCTTGGTCACTTCAGGAATCAATTTCATATGCTTCAAGGTGCTTGCATTTATCACCTTTCCTGTCTCAGTTTCCAGCTGTTCATCAGTGAAGTAATTTACTTCATTCAGAGCCTTAATAATGCCTCCTTGATGGAAGATTTCTGAGATCAGTCTTCCATAGGGAACCCAGACTCTGCACTTATTCTGGCTTTCCCTGAGCTCTTTTATCATATGCCTGAAGATGTACTTAGGCAGATTTATCTTTTCTCCAGTGATGAGATGATGAAGAAATACCTTGTGAGCCAAAGATGGTTGATCACCACCACCTCCTTTAGGCAACAGGTTTTCGTTGAGAATCTTCAGGAGCATCTTATTGATCATGTTCAGGTCACAGTATTTACCAGCTGTACTACGAAAAGTAAAATTAACATCATTGCCTTTTGAGTTATACGCCAATACATTTATGCCACGCTGTCAGATTTCAGACGAGCTGTATAAGTTAGTGGGACAGATGTCGCCAGGAGCAACTCCAGAACTTCCACTAACTTCTGCTATTCAGGAGCACAAAGATTCTCTTCTGAAGGTTGAGGTTCTGATGACTCATCAGGAGCACATTTTCGTCAGGACCTCACTTAGAAGCTTCTGAAGGACAATGGCTTCTGAAGTGACTTCAGAACCTGAACTTCTTATTCAGGAGCAAGCAATTTTAATCAGACACGTAGTGCATGTTCAAATTTTTCTTAATAAACTCAAATCTTTCAACAGTTAGAGGCTTAGTAAATATATCAGCCCATTGATTTTCAGTATCAATGAATTGTATATCTAAAATTCCTTTTTGAACATAATCTCTGATAAAATGGTGTTTGATCTCAATATGCTTGGCTCTTGAATGCAGAATAGGATTCTTTGACAAGCAAATAGCAGCAGTATTATCACAAAAGATAGGAATACTGTTAGCGTGTATCTGATAATCTTCCAGCTGATGTTTCATCCAGAGTAGTTGTGTGCAACAACTTGCAGCTGAAATGTATTCTGCTTCTGCTGTAGACATAGCAATAGTTGCTTGTCTCTTGCTAGCCCAGGATATCAGATTATCACCCAGAAATTGACAATTGCCACTGGTTGACTTTCTTTCAATCCTGTCACCAGCATAATCAGCATCACAGAATCCAATTAGCTTATAATCTGGGGATTTTCTATAAAGGAGTCCCAGATTAGTTGTTCCTTTCAGATACCTGAAGATTCTCTTAACTGCAGTTAAATGAGATTCTCTAGGATCTGACTGAAACCTTGCACATAAGCATACACTGAATAAAATATCTGGCCTAGATGCAGTGAGGTATAACAGAGAACCAATCATACCTCTGTATAGCTTCTGATCCACTTTTGATCCTTCATCTTCTTTGCTTAAGGTGCATGTAGGATGCATTGGAGTGTTCATCAGTTTGCAATCTTCAAGCTTGAACTTCTTCAGAAGCTCTTTTGTATACTTCGTCTGATGAACATATACTCCATCTTTGCTTTGATTAATTTGAATGCCCAGGAAGAACTTCAGCTCTCCCATCATGCTCATTTCAAATTCATCCTGCATTAACTTAGAGAACTCCTTGCAAAGAGATGAATTAGTGGAACCAAATATTATATCATCAACATATATCTGCACAACAAGAATATCTTTCTCAAGAGTCCTTCTGAAGAGTGTTGTGTCAACCTGACCTCGTTTAAAATCGTTTTTAATCAAGAAATTACTTAGTCTGTCATACCAAGCTCTGGGAGCTTGTTTCAAGCCATATAGTGATTTCTTAAGTTTGTAAACATGGTCAGGATGCTTCAGATCCTCAAAGCCAGGAGGTTGTTTGACATACACTTCTTCTTCTATGACACCATTAAGAAATGCACTCTTGACATCCATTTGATATAATACTATTCCATGATTAATTGCATAAGATAAAAGTAACCTGATTGCTTCCAATCTTGCAACTGGAGCAAATGTTTCGGTGTAATCAATGCCTTCTTGTTGACTGTACCCCTGAGCAACAAGTCTGGCTTTGTTTCTGGTTACTTCACCTTTTTCATTCAGCTTGTTTCTGAATACCCATTTTGTTCCAATAATGTTCTTCTGAGGAGGTTTGGGTACCAGATCCCACACATCATTCCGTTGGAATTGATTCAGCTCTTCTTGCATAGCTATGATCCATCCATCATCTGAAAGTGCTTCTTCAACAGTTGTTGGTTCAATCATTGAAATTAGTCCAATCATAGATTCTTCTTGTCTGAAGTGTGATCTTGTTCTTCTGGGACTTTCTTTACTTCCAATGATTTGATATTGAGGATGAGAAGACTTGTATTTGAATGTATAGTTGGATGAATCTGCTTGCTGTGAGCCATTATGTGCTTCATCAGAAGCAACTTCATCAGGAGCAACTTCATCAGGAGCGACTTCATCAGGAGCGACTTCATCAGGAGCAACTGATGTGGGTGCTGCTTCTGAACTATCTTCAGATTCAACTGACTGACCAGGTTCTGGAATGTCTTCAGGAACCTGTATCTCTGCAAAACTTTCACCTTGCTTTGAAGTTTTATCTTCAAGCTCTTTGTCATCAAATTTAACGTGCATAGATTCTTCAACACAGAGTGTCTCTGAATTATACACTCTATATGCCTTTGACCTTTCAGAGTAACCTAAAAAGATTCCTCTTTGGGCCTTGGCATCAAATTTCTTTAGGTAGAGCTTGTTATTCAGAATGTAACATGTACATCCAAATTGATGAAAGTAAGAGATATTGGGTTTTCTTCCTTTAAACAATTCATATGCTGTTTTCTCCAAGATAGGTCTAATATAGATCCTATTCTGGACATAACACGCTGTATTCACAGCTTCTGCCCAAAAATGTTTTGCCAAATTGTTTTCATGAATCATGGTTCTTGCCATTTCTTGTAACGTTCTATTCTTTCTTTCTACAACTCCATTCTGTTGTGGAGTTCTAGGAGAAGAGAATTCATGGAGGATTCCATGTTTTTCACAAAAAGCTTCAAATGGCTCATTTTCAAATTCACCACCATGATCACTTCTGATTTTCAAAATTTTGGCTTCTTTTTCAGATTGAATAAGGGTGCAGAAGTTACTGAATACATCGTATGCATGATCTTTGCTTTTCAGAAATTTTACCCAAGTCCATCTGCTATAATCATCAACAATAACTAATCCATACTTGCTTCCATATAAGGATGCAGTACTAACTGGTCCAAATAGGTCTATATGAAGCAGTTCTAAGGGTCTTGAGGTGGAAACATTGTCTTTTGCTTTGAAAGATGTTTTAACAATTTTTCCTTTCTGGCATGCACCGCAGAGTGCATCTGAATGATAATCAATGTCAGGAAGGCCTTTGACAAGCTGTAACTTGCTAAGCTTAGAGATTAATCTCCAGTTAGCATGTCCCAGCCTTTTATGCCACATCCATTTCTTATCATTCATTGATAGAAGGCAAATTACCTTCTGATCAGCCAGTTGAGAGAAATTGATTTTGTAGACATTTTCCACTCTCTTTCCCTTGAACACAATGGACTTGTCATTCTTGTTGATTACTGTACAGTTGGCTTTTTCAAATAAAACATCATAACCATTGTCACAGAATTGACTGATGCTCAATAGGTTATGTTCAAGCCCATCTACCAACCATACATTATTAATAGAGGTAGAGGAGTTACCAATAGTCCCCGTACCAATAATCTTCCCAGACTGGTTGCCTCCAAACTTTACATTTCCTCCTTCTTTCATTGTGAGGGATAGGAACATTGACTTCTCTCCTGTCATATGCCTTGAGCAACCGCTGTCCAGGTACCATGATTTTTGTTTTGTTCTTGCTTTTAGACAAATCTGCAGTATTGACAATTTCAGATTTAGGTACCCATTGTTTTATGGGTCCTTTGGGGTTAGAGCTGGAGAATTTACTCACCATTTCCTGATCCTTTAGATTCTTCTTGGGTAGCTTCTGATTAATCATTACCTTAGGTTTTTCAACTTTTGGTTTTGATACCTCAGGAGCGCCAACTGCCTTGCCCTTCTGAACCTTAGACTTTAGGACATCAGATTCTGATTTTATCAGACTCTGAGGAACAGGTTCTGATCTCTTCAGAATCTTAATCTTTGTGGTCTTAGATTCAGAATTTATCATATCCTTAGGCTTGAAATTCTTTGGCTTTGATGTAATCTTAGCCTTAGAACTGGAAGCTTCAGGTTCTGATTGAGCAACAGTTCCCATTTTTGCACCTTCAGGAACAAAGAAGGTTTTCAATCCTTCCTTTATGCATTCACAATATGCTTTGAGATTGGTTTCACTAGACTTAGCTTCTGAAAATCCAATCCCTTTACCATTGTTTTTGTAAATGCTATAAATCATAGAAGCAATTCTGCTTCTGTCAATACCAGACATAATGAAATCTTCAAGAGCAATCTCATGGTTACTTAAAGATTTTCCATCACATTTTTCTTGCAGCTTCTGACACAAGAACTTAAGTTTGTCTTCATATGTCTTGCATATGAAGTCAAAACCTCTGAGTCCTTCTTCAGACGCTTTTAGATCCAATAGAGTTGATTCTTGTTGCTTCATTAAAGCAACATATTTTTCTTTCAAACCTTTCAACTCATTGGTTCTCAATTCAAAATGAGTGAGGAGTTCTTTAAGTGACTCTATCAGTTCTTCTCTAGGGATTTTGGAATATACCTCGTTTTCATCTTCTGAATCTGATTCAGTTTCAGCCTCTGAAGTTGCTGTAGCTACTAACCCAACAGCTATCTTTGCACCTTCATCAGACTCTTCTTTGTCAGATTCAGATTCACTATCCAAATTATCCCATGTAGCCATCAAACTCTGCTTTAACTGTTTCTTGAACTTGCTTGACTTGAATGTTGGTTTCTTTGACTTTTCCTTTGATTTTTCCTTCTGAAGATCAGGGCAATCAGCAATGAAATGACCAGGCTTCTTGCAGTTGAAGCATCCCTTTTGATCTTCTTTCTTTGAGCTTCTGAAGCTACCTCTTCTGGACACAAACTTCTTGTTCTTTTTGGCTAGATACTGAAGTCTGTTTGAGAGCATAGCCATCATCTCAGTAACCTCTTCATCAGAATCTCCAGTTGGTGAATCTTCTTCATCAGACTCAGCCACTTTAAGAGCTTTGGATGACTTGCCTTTTGATGGAAGAGCTATTGATTTACTCTTTTTAGTAGACTCATGTTCATTTAGACTTAACTCATGAACTTTGAGAGAACTAACAAGATCTTCAACACTTAAAGTGTTTAAATCTTTAGCTTCCTCAATGGCAGTCACCTTTGGTCTCCATCTGGCAGGAAGGCTTCTGAGAATCTTACTCACGTGATCAGAAGCAACATAGCTTTTCTTCAGTATTTGGAGTCCAGAGACTAGGGTTTGAAATCTTGAGTACATCTTCTCAATACTTTCATCATCCTTCATCTTGAACAGTTCATACTGATGAACAAGCATCAGTGCTTTGGCTTCTCTAACTTTCTTGCTTCCTTCATAGTTAGCACATAAAGATGCAAACATAGCTTTAGCAGTTGACTTATCACTCATCTTCATGTACTCTGCTCGTGGTATAGCAGAAACTAGAGAGCCTCTGATCTTGTGATGTTTCTTGTACATCTTCTTCTGAGCAGGAGTATGTATTTTTCTATCAACAGCAGCTCCTTCTTCATCAAGAATTAAGTCACCAACACCATCTTCCAGAATATCCCATAGTTCTTCATCTAAGCCCATGATATAACTGTAGAAGTTGGTTTTCCACCAAGAAAACTCTTCAGGATCTCCATTAAACTTTGGAACCTTCCCTGAGTCAGTTTTCTTTTCACTATAATCATATGCAACAGCATGATGATTACCACTAGAGCCAGCAGAACCAGAAACAGATGAATCAGCAGACATGTTTTTCTCAAATCTTGGACTGTTACACTGTTAGGTGTTTGACAACAGAACCAAGGCTCTAGATACCAATTGAAGGGGAGAAAAACACAAGAAGGGGGGGTTGAATTGTGTTTTAAAATAAAACGTTTTCTCTTTCTTAAACTCAGAATCAGAATGATCAGAAGCTAGATAGACAGCTTCTGAAGATACTGTTCAGGAGCGTATGCAGCGGAATGAAAAACAGAGAGAAAAGAGAAGAAGCAGGACACAAAAGATTTATACAGGTTCCTTCCACAATCCGGAAGTAGTCCTGTCCCCCTTGCACTTCCAAGGAGAGTTCACTAAATGTAATATCTGATTACAAATGCTCAAGAACACATGCAAGAGACTTCTAATGCTCAAGCACACAAGCAAGAGACTTCTATCAAACAAAATTACACAGAAAAATGTTTGAGATTGAACACTTGATATACAATCAGTGGTGTTCACAATACAAATCAGATACAGACTCTTTAGACTTAAGAATTTCAAAGATAAGAACTTGAAAACTGAAATTCTAAGTGAACTTTGAATGCTTAGACAATTTGACAGAGTTTTGGCGCTTTTTAAAATATTGTCGAGTCTTATTGTTCTTCAAGTCTTCACTCCTTTATATAGAGGTGTGAAGTGAACGTTGTAAGTGCCAACACATTCAAAAAGAGTCGTTACTGAAGCTTGATCTTTCACCAATGATTCTTTGCCTGATTTAGTTGTTGTCCTATAAAGAATCAATTTCAAATCCATTCCAGTTGAGAAGGAACAAGGATGCAGGCTTGGTTGTACATAAGAGCTGTTATTCTTGTCTGTTAGCAGAGACAAAGAACAGAGTAGTGGAGAAGGTGGTTGTACAGTTCGTACAAAGTACAATGTCAACGCTTCTTGTCTATTTGCAACAAAATGACTTCAAATCCTTTTGAAATGACCGTTGCTTAAATCCACTAATCTTCTGCCAATGCTCCATAATTTTCGCTCTAAAATACAACACTTGAATCTTGAAATCTGGTGAAATACTGTTGCTTCAAAGAATCAGCTTCTGATGACGTCATACTCTTCAGGAGCTCTTGTCTTCAGGAGTGCTAGTCTTCAGGAGCTCTTGACTTCAGGAGTGCTAGTCTTCAGGAGTGCTAGTCTTCAGGAGCTCTTGAGGTTAAATAGATACTTCCTTTGCTCTTTATTTGTTCGTTCAGAACCTTGATGAGATAAATCACTTTGTTTATGGTCCTGTACACTTGAACAAATGTTAGCAATACCAATTGTCAATTTTTAATACTTTGTTATCATCAAAACTCTTTAGGGTTTATTGTTAAACACATTTTGTTCCAACAAAGAGAGCAACGCGTGAAGAGAAGAGAAGGAGAGAGAGAGCTGCGATTTCTTCTATCCAGGTAAGGGTGAGACTAATGATTTAATAATGTTAATTAGCATAGTTCTGATGATCAATTAACAGTAATAGGATTGAATTGGGAGAATGAGAAAACTAGGTCAAATCCCTAGAATTGATGAATTGAACGGTAGAATTTGTTTATTTGATGTAGGAATGGATTACAGAACCTAGAATAGGATTAATGTTGTTATTTCAATCGAATTTGGGGTCTAATATGGTGAAAAATAGGATTTGGGGTGGTAAAGTTCGTAATCCCGTAGTCTGTTCTGACATCGTTTCGCCATGGCGGAATTTAGCTCGCATGGCGACGAACTGGTAACCTGTAATTTCGCCAGGCGGAATTTAGCTCGCCATGGCGAAATGCCTGTGACCTGTAATTTCGCCAGGCGGAATTTAGCTCGCCATGGCGAAATGCCTGTGACCTGTAATTTCGCCAGGCGGTATTTAGCTCGCCATGGCGAAATGTGCTGTGACAGAATGTCATATTTCCTAAGCTAATGCGATCTGTTTCGCACAAGACTTTGAGAGGGGATCCCTAAGGGTTAGTGAGACTTAATGGTAATGTTGAGAGTAATCTGTATAGTGATTAAGATATATTCATGATATTGAGCAAGAATTAAAGTATTATACCGTGTGCAAATATGATAAAATTTATGTTGATTTGAATTGTAATTGATATAATGATATCATTCTGTTTTCGATGATTGAATTATGCTGCTGTTGTTATTAAACTGAGTCGCATGATATATATAAATATGATGAATAAGATAATGTTTAGCTCCAATTTCTTGGATGCATAATGATGAAGTGATTAAGGATATTGTTGATTTGATTTGAGTCCATGCATTAGCATACATTGAGCTTAGTCCTCACCATGATAGGAGCTTTGTCCTCCGCACGTTTATTAGGAGCTTTGTCCTCCGCACGTTTTAAAGTATATTAATACTTATGATGAAGTTTGGTACCACATGCATATAAGGAGTCTAAGAGCATTGTTGCATTGCTGTGTCTAAATGATGCATTATTGATGAAGATTGATTATGTGACTACGTGCTAATTGTTATTTAATTATGCAAAAATGTTAAGAATGTTTTGATGTTAATTATTATTCTAAATTATGTTGATTAATATTATTTTGTTATGAAATCTCACCCCTTCTGCTGGAATTGCCGCCTTGTGGGCAAGTGCAGGTGGTCGTGCTTAGTGTGCAGTTGCTTCGTGAGTGGCCTTGCCTCACTGTGTCGTCTAGGTCGCTCTGATACGTAACGGGATGGGGTTGTTTTATAAGCATGCTTCATTCTTTTACGTGAATCTTTATGATCTTTTGCAAATAATGGGACTAACTCTTTTGAGATATTTTTATGGGGCCTGCGTGCCAAACGTTTATGATTTATAAGTATTTTTCCGCTGCAATATTTTGAAGTTATTTAGTTAATTTATTATTTAACTATTTTTCGGATTATGTTATATGTGATATCCCGTTATTGTTGTGTACTCTGATAAATGTTTTTAAGAAATTTTTATGTTGGGAAAACGGGGTGTTACAAAACCCGCATCGATCTGTTTCTGCACTTCACCTTTGATCTTCAGAGCCATGTCCGGCCGAGTCCGTCTCAACTTTTGTCTGACAGGGGGACAGTCTGGTTTTGTCGGTATCCGGTGTTCCACGATCTGGGGATCCAAACCCGGCATATCTTCATATGACCATGCAAAAATGTCCGAGTATTCGCGGAGAAGTTGGAAGATCCTCTTCTTGACCCCTTCCTCCAATGCAGCACCGACTTTGATCTCTCTTTTGTTATCCTCGGTACCCAGGTTGATTAGCTCGATCTCCTCCTGATGAGGCCGAATGGTTTTCTCTTCTTGTTCGAGCAATCGGGCAATCTCATCTGGTATATCATCACTATCCTCATCTTCGGCCTCAAACACCGGGGATTCAACAGTTTGGAGAAACATAGGGTCACTGTGTTCAACGGGTTCATTTTGGTTCGATCTGCGTGACATGATTGGATGATTTTTTAGAAAATAGTTTTCATGCAGATCTTTGAAATTAATAAGAAAATACAGATGTTTTGGTTTTTTCTGGCATTACCATTATTTCCAAGGGAAAAGCATTAAAGAAAGAAAAGAGTCGTGAAAGAAACGACGTTTTTTATTGATAATGGTGATGTCGGAACAAACATGCCCTTTACAAAAGTGTCACTTCCGCCTCGGGCAGAGCGGAAGGATTGTTATTTTGAAAACAAAAGCCTAGACAGCAAGACACATTTCTTAGAATCATGCACAAACACAGGGAGATTGATAACGTTCCAGTTCTTTGCAATGCCTCCTGGTATCACAAATGTGGGCCTAGACCCACTGACCACGAGCCATTTTTCAAACTGCGGCAGAAGAACCAGGAGGCAATGAGCACTTGGAAGTTTTTTTTGTGACTGATGGATGATGCATATGATGCATGATATGTGCAAATGCAGATGCAAAAAAGACTCTTTTATTACCAAAGGGTTTTTTAGACAAATTAGAATTCTTTGCAAACATTATGGGACTAACAAATTATTTGAACCAAATTGTTTTGACAAATTAAGCCAAATCGACTTCCTTGAATTTGTAAGACTTAGTCCTCTTCATGCCTGGTTATATTTGCAAAGAATTTTAGTTTGTCTATACCCTTTGATAAATGCATGTAAAAAGGTTTATGCATGAATGCATGTATGCATGGTTTTGTTTAACAAAGAAAGCACGGTGGGCTAAAGTAACAAATGGACACGGTGTCCGGTGAAACTAAGGTTTTGATAGTAGTACCCAAGGTTCTATAAAGTTCCCAAACCACAACCTCTCTTGCGTATATCATAGTAGTACTAAGCAACGCTTGTCCATGATTATCCGTAAGAAGGTCTAGTTTGGGTGTAGTATCGTGGGACGACTAAATTTCGAGGCAACACTCGGTTTAGCCACCGCACTACGTCCTAAGAAAGGCCAAAGATGGGTTTGGTAACTACGGTCCATAGCCTTCATCGGTCAATTGGAAGTAAAGTGCCTAAGCATGACAACACACGCCGACAACATCACTTCCAAAATGCCTCAGCTATGTGAGATTGATCGCGTAATCCAATGCACGAGGCAACCCCCGGAATGGATTGTCGGTTATATCTCTTCCTAATCTTAAGTTTACTTAGCCCGGGTATAGGGCTTTTGATATTCTCACCCCACACGTTGCATGAAAATAATAACAATAAAGCAAAGCGTAAAACATAAAGCATGAAAAACTAGGCGTAGCCCTAAAAAAGAGTCCCCAGTGAAGTCGCCATTTCTGTTATCGCGATTTTCGGGTGTCAAATCATTAATTAGATTTGAACCTTTCAATCATTGATATCTCTATTTTTTTTGGGAAAGGTAAAATCGAGAAAAACCTTAGAAATTCTGAGCTCGGGGCTGATTTCACTACGGGAAGGTGTTAGGCACCCGTAATGACTATAGTATCCTATAGGAACTGTTTTACTAGTCTTATGTATACGCTTTGCTTTTATTGTTATTTGTAAAAGGGATTGATTTTAAGAGTGGGGGAAAGAAGTTTGGATTTTATTTTATTGGACTTGGAGAGATTTTGAGTCTCTTGCCTACATACCCTTTTAAGGGATCAAAATTCCATGTAGTTCTCTTCCAAAATATTTTTTGTGGGTTGGTTCAATTTTAATTTTGAAAAAAAAGGTTTTGAAGAAAGGGATGAGAGGCCTCGAAGGCATAAGATTTGGAAACAAGTGAGGTTAGTCCAATTTATTTACAAAAACGGTTAAAGTTGAGAATTAGTGTTCATTTGGATTTTTGATTAAGAAAATAAAGGAAAATTATGGAGTTTTGACTCCAACATTATTGTGAAAATATTTGAGTGAAGAATTAGTTTTTTGAGAAAGAAAGCATGAGTTTTTTCCTAAGTGTCACGCTTCCTAAACATACATCTAGCGGTAAACATACAACGTGTGTGCGTGTCGGTGCTTGTGTCGGTGTACATCGTTATAGTCCATAGTCCTTTACATCGGGTCCTAATTTACATTCTATGGTCTTGCAAGAATTTAAAAGGAATGTAAACTACTTAAACATTGAGAAATTGAATGGAACCTAAACGTAGAGAATGGGGATGAATTGGAGCTTTCAATAGGCATGAAACACAAAATGGTTAGTAAAGCAATATGCAATGATAATGAAATGTCAGGCAACAAGAACAACATAATATGGAGGGATGTGAAGAAAAAATGCATGCTAACTAATCATGACTTATGAAACAAGAAATTAAAAGCTAAACTTTGCAAAATTAGGAAACTAGCACCTAAACTTGTAAGATAAAAGCTAACCTATTAACAAGATTGAAAGTATTGCAAAATCGTAAACAAAGATCAAACTTGACAAAAATAGAACATATCGCAAGAATTGTAAACAAAATCAACTAACACATTTGAACATATCGCAAAAGTTGTAAGCAAAATCAATTAACTAACATAATTAAACATATTGCAAAAATTGTAAGCAAAATCAATTAACTAACACAATTAAACATATTGCAAAAATTGTAAGCAAAATCAATTAACACAATTGAATGAATTAGTACAAAATCAGGAGTAAACTCATCATAAAATTAAGTGCCAAACATCAACATCACATGACGAGTTTCGGGTCAAACATTGCACGAGAAAATTCACGCGAAAACGCACAAAATATACGAATCAAGAAGTGAAATTGACGCATATTATTTCCATCAGTCCTGAACATGTGAAAATATCACTAAACAGCCAAAAACATATCAAGAACACACAGTAATTTTTTTGGAATTTTCACAAGAAAAAAGTAGTGCACAGAGGTTCAGATAGCAAGGAAAAAAAAGGTGCAATTAGCAACAAAATTCAAGAAATCACAAAAAGCTCAGGGCCCATAGTCACAAAACCCAAACCCCACGGATCTGATGGATCCGGATCAAGCTAACGCTTTAGGGGCGTAGGATTGATCCAGATCCATCAGGATCTTGATCCAACGCTCACAACTAAGGGGAAGTGGACCGGGTATGGAGCGACCCGGTCCAAAAGCTTATATAAAAGCGCTGGGAACCCGGTTCCCTTCATTTCCTTGGATCATTTCTCTTTCTTCTTCTTCTCTCTTGCGCCGTTCTCTCATCTCACACACCCCAAACCCTAATTTCTTGAATCTTGTTCAGACCTTGCTAATCCATGGCTTAAACCGTTCCTACTCTCAACCTAAGCATGAATCCATCAAGAACGAACGGTTTTAGCCGTCGAAACGGCGTAAACCTTCGTGTTTGATACCGGTTCAAACTGTTCGGATCTTTCGTGTTTTTTGGATGAAAACGTTGTAAAACGATGAGGAAATGATTCGATCCACACTCGTTGTGGATTCTGAAGCTTTCCTCTGATTTTTCAAATTCTTTTGAGTTAGGGTAAGGGTTTTGGGTCCGAACAGCTCGAATTGGTTATGGATTCATACGGTTCTGGACTTGTGATGATTCTTAGTGAAATGAGATAGAGCTTGAGTATTACCTGAGTCTTGCTTGGGGATTTGAACCGTTTCTTTCGATCCTTGGTTCTGAATCTTCACTTGTAAGGCAATTTCGCTCTTTTCTTCTTCTGGTTCGAACCGGTGAAAACCCTCACTTCTTCTCCTCTTTCTTCTTCTCTGATCTGCCTGTGATCACGCTCGTAGCGCGCTTCTTCCAGTGGCGTGCTCGCGCAGAATTGGAGGCTCAACAACTCAGTGATGAAGGTTCATGCGAATCTCTGAGAGTTGCTTGAATTTGCGTGGATTCGAACTCTATTTGATGCTGATGATCGAATTCAATGGCGAATTTGCTGTTTTTGGTGTGAAATTGATCTGAATTGGTGTTGAATTCGAGCTAGGGTTTGTGTGTTCTTGAGCTTTTCTGTGAGTTTTGTTGGATTTGATCTGTAACTGCCAAGAGAGAGAAGATGAATTCTGTTTGTGTTGATGTGGCGTGTGATATGTGGATCTGATTCTGACTTGTACAGTGGTGGCCTTTTATAGGCTGCCATGTGTGTTTCTGGACCAATGAGAATGCGCCATCTGGCTGCCTGCGTGGCTTCTGGGACGAAACTGTAAAAAAAAATGAACTCAAGGACCAATATGCAATTAATGAAACTAAAGGGACTGTTTTGCAATTAAACAAGAATTGGACTGTTTTGAGAATTAAAAGAATTGGGACTGTTTTAAAAATTGGAATTGGACACTTCTGCAATGAAATGTAAAATTTTGGACTAAATTGCAATTCAAATAAAATTTGGACTAAACTGCGAAAAAGTTAAAGTAAAATTGGTAAAAAATGTAAATTTGAAAACAACGTAAAGTGAAACGTTTAAAAACGACAAAATGGACTAAAACGTACAAACTACCAAAATGAGGTATTTTAAAATACCTCTCTGCCCAAAATTTATTTGATGTGAAAAGACCAAAATGCCCTTGGGGCTAAAATGACTCAGACTGACTCAGATGCAGAACTAAGACGATTTTGTGCAAAATTTGACAAATGATTCATGCAAACAGATTGAAAAGACTCAGGGACAAATTGTAGGGACTAAAATGGGTTCCTTTGTAGGAAATGACCAAAATACCCTTTTGTATGATTTTATGCAAAAATTAAAAGACAGAAACAGTAACGTATGCAGCTGAAGCACAGTGGTAAATTGCAGAGCAATACACAGTAAATTGAAAAAGTATTAGGAATAGAAAGGAAATTTAAACGAGTATTTTTAGGTCCAAAATGAGGGTATGACAACGTACAATTATTTTCTTTTAGTTTTTAGTTAAATATTTAACTCAATTTTAGTATGAAAGAACACCATTTGTAATTGATTTATTTTAAAAGAAAGAGACGACATGAAATTTATATCATAATTGCATAATTGTTTCTCTAGTATTTCTTTGCAGAGGACTTATTTTTTTTGGATGGAATGTGTAACGTTTTAGCAATACAATACTTATTTTTGTTGCAACAACAATAATATAAAAATATTTTGAAAAAAATAAAATACAACATCTTTTTTTAATAACAATTATAAAAAACATATTCTTCTTCAAAACAATTGTAAAAAATTGATTTTATAAAAAAAATTAAGTGGGCCAAGCCACTAACTCGCCTCTTAGCTGGGCCGGATTTGCCTTTGTGCCCACCACCTCAAGTTGGCCCGCTCCCACCCAATTTATTACGGGCTAATAGTGGGGTGTGTAACAACCCGATTTTTTGTTATTTTATTTTCAATTATTGTATGTGTGTTTATATCTTTAAGTGTTAATTATTGGGTTTAGTGTTAGAAGGGAATTTTGGTCTTTTTGGTGAGCAAGGGTAAATTAGTAATTTTGGTTGAGGATTATTTGTAGCGTTTTGCGTGAGGACCATTTGTTTATTAAATTGTTAGTATGTTGTGGTAATTTAATTAGAGCCGGTGGTTACTCGTTATTTTATCGTTAGTGGGATAGAAACTAGAGAGTTGAAGTAATTAGAGTTTGAGCCCATATAACATTTGGAGAGTTAGGCCCATTATAGTGTGACTATATAACCCAACTCTTAGAGGAAAATTCGGGTTAGAACATTTCATTTCATAAGACAAGATAGAGGTAGAGAGAGAAAGGCTAGAGAAAAGGGAAAGAGAGGATTTGAAGAGAAAGAGACTTGGAGAGCTAGAGGGTGAAGAATCTTGGAGCTAAAGTGAGGCCTAGGCTTGGATTCTTGGAGTTAGAGGTAAGGGGGCTAGTGTTCAAACATAATCTTTTTCTACCCATTTCTCATATGTGCTTAATTGAATAAGTGATTATGTGGTTAAGTGATTATTTGAGTTTAATTATAGAAATTCATGCTTAGATGTTGATAACATGATTATGTATATGAGTTGAATGATAATTGTGTTGTTGATAATAAATTTGCATGCCAAAAGTTATGTATGTGGGTATGTTATGTTTCTGTATAAAATTGATGAAGAATGAAGTTGTGGTTGTTGAATTATGAGTGAATTCATGATTATTTGTTGTTGATGTTGTTTTGGAGCATGTTGTTGATGAATTGATATCATGGGTATCCCTATTTGTGACTTGGTGATGATAATTGTTGTTGTTGAAAATTGTGAAAGTTTGGTGATTTGTTGAATTTTGAGAAAATGAAGTTTTAATCTCAAGTTTTATGCATCATTGAGTGTATTTTCATGTATATGACATGTAAACACTATTTGGAACGAGTTTTGGGTTGGGAAAGATCAAAATTGGGATTTTTGGGGAAAGAGGGTTTGAAACCCGAAAACTTTTGGCTGAACTGATGAGCGTTCACTTGAGCGAGCGCCAGGCGAGCGTGCCCACTTAATTCTGGACACAGTTCGCTTGAGCGAGCGCCAAGCGAACAAGCCTAGTTGATTCTAGACACAGTTCGCTTGAGCGAGCCCAAAGCGAGCTTCAAGTGAGCGAGCCCAGAATGCTACTAGAAGCTGGTCGCTTAAGCGAGCAACCCTTCGCTTAACCGAGCAGCACCTTGTTCAGCAACTTTTGATTTTTTGCTTCGTGCACTTGGGGACCAATCCGAACTTCCTAGAATGTTTCTTTTGACTTAGTTGACCATTGTTTATACATCTAATCCTACTGGAACATCATTTGAATCAAATTGGACTTGGTTTTTATGAATCGGTCATAATGTTTAGAAAATGTCCAAGAACGTCGATTTTTCCGAAACTTGTTTTTCTCAAGTGAATGATGTAGGGTTAAGTATGTACGATGTTTATGTGGTTACTAAAAATGGTATTGATTTATCCATTGAGAGTTAAATTGTTTTGCTTTGAAAGTAGTTTCATTTTGAAAAGTGACAATATGAGACGAACTTTGTGAATTATGAGATTTTTTCGTAGTTGGCCGGTGAAATGAACATGTATTTACACCTACATTCATAAGTGATTAGTGTGCATGCATAGTTGAGGCAATTGAGTTTTTTTGCTTTGTTTTGGTTCATTGACCCAATTGTTCAAAGTTGTGAAATATATTATACGAGCTTGGTCGAAAATATTCATTGAACCCTTTTACTTTGAAATTCTTTCATGAATGGTTTTCTATGAATAAATAATAATATATGAATGATTGATGGGTGTTGAATATGATGTTTATCATGATGTGGTGTATTTTCTCCTTTACTTGAATTGTGAGAATGACATGAAGTTGTTGAGTTACTATGGTGATGTTGTTGGTGTTTATATATGTTATGTGCATATATGTTGTTGGTGAATTTTCTTACATGCTATTGGTGTTGAATTTTGGTGAAAGCATGTACTCTTATAGCCGTTGAAAATGTGGTGAATCTATGCATAGTCGATTGAGTCATATGTTCACACAACACATGTTGAGTTGGATGTTTACATCCATATTGCCGTTGACCGGATACTTGTATCCATATAGCCGTTGACAATGATGTTCTGTTGACATCAGGGGTGACAACCTCGGAGGTGATTTGGTACCACACATGTCTAGGGTCAGTCTAGGCACATTGCATGTTTACAAGATGGGCCTAAATGGGCAGACCAACCCATATTATGATCCCTGGTGAAAACTTAACCTAATGAAAACCCTCCTCTATATATTTGATTATAAATCAGTGTTGGGAATCGCTTGGCAACGACAAACGGCGACCGCTTTAACAAAATAACATCAATCTCTCTCTCTCTCTCTCATCTTTTGTATGATTGGATTGAGAATAATCGAATGTTAGAGATCGGGAATCATTGTGTTTTATCTTATTTTAATCGGCAACACCATTATACAAGATACATAGTAAATCATCGGTAATAATTGTTTTTTCACCTTATTTTCATCTATTTTTGTTGATTCCTTTTTTCAGTTAAATCTTATGATTTTTCTTCTTTAGATCTGCGAGCGACGTAAAAAAACTTGGTTTACGGATCTTGATTTATGATATGACCAAATATTTTATCCATGTTGCTCTGCAAAAATCTCCAACGAGTGTGATTTCTTTGATTAAGCATAAAATATGTGGGATGCGTCGAAAAAGGTAACTATTATCATACGTATATATTATTTTGGATAATTGTTGATAAATTGTATATTTGATTTTACTGCTTTCATTTTGAGGTACTAGAATCTGACACACCGATTATGAATCTTGAATAGTGCCAGATCCGGAGATGGAAATTGCTTGGATGTCCGGAGCATGAAGATAAATTCTTGCTGCAACATCCTGGCCAGAGTTCACTGTAAAGGCGGGATGTGTGAAATGGGGACCAATGGAGTTTGACATCCCATCATCTTTCATATCATAAAACCCTACACCCATTTTTTTGGCTGAAAATTCTCCGGTCATCGGAAATGCAAACGAAATTGGCATAGGTGACAACTTTGCCTTACTGCCCAATTCATCCTGCAAAAGTCTACCCCTAATCTTTGATTTCTTTGTACTATCGGGCGCCAAAGCACTTGTCGGAGTCGGCATTGGAAATTCCTTAGCATGCCCAGAAGACACATCCTTAGCGGCTTGCTTTCTATCGGAATGTGTTTTACATCCGTAGGTGTTTTCTTACAAGGTATTTATCAAAATTAACAGTTGAAGTATTGTGTTTTCAAAATAAACATATGTTGTAAATGGTTTGTATTGTTAGATCAAGACCCATATTTTGATTCCATTTCCTTTTTTTTAATGCCATGAATGAATATTAAATGTCGAAATAATTTATTTTGTGTGCTTCTTGATTTTTGAAGGTTTGCATCATTAGTTCGTATACCCAAGGCATTTGATTTTATGTTTGTGTCAGAAATGCTGAACAAGAAGGCATATGAAGATTAGTGATTGACCAAGGTTAATAATTTCATTTTTGGGCTTTCAAAGGAAGTTGCTTTAGAAAAATAGGTTGTTTTCCCAATTTTATGTAGTGGTCACAATAAGTTCACTTTATTTGATTGTTAATAAGGCTTCTCTGGGTCTATGTAGGGAAGCAAGCTCACATTATAAGATGTGATATAAGGCAATTATAATAATTTAGACTCAATAAGCTTGTCATGTATAAGTGGGTATTAATGCCACATTATACCAAAAAATATTAAGAAAACTATTTTTTTTGGGATGTGACCACATTCAAAAATATTTGTTTCCTTTTTTTATTTCTATTTAATCTTGTGACGTTATTTCCGATATATCCTCAACTAGGTAGCAAAACTTGGTTTATTGGCTATCATTTGAGGTTTGATGAACTCTTTTGTAAACACTCCTCTGTATAATTCATTGATTACTGTGATTTTTTTATATTAAATATAAACGATTTTTGATGCATTGGAGAAAGTAATTGTTATGCAAAATATATATTCTTCTGCATAATTACTATTGTTAGTCATTTTAATTTATTATTTTTATTTTATGGTGTAATATCTAATATTTCATTGAAATTTATATTTTTAAAAATCCATCCTCAGCGGCTTGCCGGAATCGGCTTGCTCCTTAAAAATCCTTCCTTAACGTCTTCTGCGTATTAATGTCGGAGTCGGCTTGCACCTATAAAACGTTATTTTGTTACATTTGTAAGTGAATGAATTTTTAAGGAGAAATATTTGAAATGAAATCATTAGTTATAAGTGGAGTTATAGTGAGCTGATTATAAACACCAAATATTTAAAAAATCATAATTTTTAAACGTTGAAACATCAAATAAAAGTGGGGCCTATGTTGCAAACACATATCACAGGCCAATATAAGTTGTACACCTTCTTGCTATTTAGATGAGTTTCTTAGCATTGGGAGCAAAAACAGAAAACCAATATCGTTCAAGGGCAACAGCTATGCTTCATGTGAAACTAAAGTTACGATAGTCAACAAAAGCATGCAATCACACATTTGGGAACCTCTTAAGTGTTTGATCTTGATTGGGATGATTCAAAAGAAAGGAAGATTTGATTTTTAATATTATAATTTAAAATTCCAAGATTGAATTTGGATTGTCGATTAAGATTGGACGGTTCTTGTCCGACGGCATAGATGTGGGTTCCTGTTTACATCAGGAAACCCCGATCCGTTTCATGTTGGTGGCAACAACTACATTTTGGACCAACCCACGATCCTCAAATGGTAAAAGCATTATTGGTGCATACTCATAATTAAATTTCCATTCAAGGTGCAACGGAACGTTACAAACAAGTCAAATATTAAGATTATGGTATATTATAGTTGTCGTCACCGAACTTTTGTTACATATTGCTACGAAAAGGCAATGTGAATGCATGTCTATTGAGACTGACATAAGAAAGTGTATAACCTATGAAATTTTTGAGGTCACAGTTGAAGGGACTTCATAAAGTTAACGAACCATGTTGCATTTACCAGGTGGAATATATTATTGATTGGACCGTCATAATATTCCTAAACGCTTAAAATCCCTCTAGAAGGGCTCAGACGCCCTCCAAAAGGGCTCTAGAGGCCTAGGCGCGCCCCGTCTAAGGCGCCGCCTTTCTTAGCTTCTAGAAATATCTAAAAACTGCCTAAATACCATAAATACCCCTATTACTTGGAGGCTAAGTAATCTTAACCCAAGCCCAAGGAGGCTATAAATATCATCCTTGGAAGCATGCTCAAGGCAGCGAATAACTATACTTGCAAAAAAGTACGAGTAGTGGATACTAGGGTTTGTATCGCTTCCTAGGGTTTAGACTGATTATTCGATGCCTTGTGAATGCTTCCTGTAACGCCCTATTTTACATTTTACTAATTTTGGTTGATTTTTAATATGATTGGTGTATTTTATATGAAAATGTTGATTTATGTGAATATTGGTGTGTTGTTATTTGTCATACCCCATTTTTTGACCGCCTGTTTTCTTTTTACTCGTCTATTAAACTCGTTTTATCGAGTTGTTTTCTCCAATTTCTACATTTTTATTTCACGGTATTTTATCAGTTTTTTCTCAACATTCTACATGTATATATCTCAGCATTTTATCTGTACGCTTTGCAAACATTTTATTCGTCTTTTCTCAAACTTTTATCCGCTTAAATCTCATTTTTTATCTATTTGTTTTACAGCGTTTCACTGCTATTTTCTCATTTTTACTCGCTTTTATAGACTGTGAAGTTTCGTCGTTTCAGACGAAATTTCGGCAGAGAGGTTACTTTGAAGTACCTCATTTGGTTCCGAAGGGACAGTTTTATTTATTTATTTATTTATTTATTTATTTTTATATCCTTTTATCTAAAAGCTTTTTATTTATTTTGTTATTTATCCTTTCTTTTATTTTATCTTTTTTTGCTTTTATTCTTTTAATTTTCGTTTTTAATTTTTAGTCAATATTATTGTGGTCCAAATTTGTCTTTGTCCACATGTCAGTCCTTGATTGGTCCAGATTTTGTCTATCTTTTGCATCAGAGGCCCAAGGGCATTTTAGTCATTACAATGTACCAGAGAACCTAGAATTTGACAGCCTATAAATAGACTGTCAATTTTTTTTCACACTCCCCAAGAACACAAAAACGGTAACAGCAGCCGCATAATATCTCCCAAAACACTAACCCACAATTTTTTTCCTTTTCACAGAATCAAACAAAAAAAAATCAAGAACATCACAAAAAATGATGAACATTCAAATGCTTTTCCCAACAACTTAAGAACACATACGGATCTGTTCAAATCATAACAACACAACACCATAACCCAACTTCCTTTTTCGGATTCTAAACAAAACACAACAATAACAACAAAATCATACCATCCCAACACATTTAGGCCGAAACCGAACCACAACAGCAGCGGTACCGAACCGGCCGAATCAAAGAATAAAGGTGGTGCTCTCTCTCTCTTTTTTTCGTTTTTTTCTCTCTTTTTACTCAAAAATGTCGTGACTTTAAACCTAGATCTAGGGCTTTTGGTTGGGTATTGGCAAAATCTAAGGCCGGATATGAGAAGAGGAGAAGAAGAAGAAGAGATTGATGAAAAAAAAATTAAAAAAAATTAGTTTGGCACTCCGACGCGGTGGCGCCGCCGCCAGAAACCGGCCGGCCGCCGCGTCGGACCACCTCCTCCTTTCTTCTCCGGCGCGCTATCATGTAGAGAGAGGAGAGAGCTTCTCTCTCTTCTTTTTTTTCTGTGTTCTTTTAGAGAGAGGAAGATGGAGGAAAATGAATAAAAAAAACAGCAAAACCTTTATATTTTAAATGCAACCGGTTCGGTTCTATCCCGAACCGACCCAGGTGAACCGAACCGGTTCTTCCTCCTAAGCCCATCTCTTTCCCTTTCTCCTGCTATCTCTACAATTTTATTTTATGCACCCCCTGCTTGCTGCAACACCTCCCTGTTTTTATTTGAATTTAATCTCCTCTCATGTGTTAATTTTAACTACTTTCATGCATTTTATTCAATTTAGTTTTTCATATTATATTTGTCATATCATTTAGTTTATTTGTGAATTTAATTTTCATCACATGCATTTTATTTCAAAATAATCTTTTACACCATGCATTTTTTTATTTAATTCATATAATGACCATATTTTTATCTCATGCATTCTTAGACCAAAAATCGTTACATGCATATTTAGTTTGTTTAGCGTATGTGCCTATTCTATGTGTTTGCACTTTTTTTGTTATTGCTTTATTATTTTTATTTGTTTAAACTTCATGATATTAGTGTATATGTAGGACTTATGTAATTTAATTTTTTCGCATTTTTATTTTTCGTCATTTATTTTTATGTAAGATTTAGCATGTATCTAGGTCCTTATGTAAATACCTAAATAATGAGAATATGCACCGACACTATCACACACTTATTTATCGTTTTTACTTTACGTCGTTACGCTTAGTTTTTTTAGTTTACGATTTAACTTACAAAAAATCATTTTCTCAAAAAAAAAATCAAATAATCAAAACACAAAAAATATATTTTCTTAAGAAACCTTGGCTCTCAATCCAAGTGGACTTTTTCTTTTATTTTCTTAATTAAACTTCAATCAATTTTAATCATTTTGACTTTCTTTTCTTTAATTAAAATCAAACAACCTCACATTTTTATTCTTCTATGCCTTTCGGCCTCTTATCCTCTCAAAACACTTTTCAAACTTTAAAAATCAATCCAACTCACCAAACAAATTTTTTGAGGTGAACTACATGATTTTGATCCCTTTTTCTTTAAGGGTATGTAGGCAAAGGATTTATCCTTCCAAATCAATAAAATAACAAAAACATACATCTTCTCCCTCCATTCTTACACTTAGATTTTAGGCAACATTTTTTTACAAATAATTAAGCGAATAATTAGCACAAGTTTAATTTAGGTGAGAGGCTCCTTCGGAGTACCGAAGTCGATTAGGGTGCTTAACACCTTCCCTGGTCGAAACCAACCCCCGGACCTTAATCTCTAAAAAAGGGTTTTTACTCGTTTTTTCCCTTCCCGCGGATAAAAATTGAGAGTTCAAAGATTGACGGTTCAAAACCAATAAATGGATTGACACCCGAAAATCACGAGCACATTATTTGATATATATTTTATTATATAATTATTTGTAGAATTTTATGAAAATAGGAGAAATAATGTTTATTTAGAAAAAGGGATTTAATTGATATTATTAGAATTAAGGTAGTGGGGGTTACACTTTAATTAGGAAGTTAAGAGGGAGTTAAGAGAAAGAAATATTTTGAGTTGGTAAGGAATAGAGTAAACCAGTAAGGAAAGAAAAGAGAAGGCACGTATCAGAGAAAACAAAAACAAGAACATAGCTTTTTGAGAGAAACCAAGGGGAAGAACTAGGAAGGGAGAAGCTGCCATTTTTGCTGTAGAATTTGCTTATTTGAGGTAAGGGTGGGTTTATGATTCAATTGTTGATATATATATATGTATGTTTTCATGAATTGAATTGAAAAATGGTGGTTTTGTTGGATTAGGGTTAAGGATATGAAAATGCCATGATTGATGAATTATATGATGATGATGATGCTTATGTGAATTGTTTCTGTTGTTTGGTTGTGCCATGAACCCATAAACATTGTTTCTAAATCATTTTGGGTGATTGGGGGATTAAAATTGGGTTTTTGGATGGAAATGGGGTTAGAAAATCGTAGGTTTTTATTCTGCCCAGATGAATTCTCGCTTAAGCGAGATAGCCGTCGCTCAAGCGAGCGGCACTTTTCCCTGCCCAGAATCGTTTCGCGCCTGTTCGCTCAAGCGAGAGCTAAGCGAACTCCAAGCGAGCGAAATCCCATCTTTCGTCATTTGACTCGCTCAAGCGAAATTCCCGTCGCTCAAGCGAAAGCTGCCCAGAACCTGTAGTTTGTGAGCGTCGCTCAAGCGAACGCCAAGCGAGCCTCAAGCGAGGAATAATCTGACTTTCGTCAATTGACTCGCTCAAGCGAGATGCTGCTCGCTTAAGCGAGATTGGTCCTGAACGACCATTTTGTGATTTTTCCTGAAGTGTTCCAAACCCGAACCTAAGCTTTCTAAGTTGTTTATTGGATTTATTAAGAATTATTGGGGTGATAAAACTATAAAATGAAGTTGTTTATGATGGATTTATGCATGATTATATGAAATGAAATATACTTTGTTATTTTGAAGTTGTTGTTGAGGTGGTGAGTGGTTGTGTCTAGTTGGGGAGGATGTCCTAGTTGTTGTTGGTGTTGGTTGCATGTTGATATGCACCATTAGATGTTGTAGGGTTGTATGCAGATATACACCACAGAGTCTTCATAACTCATTCTCATTGGTGAGGGCTCATGCCCTGGAATGTTTATACATTCAATTGGTGAGGGCTCATGCCCTGGAATGCTAGTCATTCATTTGGTGAGGGCTTATGCCCTAGGATGCTTTAACCATCCAAAATTGGTGGGGGCTTATGCCCCGGAATGCTTAGCATTCAACGCGCGTAGTTGGTACCACATTTGCATAATGCATTAGTAGTTGATGGAGTCTTGCATTAGTTGTTGTAGGTGTGAGTTGTTAGTGGTGAGTTGTTGTTGGTGAGGTGTCGCCACAAGTGTTGTTGTTGTTGTTAACCGAAGGTGAATCTAAATTATATTGATGATGTTGTTGCTTATATTGATGATGTTGCTGCCTATGTTGATGATGGTTGTTGTTATTGTTGTTGTTTTCCAATGCAATTTGTTGATTCATATAGTATATATATAGCTTTTGTTTTGTGAACTCACCCCTTCTGCTGGAATTGCCGCCTTGTGGGCAAGTGCAGGTAACGAAGGCTAGTTAGGAGTTGGCTCTTGTGTCGTAGGCTCTGATACGTAACGGGATGGGATTTGTTGTTTATGATTTCATTCCTTATGTATCAATTTTATTTGAATAACGTTGAAGAACATTTTATTTATGTTGAGGCCTATGTGCCAAGGATGTTGAATTTGTTGTTGGATAATTATCAAATGAATATTCCGCTGCAGATATTTTATAAAGATGATATTGTTGAGAATATTTAAATAGTTTTATTTTTCTATTTAAATAATTTTTGAGATATGCATGTAATGCTCCGTTGTATGACGTTTAACTCTGATGTTTATATATTATTTTATCTTTTTGGGAAACGGGGTGTTTCACTTCCAAGGATGGTATTTGTAACGCCCTATTTTATTTATTTAATTATTTGATTGAGTTTAGAGTTTTTTTGAATAATTTATTTGATTTATGGTGATGTGTGTTATTTTTGTGTTATGTGTTGGTGTTTTAGTAGCATATTATATTATAATATATATGTTATTTGGTGTAAAAATATATGTGTTATTTGGTGTAGTAATATATATGTTATTTGGTGTAAAACTATATGTGTTATTTGGTGTAGAAATATATATATATATATATATATATATATATATATATATATATATATATGTTATTTGGTGTAGAAATATATATGTTATTTGGTATAGAAATATATATGTTATTTGGTGTAGAAATATTATGTTATTTGCTATAGAAATATATTTGTTATGTGGTGTAGAGATATATTTGTTATAGAAATATATTTGTTATTTAGTGTAGAAATATATATATATATATATATATATATATATATATATATATATATATATATATATATAGTGGAAGAATATATTTAGTGGAGAAATATAATTATTTAGAATAATGAGGCTTTGGGGCAGAATTGTAATTAAGAGAAAATAAATAGGTTAAGGTTTATATAAAAAGGAGAGCTAGAGTTAGAAAATATATTGGGTGCAAAACTGTTTTGGAGAAAGAGGAGAAACCCAGAGAAAGAGGAGAAACGAAGAGAGGAGAAGAGTCAGAGAAGGAGAAGTCTGTAGAACCTTGCTGTCAATTAATCCTAATGTAAGGATGAGACTAGCTTTCTCTAATAATGGGTTGTATAATTCTGAAAAAGTTTTAACCTTGTAGTTGTTGTTAGATTTGACGTTGTAGAAATTAAGGTTAGATTCCATTCATAATCTTTTGTATAATCTCTTTTTCTACTTCTACCCATAAGTGCCCTATTTGTATAAAGTGATTATTGTGGATTTAATTGGTAAAATCTGTGCTTATGTTTTGATGCAATGTTTGGGTATGTGAATTTGATGTTAATTAAGTTGTTGATGATGAATTTATATGCTAAAGTTATGTATATATATGTATATGTTGATGAATTATTGTTGTTGAATATGATGTTGTTTATGATTGATGATTTATTATATGAATGTATATAATGATGAATTATTTTTAAATGTGTATTGAGGTGTTAATTGATGATGTATAATTTATGAGTTATTTAACGAAGTGTAATTGATGAATTATTTGATTAAATGTAATTTTTGAATTATGTGATGATGTGAAATTGATGTGTTATTTAACGATGTGAAAATAATGTATTAATTGAAGTTGTGTGTTATAAAGATGTGTTATTTGAATATGTGTTATTTAAAGACGTGTGATTTAAAAGATGTGTTATATAAAGATGCAATATTTGAAGATTGTTGCATTTGAGTCGTGTCGTTGCATTAAGTCGTGTTGTTGCATAGCATAGTCAGCCATGGGGGCTTAATGCCTGACAGGTCCTATTTGACCTTTAGCGATGGGGGCTTATGCCCTGATGGTACCACATGCATATTGCATTGTCGAGTCGATGTGATGTTAAGATGAGTTGTTGTTGTCGTTCCATTGTAGAGTCGTCATTGCATAATATAATTGACGATCATTTGAGAAGTTTTTGTTGTTGTTGATGATGATTTGTTGGTGTTTATGTTGTTTATGTGAAGCATTGTTGATGATGATTTGTTGATGTTTAAGTTGTTTATGTGAAGCATTGTTGATGATGATTTGTTGGTGTTTATGTTGTTTATGTGAAGCACTGTTGATGATGATTTGTTGTTGTTTATGTTGATAAATTCTCTTACTTAAATTATTGTTTATTAGTCTTACTAATGATGAATAGATGTTGTTATGTGTTGTTAAATTCTTTTAAAGAATTATATACTTATTATTATTGAATGTGAAATCTCACCCCTTCTGCTTGAAAATGTTGCTCTTCGTATGGGTAACTTGCAGGTGATCAAGATTAGATGTTGATTGCTGTTGTGAGTGACTACCTCTCATTGTGTCCTTAGGTGCTCTGATACGTAACGGGATGGGGAATCTTTGCATTGTTTTCCATTTGTTACGTATTACTTTGAATTATGTTGTTGAACCTTTGGAATGATTTTTAATAAGTTGTTTATGTTGAGGCTGTTGTGCCTTTATGTTGTTTAATTAATGTTTTCCGCTGCAATGAGATTTAAATTGATGACTTGAGATGATTAAAATAAATAGTAATTTTACTATAATTGTATTTTAAAGAACTGTAGCATCCTGTTTAGTTGTTTACTCTGATTTTGTGCTAAAATTTTTATGTTGGGAAAACGGGGTGTTACAGTATTTATAGCCTCCTATGGGCTTGGGTTAAGATTACTTAGCCTCCAAGTAATAGGGGTATTTATGGTATTTAGGCGGTTTCTAGATATTTCTAGAAGCTAAGAAAGGCGGCGCCCTAGAGCGGGCGCGCCTAGGCCTTTAGAGCCCTTCTGGAGGGCGTCCAAGCCATTCTAGAGGGCTTTTAAGCCTTTGGGAATATTATGACGGTCCACAACCCCCCAAGCACGAGGCTTGGAATCAAGGCGAAGTGGTTGATGTTCTGCTGTTTTGTTTTGGAATTTTGGATAGTTTCGTCGTTATTCTTGAGAGGTCCCGCCCAGGGTGCTCTATTCGATCTTTAGAGCCTCCAAGGGACGAGAATTTGTTTTGTTCAGGGACGGTGGTCCATAGCCCCCCAAGTACGAGGCTTAAGGTGAAGTGCTTGAGACTAGGCTGTTCGTTTTGTACTTGTTGCGATGATTCAGTTTGTATGACAATGGTGGAAAGGCGACCTGTGGCTTAGGCGAGTTTTAACGCGAAAGCTCGCCTGTTACATGAATGGACAGGATTGCGCGACCTTTCGTTGATCGTCCACGTGTCCCATATCTGGGGGCGATGTGTGACACGTGTCCTGGAAACGCGTCTTCCCGAGGTGGCTCTTGAAGCGTTTTTCCCTTTAAAAAGGCGTTTTTGCTCATTTTTCTCCTTCATTTCCGTTTTTACGTTTCTGCCTCAGATCTCCTTCGCCGTCTTCGTTAGTTTGAGCTTTGCAAGGACGATCCGAGTTTGTTTATTCCAAGTACTTTCTCTCTCCCTTCTTGCTTTAAAAAGTCTTTTCTCTTTTTGCGATGGTCGTGATTCGAGAGTGTGATGAGAGGGGTAGGGAACTTCGTCCCATAGATCCTTTAGAGAAGGCTAAGCTTCAGAGAGACTGTTTAAGGCATGCGACACGGCGAAACGGCGTTATCGACTCGTAGGCATATGGCTCGAGCTATTTTGGTCATATGTCTGTGTCGGATTTGTCCAGTGAGAGCGATAGTGGTGATTCTAATGATAGTGACTGTGTTTTCTTGTATTCAACTTCAGGAAAGGAGGTCATCGCTCACGTTTCCCCTTCTATGGTGCGTGGGAAAGAAGTCCTTAGTTTGGGGACCGAGTCCGATATGGAGATTTTTAGTGACGACGTTCAGAACTACCATTCAATTTACAGTGACCAATCGAAGGTAGATTTGTTTAGAAGTAAAAACTCTGTTTCCTCCACCGGGCTAGAGGAAGATGTAGATCTGATGCCATGTCCGCCTGGCGAGATAGTTTGTGTACTGCGCCCCAAAGGAGTGCGGGAGATCTTCCATATGTATGGCGCCGTTTTGGAGGAGTTCAGGGTCAGGATTCGTTTCACTCGTTTTGAAATGGACGTCTTGCGCTTTCTAAACGTGGCTCCCACTCAAATCCGACCCAATAGTTGGGCTTTCATCCGGGGTTTCGAGATTCTTTGTGAGGCACTGGAGATGATTCCCTCCGCAGGCGCGTTTTTTCACTTTTACGGATCCAAGGGGGTAGATAAAGGTACGTGGGTGTCTATCAGTATGCATGCCGGTAAGAAATTATTCCCCTCATATGCGTCCAATTTCAAGAAAAATTTACTATATTTGGTTTTGAATATCTGTTGTATTGATCTATTTGATTTTAATATATGGTTTTGATCTATAAAAAAGAAAAGGATATTGCAATAATTAATGCAGTGCAATGTGAAACCACCTCATAATTTTGAATACGAAAATTCAAAGTTAGGAGCTTCACATGAGTGATGAAATAGGGTTGCACTTCAGTGACAATATGTCGCGAATGTTACATGATATTGGTCAATCCAATCATGACACGTGTACCAATAGAATTGTTCTCCATGAGTGTGTGTCACATCCTTTTATGTTTAAAAAAATTACAGACACATGGCACAATTAGATTGGTCTATGTCATGTGTCATTAGGTCACTAAAGTGCGATTCAGTGGCATCAACCATCCCCTATTGAATTTGTTATAAATTAGTGGTTGCGTTCATTTGACAAGGACCAACGGCGGAATCCCCAAAACAACATCTCTCTCTCTCTCTTTCTCTCTCTCTCTCTCTCTCTCTCTCTCTCTCTCAATCTCGAATTGTGTGTATGATTGGATTGATTGTGATCTAATGTCAGAGATCAGGATATATCAGTGGAAACTTCATAATACTCAAAGCAGTATTATATACATCAAAAATCATCAGTAATTATCATCTTGTTTTGTCTTATTTTCATCTAATTTTTATTGTTTCCATTTTTCCATTAAATCTTGTGATGTTTTCTTCTCTAGATCGACAAGCAAGGTAAAAAAGCTTTGCTTACGGATCATCATTTATGACATGATCAAATGTTTCATCCACGTGCTCTGCAGAAATCTTCGACGAGTGTAATTACTTTGATTAAATATAACTGATTTGAGAGGCATTGAACAAGGTAATTATTATGATAAACATATACACTCTTTTTTAGGTAGTGATAATATATTTTTACATAACTACTAATACCATTGTATTTGTTTTATAGTATTTTTTTTGAGGCGCATTATCTATTGTTTATTTGAATTTTATGTTTTAATCCTAACGACTTAGTTTATTGACTGGTTATAAATGTTTTATATTTTTTTTATTTGATGTTTTTTAATTGGAAAAAGTTGTTTGATACGATAGTGGAGACACGAAAAACAACGAATGAATTCCATCCATTGGATTAATTATGATAACCATTGGATTGGATTTTGATTTTAACTTTTGTTTATTTCAAAAATATAAAGCACAACCACCGTTTATCGTGTGCAGGTGGTGCTTATATCACTCGCACCAAATAGCAAAGCTCTTTTTAATTATATATAGAATTTTTTAAAGAATTGTAGAAATGATAGTTTTATGAAGTTGAAATCGCAATAGCAATAATAATAATAATAATAATAATAATAATAATAATAATAATAATAATGTTGTCACACTTAAATCACAAACCAATAGAAGTTGTACACTTTCTTATTTTTGTTTGAAACCCAGAATAGGTCAAAAAGGAATAGCATCAATGGAATGTGAGCATTGAATATATATGTTTGATTAATATTGATTTACCCTATTATAAGGTTAAATTGATGCAGTCATTTATTTATTGTTTTAACGTGTTTTTCTTGGATTAATATTTCTAGTATTTGGTTTCTTCACCATCTTCCATCAACTATAAGGTCTCTAATAGAGAATCAACATAGTTTAGTGGAAACAACTATGATTCAAGTTGGTGACAATAAGCTAAACAACAACAATATCTATAACCAACTCATGATCTTGAACTAAATAGTGGTGAGTTCGATGATTTGAATAGGTAAGGATGAATGTATTCATGTTTGTCACCATTGATGAGAGGATAGTTTTGGAAGAAAGAGTTAGTGGGGAGGGGTGTGGATAGAAGATTTGGAGAGAAGAAGTTTGAGGGGTCAGAGAAGATGGTGGAATAGAAAATGTGTGTTATTTATGGATCTTACTAACTTGTGATTTCATTTTCCATTGATAAGAATGACATTTTGACTTTTAAAAGTTAAATGTGCAAGTTTTGAGTAACTAGTTTTTTATTCAATTCATTAACATGTGTCTTTGGACTTTAATATTAATATTTGACTTTAATATTTTCATTTCATGAAAGTGAATGTATTTATATGTCATTGTGACATGGATGACATGAGTAGTCATTTCCATAATACAGGTTGATGTTGCTCTCCTAAAAAAACTATCAATGATACTCGTACAGAATCAGCCGCAACAAGTTTAAAGATTTAATATAATTTTTCTTAATTGAACAAAAGCTCAAAACAAACTTATATAGTGGAATCTTTTACAGGAATTGAAGGTGACTTGAGTAACATAAGAAAGTCAATTATACCTTCCCACCCAGAGTTTGATGGTATGCAAGAGGCAGCAGAGAATTGTATGCCACCCAACTTTCACAGCTTCAAGAGATGGGATTCTTTGACACACAAGAAAACAAAAAAGCTCTTATTTCTACTTCAGGGAATGTTCATGCCGCAATTCAACGTCTTTCGAGGAACTCCAATCAGTAGCAGATAATGTGGAAAATTTCTTTCATGATGCTCTCTCCGGTCAAGTCACACATACTTGTTTCCCTTCTATTTTATTAGTTGTAATGAATATTTTGTGATCAATTTTATTTTATTGCTTATTTATTATTAGACTTGGGTGGAGCTGTACACTTCACATGTATTTGTTTATGGATTCTATAGTTATATCGAGGTATTCAAGTAGATTTTTTTAATGTTATTGAATGAAGTAAAAAAAATATACACTCTTTTTTTAATGACTATTACTATTGTATTTATTTTATTGGAGTGCAAATTATGCATAAACCCTAAATATCATAACTATAACACAAACGTTATGCAAATATTTTAACAAAATTAATCAACTTACATCTACTCTAAAAATGAATTATAACATGTAAATCTACTCAAAAACTAAAATAAAATAAATTTACTCAAAAACTAAAATAAAAAAAAAAAAATCACTCAAACACCAAAATTTCGAGAGCATTTTGGGATTTCAGAGGGCGCGCAAGAAGTATGGAAAATAATATCTCAAATATTTTCCTTTCTTAAATTCGTAAGTGAATGGATTCTTGAGGAGAAATATTTGAAATGAAAACATCACTTGTAATGACATTAAGTGATAGCTTATTATAAACACCAAAAATAAACTAAAAAAAAAAAAAATGTATTTTTTGAATGTTGAAACAGCAACTAAAAGTTGCCAATATTGCAAACATATATATTACAAACCCAATAGTTCAAGGAAAACAACTATGATTCATGGTGGCAACAAGATTTACTTCTTTGACCAACTCATGATTCTCAAATGATAAAAACAGTGCTCAGAACTCAAATAAGTTTGTTATCATTAAAAAAAATCTTAAACACTCTTTTTATGCCTTATCTTCATTTTGGAGTTCATATTGGTCCCTTACAAAAAAAAAAGTTCAAATAAGTGCTTAAATTTGTTTAATTGATACCACACATAAATCCTTTCCATTCAAATTCCTAGTTTTGCAGTGTGAGATTCATGCGAATTTAGGTTGGACCCACTCTTTGCACCATTGTTCAACAATTTCAAAAGGAAAGCTAACGAGGAACCTCATGCAAATTTAGGGAATAATGGGTTCTAATGACCCTAGTTTTGATTTACATGGGAATTGGTAAAGTGGAAATAAATGTATGTTGACTTACATGTCATGTGTACATCAGTTATTGTCGTTTTCCTTGATGGATGGAAAAGACTAATGCGGTATTAGGTAATCATATAAGAGGACCTATTTCCACCTTTTTTTAAATAAGGGATCAATATGAACCTCACAAAAAAGATAAGGGCCAAAAAAGTTTTAAGCCTTAAAAAAACAACTTAAGAAATTTGATGTACTACACGTTTTTGTTTACTTTTATGTTAGTAGAAATAATGAAAGAAACTTTTTCCTAACAAAAATAAACGATATTCATTCATTCAAACTAATACAGTACATTGATACAATACAAATTCAAAGTATCTACAAACAAAATGGATGAATATGTGAAAAAATGCACATTATCCGTGCTAATAGCATAAAACGGCAGAGTACTTTTGCCTACAAATATGACTAAATTCCAGTCTCTGAATACTCATGTCTCTATATTTGCAACGTTGACGACGTCAAAGTCATGAATTGGATCTGCAATTGGTAAAAGCTAATCTTCAAACCGGAATCAAATAAACAATGCACTAAGACAAAAAAAAAAAAACACCGCACAAACACGGGAAATCAAAACAAACAAAGTCGTGCAAAGACAACGAAATCAAAAAGACAAAAAAAAAACAAAAAAAAAATATGTGAAAATTATTTAACTTAAAATTAAGGAAAAACAATATGGTGGGGGTGATTTTGGATCAAAATTAACCCTAAATCACCCTCTTCGATAGACAAAAAGAAGAAATGTTGTGACGGCAAAGAATTTACTAAAAGAGGAAGCAACTTATAAGGTGGGAGTAACTTAATAATGAAAGAAACTTACGGCTTTTCTCGAACGTAATGCAAAGAATTTATGGTATATGAAAAAAACCTGTTATAGTACTTGTATTATTGTTAGAAAATGTTAGGTGGACACCCCTTGTGATATATACAACGTAAAAATAAAAAAAAGATGAAAAAGGATGTAATAAAAAGAGAGATAAATAAAGATGAGGTATTAAATAAATGTTGAGAATTATAACATGTTCAAATATTATTATTGTTTCTTTCAAAAAAAATATATATGTGTATCATTATTATTGTTATTAGTAATATATAATTTAGTATTTTTACAAGATAAATTAAATCTTATAGTTTAGTTGAAAGAATAAAGTGAGCTCGTCCATTTTAGTATTTTTGTTACTCTAACGTCTTGCTTTTCTACCTCTCCGACCTCAAGGCTTGAGGATATATGGATGCGGTGGAACTCTTCTAATCAAACATGCGTCATTTTTAATGTCGGTTGTAGTTGTTTAGGTAATTCTATTAGAGTGGGATTTGGAGGCTTACTTCGTCACCAAATTGGGTGTCGAATTTCTAGTTTCTTAGATTACATTGAACGCACGTTTGATATCCTCCTTGGTGAGCTCCATCCATTCACCGTGAGCAGCTATTTGCTAAGGAGATGAACTTTCAAGAAGTTTCCTACAAGGATCCCTCCAATGTGTTCAAATTCTTAAAGAGACAACCATTGGATTTCATAAGTATGATACGTTGATTCAAGACATCAAGAAATCTCCTCGATCTTGACTGACTAGCTTCCCACAAGTATGACTATTTTTAAGTTAAAAGTTGTTTGGCAAAATATTGTACAAAACTTTGAATTTATTATTATTTTTAGATGGTGTCCGGGATTCAAATCCCGGACCTTACATATATTTATGTATTGTCCCTATCAACTAAGTTAAGCTCACGAAGACAAAACTTTGAATTTATTATGAATGAACACAATTAATAAAAAAAATGTTTAAAATATTTTTTGAAGGGTAAAAATGTTAAAAATATAAAAGATATTTTTTTTTACAAATACTATATTTACCTAATGACATTTATTATATGTGACAAGAATATAAATTCGTATCATCATATAAAGGACTTGTTAAATATTTGAATAGGAGAAATAATTTAAGGAGGCTCAAATAATAACATAAATAATATCAAAATAGTTGGTTTTTTATTTTTCAATTATACTTTATAACAAATTTCGTTATAAGAATACCATATTTTTGGTGTCTTTCAAAAAGATAAGAATTTATATTATATGATATTATATTTGTTACATTGTTGATCTCATTGAAACAGATATGTTTAGTTTTTTTTAATAAGAAAAAGATATCATAGTTTGTTACAATATAAAGATGCAAAATATATATAAGTATAATTTTTTAGGTACCTATGCTTGTACTTTTAATTATAATACAAATTTTATAAAAATAATCATACGTATTATACAACGCTAAAAAAATTATACGCGTTAGCGTAACAAAAAAACAGACAGACGGACATAAAATATTACTCTAAACGCTAATGTGTGTGCGTGTGTGTGTATATGTGAGGTTGAAGAAAGGAAATAAAAATATTATGTATCATTAAATGACAGGGTGAATAAAAATATTTTTGAGTTTGTGATGATTAAACGATATTGAAATTAAATATATAAGTGATAAAAAGATAATAAAATTCCTTTAAAAAAATAATAAAATTAAATGAAACCTCCTTTAAAAATAATTAAATGGAACGGTTAAAAAAATTAAATTAAATCAAAAAAATATTGAAATATAATATCAAAAAATAAAAGAAAAGGTTCCCAACGTGAGTTAAAGAGAGATACTTGTGAAATAAATAGTCGAGAAGTAGTTTTTTGAAGTAGCATTCAACAACTTTTGGCCAAAGCTCATCTATTCAAGAGTATGCATTCAAAAAAAGTACTTTTTTTTAATAAGTACTTAATTGATATTGTGTTTGGCCCAACTTTTCCTTAAAAATGTAGAGAAGTTGAAAAAAATTTGGGTCAAACGGTACCTTAATCTGCTACAACAGCAGTGTAGAAGCAACTGAATTTGGGAGAAAAAATTGAAATTCATATTAAATGGTATTAAATATGAAAAAATATCATAATTGAAAGTCCAAAAAGAAAAAATCATATTGAAAAAATGGTGAGGTGGCACTAATTTTTTTTGATGAGGTGTCATGAGGCACTTATTGAATGACCAAAATGCCCCTCTTGAGAGCAAAAATGGAAATTCATGACGTTTACTTTTATTTATATATAGTTAGTAGATAGTGGAGAGTGCAAGTAGAAAAATGGTCATTCACAATCAATGGATCAAAGAATTGATGTATTCATCCTATGATGTTCTAGAAGCTAGGGTTTTGTGTACTAATTTTTCCCTCCTCATTTTTTTTCTTTCTAGATGTTCTATTAACAAATTGAACATTATAGTTATAGTCCTATCTTTTTCACAAAAAAACATAGGGGAAACAACACAGAGGGGTGATTGGGTTAAAATTGACCTTAAATCACCCCTCTTCAATAGACAAAAAGAAAAAAGATGGTGAAAGTTAGGGGTTTGAGAAAGAGTGAAGAGAAAGCAACTTATAATGTGGGAGTAAGTTAGTAATAAACGAAATTATATAGTTGGATTTTCCCGAACCTAATGCAAATAATTTACGTTATATGAAGAAACCTTTCATTTTTTTTTTTGAGCAATGAAAAAAAAACCTTTCATAGTACTTGTATTATTGTTAGAAAATGTTAGGTGAACACACCCATAATAATATATACAACGTAAAATAAATAAAAAGAAAGAAATGGAAAAGGATGTAATAAAAAGAGAGGTAAATATAAGATGAGGTATGAAATAAATGTTGAGAATTATAAGAAGTTCAAATATTATTATTGTTTCTTTCAAAAAAAAATTCTTTTTTTTTTTACTGAATCAAGAGTGAGGAAGACATCAAGGAGCCGCTGAACATCCCGACTAGGTTGGCACCCTCAAGGGACTCCAATCCTCTGCCGCTCACTCATGTAATAAATAAGAAAAAAGGAAAAAGTATATACAAGAGGGGAGACCAAACCAAAACCCTAAAAAGAAAACAGAAAAAACGGAAAATGAAAATTAGGTAACCTAGACAAGTCCCTAAAGAAATCCCCCGAAAAAAATTATCATTACTATTGTTATTAGTAATATATAATTTAGTATTTTTCCACGATAAATTAAATCTTATAGTTTAGTTGAAAGAATAAAGTGAACTCTTCTAATTTAGTATTTTAGTTACTCTAACGTCTTGCTTCTCTACCTCTCCGACCTCAAGGCTTGAGGATATGGATGTGGTGGAACTCTTCTAATCAAACATGCATCATTCTTAATGTTGATGGCAATTGTTTAGGCAATTCCATTAAAGTGGGATATGGAGGCTTACTTAGTCACCAAATTGGGTGTCGAATTTCTAGTTTCTTAGATTACATTGCATGCACATTTGACAACTTCCTTGGTGACCTCCATCCATTCACCGTCGGAAGCAATTTGCTAAGGAAATGAACTTTCAAGAAGTTTCCTACACGGAATCCCTCCAATGTGTTCAAATTCTTAAGGACACAACTTCTAGATTTCATGAGTATGCTACGTTGTTGAAGACATCTAGGATCTCCTCAACCTTGACTGCCTAGTTTCCATTGATCACACCCTCGGAGAAGGAGATTGGTGCATATTTACTAGCTAGACTTGGTGATTCTTCTACTTTAGAGCTTGTAGTTCATAGATCTCCTCTGACATGCTTATCAAACCTCCTAGTTGCAAACTATGCGGAAACCTGGGTCCGTAGACTTTTGTCTCTTTTTATTTTTATTTTTTTCTTTTGTTCTTTTCGGTTTATTTCTCTTAGCTTTGTGACAAAAGAAAATAAAGTGAACAAAAAACAAATAGAATGATTGTGTAGGAGCATAAAAACCAATTTAAGGAACCAATGAGCTTTAAGATTAATTCTAGAGTTAAATAAATTTTTAATCCCTTTAAATATCTCAAATTTTATTTTAAGTCCTTCTATACCTTTGTGATCTTACGTTCAAATAAGTTTGTTATCATTAAAAAATCAACTTAAGAAGAATTTGTGATTTTCCTTAATAGTTGTGTTGGGTTTTTTTATGCCAAAGGATTTATGTATCCTTTCCAACTGTTTCACGCCTAGGAGAGGAAAGTGGAGGAAGTGAATTATTTTTATTTGGCATTCCATGACTTGGATATCATGTGTGTCAAAGATTACTACGTTAAAACCATACCATGGAAATATATTCTAGCTAAGATGAACGACGCACTTTTTTTTCCAAAGATGAAGGACGAACTTTTTCTTCACTACAAATGGTACGAACAATCATTGTATTTGATTTTGAATATATGTTGTACTCTGTTTGATTTTAATATATGCTTTTGATCTATAAAAAAAAACAAAATGATATTGCAATAATTAATGTAGTGCAATGAAATTCAAAGTTAGAAGCTTCACATGAGTGATCAAACAGGGTTGTATTTTAGTGACTATGAATGTTACATGACATTGATCAATTCAATTGTGACACGTGTACCAATTAAATTATTCTCTTTGTGTGTGTGTCACATCCTTTTATGTTTTAAAAAATTATTGTATCATGTGACACAATTAGATTGGTCTATGTCATGTGTCACTATGTCAGTAAAGTGAAATCTAGTGACAACGACCCTCCTCTATTGAATTTCTTATAAATTAGTGGTTGCGTTCACTTGACAAGGACCAATGGTGGCAGCTCTAAAACAACATCTCTCTATCTCTCTCACTCTCTCTCTCACTCTCTCTCTCTCTCTCTCTCTCTCTCTCTCTCTCTCTCTCTCTCTCTCTCTCTCTCTCTCTCTCTCTCTCTCTCTCTCTCTCTCTCTCTCTCTCTCTCTACCTCCCACCCTCGATTTAGAATTGTGTGTATGATTGGATTGATTATGATCTAATGTTAGAGATCCAGATACAACAATGGAAACTCCATAATACTCAAAGCAGTGTTATATACATGAAAAATCATCGGTAATTATTATCGTGTTTTGTTTTATTTTCATCTATTTCTTGTTGTTTCCCTTTTTCCGTTAAGTCTTGTGATGTTTTCTTTCCTAGATCCAGGAGCAAGCTAAAAAGACTTAGCTTACGGATCATCATTTATGACATGATCAAATGTTTCATCCATGTTGCTCTGCAGAAAACTTCAACGAGTGTAATTTCTTTGATTAAATATAATTGATTTGAGACGCATTTAAAAAGGTAATTGTTATCATAAACATATACACTCATTTTTTATCATAAACATCGCAATCCAAAATCAAAGACTCATTTACAAGGGAATTTTTTTGCAGAATAATCAATCCCTTCAAAGCTATGGTTTGGGGGAAAATCATACTGTCTATTTGGTTCGTTGTTTTGTACCCACAACCGCAAATGATAGGACCAATAATGTTGACATCCCTCCTGATGGTGAGAGGGATAGCTTAGTTGGGGAAAGATTTCCAGATTTTGAACCAATGCAGCACTGCCATCCACTACATGGTTCCATTAATCCTCGCTTTTTACGAGAATTTTTAAGCACACCGGATATCATGTGGAGTATTTTAACAACCAATCAAGAGCTGTCGAGCATAGCTTTTGATCCTAACAGTGTGAGCTGGGTTCTTGAAGATGCAAGGATCCATGGGATCGTGCATGAAATAAGGAGACCAGCTGACCTCGAACTAAGCAGCGTTGAATCTATTCCTGGGGGGATTCAACTCATTGAGGTACATTTATGAAGACATTGTAGAAGAAAATCTCGCTGCAGGAATCTATGACAACCAAGCCAGGGATCAGTCAACTAGTAGTGAAACAAATGTTGGTTCTTCCTTACCAAATACTACTCCACTTCCCAATCCTTGGTCTTTTATAGGAATTGAAGATGACCTGAGTAACATAAGAAGATCAACTACTTATGAGGATGATTATATACAGCGTGAACCTATTATCTTAGAAAGAATTTATTTTTCCAATGTTGATAGCCTGTTGGGTGGACATGTTATGCCAAATGCTAATTTATCGACCCAATTAATGGCAAGGCTGATTTAAGTTTTCTCAGAGAAGAGATTCAAAATCCATATCTCCTTTCTTTGTCTTCACAACCTGAGACATTGTAGGAACCATTGTCTTCCCAACAAGATCTTGTACCTCATCATAGTCCGCAAGAATCAATGTAGAAACCGAGTTAGACAACTTGAGGCACTGGTAGTGGTATGCAAGAGGCAGCAGAACAATTGTATGCCACCCAACTTTCATAGCTTCAAGAGATGAGATTATTTGACACACAAGAAAACATAAAAACTCATATTTCCACTTCAGGGGATGTTCATGTCGGAATTCAACGTCTTTCAAAGAACTCCAATCAGTAGCAGATAATGTGGAAAATTCCTTTCATGATGCTCTCTCCGGTCAAGTCACACATGCTTATTTCCCTTCTATTTTATTAGTTGTAATGAATATTATGTTATCAATTTTATTTTATTGCTTCTTTGTTTTGAGACTTAGGTGGAGCTGTATATTACACTTCACATGTATTTGTTTATGGATTCTATAGTTATGTCGAGGTATTCTAGTAGATTCTCTTAATGTTATTGAATGAAGTAAAAAAAAATATAGAATCTACTTGAATACAAATTTTGAGACTTGCAACTTGGAAATGAAAAGAGTGATAGTGGTGTTTGTGAAAGGCTAATTGTGTTGTTTGAGGTGGAATAGAAAATGTGTGTTCTTTTTGTTGTTAGACTATGATTCAAATTTGTCATTCAACCTACAATAAAGATAGTAGTAATGTTTTAGAGGATACTCTTGTATTTTTATTCATGGATCTTGCTAACTTGTGATCTAATTTTGCATTGATAAGAATGATATTTTGACTTTAATTTTAAAAGTTAAACTAGACTTACACACGTGCGACGCACGGGTTGGATCTGATATATCAACTAATATTATTTTCTGAATCCTTATTTATTAAAATACTAATGTTTTTGTTTATATTAAACTTACATTTGATGAGAAACATAAACAACAAAATTTACAAATATGTATAGGTAAACATGATTGATCACACATTCCTAAAAATTTCTCTGTAAACTCGTGCGACGCACGAGCTTAACCCTGAGATAAAATTTCAAAATTTAGCCTATCAAAGTTTAGCTTTGCAAATTACTACAACAATTTTCATGTCCGGCATCTTGCTGCTAGAGTTTGTGTCCAACAATAATCATAAACAATATTGTTCCAAAAAAAAGTAACCATAGACAATATATGAATTGATAGTGTTATTACAAATTTTCTTCAAGAAGATTTGTTGTCATGATAAACCGTGTATCCTTGCATTTCTAATGTCAACGATAGTAGCTTGGGTTCATATCAAATTCAATGACAAAATAGAAAATTCAATTGTGATTTTGTAACAATAAACTATAGGGATTTTAAATAAATAAAAAGTATAAAAAAAAGAAGAGGAATTACACACCAATACATCAATTTATTCACTCAATTGATGCAATTCTAAAAGTATATTTTTTAGCATTATATTTTTTTGAAATTCTTTATATTAATGAAATCCTTTGAAAAATTCTTTTTTTTTCTCTCAAACCAATTGAATTACTCAATCTCTATATTTAACATTTGTTTCTCTAAGAAAAATTCAAATCCACCGGATATCCATTAGAATTCTTATTCTTTCCCTACACAAAAGGAAATATTAGAACATTCAATTTATTATAAACAATTGTTAAAATAGTTACCAAAATATAAACGCACACAACAACTACCTTATTGTCTTCATCAATCAAACCTTTAACTTTGCTACCAAAAAAATTGATTTAGTACTCGATCAAACAACACAAAGGAAAAAACTAAAAACACAAAAATCATAGATCATCGTATTAATGGAAAACATGAATGAAAAAATATATGAAAAAAAGTGATATTCATACCTTTTAGGTATCATGACCACTTTGTTGCACCAAAACTTCTCTCTACACATAAGAGAAAATTAAACAAATGAGAAGATATCCAAACAAAAATGTTTATCTGAAACTACTAAAAAGTATATCCCACCAAGTTATGAAGACTACACGACATAGAAAATAAAAAATGTAAAATCATACATCTAAAATGAATTCGATAAAGAAAAAAGTATATGGACAATGGTTTATATATATGAATGATTAGTGGGAGAAAATAAAATGTAAAAGAAAGATAAGGGAAAATGAGAAAGAGGTGGGAGGAAATATAATGAGAGAGGGAAGTGATCCTATAATTGAGAAATATATGATTATTTTTTTTTGTTACTTTTGAAATAACATCATTCCAATGTTAGAGAGATATATGAAATTGAGATTCCTTGAAATTTCATTGATAGTACAAAAAGAGAGTAATTTTTTATTAGAAATCAATGCAACTTTTTTTAGGAAACTTAATTGCTAAGTTAAGTGGTCAAATGAAAAGATACTAATGGGTTGTTACTAATTGAAGGAAAATGAAAGGGTTAATGGTGGCTAGTAACTAACTAATGAAAGGATTAATGGAATAAATCACAATTAAGGGCCACCATTATGTGATTAATGAGTGAAAAAGTTGGGTAAAAATAGGGTTTATGGTAGGAGACTTAGTAGGATTTAGATATATAGATGTGCAAATTTTGAGATAACTATTTCTTTATTGAATTTGTTTTGGACACATATTAATATTTGAGTAAAGTGAATGTATTTAAATGTCATTGTGACATGGATGACATGACTAGTCATTTCCATAATACAGAGTCAGCCGCAACAAATTTAGAGATTTAAAATAAAAATTTTTAATTGAGCAAAAGCTTACAACAAACTTATATTGTTAAATCTTTTACAATTTGAAAAAAATAAATATATAAGGCTTTATGAAAATAAATGGTGCAACGAATCGTTGAACCTAGATCAAAGAGAATACAAAGATTTTAGAAATCTAGTACACTTGACCTTTGAAACTAAGGGTGTAATTGATTCAGGAAAAACTGATGAAAACAAAAATTCAAACCAAATAAAAAAAAGTATCAGATCAAGTACGTTCAGTTTAAAATCAAACCAATCTAAATTGACCTAATTTGGTTTAGTTTATGGTTTTGATTTTATGATCCAACTGACCAAATTGATGCTAACCACTCCCGTCATTTTACTAATATCATCCCTTCTCATACAAAATTGAGGCTAGACCCACATTAAAACCCAACACAAAATACTCATTAGTTAATTCATTTACATTCACATTCTCCCATCATCATCTCATCACTCGTACTCACTTTCACATATTTTATTTATCTCTTCAGTAAAAGTTATTCGTTTGTTCTGCTCAAGTTCTTCGTCAATCTCTTGGTTAGTTTTTTTTTTATCTTTCTCCATCTCTTCAATTATCTTTCCTCTCTTAGTTAAGTTTTGACTAAATTACAACGGTGGTCCTTAAAGTTATCTAATGTAACATATTGGTTAAACTTCTTTCGTACCACTTACATCCATTAAGTTATTTAATTGTAACAAATTATTTTTTTAAATATTTTTCATAACACTTAGGTCTTTTAAGTTATTTAATTGTAACTTTTAGGCCCCGAATAACTTACATTTTTAGGCCCCGAATAACTCCCCAATTGTTATGGTTAAATAACTTAAAGGACCTAATTGGTACGAAAAAAACTTAAAGAACCTAAGTGGTACAAAAAAAAAACTTAAAAGGACCAATTTATTACATTTAAATAACTTAAAGAACAGGTTAGCCTTAAATTTTTATATTTAATCAACCATTTGAAACTCCATTTTATGAGTATAAGAAAAATCTTATTATCACCATTGAAATAAATGTTATAAGAAAAACGAATCAATTACCTTGGGTGTCTTGATTTTGTGTTTGTAGACTGATAGGATTATATATAAAACTGTTGGATGATATGAAACTTTTGGAAAAAGTCCTTGGAATTAAAATATGGATTTTCTTAATTGTATTATCAAATAAACCGATCAACTGAATCAAACTGAACGAATTGGTTATTTTGGTTCGATTTTATTTTGAAAAATAGTAAAAATCAAACCAAATCGAACTGATGTAGATTTCATTAATTCAGACATTTTTTGACTAAAAACTGGTTGAAATTGAGTCGTTACACCGTCATTTAAGACGAAAGTGTCTACACTAGTTTTAGACTTTTCACCACAAGCAAGACATTCCTTCCATAATCGATAGGAAGAAGTGTTACGAACACTCATTTACTAGGAATGTCATATATATACTCTTTTTGTAACAATCTCTTTGGGTTTGTTTGGATCCATGGAAAGAAAAAGGAAAAAAAGGATAGGGAGAGAAAGTGAGTGGATACAGTGGTTTTCCACCGTTTGGCAGCACTTCAAAAAGATGAGGAAAGAAAGTTTTGAGGTGGGACCCACGCTCAAAAACTTTCCGCAGGTCCAAGGATGGAAACATGTAAAATGCACCAACTTCATGACAAAATGTCAAAAATAGCCTTGATGTAATATGTTATTTGCATTGTGCCATTTTTCTAGGCATTAACGTGGTGCATAGTAGATTATGCTAAGCAAGTTATGATTTTGGCACATACTCTACAAATTTATTCTCCCACCGTAAAATAAATACTTAAATTGTTACATCTAAATTAAAACATATTTAAATGTGTAGATAGAATATTTAATTTAAAATGAAATATGTAGCCAAAACTTTTCAAGGATGTAATTGTCCTTTTACAAATATACACATCATTCTTTCCTTCCACTTTCTATTCACTTTCTCTTATACCAAACAACTAAAAAGATCTTCTCACTTTCTACTATCATTCTTTCCTTATACTTTCATTCCTTTCACTTTCTTTCCTTAAACTTTCTTCTGCAAACCAAACATACCCTAACGTCCACCCTTGATGAGGAAATCTTTTTTTCGTGTGGGACCCACATATCAGAATTCGTTCCTCGCCCTTTAAAGATACAATACAACCATACAATGGAAGACACAGCTTCCATGAACCTTTCCACTATTCAGCTAAATATTTCCTTCTTGTTTAGGTCCAACATAATATAATACTTAATAGTTTGACAATGAGATTATGGGATAGTTGTTTCCGTCTTTGTTTTTAATTTGATTGATTTTCATGTAATAACAAGTGAACATTGTCGACAAACGTCAATGATCCTATTAACTTTAATTTAAGGTTGTGTGCTTGTGTGACCAAAAGTGTTTGTTATATAATGGTAAACGATAAAATTAAAATGCATGTATTCAAATAACAACTTACATGCAAATAAACACTGTAGTTGCAAATGACCCTCTTTTGCCATCCATATGTATAATCCTTTATTTTCTAAATTTATAAGAAAAAGTTAGACATGAGTGGAAGACAAGCGAGCAAAAAGTTGCATCGCTAAGTCTTTTTGTATTGTAAAACTAATCATTGTAAACACAACATTTATAGATCTAGGAGAAATAATGTTGCTATGTATGATCCTTTGAACTTTATGTAAAATGTCAACGATCTTAGTGTTAGGAAGAGAAAAGTGTCAAACACAAATGATATAAAAGCATGTTGATTGCCAGAACTCGATTTTTTATGTTTGGCCAACATAAAAGCCATAATCCCCAATCTTACAAGTGCTGAAACCCCAGTCAAATCCATTGATGTATGTTTTACCTTCTACCCACCCGTATACCATAACATCTATAGGCCCAAGGGTTGATCTTTCATCAAGTTGGTCAGACAAGAAGTTCACAGATGCCTCCTTCTTCACAGATACCCATGTCCGCATGAATATATCAAAAAGGACATCCCTAACAAAGTCATGCATATACTTGAAGCCAGTAAGCTCCTTACAATGAACTACATGCCCTCCAAAAGTATCTAGACACGCCTTATGACAAATATGACATGTCTCATCAATAGAAAATAAAGGAATCATTAAGCGATATTGAAGAATATAGCGGTACTCTACATGTGACATATGTTGACCCAACCTATCAATATGGATAGCTAGAAAAAAAAATCATGAGCATGTTCTTGTTGACAACACCCAAGAACTAATTTCTGTCTTGTGGTCATGTCAAACTTTACTTCTATATCTTGAACAATTTTATTAAAAAAAAAACACTCACCAAGACATGTTGTGCTTTAGGAGGGACGATGTCCTTACTACTAAAACTGTTATAGTGACAATCTAGAATCACACCACGAAGACCATCCATGGCATTGTCAAAATCAAAGTTCATACCACTCATTCCACTTTCTCTTAAAATATGATCTTGTCGTGTCCAAGATTAGGTCATAGAAGCCACAAAAGCATACGAGAATGCCTCTACTGCCAAGTACAAACCCAAACCACCAACCTTAATAGGTAAGGAATTCAACCTCCATTGAAAGTCCTCAAAGAAACGACAACCACCAACCACAATATCTATAATCTTTTAAAGCAAAATATATTTTTGGTCTCTATGAATATACTAATTTTTCATTTTAATCCTCTTAATTTTTATTTTTTTACATACAAATATATGAGAACATGAAGAAAAAAAATTGGTTTGGTCAAAAAGTAAAACACGTGGAGGGAGGTTTGCTGCATCGAACATGCCTACCTGGTTTTTGAACAACGACAATATTGGCTACTACATTTTTAACAGAATATTTGACTATTGATGGACTACTATGTATTATGTGTACCTTAGTTTTTCTTTCTTTGACTATCGATTATGTCAGATTCCATTATTCAAATATGGGTACGTATTCCTCAAAAAAAAAAAAAAAAATGGGTACGTATGACTATTGACTTTGACTTCCCATATATTTACATTTCCCTACCTAGCATATACCCTTCAAATGCTTTCAATAACGGTGGATTCTGTAGAAAATGGATTTCATACCTTTGTGGTGTGAAAAAGTCGATGGAAAGTAGTTTACTGTAATTTTTTTAAGATAGATATGCTAACAAGTGTTTTGGATTTTTTTTTTTTTTGAGGAAAAGTGTTTTGGATATTGTTTTTCAAGTTTATATGAAAACACAATTCAAATCGTTGATTTCTTGAAAAATATAGTGCATGAACGATGGGATAAGCTACAACTTGTACCTTTTGCCGATCATGTACACCATTTGATTTACCATTATCTAACACACCCTTAATTTGTTTATTTATTTTGTATATATATATATATATATATATGGGGCATATCACATGAGAATGGGTAACTTATGTGAGAATGATGAGAATAAATAATAACCATTGGATTTAAGTGTAGGGCTGAGATTATATCCCAAATTATTGAATGTCACGTGAGTTTCTTTTCCAATTTTTCCAGGATGTGTGACCTTCCTATCTTCTCCCCTATGGTTTCGTTCTTCCTCTATCCACTGCCAACAAATTCTCAAGCATTTTGAACAAAACAACAATTTTATTTAGATAAACAGTTTAAGATTTGTTCCAAATGCCAAATAAATTTGACAATTGCATCAATAGCTTTCTGTATCATCACAATTTCTCCATAAAATTGAAGGAAAAAAATTAGGAAAAAAATACAAGTTATTATGCTTTTATTCCCAAATTCATTAACCGAATTTTTCTTTGGAATCGGCTTCGGTGAAAATTACTCAAGTCCAATACTCAATAAAGGAGAGATGGCTATGGCCATGGAAATAAACAACAGATGACTGTGGCCATCACCTTCCACCATCACCTTCCCATCACCTTCCACCATCAAGTGGCCATCGCCGCCCCCCTCCATCGTCAGTTCGGCCGTCATTTCTTCTTCCCCTCACTAGATTTACTTTTTTCTTCTTTCTATTTATTATTCTTTCATTTGTGCTCCTCTCTCTATCGTGTCCTCCTCAAACACAGTCATCTGTTGTTTATTTCCATGGCCATAGCCATCTCTCCTTTATTGAGTATTGGACTTGAGTAATTTTCACCGAAGCCGATTCCAAAGAAAAATTCGGTTAATGAATTTGGGAATAAAAGCATAATAACTTGTATTTTTTTCCTAATTTTTTTCCTTCAATTTTATGGAGAAATTGTGATGATACAGAAAGCTATTGATGCAATTGTCAAATTTATTTGGCATTTGGAACAAATCTTAAACTGTTTATCTAAATAAAATTGTTGTTTTGTTCAAAATGCTTGAGAATTTGTTGGCAGTGGATAGAGGAAGAACGAAACCATAGGGGAGAAGATAGGAAGGTCACACATCCTGGAAAAATTGGAAAAGAAACTCACGTGACATTCCATAATTTGGGATATAATCTCAGCCCTACACTTAAATCCAATGGTTATTATTTATTCTCATAATTCTCACATAAGTTACCCATTCTCATGTGATATGCCCCCTATATATATATATATATATATATATATATATATATATATATATATATATATGATGCACTTGGTTTATTTGTAGTAGCCTCAAGAACATCATTGATATCCAATTACACATATTTGCATTGGTTTTGAGGTATCAATTTCAACTTTTGTTTTCAAGGAGGCCAAAATTGAATCATGTGGGTAGTGGAGAAGTCTACTCCACATGTGCTTCTTGAAAGAAAAAAAATAAACCATGGACCATCAATCATATAATAATAGTTATAAAACCTTCAAGTCAATATGAACCACTTTCATATAAAAAAAAATTAAAAATTCAATAAAGAAGTATCACCTTCACAGTATTGGTGTACTCTATATAGTGATATCTAATATGGTATTGAATATATATATTTTATCTATAGGTTAAATCAATGTTTTTAAAATCAAAGCCCCGATAAAACGTTTGAGTTAGGTTCAATTGATTTAACCATAACGTATCTAAAAGACAAGTAAGTAAAATAAAATTCCTTCAAAAAAAAAAAAAAAAATTACTTTTTAGTTGTGATACAAAACATAAGAACCGGTTGATCAGATCGCAGTACAATTGGTCTAATATACAATCAAGATCAAACCATTTGACAAACTTATCGATTCTCAATTTAACAAGTTAAACCATTTGTTTAATTCCAATTTGTAAAACAATTTTATATACTACTTCAAGTGAACTCTAAATCTAAGTCAAGAAATTTATCATTACTAGAACCAAATCACTTCTCAATTATAACTCCACAACTAATATTTATGTTTAATTTAATCTCTCGTTCGTTCATATACAATAGGAGAAAACACATAAACAGAAAAAAAAAAGTACAAAAAAAGAAAAGAGAGAAAATTAGAAAGCAAAATAAATGTAATTACACTTTGTGTGACCAAAGAACAAAAGTAAAAGGAAAAAAACAATAACAAAGGACAACCATGAAAGCAACATTAATTTTACCTGACATTTTGTGCCCCCTAAATCATGTGCTTGAATTACATCATTATTTGTCCATCCCATTCACAAACATCTTTTTCTTATCACTTTGTCTTCTTGATGCAAACAATTTACCTTTCAAAACTTTAACTTATACAAGCTACACCTAATTTTCCTTATCACAAGGCAAACCATGGAAACTAAAAAAATAAAAATATAGACCCCACCAATTTGCAAAACTAGTACAATTTAAAATAGATACCAATTTTTTTTTTTTTTTTGCAAATTAGTAAAATTACTTACGACAAGCCTAATTGAAAATTTACAATGGAATTTACTTATAACCTATTAACTACGGAATTTCGAACTAAATTCAACTCATGGTCGATGTAAATGGAAGGTCTAATCATCTGAGCCATTGCCAACCGCAATTGGTTACTTCTTCTTACTCTTATCTCTATTGTTGGAGAAGATTGAACCAAAACCAAAAAGGTTTGAATAAGGAACATTCAAAACAGGACTAACCCTAACATTATTAGCATAAGGTCCACCATGACACCTCTTTATTGGAGCCTTTTGATGATTGTTTGAACCAAAGGAATTAGAGGACCTTGTAATGGAAGAATTTTTCTTTGAATTTTGCTTAACATTAGAACCTTCCTTTGATAGTTGCATCCTCTTAACACTTGTTGATGAACCTGTTGAATTGCTTTTAGAAAGAAGTGGCAAAGGACATAAACTTCTACCATATCCACTTCCACAACTACTACTTCTCTTAAATCCCCAAAATGACTTAGAATTTGAACTATGCTTCTCATCCACTTCATCATTATTCAACTCTTTCACATCTTTTGTGATCATTTTCTTGGAATTTTTGCTTCCATTTGCATAAAGTGGTGGTAATGCAAAATTTTGAGGTGGTGTTGGTTGAATTGTTGTTTGCTTCAAAGGAACATTTTTCTTCTTGTTCTTGAGCTCAGTTGGAAGAATGATACCATCTGAAAAAAGTTCATCAGCTGAAGATGATTCAAGCTCTGAAGTTTCATTGATACAAAAATCAAAATCAATGCTTGAATTCATATTAGATGAATTTGATCTTAAAGGGTGTTTTTCAATTGGTATTACACCTTGTTGAGAGAAATCATGTGAGAATGAAATTCTAGGACTCATTGTAATTACACCACAATTTTCTGAAAAAATTTCAACAACCATTTCATTCAACCAAAAATAGAGGGCTTAAAATCTAAAATTCAAAAGTTGGTAGCCAAAAAGGAAGTCAATTTAGTTGATTCAAATTTATTATAATCAAAGGTGAAATAAAGAGTTGGAAGAAAAATGTAAAAGGGATGATGAGATTGAGAGAAAAAGATTATGGCATATGGAGAAAGTTTCAAAGGTTGGTTTGTTTGGGGAGGTTGGCAGTGAGATAAGTGTTTAAATTGTGAAGACTTATTCAACAACCAAACCAGTAGTTAAGAAAAATCAAATTGACTACCAAGACAAATATATATATATATATATATATATATATATATATATATATATATATATATATTATAAAAATAAAATTAACTACTAAGAATGAAATATAAAAATCGCACCAATTCCCAAGAATAGAATATGTAGAAAGAAAAAAAACAATGAAATGTTTGTAACTTATTTGACTTGGGATGAAATGATATAGATAGTGTCACCAATAGTTCGACTATTTGACCATCAAAATACAAATATCATTAGGGCTGTCAAATATCTTCATATTAGTCTCTTTTTTTTCTCGTATCTTCTATAATTTACATGTATCTTTGACCTATTGATATCTAGAAAATCATTCTTTCCCGTTTTTTTGGTAAACCAAATGTATCCTCCACACGAAATTGTATAGACTAATTCTTTTGAGATAACTAAAATTCATTTAAGAGTTTAACCCCTTCCACTACTAGAAAAAAAAATTAGGGAAAAAAATCAATGACAGAAAAAATAAAATTCTTCGCAAATACCTTGATCACAAAATTTAGTGACGGAATTAGAGAGGAATTTCACATTTTCCCTCTCTAAATTTCCCTCACTAATTTTTGCTTTTTTGAGTAGTGTTCTAACAAACCCTCTTCAGTACGCATCGGCTAGAGATTGAACCCTAAACCAAATATTTATCACTTGTATCACATTATGTCGGTCACGTTTATATATCTTGTATTGGTTATTTGTTGTGTTAATAGGTTAGAAAACATTTGTCCTTTATGAATATACAATCTTGTTGAGTAAGTTGAGAATATCTTTTTAAAACTAAAGTACCATAAGACGAATTGTTTTTTTAGAGCATCTTAAGAGAAATTGTTAAAATCAATAAATTCAAATATATCCAATCAAATGAATATTCTTTATGATTTTAATTTAATAATTTTGTAGTATAAAGTGTTGATTACTTTATGATTTGAATTTAATGAATATATACTTTCAGTTTTTTCTTTATGATTTTAATTTAATGATTTTCCCTTGTTGTGTAATTCTTGATTTTCATTATTGTAGGTTCGTAGTAAAAAGTGTATTGCATACCATATAAATTATATTCAACTTTACATGATTTTGTAATTTTAAATCATTATATAAATTATATTTAACTTCTACTTGATTTTGTAATTTTAAATCATTGAATTTTCAACTTGATAAAAAAAATGAAAATTGCTCCGGCGATTTTAGGAGAGAAAATATACCGTTCAACTATCACCTTCTAAAAGCTTTCTTCATAGTTAGGTTTCCTTCACCAACCACCACCGTCATGGCCAAAAACACCACCTCCACCTCTCATCCTGTCCTGATTCCTTGGCCTTGTTTATATCAAGACCCTCCGAAACCAAAACCAAAGCCTGATTGCCTAGAAACCGACAGGCCATAAGTAACGTTTGCGATATACCAACATCACAGCTACCACAATCGGTGATCAAAGGGGAGGGTCTCTATATCTATCCCAGAAGATGATTACACGGTGGGATTAGAAGCATGCAAGCACAATTTACATGCTAGGATCATTTACCCTTAAGGTGCTACCCCTCTAATGGTGTTTTCCTTGAGAAACAAGCTTTCTGCTCATTGGAAAGATCTGGGGAGATGGGGAGTCCAGGTTATAGGGAAAGGATTCTTTGAGTTTACTTTCTCTAGCTTAGAAGACCTGAAGAGGGTAAGATCTATTGGTTCATGGAATTTGAGTCTCGGCTTCATCAAATTCTTTGCTTGGACGCGTGATTTTAGCCCTAATACACAACAAAATACTTCAGCTCAAGTATGGGTCAAGTTTTATGGTGTTCCTCAAGAATATTGGCGCAAAAGGATACTATTTGCTATTGTGAGTAGCATTGGTACACCCATATGTACTGATATTGCTACTGCTAAGCCTGTGTGGGAAAAAAACATTTGGCCAATATGCGAGAATTTTAGTTGATATGGATGTCTCACAACCTTTGAGAAGTAGGGTATTGGTTGAAAGGAAGGATTTTGCCTTCTTTGTGGAATTAGGCTATGAGAACCTGCCAGATTATTGTTCACATTGCAATAAAATTGGACACTATCTGGAGATTTGTAAGAATGTTAGAAAGGAAGGAAATGAAGAGCAGGTTAAGGAACCAATCAAACCAAAGAAAACAAAAACAAAACCACAATATGTCAGGAAGGAGCAGGGGAAGTCTCAAACAGATCCCATTTTGATCCCTGAGCAGTCACCTGAAATACAACCAGAAAGTGATCCAACAACAGGGAAGGCCATTGTGGTCGCTGAGACTGAGAAGGTTAGCAAAGAGATGGACTTGGAGTTTAATAATGAAAAGGCAGATGATGTTGACGAATCTTCTTCTGAAGGCTCTGAATTTGTTGAAAATACTGAGATTAGGGAGGATAGCACTGATGATGGCGCAGAAGAAGAAGTCAACAATGACACAAGTTGTGCCCAGGAATTGGAGAACAGACTATTTCTGCAGCAGTCTTGGGCCAATATGGCTGAAGACGCGGAAGCTGAAGCAAGACTGCTAGCTGACATTGAGAAAGAACTGCCAAACAATGCTGATGATTTTCAATTAGTGGTAACAAAGAGGAAGAAGAAGCAACAAAGAGTAGCACATAAAAAATATGCAACCAGATCAAGGACTAGTAAAACAAATCCTTCTCAATGAAGAGCTTATTTTGGAATGTTAGGGGTTTAGCTAGCACCCCCACTAGATTAGCTCTTAAGAGGTTTCTTGATGTCAATAAACCTGAATTTTGCTTTATTAGTGAACCTTGGTTGGAGTTTGACTCTCTACCTAGTGGTTAGTTCAATAGTCTTGGTTACAAGCTTTTTTCCTGTAATGTTAGAAACAATTTGAAGCTTAATCTTTGGTGTCTGTGTACTTCAAACCTCAACCCTATGATTTTGGAGATTACTGACCAATTAGTCTCTTTTACTTTTGATTATAACAACATTACCTGTGGCATTTATGTTGTTTATTGTAACACCCCGTTTCCCCAAAACAACATAATAATATTAAAACAATCAGAGTTCAACAATAACGGGCATGTCACACTACTTTTCAAAATTATTTAAATAGAAAATAGAACTATTTAAAATACCAACAAAATCTCATTCTTATAAAAATCTGCAGCGGAAATATTTCTTTTAAAATCATCATCATTCAACTTCAACAGAATTCTTGGCACAAAGACCTCAACAACAAAATATTATTCTTCAACTTAAAATCCAACAACATGTTCAAAATTCGATACATAAAGGAATGAAAGAAACAAAACAACATTTTCCCCATCCCGTTACGTATCAGAGCCCTATGACACTTGAGCCAACATCCTACTAGCCTTGGAAATCTGCACTTGTCCACAAGGCGACAATTCCAACAGAAGGGGTGAGATACACATTCAATAATAATAATATATAATCAATCAAGTTAATGAAAACAACAACAATTCAATGACAAGCATCATCAGGTTCACATATATATACATATATATATATATATATATATATATATATATATATATATAAATACACCAACAACAGAATCATCAATCAACAAAACATCATATAGTCATAGCAAAATAGGCATCATCTAACATCATAATTATCGTCCTAAATCACCTTATACATCATCAAGCACACCATTCACGAAACACGTTAAACGTCAATCAAGAATATCATCACGAAATATCATCAAGAGCTTCAAGGAACTTCATCACGAAGATACCATCAAGAACATCAAAGAACAATCATCATCACAAATGCATCACAAACCATCATAAATCATCGTCTTAACAACCATCTCAAACATCACATCATCATCACAAATCATCGTCACGACATCTCATAAGACACGACTCAACAAATGCAACTCTACGTCTTAGACATCATGCATGTGGTACCATCAGGGCATAAGCCCCCATCGCTAAAGGTCAAATAGGACCTGTCAGGCATTGAGCCCCCATCGCTAAAGGTCATAAAAGAACCTGTCAGGCATTAAGCCCCCATCGCTGACTATGCTATGCAACGACACGACTCAAATGCAACGACACGAATAAAGACTCAACAATGCACATCTTTAGATGACTCGACAAATACACATCTTTAAATAGCATCATCGTCAAATATCACATATTTAAATATGACATCTTTATATAGCACATATTTAAGTCACACATCTACAAACAACACATCCTGATATAACACATATTTAAATCACACATCTCCGGAAAGCACATATACATTAATCAACTACATTCATATCAAAGTCCAACACATCCTTCAACAAGCAAATCAAGTTTGATCAATAAAACATAAGCCAAATACTCATAAAACACTCCGACTAAATCCCTAATACTTAAGTTTGAAGTTAGGAAACCAACCATAAGTTTTGGACTAACTTGGGATTAGTTAAGCTAAGTTTTCTAAAAAAATTCTGAAGACCTACTTGGACTATTTTCATCATAATTCAAAATCTACAAATCCTCTTCGAGTCAAACCAGTGCCATTAGAAAGCTAACTTAATTATCTACAACTTTTATGTTTACACCTAAAGCCAATTATGTACCAATCAATACCAGTTTTCATTTCAAATTCGGACAAAGTTGTGCTGAAATTCATAAAAATTCACTGTGACCTACGTTCAGTAATTTGACCATAACTCAAGTTCTATAAATTATTTTGACGTCAGACCAACGACATTAGAAAACTAACATTCATACATACAACTTTCGTGTTTACACCGAAAGCTAGTTCGAAACAGAAACTGATGCAAAAGACGCAACAACATGAAACAGGGTATGCTGTCAAAGGTAGCTCTCGGGAAAACTCTATTTTTCACTCAAAAACCCAAATTTCATCTACCCAAATCCCAAATTTGATAGAGAACAATGTTTACAGGTTCTATATACAACATAACAATCAAAACAACACAGAAACATGCATTAAACAACACAATTCATCACATCATATCAATTATCATAAACTTTCTAAACCCTAAACCTAGAACACAATTTCATCAACAATCAAAATTAGATATACATATTATTGAAGGAATCCCACCCTTACCTTAATTCAGCAAGCAAAAACTCTACAGCAATTAATTCCCTCTTCTCTTAGCCTCTTCTAGGGTTCTCTTCTTTCTCTCCAAAAACTCTCTTTTCTAAAGTTTTGTACGTGAAAAATGAAACAGACTTTTGTTTTTCTGTAAACTAAAACCTCTCCTTTCTCTTTCTATTTTTCCTTAACCTCCCACTTATTTCACTTAACTCCCTCCTTAATTTCTATTAATTCACATTAAACCCCATAATTTCAAGTAAATAATAATCTTACTTATTTTTATTAAACAATAAAAATAATCATATATTCACATAATCACATAAATACTATATAATAAAATAGTAACACCCCACATATTCACATAAATCATTAAAAAATCATATAAAAGATTTTAAAATCAACCAACGATAATTAAAATAAAACTAGGGCGTTACATTTATGCCTCAACTTGTTATTTGAAGAGAAGAGAATTGTGGCAATCCCTGCAGTTTTTGCACATAAACCATCCAATTCCCTGGTGCTTTATGGGAGATTTCAACTCCATCTTAGGAGCTCATGAGCACAAGGGACACTTTACACCTTCCAGAACTGCAATGAAGGACTTTCAATTGTGGACTGATAGTAATAACCTGATACACCTTCCCACCAAAGGTGCTGCTTTCACTTGGCAAAATGGTAGAAGTGGAAGAAGATAATGTTGGAACAAAATGTAACAAGGTACTAAAAATTGTCAATTGGATATGCTAATATTTGTTCAAAGTGTACAAGACCACAGACAAAATTTTAAGATCATTATTAGGTTCTGGAAGAACAAAAGAGAGCAAAGGAATCAATAAAAAGGAAGCTTAAAGCGTCTGAAGAGAACTGCTCCTGAAGTGATGACGTCATCAGAAGCAAGTTCATCAGAAGCGTCTCATCATAAGCTGAAGATCACCAGAAGCTGTAGTTCATCAGGATATGCAAGACTTAAAGCTTCAAAGGCTATTTAATGGATTTAATCTTGTTTAAGCATTGCAGAAGACTGGAAAAGTGAAGCAACGACTGTTTTGAAAGGATTTGAAGGCATTGGATGCTTGTTCTTTGAAGAGCGTTGACAAAGTACAATTGTACGAAGTGTACAACCACTACTTCCACTACTCAGAATTTGTCTTTGCTACAAGACAAGGATAACAGCTACGCCTGCAACGATGTTCCTAACAAACTTGGAATGCATTTGAAATTGATCCTTCATAGGACAATAACCATATCAGGCAAAAGATCATTGGTGATTGATCAAGGCTTCAAACGACTCTTTTTATTTTGATGTGCTGGCAATTCACAACGCCTCTTTCACACCTCTATATAAAGTAGTGAAGACTTGAAGAATATACAGTGAGACTCAACAACAATTTGAAAGGGCCAAAACTCTGTCAAAATTGTTCTGCATCAAAAGTTCACTTAGAATTTTTTATCAAAGTTCATATCTTAGAAATTCTAGTGTCTTAAGAGTTTGTATCTGATTTGTATTGTGAACACCACTGATTGTATATCAAGTGTTCAACTTCAAACATTTTTCTTTGTAATTCTGTTTGATTATAAATCTCTTGCAGTTGTGCTTGAGCATTAAAAGTCTCTTGATTGTGTTCAGGAGCATAGGAAGTCTCTTGCAGTTGTGCTTGAGCAAGTCTCTTGCTAAGTTTAGCAGTGAGCATTTGTAATCAGATATTACATTATAGTGAACTCTCCTTGAAAGTGCAAGGGGGACAAGACTACTTCCAGTTTGTGGAAGGAACCTGTATAATTGCTTGTGTCTTTCTTCTTTCTCTCTCTCTCTCTCTCTCTCTCTCTCTCTCTCTCTCTCTCTCTCTCTCTGTTTTATCCGCTGCATCTAGAATCTGAACATCACTTCATAAGTTGTACTCTAACTGCTTCTGATCAGTGACTTTAGTAGGAGAAAAACAAAGAAAAAGCTAACACAATTCAACCCCCCCCCCCCCCCCCCCCCCCCCCTTTTGTGTTTTTCTCACCTTCAGATACACTAAAAGAAGGCTGGACAGGTGCATTTGTAACCACCTTTGGCTTGATATGTGCACCTCTGTAACCTGTTCAACCCTTTTAAGAACCAACTCAGACCATCACCCAATATTGCTTGATTTTGAAGCCACTCACAACAAGTTTGTTACCTAGTTTAAATTTAAAAAAATGTGGACCCTTCATGCAGACTGTAGAAACATTGTAACCTCAACTTGGAAGTCTACTGTAGTTGGCTGCCCCATGTTCATTCTATCCAAAAAGCTCCGCATGCTCAAAGTAAACCTCAGAAACTGGAATAAAAATGTCTTTGGCAACATTCACCAAGTTGTCAGAGAAGCAAAAAATAAACTTCATGATATCCAACAACAAATTCAAACCTCTGGCTACTCAGAAACCAAAATACAACAAGAGGAGCTAGCACAAAAAAACCTTGAGGAAGCCCTAAACAAATAAGAGATTTTGGAAAGAAAAATCTAAAGTGAAGTGGCATTTAGAAGGTGATAGGAACACAACATATTTTCATAGGGTCAGCAAAATTAAAAACACTACAAATCACATTACATCAATTAAAGATGGTGGAGACATTATCATTGATCCCATACACATTGTTGATCATGCCCTTGATTTTTATAATTCCCTTTTTTGTACTAACATTGTTTTGCAGGACAGCTTGCTTGTGGAGGAAGTAATTCCAAACTTAGTTTCAAACAACACCAATCAGATTCTTACTATGCTCCTTACTTCTCAAGAAATCCATAGAGCAATTTTTACACTTAATAAGGATAGTGCCCCTGGGCCAGATGGATTTGGAGTTGTATTCTTTCAAACTTTTTGGGATAGCATAAAGACAAATGTGGAGAAAGCAGTGCTGCAGTTTTTTACTTTTAGGTGGATCATGCCAAATTTCAACTCAAATATTGTTGCTTTAATTCCAAAGACACCTAATGCAGACACAATAAGTCAGTTTAGACCAATTGCAATGGCCAACTTCAAATTTAAAATTATTTCCAAGATAATAGCAGACAGGTTAGCTCAATTAATGCCTATTTTAATTTCTAAAGAGCAAAGAGGCTTCATTCATGGTAGGAATACAAAAGACTGCATTCTTATAGCTTCAGAAGCCATTAATTTAATTGATATAAAGTCATTTGGAGGCAACATAGCTTTGAAAGTGGATATAGCCTAAGCCTTTGACACATTAGAATGGAGTTTTTTCAAGTTTTAACAAAGTTTGGTTTTAATGCCAATTTTTTTAATTGGATAAAGGCCATATTGGATTCAACTCATTTATCTATCTCTATTAATGGAACCCAACATGGTTACTTTAAGTGCACTAGAGGTGTGAGGCAAGGGGACTAAGCAGGGGCATTTCTAAATTAGTGGAGAATGGTAAATTATAGTTAATGTCAGGCACTAGAAGCTGTAATGTTCCATCTCACATTTTGTATGCATATGAAATAATGATATTTTGCAAAGGGAAGGCATCTTGCATAAATTCACTGATCAATCTTTTCACTAGATATGCGCATGCCTCTGGTCAGGTGGTTAGCAATAGCAAATCAACTATTTTCTCAAAGTCAATCTCCAATAATAGACTGTAAGAAATTGTTGACCTTATTGGTTTTCAGGTGGGCTCTCTACCATTCCATTATTTGGGTGTTCCTATTTTCAAATGGAAGCCTAAAGTCAGACATCTTCAGCCCATTACTGATAAAGTCAAACCCAAAATGTCATCTTGAAAAGCTTCCTTGCTCTCTATTGCAGGAAAAGTGCAACTGATCAAGTCTATTGTGCAGAGCATGCTGATTCACACTCTATCTGTTTATGATTGGCCAGTCTCCTTATTGAAGGAGTTGGAAGAAGCTATGAGGAACTTTGTTTGGAGTGGAGATATAAACAAGAGGAAACTCGTGACAGTTGCTTGGAAAAAGATGTGTAAACCAACTGATCAAGAGGGTTAGGCATCAGGTCATTGAAGAAGCTTAATCAAGCAGCAAACCTGAAATTGTGTTGGGACCTTTTCCATAAGAAAGAAGAGTGAACTGAGCTTCTGTTGAGCAGTGTTAGGAGGAAAAGAAGAATAATTTCACATCATATCTCTTCCTCAGTTTTATCTAGCATTAAGAGTGAATACATTGTTATGATGGAACATGCTACCTGGCTTTTAGGTGATGGCAAAAGCATTCACTTCTGGACAGACAACTGGTGTGGTACACCTTAAATTCAAACCCTGCATGATGAAGACATTATTGATAACAACACTTTGGTTGGGGATTTTATAGTTGATAGACAATGGAATTTGCCTGCAGATTTCTATGTTGATTTCCCTGAGATTTGTAAACTTGTCCAACAAGTCATCATCCCTATTCAGCAGGTAAATGATAAATTAGTTTGGATTGATACTACTAATGGTAGCTTGTCTTTCAAGGATGCATATGTTTTTAAGGATACATATACTCCAGCAATTCATTGGGCCAAATGCATTTGGTCCCCCCACATCCCTCCTTCAAAATCTCTCCTCACTTGGAGGTTAATGAATGACAAAATGCCAGTTGATGGGAATCTGAAGCAAAGAGGTTGTGCCATGCCTTCTATATGTAGTCTTTGCATGCTGGCTGAAGAAAACATCTTTCACTTGTTCTTTGAATGCTCCTATGTTGTTCCTATCTGGTGATTGTTGGCCTCTTCTTTGAACCAACCCCTTCATTTCAATACTTTAGAGGAAATTTGGCTTCTCTGTGATAAGGGGTGGTCCCCTTAATGCAAGCTTGCAATAACAGTTGCTATTGTCAATATTTTTTTAGCTATTTGGTATGCCAGAAACTCAATTAGATTCAAGGACAAAAGAATTCATTGGAGAAGCACAATTTCCCAAATTATCAACAATGTTTCTTTGTCTGCCAACAACTCAAACTTGTCTGCCAGCTTTTCAATATCAGAATTTACTATTCTTAAAGCACTGAATGTTTCTATTCATCCTCCTAAATGTTTGGTGGTAAAAGAGATTCTTTGGTGTCCCCCCATTGATTCTTGGATAAAAGGTAATTGTGATGGTGCTTTTGCTTATGGTAAAGCTGCCTGTGGTGGCATATTCAGGAACAAGCTTGGCCAGTTTTTTAGGTTGCTTTGCTGAGGGCCTAATCTTTGGTAACTCCCTTTGTGGGGAAATGAGGTCAATTGAATTTGCGCATGCTAAGAATTGGTCCAACTTCTGGCTCGAAACAGACTCCATGCTTGTGGTCCAAGCTTTCAAAAACTCAAATATTGTTCCTTGGCAGCTAAGGAACCGGTGGAACAACTGTCTTATGCAGATTTCAAACATGAACTTCCTGGCCTCCCACATATACAAGGAGGGGAATTCTTGTGCTGATGCTCTCGCAAATATTGGGCTAACTTTGAATACTTATGTATATTACTACTCTTTACCTTTACAAGTAAGGAGTGATTATGTTAAAAATAGGCTTGGGTGGCCTAATTTTAGGTTTAATCACTCTTGAGAGGGTCTTGGTATAGCCACCCCCCCCCCCCCCCCCCCCCCCCTCTCTTTTGTATCAATCTTCTTTTGGTTATGATATTTTGGGAGAGTTAGCTCTTTGTTGCTCTTCTAGTTTAAAAAAAAAAAAAAATCAACTTTTCCCATTTGATAAAGTAACTTATATTTATGTACAAAATATCACTAGTATAACATCTCAAACTACTTTTAGAATTGTTGACTCTCTCACAATCTAACACTAAATGAATTAAAGAAAACTCACATGCATAACATTTTACAAATGCAGAGACTAGAGAACAAATTGATTGCACTCAATCAAACATGTCATACTAATGAATAATTAAGTACTTGTCTCACCAAAACTATCATCAAATTTCTAAAGCTATAAATGTCCACAATAATATAAATGATAAATTAATTCAACTTAATAGTGATGCTCTATTGAGATATCTTGAGAACTTTGCTTTCATGCTTTGATTTGATAACGGAGGAATGATCTAAAATATTCTTGACATGAGACGTGTAACCTTATACTAGAATCTTTTGGATTTGCTCATTACGGGGTGTAGCACGTCAGTCTTGTTGGATTTTGGACCTAGCCCTAGATGACCCCAAAGGTGTTAGTTGTATGAAATAAGAGTTTCTTATCCTATCCTTTTCACCCGGTTCACATTATGAAATCTGAAATATTGTAGAATGCTTTTAACTTGTTTTTATGTTGTTTGGATTATATAATCTGAAATGTTGTAGAGCGCGCTAAAAGTCCAGAGGGTGGAGAAAGAAAATCTCTTATGTAATAGATCTTCCATTTCGGTCAGCTTTGGGAAGCTATTTTACCCCCTTAATTTCTTAAAAATTGCACCCGTCTGAGAGTTTATTTTAGATCGGGAATTTCTTTTTCTTTTAGGTTTACTTATATAGAGGATAAAAAACTTGTAATTTCTCCAAGTTAACACAGGTAGTGGTGAGAAAAGAAGTTGCGTACTTTGATCATTGTCTATTGATCCAAGAAGTGCCCCATTCACGCAAGTACAAAATTTATATATGAAAATCGACGATGCCAATCTAAAATCAATATGCAAACAGAAAATCCATCAAGTTGTGTTTACGAGGATTGATTTTGTTATCCAAAAAGACCTAACGACGTAGTTTGTTGTCTGTCTACATTATGTTCATGTGTAGCAGTGATAATAGTTATTCGAGTTTGAATCTTAATTGACTTTACTTACCTCTAGTTTCAATCATGAATGCCTCTTTCTATTGAGAACTAAACGGTATGGACAAAAATAGCTAGTAATAATAATTGACTATATAGAAATAATTAGGAAACAAAAAGACACTGAAAATGATACTACAAATTAAATTACATAGTGAAGCATTGCGCTGGAAAAATATGTTCATTGTGAGATCTATATCAGTTCCTATTTCCAAGTCAATCTCCCAACCATACAGGGTCCATTATGTTAGAGACTAAAACAAAAAAACCACCTCATACTTGTCAATTCTTTCTCTTCCAATTTCTTAAATTTATAAAATAGGTTTCACTTCAATGTCAAGGCCAGTTGCCATGTGAAGAAAAGCTACAAATAGGAAAGCCAATAACATTTAGTTATCATGTGCCAGAATCTAGATGGACCAATCATACACAGGATGACCCCATCCTTAGATCTTTTCACTGTCCCTTCTCAGCTTCTTCCCATACATCTACACACACTCACAAGCACATATAAATGGTGAGAGATAATATTTGACACATTAATGGTTTGAATCATGGATCTTGCATATATTATGTATTGTTTTTATAAAAGACTAATTTGAATGTTTCAATTTTTGTTAAAGATTATTTTGAGAGACTATTTATATATCTTTTATTAAAAGTTATTTTGAGTACAAACTAAAAGAATTCAAATAAGACTTTAATTTTCTTCTAAAATAATAAGACTTTGATTTATTTAATTTTTTAATTTTAAAGGAGACTTTACTCTTATTTTATATTCCTTCAATTTGTCCCGTGAACTTAGCTCAGTTAGTAAGGATAATGCCGGGGTTCGATCCTTCATCAGTTTAACACAAATTAATTTTATGAAGCATTTTTATGAAGCATACGAATCATTGGTTGATCATTCCCATTATTATAAATATAAAGTGAACAACAATAAATTGAAAGTAACACATAAATAATTAGAAGGTGCAATCAATTAAAAAAGGAAACTAGTATTAAGTAAAAAATTGAAAATAACAATTATTTTGAGAAATTATTTTATTCATAGGAAAGTTATTATGGGATGAGGGAGTAAGAAGTTTATTGTTGTGGTTATTATTTTGGGTTTTTTTTTAACCGTTATTTAGGTTTTTTTTTAACAGATGCATTTTGGGATTGTTTAGAGACAAATAATAAGCAAAAGTGGTTGGTACGAGTAAAATCTCTGATACCAATCTGAAAGCTCTAATTGTCTTGTGTCATGGGAAGATAAATTTGGAAGAAAAGAAAGTGGGACCTTATAACAGATTGGCAATCATGCATCAGCTGCATAATCAATCAATGGTTTGTAATTTCATTTTGCAGTGTGTTCAAAGCTATTCAATTTAAGCTATTGGGTAGATGTGTATAAAAGAATTATTTTTATATTAAAGAGTCATTCGGTCCAAAAAAAAATTGAAAGAAGAATCATTAATTTTCTTTTAAAATGAAAGACTATTTAGTTTCATTAAGAAAAATGCTAACAAAAACCTAAGAGAAACTTAATAAATATGAAGTCAAGCGTTATATAGAGATACCCTAACTAGACTATGAACAACTTTATTAGTTTGCTTTATAACATTTGTCAAATTGAAAATAGAAGGAAAGGATAGAATATGGCTACATTTTGAGAAAATATCTCCTAATACTTTATCATAGTCTAGGGTTTTAGGGATACTTTCTTGACCAATTTGATATTTGATTCAAAAGTCATAGGATAGAAGAAATTGTTTATAAGTTGTAATTTACTATTAGGTCATGAAGGAGAGCAACCGTATAAGCGAGTTAGCCAAAGACATCAATTGTTTTTATATCTTAAATGAAATTGGATTGCCTGCTACTAAAGCATAGTGGGACAGGGTTTCTGAAAACAAGAGTGTGTGATGTCTGATTGAATATTTAGTACCTTACACGTAAGGCATGATGGAAATTTTAGCTAATTGGGGAACATCAATGCATGAACGAGTTATGTACTTGATTTAAAGGTATTGAGGATAGGCACAAAAGGATAAGAAAAAGGGTTTTATATAAAAAAGCATCCTGTTATAGTTTCTATTTATAATATGGTCGTAGTCTCGACAGCTTAGCATGGTTTTTGGTGGCAAAGTATTGATGAATTTTATTTCCTTAGATCTAGATTCATAGATTGGATATTTTGAAACGTATAGATTAGGATTAGGATATTTGGTTTCAAGTGTAGAGAAGGCTATAAGATCCTTCTTTTATTTAAGGGTGACACACCTCATGTAAGTTTTGAGAAAACCACACAATTTTGTTTTAAATGAAATTTATATACATACAACGTACTAAATACTAATTATGAAATTCTAGACTAATTATGAATGAAATGTATTAAGTTTACTCTTGTAAAAAAAAAACTCAAATCACAATGTTTTCGAGTAAAAAATTCGGTCATCTTATAGGATCAGGTTTTTTTTTTTTTTTTTCAATGACAAATGTATAAAAATCCATTTAGACAACTAGGTAAGTTCAATTGATAAAAATTTAATTCGGATCTTATAAACGCTTGAGTTTGAATCTCGTCGTTCATGATGTGAAGACCTTGTCAACGTAAAAGAAAAAAAATATTGATGATATATAAATATTTTTGTTGGAGCTCTTTAAACCAAGACTTTCCTTAACTCTAATGATCCTTCTTGGATCAAACTTGCCTAAATTGTTGTAACTTCGACATCACCCATATCAACTTTGGTCTATTATGATGTAAAGAATTTGAATCTATGAACATCGATGTCAACTTGACCTTAAATGAATTTTTCTTTTGTATATCTTTTTTTATGTATTTTTAATTTACTCTTTCACAAAAAATGTTGATAAATTGTTTCATGTACAAAAAAAATATAAAAATGAATTAATTTAAAATTCTTAATTATATTATGAACCGAGAAAGAAAAAAAAAAGGAAAGAATTACATGAATTTACCAAGACGCTAGTAATATGAAATTAGCATAGGTTGCTAAAAAAGTAAAATGAATGAGCATATGAATCATAATAATGTTGAAATATTCATGGATCACGTCAATATGATAAATTGAAAAGTTAACACATCAGGTGATTGCTTAATGGTAAGAATTTCGTTTGGTAATTTTAATATATAAAGCTCAAATACATTTAGAGCCAGTTGTAAAAATATCACTAATACCACTTTGATCAATAAAAAGAGATAACTCGAAATTTTAACTCACACAATTCAATTAGAACATTTTTTTTTTCTGTCTCATGCACAAGCTCGGGTTGCGGCACAAGGACATGCTCAGGTTGTGTCTCGTGAGAGGGTCTGCCTTTCTCGGCTTTGTGTTGCCTCTAGCGCTCATGCCTAGTTGAGGCAATCATCGACATCTTATTCCTCCTAACGTAGTCGACTTGAGCATCCATATGATGAAGAACACATTTCAAATTCTAAAATTTGAACCAATTCTACCGAAAAACACAAATCAACTAATAAAGATTTGAACAAATGTGTAATAACATCTTGTGTAGTAGTTGAACACGTTTGAAGTGTGATGAATTTGACTAACTTTAAGATGAAAATAACACAAAGTCGTAATATTCAAGTTGTGGGAGGTTTTTGTGTTATGTGTGTGTTTATTTCGAAAATGGGCTTAGACGTTCCTTGGGCCTCTATTTAGTTTGAACATTGTATAATGCATCTTTTTTTTTGGAAGATGCTGTCTTCACCACCACATTTTACCAGCCACACTTTCAAATTCTTAAAAACATTATAAATACCCTAGTATTTTAAAAGTAAAATCCTTAAGTTCATTTTTTTAGATACTTTTTGTATGGTTTTTACCTAAATTAACCACGATGTTCTCAAATCCATATTTTAAAAAAAAATTATTTTAACAAAAAAAAGTAACTTTAGTTAAGAACCATATGAAAATTATCTAGAAAAATGTACTATGTTTTGTCTATTTTAAAATTAATAACATTTATTTCCTTTTTCAATTTCTAGAATATTAAAATCAAGAGTAAATTACACTCCCCTCCCCTCAAAGATGCTTGAATTACACTCCCCTCCCCTCTTATGTTAAAATATACATTCCCCTCCCCTCTTATTCAAAACATATTAGAGAAAAATACATTTCCCTCCCCTAAGAAAAGCTTGAATTACAACCCCCTCCCCTCTTATGTTAAAATCTACACTTTACTCCCTCAATATATATTTTTTTATTTTTAATAATCTAGCAAAAAAAAAAATAATCTAATACACTTCGAAAATAACATTATTGCAGGTCTATTTTAACATAATAAAAAATTGAATACATATTTTTTTGCTATTTTTTATTCACAATTTCATTAACATGTAGTTTTAAACCCTATTATAAAATATGAAACAAGCCAAAATAAAATTAAAATATGTGAAAAATTACTAATGACAATAAACCATGGTTATTTAAAAGTTAATTTTAAACTCTAAATTATAAAATCAATAGCAAAATATTTAAATTTAATTATCATTAACATTTAAATTATAAAGAAATGAATTAATTTTTCTTAAAGGGTGGTTTAAAATTAATATATATCATAAAAATATTTATTTATGTTAAAATAGATTAAAGTGTAATGTATATTTAATTATCAAGGGAGGGGGTTGTAATTCAAGCATCTTATAAGGGAGGGGAGTGTAAATTTTATTTTTCAAGGGAGGAAATTGTATATTTTAACATAAGAGGGGAGGGGAGTGTATTTCAAGCATCTTTGAGGGGAGGGGAGTGTAATTTACTCTAAAATCAACATGTTTTTTTTAAATTATTCTTTATTTGTACTTTTTTTGCCTTCGAAAATTAAGCATTTTGTGCGCTATTTTTACGAATATATTATAGTTTGAAATATTGTTTTTGAATGATAATAAAAATGTAAAAATGAATTGTTTTAGAGATTAACATGTTCTTTTGTGAATTTGTCAAGTGGTAAGAGATTTGAACATTTTCAACAAATGGTCATGCGTTCGACATCCGACTACTACACATGTAAAAAAAAAAACAATTGAAGAGACTTGGTTGTACGTTTTTTTGTGCTCTACAAATTCCATACCAAAGATTAATGAGGTAAGTATATGCGTTCAAAAGCGAAAGAAATTAGGAAAGACTTGGTTGTACGTTTTTTTTGTTGTGTAAGTATTCTCAAGTCGAGTATGACCACAAAGACATCACCACCACATTCTCAAGGCTAGATTTAAACCTAGAATCTCTTATTAAATTAGAAAAGATCTTTACCGTATCATCCAAACGCTCTTTTGTACGAAGGTGATTGTAAGTTTTGGTTGAGATAATAAATAGTAAAAATAAAAAATAAAAAAAAGCCCAAGGATAAAGAAGTAATTGCAAGTCTACATATTATGACTTCTCCTCTCTCTTCTCTATTTCACTCTTTCCAACTTACATAATACACGTGGTTTTATCATAATCATAATCTTTCTGTTTCACTTTGTTCTGTGTTGCATTGAACAAGACACAAATGTGTTCCAAATTTTAAGGTACATCTCTTGTTTCTTCATGTTCCTACATACTTCAATGTTAGTTGTAACTAACTATCTAGAAAATGAATTTAGACTGTTTCAATTGTTATTATAATCTTTTCTTTGGTTTGTTAGTTAACTGTTATAAACTTTTGTTCTCATTTCTCTACCATAATCAATTTCCTTAAAGATAGTGTTTTTTTTTTTTTTTAAACATTTATTTTGTAAGTTAAGGTGACAAAATGCAATGTATCTGTATCGTGTCCGGTGTCTCTGTTCATGGTATTTTATATTTTTGTTACTTTCAATATATCTGTTATGCAAGTTTGTCTTTCTTGAATAGTGTGTAATGTTGTCAATTGAAGTTTGTTCAAATTCCGCTACGCTACAGAATTATATAGCGTCGCTATAGTTGCTAATTGACAATATTTTATATTGTGAATAATTGCACTTTGTTTAAATTTTGCTGCAATATAGCCTTCTAACGCAACAATAGCCGCTAGGACCGTTCATGGTTAGCTAAATTGAACTGAATTAAACCATTGCAACAGTTGGTAAAACTTAACCGAACTGTTAATGGTTTATCCTGAACCGAATTGGTATACAGGCTCGGTGCACCGGTTCTGTGATTTTGAACCGAACCAGAGAACTACTTGACAAAAAATTGAAGTGTAGGTTTTTGAACTGAACTGATTCTATGTGAGCTGAATTGAACCAAATTGTCATTATTAGTTGATATTTAAGACTTGTTAAGAATTTTACATTAGATGGGATATGGTCTGAAAAATGTGTTTATAAGTGAAAACCGAAACTGAACGAAATTCTGAGATAGGTCCAATCAAAATTCTAAGAGGATTGTTGGAAAAATGAAAACCCAACGAAATTGAATATTGTGATTGAAAAAAAAAAAACCAAACTGAATCGTTTGACCGAATCACACCAGACCAAACTGGTCATAGTTCAATTTTTTGAATTGTTTTTTGAATATTGTTGATTCTTCTTTATCTAAATGCTTGTCTCATGGAGTGAATGGATGATGTGTACTAATTCTTGTTAACTCAATTTTTATTGGTTGATTGTTCTCACAACTTGCAGATTCAATCTAGTGAACTGGAACGCCCACCTTATGAAGATTCTCCATGACCAAGTCTTCTTAAACATTTCATGTTTCTATGTCAGCCACAAGTTGTTTAAACATAAAACATGTTCTTATGTTCCAAAAGTTACCAAATCTCATAAATATAATGGTGCCCTATTGGCTATGCAAGGTTATTTTACTTTAATTACGTTGTTTTATGGGTTAATGTTCATTTTGGTCCCTGAATATGTATGGCGAAGTCATTATAGTCCTTAAATGTATGGAAATTGCTAACACATCCCCAAGTGCCTCACATAATCAGGGACTACAATGATTTTTTACCTTATTTTTATTCTTTATCTCTTATCTATTTTTGTGTTATAATTGATGTTATTTTTTCAGGAAATGGAGAGTTAGCAGGTCATGTTATCAACTCAATCAACCATAAGGTAATATAGTTTATAGGCCTTTTTTATGCTACAATCTTATGTTTTGATATTTTATTGTTGTATGATTAAATGCAATAATACTTGTTTTTCCATTTTCTGAAATCCAACATAATAAAGATGCGCGTAAAGGGTTGATTTATTTGCTCTGATAAGTGAGAACACGTGTCGTACTCTATCTGAACGAAAATGTATATTAGAACGAAAATGAAAGGAAGAGAAAGCAAAGAAAGAACGAAAATGCATCATGTATGGATATTAGGCACATACTCTATCTGTCATCATGGATTTCTCTTTAGTGCCTTATAGTATACAACTGTTTCTAGAGGATATGAAGGAAATCTGACATCTTTGTCACATTTCTTAGCAACTTAGGTTCCTTGTTTATGATATTTTACCTTTTACGGATTGGAAGAAATATTGTTGTCACTCTCACTTGGATGCATACACTTTCTTTTCTTACACAAGATCATCGTACCTTGTCCTGAGATTTAATTAAATTATGAAGGGCTAGGGTGATAAAGATGTAACTCCTGGCCTCAGTGCTGTCAAATAGCCGCGCCATAGCATAACGAAATTTAACAAACCGCTATTATTCTGCGACACAAGATTTAGTACAAAGTAATGTCAACTAGCAGCTATAGTTACCGGAATATGAACAAACCGGTATTTTCGGCGATTTGCCATTGATAACACGACCCTCGGGTCATATCAGCTTTGATACAAAGACTAAAATGTATACCTAATGTGCACCCTTGTCTGCAAGGCCTTTGGACTTAGTCATGATGTGCGGAAAAAGCATAGGTCAACATACCTTGTGCTGAAACATTATTAACCATGTGTGGATTGCGTTAACCATTTAAAAAATTGTGGAATTTAGGTGTCCAAAATTGATGCTCAAATAATATTTTTGTATAGTATAACCAGTAGATCGTCGTTATCGGATGAACATAGTTGATGTACTCTTAATGAAATGATGTGTTATTTGCTGCATATTTTTGTTCTGGCTCTAAATATTATGGTTTTACTATTAGATTTACATTGATAATGGAGGAGAGTTGAATGGTATTCCTCATATACAAACTCTTAGAGAATTTCCTAGGGAGGAGCTGTTTGGAAAAGTCGTCATGGTTAGATTTGATTCTAACACATTGCTGAAGCAAGAGTGTAACCAGAAGAATCAATCAGATTTCAATGCACTGTTTACAATTAAATATTTACATGAAGCCGGAGCAAAGGTCGTCCTGGTCAGTGATTGGAAAACAAACCCTTCAGAACTTTGCGCAAAATCGGTTGCAGGTACATTCTTAAAGGCTTTCTTGAAATTAGCAAGTTGTTTGACCTTTCGTATTAAATAAGTGAATATCTCTATGCAGATTTATTATCGGCAATTCTTCAAATACAAGTTGTTCCACTTCAAGGCTTTTCGTATGACAAGCTATCAGAGATGAAAGGCTTTGAGAAAGAGAATATCTATCTTCTTGAGAATATTTATAATATGAAAGACGAAGTTGCTAATTGTTTGAAGTTTTCTAGAGTATTATCGTCAGGAGTTGATATCTTTGTCAACGACTCCTTCTCAAACTCTCATAAAGTTCTAGCATCAACCGTTGGTGTTACTCGTTTCGGCTATGCTTGTATAGCTGGTTTTCATTTCAAGGAGAAGCTTCGTCTCGTGAAGAATTTAGCAGAAGCCAATAAGAAACCATACGTAGCAATTGTATGCCTCTTCTGCTGCTATAGAATTAGTTTTGACTATGACAAAATATCTCTTCAAGATAGCCTCAAGTTCTCATATCGAGTTATTCACCGTTTATTTCTCATACAATTCAGATTGGAGGTGGTAATCTCGCCGAGAAAGCAGCTTCCTTTCGGTTTTTAGCCTCCAGATGTCAGGGTGTTGTTTTAGTTGGAATGATGTCATTTCAAATAATTCATGCATTAGGAGTACCGGTTCCTAGTGATTTGGTGGACCGTAAGGCATTTAGTGAAGCTCAAGATATAGTGAGACTTGCTCGTGATAACAACGTTACAATATTGTATCCAAAAGATTTTTGGTGCAGGAATAAAATTGATCCAAAACAATTGCATGTTTTTCCTTCTCATGAACTTTTGGATGGTGAGATTTTTCGATAAATTCAATTATTCTATTTGAATGACAAGTCATACATTGTTTTATTCAGTAAATAAATTTGATTAATTTTTAACTTTGATCTAGGTTGGGTGCCTGTTGACCTTGGACCTGTAACATTGGATGAAATAGGTTCCATGCTTAAAATTTGTAAGGTACGGTAGTAATTTATTTATAAGCTGTGTTATTTTGATGGACAAATTTGACTATCAATTTTGACGGCAAGAGTTCAAATATGTGGTTAATTAGGTTCGGTGAATGGTTAATGAATATAACAATGTGTTGCAACACATTAACTATCATTTGAATACAAATAACCGAGATTTTAAACGCCATTGACCGCACATTTGAACTGTTTCAACCATCTAAATGGTTGTCAAAGTCGTATCGAGATTTTACTTTGAATTTGTGCATGTAGCCTATGTCGTATCGAAATTTGAACAGATTATTGTTCTGTAATGTGTTGTCAAATAGTGGCTATTCCGCTATAGCACTAGTGTACCAGAATTTGAACACTGATATTTGTAATTGATTCGTAGTAATATCTTCATTTTAAGATAATGGTTTATCCTTCCATTTCACAAAGTTAAACGGAACCACCTAACTTTTTTCTTCGAATCAAATACAGAAAATAATTTGGATTGGTCCAGTGAAATTTGCTGAACGAAGTGAATACACAAATGGAGCATCTAAATTGGCAAAAATTCTTGTTAAATTAAGCCAAGGAAACTGTGAAACAACTGTTGTTGGGACTACAACATGTCAGCTTGTGAGACAGGAAAGAAGTTCATTGTCTTCTATAAACATGGTTGAGAATGCTTCAGTTGTATGGGAATTTCTCAAAGGAAGAAAGCTCCCTGGTGTTTGGGCTCTTGATAGAGTATGTCTATATTACTATTCTACTCCATATTTCTTGATAATGATTCAATCTGTTCTGAAAACATCAATCTTGTCAAATAGCGGCCATAGTGGCGCTATAGCTGTACAGCGTATCAGAATTCGAGCAAATCCCTACTTTCTACAATACACTTTTTAGTACGAAACTTTGTCAAATAGCAGATATAGCGGCAATATACAATGCAGCATAGCGAAACAAACCGTTATTTTTTTATATCCGTGATTGACAACACTGGAAAACCTTGAATTTTGCATAAACTGTATGTTTTAAGCCAGTAGAATTTTCGTAGATGGCCAACTTTTTTGGTAAATTGTTGATGTTAGTATTTTAGTTAATTGCGCTGATGTATTCAATCTTGATCTATGCAATTGAAACTGCTTCAATCTTATGGTAGTCATATTTTGCAGGCATACCCTTTTAAAATCAACTGGAACAACGTTTACTATGACGCAACTCAATCTCTTGTGGTTGATATTGGAAGTGGTACTTTTGTTTTCTGCATATAATGTTTTTTTGATGAGTATATATAAAAATTGTTTCTTACATGCACATCTCGTGATTCTGAAACACTATAGAATACATTTTCTTTTAAAACAGTCCTTAACATTTGATCTTTTCATGACAGGCAATGGACTTTTTCTTCTTGAAATGGCAAAAAGGAGGAAAGATTTGAACTTTCTTGGTTTAGAGATGAATGAAAAGGTTTCATACTTGTTACTTCTGCTGCCTTGTTCCTAGCCTTTTTTTCTGCCCTCTTCACTTATCTATATTTTTTTTACGTTAACCGTTGGTTTATTTTCAGCTTGTTTTTCGCTGTCTGGATTCGACTCAACAGTTTGACATAAAGAATGGGTATTGTTACCGATACATGCTGCATTTTTTTAGTTTTTATTTCGATTTAATTAAATGAAATTTTTCTTAGTTGAACAATGATCATATATCACTAATTTCTAAGCTTCATTCATACTAATGCAAGTTTCATTATTTTGTTTAGCTTTCTAAGCTTTTCTTTGTTGATTTATCTATAGGCACTTCATTGCTACTAATGCAACATCAACATTTCGTTCAATCGTTTCTTCTTACCCCGGAGAGTTGGTTCTTTTATCAATACAGGTCAAGCTCAATATTCATTACATTCTGACTTTTATCGTTCTCTTCTCTGCCATTAGCGCTGCCATGCATACATCTCCATTGATGTCACTGCCACCATTGCAGCATCTTAGTCCTGTGATAAAGATGGATCAAATCTATTTAAGAGAAATTTGAATTTTATTGAATAAACAAACCAGATTGAGTTTACTGTAATTAACATCTTTTCATGTATATATTTTCTTTTCTCTGTCATTTACTAAAGCCTAATCTTCATTCTGCCTTTATTTTTTTGCAGTGTCCAAACCCTGATTTCAATAAACCTGAACATAGATGGAGAATGCTGCAGAGATCCTTAATTGAAGCAGTGGTGGATCTTCTAGCATCCGGTGGAAAGGTAATAGGCTCCGAAGAAGTTCTTGTTTTCAGCAGTGTTGTCAAATAGCAGCTATTGCGGCACTATAGCGCTATAGCGTAACAGAATTGAATAAATTGGTATTGTTATGTGATATGCTATTTAGTACAAAGTATTGTTAAATAACGGCTATAGTATCGCTATAGCACTATCATGTACCGGTATTTGAAAAGCGAGTAGTTTCTGCAAAACACTGGTTTTCGGTATTATATTCATTGTGTCGCTACTTGTTTAGTGATACTTTGTTGTGTCAAAGACTTACTCGAATTTGTATTCTTTGAGTTTAATGATATTGAGCTTGATTAGATTCTCAACATTGATCAGGTATTTTTGCAATCTGATGTGGAAGAGGTAGCAATAAGAATGAAAGAACAATTTTTGAGATATTGCAAGGGTAAGCTTGTTTTGGAGAATGGCCAAAGTGATTGGCTTGATGAAAACCCATTTGGAGTTAGGTCAGATTGGGAAAAACATGTTTTAGAGCGCGGGGCGCCTATGTACCGAATGATGTTTTCTAAATCATCTGAAATAAGTGAAGTTTCATGTTCAAATGATGTAGTTCAGAAAGTTGTTTAATTCATCAACCGTTCAAAGGTTTACTTCGAGTTTTTTCATGAACCAATCAAATTGAGCTCAGTTTTCAGCTTAAGTTTAGATCATTTAGTTCATGAATCATGTTAAAAAAAATTGTATCAAATCGAGGCTTGAACTAATTCTAAGTTGGACCGTCAGTCTTAGGGTTATTGACTTTTTTTTCTCTTCAGAATCTCATAGTCAATCCATGCCAAGTTGACATAGACATGTAGTTGTGTTGTACGTAATATTAGCTGGTTCACAGTTTTTATGAATTTTAAGACATGAGTTAGTTAATTCATCTGAAGAAGTATCCATCTAGCTAGCATTGGAGGATTGAACGGGAAAAGTTATGGTGCATAAGGAAATCCTTATGCACCGTGCATAAGGACTTCACAACCATCAGATTTAGTGTACACTTGTAATAATCTTACGGTTCTCAGCTCACACCCCACAATCTGATCCTACGGTTCTCAGCTCACACCCCACAATCTGATCCTACGGTTCTCATCTCACACCCCACAATCTGATCGACACACTCTCATACGACTCAATCGGTTCTCAGCTCCGACGTGTAGCCCCTTGCTCGCCGCTCCGACGTGCTGCCCCTTGCTCGCCGCTCCGACGTGATTTCTCCGGCGACATTCGTACTGCATTTTGAAGAGGTAATCATGTATTTGATTTTTGTTGTATTTAGGTTTTGATTCAATTTTCGGATTTGTTAATGGTTTTATGTTCTTAGGATCAATTTAGTGATTCAAATTTTTTTTTTCTGTTCTTAGGATCAATTTAGTGATTCAAATTTAGTGATTCAATTGTTGATATTAGGATCAATTTAGCTTCAGTTGTAGCAATTAATAAGGATCAATTTAGCTTCAGTTGTAGTTTCAATTTATGATATGTAAAGGAACAATTTACCTTCAATTTATCATATCTAATGGTTCTTTGTTCTTAATAGTGTTTGTTGTTGTTTTCAATGGATTTGATATCAACTTCATTTGAGAGTGGACAACTGAGTGTTGAAACTTCATCACTGATTCATGCTGATAGTTCTCAATGTTACTCCCCTAGCAATAAAGAATCATGGAAGTCTTTAGTCTTTGAATCTATTAAAGAGATTGAAGATTTTTATGGTAATTATGCATATAACACTAGATTCTCTATTAGGAGTATGTTGAAGTCGAAGAACAATTCACAAAATAAGAAATCAGATAAGGTACATTATGTGCGTTATGTTTGTAACAAACAAGGTTTCAAGAAGGGAAGTCTGCTTAATCCTAACAACAGGCCAACATCAGACAGTCCAGTGGTTATTGAGTTTGTGAAAGTGAAAGAAAAACCTGAGGAAAGGGTTGGTTGTAAAGCTGGAATATTTTTGAAACTGGATGAAGTTTTGAATGTCTATAAGATATATAGATGAGATGTGGCTCACTGTCATCCATTATATAAACCAGAGCATTTGTGTTACCTGAGATCATTTCGAGAAGTAAATGAAGTTCAAGGACAACTCGTTGTAATAAATTCTAAAGCTAGAATGTCGATGAGAACGTCTTATGAAGTTATGGGTCAAGGAGTTGGAGGCACGGAGAATCTTCCTTTTCGGTTTTCGGACTTAAAGAACTATCTAATGACAATTCGTCAAAAGGAGATGGTGGTTGGTGAAGCAACTGTAATTCAAGAATTCTTTAGAAATGAAGCTCTCTCGAAACCATCTTTTTACTATGATATCGAAGTTGATGTTGCAGAAGACATAGCTAGCATTTTTTGGGCAGATGGAATTATGCAATTAGATTATTCTCTATTTGGCGATGTCATCAGTTTTGATACAACTTACCGAACAAACAATCAATATCAGCCATTAGGTTAGTATTTTTGTACTTCTCTCAGGTTTTAAATTAGTGTTTACTTTCATTATGTTGCATTTTGTTCTGGCATGGATAGTATTAGTAGGAGTACATTTTGAACTATCTAGTGTCTAGTATATCTGTCCGAGTCTGTAGTTTAAGAGATCTCTAGTCTACTGTTTTTTTTCCCAAATGCATTTATGTTTAAGAGATCAGTGGACAACTTGACTGTAAGATTGATAAAGTTGCAGGCACTTTTGAAACTAACCGCCTTGATCATAAGAATGCTCTTTACTGAGCAACCATTAAGCAATGATACTTCTTGTTGAACAGGATCCAGAAATTGTCTCGTGTGATCGATCTTTAGGCCACTTTATGTTTAAAAAGTGTATTGAATTGAAAGGCAGAGATACTGACACTATCAAGGGCATCTGTTGAATGCATTTGACTAGGTGGGAGAATGAGTCATGACATCTCAGTAGTCCATTTGATTTTCAAATTAATGAACATCCAAGTTGGTCGAATCATCTCAATCAATTTCAAATTATTTTTTTCAACAGTTTAATTATTTTTGTGATCTATTTTAGTGTTTGAGTACATACTTATTTTTTATATATATATATATATATATATATATATATGTTGTATTATGTTCTGATTTGGTTCATTTACATTTCAGCTGTCTTTATTGGTTTTGACAATCATCGTAAGAGTGTTTTATTTGGTGCTGCGCTACTGTATGATGAGACAGCAGCTACTTTTGATTGGTTGTTTACAACATTCTTGAAGTTTATGTCCAATAAGAAACCACAGATGATATATACAACCAGGCTAGTGCTTTGTTGAGTTCAATTCCGAATATTTTTTCAGGTGCTTTTCATGGGCTTTGCTCATGGCACATGGCAGAGAATGCAAAGAAAAATCTCGACTCTCGTGCAAATAGTGCATTTTTCAATGAGTTAACTAATTTGGTTTTAAATGTAGACGATGAATCAGATTTCGACTACAATTGGGATCAGATGATGAAAAATTGTTTTAATGGAAGGCCTACTTCAGACTTTAGGTGGCTTGTCCAAACTTACGGAAATCGTATGCATTGGCCTTCAGCTTGGGTCAAGTCATATTTTACAGCTGGTCTGAACACGACTCAGTTAAGTGAGTCTTTCAATGCTTTTCTTCGTGGATTTCTGCAGCCAGACCATTCACTTGTTCGATTCTTTAGTCATTTCAACATTATGGTTCAGAGAATGAGGGATAATCATGTTGAGTTGGACTTCAAGGCTGCAAACACTATAATAAAAAATAATTATCCCAACAGTCAGCTGATGCGGTCCGTTGTAAACAAGTACACACCAGCTTGCTTTGCATTTATTCACAGGCAGTATGACCTTTCCTTCAAATACTATTATGAGGAGGACACAACAAAAGGGTCTGCCTTGAACAAGTTTTTCAAAGTTTTCACAATTGAAAAGGTTGATGATAATTATGATGATGCTGATAATGATAATGACTGGCCTTCCAATGTTGATGTTTTGGATGCAGAACTTCAAGAAAACCTTTTCCCAAGTTTTGAAGATCATGATCGACTTGATGAAAGGGTTGTCACAGTTGACATTATAAGCAAAAGTTTTAGTTGTTCATGTCTTGTATGTTTGAGAATAGGGGCTCTTTATGTCGACATGTTTTGAAGATCTTGGAGTTCTTAGGTGGTTATGTGCAATATCATTTTTTGAAGACAATACCTAGACAATATGTTTTAAAGCATTGGACTAGAGATGTGCGTCCGTCAGTCGATAAGCTGAAATCGACCATCAATGTTGGCACTGAAGACACCACTCAAGCACAACGATATCAACAAATTTGTGATGTTACAGTTCAGCTTTCTACACGTTTTTGTGCAGATCCAGAGGCATCTGAAATTTTTCTCCACGGTGTGCTTGAAGCTGGGAAAAAGGCAGAGGAGTTGCTTCTTTCTAAAGGTATTCATACGGACCCATCTTCCGTGACGCCATCTATGTCTTCAAAAGCAACTGTTGTCGGTGAACCATCTGCTGGGGTCAAGTCCACTGCACCAAAGTTCAAAGAAAGACCAAATCCAATTAAGTCAAAGAAGCGACTTAAAAGTGACTATGAAAAAGCTAGAGAAAGGTAGAAATTCCTTATAAATCGGAAGAAACAAAAGAGAGATGATGAGGCTTTTAAAAAAAAGTGGCCACTGATTGATTGTTTTTATGTTATAAGTTTGTACTAGATTTTATTGGAAATATTTTGATATGATCTATTGGAAATTATACATTTCACATTCTTTATTGTTACGTATTGATATAAGTTTGTACTATATTTTATTGGGAATATTTTGAAATGATCTATTGAAAATTATACATTACGCATTCTTTATTGTTATGTATTGATGATTATAGTTTGGATATGATCTATGTGAAATTATACATTTCACATTCTTTGTTGTTATGTATTGATGATTATAGTTTGTTACAAAACCATTAGACAATTATTTTGGTTTCACATAGAACACTATCAAAACCATTAAACCATACTTATGGTCTCAGTAATACTCATGATTTAAAACCATTTATCAATAATAATTTTCATTATTCTTTTATTTTATAAACCATTACACAATTATTTTTCTTTCACATACAAGTCTATCAAAACCACTAAACCACAATTATATTTAGACAAAGATAGAAATTTGTTTTACAACTGAAGAAACAAACGAGAGATGATGAGGCTTTACAAAAAAAGTGGTCACTGATTGATTGATTCACATTAGGTAATTGTTTTAAATGTTATAAGTGTGTATTATAGTTAGTGAATAATGATTTAAATGTTTATCACATTTATTCTTTTGTTTTATTACAAAACCATTAGACAATTATTTTGGTTTCACATTGAAGACTATCAAAACCATTAAACCATACTTATGGTTTCAGTAATAATTTCAGTGTATAACATATTAACCATTATTTAAAACCATGTACCAATAATTATTTCATCATTTAAAACCATTACACAATTATCTTGGTTTCACATACAAGACTATCAAAACCATTAAACCATACTTATTGTTTCAGTAATAAGTGTGTACTATAGTTAGTGAATAATGGTTTAAATGTTTATCACATTTCTTCTTTTGTTTTATTACAAAACCATTAGACAATTATTTTGGTTTCACATTGAAGACTATCAAAACTATTAAACCATACTTATGGTTTCAATAATAATTTCGTCATTTAAAACCATTACACAATTATCTTGGTTTTACATACAAGACTATCAAAACTATTAAACCATACTTATGGTTTCAGTAATCCATACCTCTAAGTTTGTTTCAATTCATCAAAATTCAGTCATCAAAGAGAACAAAAGAGGAGTGTTACAAGATTGCAAAGAACTTCATGAATCAACTTTGACTTCCTTAGAAAGATCATTAACTGAAATCATAAACTGGAAAAAAAACATCTAGAAATTTAATTGATTCAAGAACATATCCAGAAATTCATCATAAACTTGATACAAATCCAGAAATTTATCAACATCTTTATACAAACTCAATAAAAAAAAACATTAAAACTAATCCAGTCCTTAATCGAAGGTTACATATCATGTTGGACGTGCTAGCTTTTGAAGCATTTCTTCATAGTATGAAGTTGCTGCCTTCTCCACATAGTTTCTTTTGCAATTGCTTGAGTCGGTTAATATTGTGGAACAGATTCCAATTCTCAAATCTATAATTTTTGCAACCTTGCCATTCTTCCCATGCTTTCTCATTTTGGACCAATCTTTGAAAGATTCCATTTGGGTATTGCCACCCTCGCATTCAACAAGAAACTTCATGCAAAAGACTCCACAACTGTCTTTATCAGTTTGAGTAGGCACCCTTGGTGTTTCCCACTTAAATGTGCTAAACTGGAAAGACATTGTGATTTTTCTTTTCTTATACAATTCTGTCACAAATGCTTCCACCTCCTTCAGCCATACATCAAACATCTTTTTGTACACAGTCGCTTCGCCATTCTTCATGTGCAATGTCTCTCTCATCAAGTTGTTCATGAATTGAAATTTTTGGCTCTTGAGATTCACAACGAAGCATACATAATGACTACCCGGATTTCCAATTAGTGCTAGTGTCATTATCTATTTCATCAGTAAAATAATCAACACCATATAATTCAAACAATCAATCTGTAGAAATTTTCAAAACTATAATGAACTGAGTCTTACATATTTTAGACTTGTAGGGTCAATAGCCTTCCAATCCATGTATTTGAAATTTTTCAATCTCTCGATGAATCTTTTTCATGCAACTGGTTTTGTTATATCTAGGGCATCAGGTCTTTCCATGTCAACCTCTTTATATAAAATGAGTAAAATCAATTTCAAAAAGACCTAAACAGTATGTAAACTTTTAACATTTATGGAATGTAATGCATACGTAATTGATGAATGGTGTAACCAGTCTTGTAATTTTTTCATTTGGTTGATTCCAGTTCAAGCAATTGACCCAGACATTTATCACGAAGCATGACACCCATTCATCTTTTTGAAGTGTCCACAAGTCACTCCTTTGTAGAGTGAAAGTATGAGCCTTGTTATCCGAGCAGTACAAAATCTCTGTCCTACATTATTATAAAGCATTTAGGATTTGTACTACTAGGATATTATCTGAGATTACAAGTTGTAGCATAGCCAAATAAAACAACCAATTTGGCAAAAAAATTAACATTTAATGATTTTAGTACAGCCTAAGAAGAAATTAATGGTTTCAGCTTTATAAACTAAATTGCATGCTACTACATTTTTCTTCAAAATTAGAATAGTTTAATTTCTTCGAAATATTATTAGTAGTACTATTGCAAAGCTTACTAATTCATATAATTTGCCAGTAGATATTTAAAATGGTTTTCCCTTACTCATCATGTGAAATGCTCCATACAAATGTTGATATATCCTTCTGCATCTTAGTTGCATTTGATTCGTAGACAGCTTCATCGTAGGGGCTTGCAAGGTATTTTGATTTCTTCACAGCTCTTCTACGCTCAGGGTATGTGCCACCAGAATAAAGCATATCATGCTTCTTTCTTTTCTTTGTCTGCACAGTTTTGACATTATCCAAGTCGATTATTTCATCTGGTAACACCGTCCTTAACGGAGTTGCACTGTCAAATAAATTATATAATTGTTAGTTTGCAGAATTAATATTGTGCAGAATTTAATGAATCAATTGTAAAGTAGAATTGTCACATTGGTTGATTCTTACTTTATAACAAAGTCTGTATCAGATTCCAAAGGCTTCTGCTCCTCCAGGTTCTCCTCTTCCATCACGTTTGCTTGCTTCACATTGCTTGCTTCACATTGTGTCGTAACTGATTCACTATTGGCAAACACATCATATATATAAAACCATTACTTATTTCTTATAGTTTTACACATCACAAATTAAAAACCATTAAAACACATCATATATATTCATTTCTTACCCTGCATTCGAAGCTTCTCCCCCATCAAAAAACTCTGGAAACCTCAAGATTGTTTCCTCTGATTCCTTTGGAATCTGCTCCTCCGGGTTCTCCTCCTCAATCACATTTGCTTGCCTCACATTGCTTGCTTCACATTGTGTCTTAACTGATTCACTATTGGCAAACACATCATATATATAAAACCATTAGTTAGTTCTTATAGTTTTACACATCACAAATTAAAAACGATTAAAACACATCATATATATTCATTTCTTACCATGCATTCGAAGCTTCTCCCCCATCAAAAACTCTGGAAACTTCAAGATTGTTTCCTCAGATTCCTTTGGAATCTGCTCTTCCGGGTTCTCCTCCTCCATCACGTTTGTTTGCGTCACATTGCTTGCTTCACATTGTTTCTTAACTGATTCACTATTGGCAAACACATCATATATATAAAACCATTAGTTAGTTCTTATAGTTTTACACATCACAAATTAAAAACCATTAAAACACATCATATATATTCATTTCTTACCCTGTATTCGAAGCTTCTTCCCCATCAAAAAACTATGGAAACTTCAAGATTGTTTCCTCAGATTCCTTTGGAATCTGCTCCTCCGGGTTCTCCTCCTTCATCACGTTTGCTTGCCTCACATTGCTTGCTTCACATTGTTTCTTAACTGATTCACTATTGGCAAACACATCATATATATAAAACCATTAGTTAGTTCTTATAGTTTTACACATCACAAATTGAAAACCATTAAAACACATCATATATATTCATTTCTTACCCTGCATTTCAATCTTCTCCCCCATCAAAAAACTTTGGAAACTTCAAGATTGTTTCCTGTGTAAAGGAAAGATCCATATTGCATGCTTTCCTCATTGAATCATCAAGGCTTTTGGCATCAATTTCATCTTCTTCATCATCATCATTATCATCAATGATTTTGGCATCGATCTCATCTGCTACATCTTTGTCATTATTCAACCTGAAACCATCAGTAATAATTTGAGAAAATAGGAATTATACATATGCTTATATGTGTCGATGTTGTGCAGATATCAAACGTTAAAGCATGTACACGTGTGAAATACAAAACATAATATGAAACAACGGATACAGTTTTTTATGTGAAGTGTCATTAAACATGATTTACAAAATTATTGTACAAAGTCTTACAATTAGGTGATCACTAAACCATGTTAAGACTTAAAATTAGATGCAGTACCTTTTTTCCCCTCGAGTGCTTGTTTGTGGTATGGATGATTCATTCTGAGCCTGTCCATTATCTACACTAAAACTTCTTTCTTTTCTTTTTCGGGTTAGATCTGTTTCGGCACTCAAACTTCTATTATCTTCAGTTTCAGGTACTTCCATCCCTTTTTCATTACTTGAACTCTTATTCTCCTCGGTTTCAGGTTGCACTTCAATCGGATTGTCCTTGGTTGTGTTTGTTTCTTTTGGAACTGCATCATTTTTCCCAGAAGTTCCAACATTTCCCTCAGCTATTCTTCTTTCCAAGGTTTCCGCGGTTGTAGTGTAGATCCGTATACAAGACCTACAATGATTAAGATGCATCTCTGCTTGCAATTTTTTTTTATGTATATGTACTATTAGGATTTTCAAAACCATAAAAACACAATATTATGTTGAAAATCATTAAGATATCCGGTTTTCCTCTCACCTTAGAGAGTGGACACTAATTAAAACCATAATATTGCATAAATAGTAGTTATATCATTATTTTTCTCTCACCTTAGAGAGTGGACAAGTATCTGCATCAAAACACAATACAAGCGGACCTTCATCGGTGTTGTACAGTCTGGTTACCCCGGCTGTCAGTCCATGCTCGAGTCCCATAAGGTCATGGACCTTCTGAAGGTCTTGGTTTGCCGTCTTGACATCCCAATCACGAAGTGATGGCCGCTTGTATTTTCCTGTCAGAAATGGGTTTCTCTTCCCCATTTCTCCATGTAATTAATCTGCACAATAAAAACATGCACATACATAATTTAAAAATCCACCACTTAGTTGTTTTATATATATATATATATATATATATATATATATATATATATATATATATATATATATATATATATATATAGAATGATCACCATTAGGAAGTGGAAGTCCGCTAATGGATTTGCAACTTCCGGAGTTTGTAGACCTTCTTTCATATATCCAAGAACATGTGAGCACCAGTTATAACATGATACCCCAACTGGATCTTCTAATATGTGCGCATATTGGAGAGATACAAAGCTACTATTAGTGGGGCACAAAATTTTGTGAATGATAAAACAGATTGCACCCTTCACCCACGCTTTTGGTTTCTCTAGTGTCTTCAATATTCTCTCCAAATCTGTCACCCTCATAAAAGGAGAATAATTTCCATTCAATCCTAATTTTTTCCTCAATCTCTTTATTGCTGCCTCAGAGCAGAGATCGACTTTAATCTGCTTCCCCGCCATTGGAAGCTCATACACCCTATGTACATCTTCCTCTTTCAATGGAAGTACCTCGGTCTTGCTTAATACAATCCAAATGTTCTCTTTGTCAAAGTTTCTAGCTACCCAATCCACAAAGAAAGAGTGGACTTTTGTCCAGTTGCAGATATGCAACATTCCTCCAAAGTCACTGTCATTCAAAAGCTCAATTATCTCCTCTTTTCTTCTTTTGCCATTTACTGAATGCATAAGTTCATATACCTTAGGTATACTCATCTTGTGCCTCACTCTTTGTTTCGCATTTTCATCATCCGAACTTCCTTCATCAGAATCTTGTGCTTCAGTCTTTTGTTTCTTTTTTTGATGCTTCTTTATGTGCTGCTTCTTTTCTTTACCTTTAGCCTCTCCTGTTTTCCACTTTTTATTTTTATCACCAACGGATGATGAAGCAATGTCATTCCTTTGCTCTTCCTCCAATTGTGTCAGTCCAAAACTGAATGATGGAAATGGCTCTAGTTTCTTAGTTTTTTTCACTTGCTGGATCAAAGAAAACCATTAAGTACATATAATGGTTTTGGAGTATAACTCACAGAAACCATTTCCACAACAAAATTGTTTTGGCATAATTTGGAGTACCAGTGACAACAAACCAACAAACTGCTAAGGAGCACTAGGGCTTACAAGACGATGAATGGATTACATATATACAAACACTCCAATTAGGTTGTCTTAACAATTTGGAGTATGTTACCATAAAGGTAGTTGCCATTATTGGACGTTTTGAATTTGTATGTGATTGATACAAAGTGGTTGCTAGGATGTTTACTCTCTAAGAGAGAACATTACAATAAAATCATATATCAACACTCTGAACATTACAATAAAATCATATATCAACACTCTGAAAGCATGATCTACTTGATCAATTTACATCATGAAACAAACTGCACACTTTCATTGAACCAAATCAACACTCTGAAACCATTTCCACAGAAAAATGATTTTGGCATAATTTTTAAACAAAACATACTATAATAAGGACATTTGTGACTGTCATTGAACCAAATCAACACTCTGAAAAAAAACTATTAAGTACATATAATGGTTTTGGAGTATAACTCGCAGAAACCATTTACACAGAAAAATGGTTTTGGCATAATTTTTCAACAAAACATACTATAATAAGGACATTTGTGACTGTAATTGAACCAAATCAACACTCTGAAACCATTATATGTACTTCATTAAAACAGAAACACTTTCAAAACTAATTGTAATTACTTGAAAGCACAAGATAAGTTCAAACCTCTTTTGTTTTCATCAATTTGCTGTTTGTTGAGTTTGAATGGTGATGATGATGAAGATGGTTGCACGAAGGATGATGATGATGGTGGTGAATGACGGTTATGATGATGAACGACGGTGATGGAAGTTTGTTTCCGGTGGTTAGATGATGATGATGATAAATGGCGGTGGTGAACGACGGTGATGGAAGTTTGTTTTCGGTGGTTAGATGATGATGATGATGAACGGCGGTGGTGATGGAAGTTTGTTTCCGGTGGTTAGATGATGATGATGATGAATGAACGACGATTTTGTTTTGTTTGTTTCTAGGTTGGGTTTTCTTTGGGGGAGTGTGTAGGAAGCAATTGGGCTGGTTAAGGGGCTGGACTTATGCAAGACTTATGCATAAGGATTGCTTATGCACCATAACCACACCCCCCTGAGATGGTTTGCAAGATTTTTTTATTTTCCCATCTCATATGATATATAATTGGATAAAAAGGATATTTTACATTATAGTATTTAACTTTAGTTGTTGTTATTATTACTTTGCAATCGTTAATTGACGTAATTTTTTTCAAGACGCAGTTGACAAGTTTTAATTGCATGATTTATTTGTTCACTTCCTATTTTTCAGCCACACCTCCTTGAATTGTGGCAAACCGTACATTATGATTGGTTGCTCTTTATTCTTGAAGAATTCTTAATGTTATTTTTCTAGAGATATAGCATTGCTCTCCTCACATATTTCTCTCTTTCCATACTCTCTCTCACCTATTTCTCTCTTCTTACTTTTTTCTCACAACCAAACACACCCTAAATGTCTATTTTCCATTGAAATTTTTAATAATATTTTACTTTTGGGGTATTGTTAGAGGACCTATTTTGGAAGCTCGTCTCCATATTTTGCATTTAATTGATCTATTAAAAAAATCATTATATATTAACTTTTTACCCTAATATAAAGTATTTCTTTAAATAATATAAAAATATATATAATCTTTGAAAAAAATATTTAGTTTTTTCACCTTTCAAAATCGAACCAAACCTGCCCATTGCACATTTAAGTAAGAGTGTTTGAACTACCATATGTGTAGTTTGTGCAGTTCAAAACTCTCCTTTAGTTGAATTGTTGACGAGTAACTGAGTTTGATTTTTTTTTTGGTAATACTGAGTTTGATTTCAAATAAAACAACTTTTTATTAGACTTTACTTACTATCAGAGTCCTGAAGAACTAGAATTTTAACACACAAAATGGGTGTGTGGTTAACAAATAAGAAGGTTATGTATTGAGATCCAATTTTTGTTTTCAATTGGTGGGGCCCACTAACTAAGAACCCAAAAACAAAAACACAAAGACAAGAAACTTTATTTATTTTTATTTTTTTTCTATTTGTGAGAAACATGAAGAAATCGACAATGGATTTTTTTGATTTGAACAACAATTACTTGTTCTGATTTGGAAAATCACAACACTCTTCACTCTTTTTGTCTCACTTTGGTTCTTTTCATTCCAACAATGATGTCCCCTAATCACTTGTCGGATGATCGAGGTTCTCCTCCACATCATTTCAGGTAAACAAAAAAAATTCTATTTTTTCACCTTTTTTGATGAATTCAGCTATTATAAATTCTGGGTATTGCTTACTTTTGGGTATTGGTTCAAATTGAAGGAAAAAAATGATTTTTTTTTTGAAGTTTTGATTTTGAAAGATCTATGAGTGGTTTTGGTTGTAATATTCTGAAGGTGTATCTTTGTTTGTTTCAATATTGAGTATGGTAAGGTGCATTGCAATGTAACAAGACTTTAAGATGAAATCATTATGGTTTACTTTAGTTGCTGTTACTGTTTCATTTTTTGAAATAATAATTTCAAGCAATGTTTATGCTTATTGTGACAATAAAGCACAAACACTCCTCACATTAGGCGTGTCCCAGGTCGGACAGGTGTTGACACCGACACATAATTACATTGAATTTTGTGATTTTTTCATATTATCAGAGATGTTAGTTAGCGTGTCAGTGTCCGGTGTCTATGTCCATATCTGTGCTTCATAGTAATATAGTCTGGTATCTGATTATTTAGTAGGTAATAGTAGTAGTCTTCTGATCAACACATGGTTGGTCTGAATGGATTGTTTCGTGACTCTTGCGAACTGAGAAAACCCTGTTGGGAAGGGAGAACTCATCTTGTGTGCCCAACAGGGTCCGCGTCGAATAGTCACTGCTTAATGAAGTTGGATACGTATTATCTATAACGTGGTTGTCTAAGAAAAGTAGTCTTCTTAAGTATTGAGATTCGATCTATCATTTGAAATGTGCCAATGCTTTAAGCTGAAATCGATATTATTCAGTTGTTTAAGAACCGGGTTGCTGCTACTGATGCTAATGAGTGCCCTAAGGACACTCTTTAAGAGTTTAAAATAGTAAGATTTTATGAAAATGTGTGCATTCAATGCATTGGAAATTGAAATGTTTAACTTTTTAAATAAATAGTACATTTGAGTAAATTCTTTATTTGGAATCCTTAAAAGAGTGCCTTAAGGGCACTCGTTAGCAAGACCCCATTTTTTTAATAGTAATTTTAAGCAATATTTACTGTGGTGTCTATTATCCTATGTATCGCTGACACTTTGGATTAAATTCTAGTTGTGTTGGCCACTGGTCTGACACTTCCACATTTACATTCAAACATTCAATCACTTCCGTTTTCTTAAATTGTTGCCACTTTCTACGTATTAGTGTCGTGTTCAGTGCATGTGTTAGTGTTGTGTTCAGTTTATGTGTTTGTGTCAGTTTTCATAGCTATTATCTATTTGTTTATTAGGGAAATTTGAAGGCAATATAAGAGTAGTAGTTTTCTTAACTATTGAAATTCAATCTATCATTTGCTAATGACATTAAAGAACACTCATTTCATGGTATTAAATACTAATTTGTTTATTTTTTAAATTAATTGTAGCAGAGATGCTAATGTTGCTTTAGATGTGTGGTAAGACTAAACGAGATAGGATTAGGAACGAAAACATTAGAGAGTTGGGGTAACAGCTATCATAAAAAATATGGTGGAAACTCGGATTAGGTGGTTTGGGCATCGGGAGGAGAGTACAACAGATAGATGGTAGTCAAACCGCTAGAGGCAAAGGAAGACCTAGAAAACTATTAAGAAAGACCTTGAAGAATTATTAAGAAAGACCTATAGATATTATAGATGACATAACATTATGAAGTTGGTTGATCCATGTAGCCAACCCTACGTAGTGGGATAAGGCTTTGGTTGTTGTAAATGCATTCAATTACTTTAAAAAAGACAATATTTAACGATTTTTGTGTTTACTGTGTACTTTGTATTTGCTATGCTCTTAGTGATTATGTATAAGAGTAAGTATTTCAGTTTCTTGTCATTCTACTATACCATAATGATTAGTGATTGATTACCTATATTTGAAATAATTTAATTGGTTTGGATTTGAAACAAGACATTAATCCTTTCTCTTTTTAGACATACACCGTTGCAGATAATTCATGTTGCTGCAAATTTCTTGAGGATATGGTCAATATACTCCATGTTCCGCTACTTATCACAGACTGGAGCTTCGGTTGTTCTTTTTCTTTTTGCCTGTCTAGCTCCAGCGGCTTTCCTATTTTTGATTTTGCAAAAGCCTTGGAAGGGAAGACCACTTTCCAACACACAGGTAAACTTAATTTCTACTTCAGGAGAGAATACTAAGGGAGAAGTGTTAGATTCTACGTAAATTTAACCATGATACGCATATTTCTCAACTAATACTGATTTTGTTTTCTTCAGGTTGTGCCTTCTATAATAAATGGTTTTATAACAGCACTGTATCTTGTCTTGTGGGGAAAGGGACTGAAATCATGTGGACCAGTTAGGTTGGTTTTGTTTTCACAAAGAAAATTTTAGTTTATAACTTAAATGTGTCAAGTTCTGAAAGTCTGTTTGGATTAACAACTTAATTAATTGCTATTGCATAAGTGATTATCATATAAGCTATAAACTGTTTTCATAACTATCCTGGAGAGCTTATAGACATGTCATAAGTTCTTTCCACAAGCTCGCCCAAATAATCTCACAAGTGCTTATGCTAGTAGATAAACTTGCTAATCCAGTCCAGGCAAACTCTAGTCTAACTATGCAATTGATTGAGTGATACGACATTGTAGCTGATGTTCAGTCATGTAGAACACGAATTTCCAGTTTTTCACAGTCCAATTGAATCATTGATGTCATCCACCACCGTTATAGAGCTTTTTCTTGATCATTTTTATTCTTTTTTTATTAACTGATTCTTGATTTGATGAGTAATTTACTTGTAAATTGGTATATAAACTCATAGCAGTTATTGTTTTTATTATTAATTCAGAGCGATATTGGGTGAGTATTCTGGTGCCGTCCTTGGAGTACTGTCTGGAGTGTTGTATGGGAGGCGAAGCAATCTGTGGAAAAAGGTAATACTTTCATATACTCTCTTAAATTAATTGTACTAAATAGGATACCGTGAAACCATATACTCCAATTGAATTGGATATTTATCCTCCAAAAAATAGGTTTTTCAACAAATTTTCTCCTTTCTTTTTTTGCATTGATAAGTATTTTCAGAAGTTGCTACTCTTTCCTGAATTGTTTTACCATGCCTTATGAAGATTTTGTTTTTCTTTATCCTCTCTTTAGGGTAATCCGATTATATTGTTTCTTTAGTTTATTCATGTTTCTTATTATATTTGTTTGGTTTGACTTATTTGAGCTTATCTGCTCGCATAAGCACTTCTGAGAGTGTTTAGCAGAGTTTACGGAAACAACTTATGACTTATAACTTATGAAAATAACTTATAACTTATGTGAAAACAGTTTGACTTAATTTTATCTTTTGTTACAGAAATAAGCACTTATATGATAAACACTTATTCTACAGGCGCTTAATTAAGATGTTTATCCAAACAGAGTCTTAGTCTTGGTTGTTTTAGAGGATCTTCACCATCCCCTTGTTTTTCCTCTAACGGAAAACATTACTTTTGTGTAAAAAACTATGCATAGAATTATTTAACCTTTTCTTTGATGAAAGAATGAACAGATAAAATTAATGTCCATATTTTACTATGATATATCGATGATGTTATGTTTCCTCTTGGTTGTGATTGATGTGTTTGAAAGAAGTTTAGGATCTTTTCTAATCTGGTCTGTACTTTCTTATTTTTGAACCAGATAGGTGGCCTAATTGCCATGTGTGCATCATTTTACCTGCTATCTGAAGGGTGGGCCACGGCGACATATTTTCCGTTCTATATCCTTAGTCGGTGTTATTTTCTTTCTTAAATTCAATGTTTTAAAAATCGAACTAGACATCAATCCGGCAAGACCTCTGCTTCATGGTTCAACGACCTTAAACCACTCGAAATTAGACGAAACCGCGGATGTAACGCCAAAATAACCGGACTATAAGTCTGATTCAATGTTCAATTGGTTGACATGCCTTGTTCGGTTGTTAAAACTCTGCTTAAATTGACTAATTTTACTGCTAAAGTATCTTTTGATTGTTTCTCTACGTATTCCTTTTTGTTGTTTGTGTAGTTTTCATCATTTTTTATCTTTTCCAAAAGTGTTGTAAACTTAACTTGAATATACCGCGGGAAGATAGAGATGAAACTGAGGCTCAGACGGAACATGTTTTGGGCTTGAAGCAAATGTTAATTCCTATTATTGCTGGTATCCTATCAGCACTTAGGAGAGTGATTGCAAGGCGCGTTTCAATCAAGGTAGTAACTTTCATGTAATTTGTAATTAGTATTTTCTCTTTGGTCTCATGTTCTTTATGTGTGCCCTTATATCTAAACCGGAACATCTTTTGTTTCCAGAATCAACTTAAAAGGCGACTCCATGCTTTAACTATTGCTTCTGCGACATGCTTTATGTTTCCCATTGCCATGTGGGATGTGATCATAGTAAGTTCCATGACCTTTGTTTTCCATTTTAGGTCTAAATTAAGACAGGTTTATCTCATTATGGAATATTTGATTGTTTTGTGGTTTTGGCTTGATTGATGTATGACTATTTCTGTAATCCTCTTCGTCTCCCTCGTTTGACTCCTTCAGGGATCACCTTCTGAAAGCAATGGGAAATTGCCATTCTCGGCTTGGGCTTTCTCTAGCACTATCCTATTTGGAAATATTGTGATATTCTATGCTGATAGTATTGCAGAGGAGAGGTATGTCATGATAGTATTGCCATGCCCATATGTAATTGTTACGTGAATATAATAAAGTTGTTTTTGCATTTCGGCTATTAGGTTCATAAATGTTAAATACCGGTTTTAGAACTCTAGTGCAGAAAAATTTGGACAAACCTCTATTGTTCCGCGGTACGATATTTAGTGCAAAATTTGATAAATTGTGGCTGTAGTGGTATACCAATGTTGCATAGCAGAATTTGAACAAACCGGTATTTTCTACAATCCACAATTGTTAACTATTGGGCGAGGTTCAGTATCATATTTATTACTAGTTGCATTCTAGCAGCAACATTCAGAATTGGTATGCAATGTCTGAAAGATGTTTGGTTATAATAATGTCAAATTTGAATTCAGAATTGATATGGAAAACTCGAATTGTATTTTAAAGTTCTGAATTGTGTAAGATAAGATAAGATAATGCATGAGAGTGGTGATTCAAAACACATTTTGGTTCTGAAGATACTGAAACTTGTACTTTTCATTGTAGATTGCACATGGTTTTCTCCTCACCAAGGCATTTGATGGCGGCTAGTGCATGCATCATCGTAATGGAGATTGTGTACAAGATGGATTTTTCTCTTGTAGGCTTCGTGATTTGCAGCTTAATATTAGGTTTAGGTATGTTCTGAATATTAGATATTCAAATTTATATTTCAATATATGCATTTTTTTTAGCTTTCTCTCTCTCTGTTTTTTTTTTTTCCTTTTAATAATTAATTATTGTTAAATGTTTTTTGCAATGAAATTATGTAGGGATATATCAAGCAACTGCATTAGAGCGAAATAGAAAAGATTCTATTCGAAATTCAGATTTATCGAATGGAGAATTCGATAATCAAATCCAGATGTCATCACTACCTACTTGAAGTACGTATACTCTCAACTTCTCATTGTGAAATGACTTTACATGGCAATTGTTTACTTTGTTTTTGTGTATCTATGCATTTCTTCCTTGAGCTTCGGTTTAATGATTCAACAGGATAGGAAAATTTTGTCCAGTTGATTGCTTCCTTTTTTTGTTTGTTTTGTTTTTTCCTATATTACATGATAGAGTCCACTAGTTGCCAAATTTCCTTTAAGTGATTCTTTGTAAAATAAGTGATTTTTCATAAAATGATATGATATAAATGGTTCTATGTTGATTAGGGTGTCGCCACATTATTTCGACAAATATTTCCGTGGTCTAGTGAGTCCATTTTGAAGATAACAATATCACCATATCATCGCCTAAAGATATTCTTAGTTATCATGTTTCTCCTTTACACTAATTTGGTGAATGGTGACAATTGTTTTTTCAAGAGGCAATTTGTGTAAAAAAATATATTTAGGAAAACTAATATGGCGACACTCTAATGGAACTATTTGGGAGTAAATACTCAATTTGGTCCCTAAAATTGTAGGACTGTGTCAACTTAATCCCTTAGATTATCAATATTCCAAAATGATCCATATAATTGCAAAATATTAATCAGGTTCGTCCCTCTGTTATCAAATGCATCTCTGACATTATTCACTTAGTTTCTAATACCTCCCTGACATTACCAACATAATGTCGTTATACTTCCTGCAAAAATACCAACGGAGGGACAAATCTAATTAACATTTTGCAATGTCAGGGATCATTTTGAAATATTGTTAATATAGGGGAATTGGTTGATATAGCCCTACAATTTCAGGGACCAAAATATGGTATTAACCTGATTATTTGCTAGCAAAAGTATTTGGAGGGCTAATATGGTGAAACCCTAATGTTTAGAGGACGTGGATATGTTACCAATGCCGGTTAAATGTGAAGGAGTCTCAAGTTTGTCTGTCTACTTTTTGGCAGGGTGTTTTGAAGCATCAAATGGAAACGATCGATACATAAATCACGTTGCTATATCATGAGTTACACTTTGGTCACTGGCAGTTTCATTTTGTGCACTACTAACTTCAAAAAGCTGTTATCCACGGCAATGATGTATTATCGACCACTTCCGCGGACTTCCAGTTGCAAAACTGTTATCAACAGAAATTCTTGCCGATTGATCCGAAGTTTAGGGAGGTTGAACTCCACTTTTAGCCTACAAAGTTCATTATTTTGTCTTGTACAGGATCATTAGTTAATCACTTAATCTAGCAGTTCTTTGTGTAGTTTAGAAGAAATTATCTGATCCAAAAAGAAAACATCAATATTCATCATGATCCTGGGCAGTTCTTTAAATCTTTATATAAGCTGACTATACATTTTAATGAAAATATTGAATGCCAAACAGTTGGTTATTCTTTGTATTGTGTTTGATGTTTTTTGTTTCCTTTCTATCTTTTTTGTTTCTATTATTTACATTTAACATCAATAATGCTGGATATTCTTTGTAAAATACGCATCCGTGAAATATCTCATAAGTATATGTGTGTATCCATAAAGTATATGGTAAAATATTTAAAAAAAATGAATTCTGATACTTTGTGGATAAGTATTCACGAGTATCTGTGGAGTATCGATATCCAATACGGATACGTCTCCATAATTAGAGTATCCAGGCTTAACGAGGTCTATATAGACACCGGATGAACTTCGAAAGAGATAATTTGGATATATAGTCATGCATGAAAGTGCCACAACCAAAACACGAGACTATAAAAGGTCTCTTAAAACTGATTGAGACAGAGGTAGAGTATTTCACCAACTTCACTCCACTAATGGATAGTCGACACAACCAAAACACTAGATTATAAAAGGTCTCTTAAAAATGTCTGAGACTGAGGTGGATTATTTCACCAACTTCACTCCACTAACGGATAGTCACATGAGATCCCATTGGGGAGCCAATAAAAGGGGAATGCAATGTACTTTTGACGAAATAGTTTCTAAAAGTTTTGAAAGAGAAACCAAAAAAGGTGTACAAAAATTACAGTTCAGGTGTCCACTCAAAGAGCACATACGAACCTCACCTCCTACTTGTAATGTGTCAAAACCAAAGAAGACGAGGTAGAAATATGGACTCTAGTGAGAACAAACGCCTCATGTACACCCTATTATTGAGGTGAATTTGTGTTGATTATAGCTCATATATAGACAAATAAGAGAGACAATGTGAGTGCGTCACGGCGTGGAATTTGGTTACATTTTGATAGTTAGAGTGCCATTTATTTGATAAACAATTAGATGTAGCCCTTGGACTGAACAAATTGATATGAGGTTTCATAAGATCGAAGAGTTACTTGCATCTAGACAACTATTACTTGAAAAAGCTCATACTTCAGGGAATTCAACTGCTATGTTGACCAAGCCAGTCATTAGTGACTAGTTCAAGCACCAATTGGACTTGTTAACATGTTTCTGAGTGTTATGTAAGAGGTGTACTCCTTAGTTGTAAGGATCTAACTTGACTTTCATTCAACAAATTATAAACTTTTAGACTATGTACAATGGTTCCAACATTCATCGCCTTCATTTTTATTTTTTTTTCACTTTTTACACTTCACATCATCTTCTCTCTTTTATTTAACACTCATTCAACTTTTATTCACTACAATGATTTTGTTTAAAAAAATTCAACACTCTACCCCATTACTTTTATTTCATATTTTTATTTTCTTTTATGTTTTTGTTTTTGTGATTATATATGAATAATAAGTGTTAATAGTGTTTTATCCCCTGTAAAAAAAAAATTTGGTTTACCCCGTGTGAAAAAAAATTATTTTAGAATATCCCCCTAATAGGTCATGCAATAACGATTATTTTTCTTCAGAAATTTTGGTTTTTGTATGACCTATTAGGGGGGATATTATGGAACAATTTTTTTTTTTTTTACAGGGGGTAAACCAATTTTTTTTTTTCACAGAGGATAAACCCAGAACCTATATTATAGGGGTAAAGAACCATTAACCCTAATAACAATTATCGATTGAAATTAAATTAAAATAATTAAGAGTTAACTAATTTATTTATTTATTTCTAATTTAATAAGACATCATTGATCCATAATATGGACGATAATTTGGATTAGATGACGGCGTGATGAAATTGGGAGGAAATCCATAATTTGGTATATTTTGGGGAACTTGTTGGTTGGAAGATTCATTTTGAAATCTATAGTTGTTGGGATTTGGGTAGTTGAAAGGGTAGTTAGTAGAATTTTGGGTGTTAAAGGGATTTGGGATCCATTTCACTAAAAAGATGTTTAGAGCTACAAGCAAGAGTGTATTGGAGGCTAAATAGAAAAATTAGAGGAAAAAATATCGTTTTTTTTTCTGTGTCCAAATCAAATGAACCAAGTCTATTTATAGACAAAAAAAATGATGAATTTTGGTAAAAAAAATAAAAAATTACTATGAAATAATTGACCTCAAAAAATTAGGATGAGATAAAAATATGAAAATCACAACAACCAATAGGATTTTGCCAAGTGTCTTATTTGGAACCCACACCCTCCCCCACTTTCCCTTTATTCAAAGGTTGAATGTTTTCAACCACATCACATTCAACATTTGATTCAACAGACCATTACTTGCATTCACTAGTTGATTTTTTTTTCTTTCAATTGGCCCATTGTAAATGGTCTTAGAGAAATGATATTTGTACAACCAATTTATGACAACTTTTTCTCTCATACTCAAATTATATTTTTATTCTTTCTCTTCGTTTTTCTCTCTCCATTGTTTTTAACCAATGAAAAAAGAAAAAAAAGAAGTTGTTTCAAATGGTTGTTCAAATAACACTCCTCAAACTTTTAGTCTCATTCCCTATTAAAATAACTAAATTATTATTTCTCCCACCTTATGGTTTTCTCGTACACCCTACTTTTTCCCCAAAATATCCTTTGTTCCAATCATATAATTCCAACAACTATTTGGTGTATATAATTCCAAAAGGTTAAAAATTGTTGGAAGACAAGGCTTCCTGCTGATGTTTGTGTAGGTCTCAATAAAAAGTATGATTCAAAAACTATAATTTGAAACCCCTTAAAACAATTCAGCTTATGTAATCTGAAAAGTGTCAAACACCCCATGGTGTAAAAAACACATATTTCGGATTATATTATCTGAAGCGTATCAGAACATAAACATGCAATCGTGAAATTATATAAAAAAAATAAAAATTTAATGGAAACGATAAGAAACAACACAAATTAAACATAGATTGTACGAATTAAACACAAATTATCCGTAGGTTACAACCAAATATTCAAACATAAAATTAAAAACATCACATTTGTTTAAAATACTACAACAACACCATAAAACTACTAGGTAACCCTAGGACCCTAACACACATACGATGATAAACCCGTCCTCCATGAACCTCCTGCAGAACTACTTACAAACTCTCCCATTCAATATTCCTGCTCTCCACCGCACCACTGTCCATGACAAATAAGAATGGTATCTGATACGACTTTCGGATATGAGCATCCTCTTCCAGAGCTATGATTTGTGGATGTGAAATGATATAAAACCATCTTATGTAACCATCATACATTCTCCTGGCCACTTGAACATGATACATGATCAGCACAAACAAGTCATGTGGGCCACCAAGATAATCTTCTAGCTACTCTGACTCCACCTCCACTTGCTCCACGTCCTCCATTTGATGATGTTCGTGTTGGGGCTCGTATTGTGGTGCAAGATCGTTCACCTGCGATGTTCACTCCCCATCAGCATGGCGTCTCCTACCCTTGCCACCACGCCTGCCCACTCCCCCCTCCGCTTCATTCCTCTCCATCCGCTCTCGCCTAACTAGAAGCATGCATCACTTGTCTTTGATTTCTGATAATTATTTTCAATATATAAACATCAATGTAGTGTTTCGACTAAATAAATTTATATTTTATATGCAAAAAACATTCAATGTTTGCACCGCACCCGTTGCAAATTTTATGTGTTTATATCTCAAAAATCAACTTTTATAATATATCAAGATGAGAAAATTGATATGCTTAAATTTTGAAAACTAATGATTAAAATATCAGTATTAATATAGGCCCTGTTTGGTTTGAGCTTATGTAAATAAATAAGCTTTTATTTAATTTATAAGCTTTCACTAACGAAAATTGTATCTTCATAAACGACATTTTCATAAACTAACTTAAAAACTTATAAATAATACATAAAAACTTATTTATTTGCATAAGTTGTTTTATATAAGCTATAAAATAAGCTAATCCAAACGGTGTTTTTATTGACTTTTTATGCAAATTAGTGAAATTAAGAAATTAAAATAGACGAGAATAAACTATTTTCCTATATTTATGTCATAATAGATTTTTTTTTCTTTCTATATATTTAAGGGAATTTGATAACAAGGAGAAGAAAGAGTAAACAAATTGATTTTATATTTTGCAAAAGGACAGCTATGAGAATTTGCTGGAGTACGATTTTTCTATATTATTATTAGCAGATTAAATTGACCAAACTAACTGTTTTTATTGGGTCGAATTTTCTCTCCCTAAATACACCGACTCAATGTACCAATAAGTAATAATATACATCCTCCGGTTACTAATATAAGCAAAAGTTAACATTTTAGATTCATTTATTAAATGACGTATATGGTCTATAATAAAGACTATATACATCATTAATTGAATGAATGCAAAATGTAAATTTTTGCTTATATTAGTGACAAGAGGGTGTATTTATTAAAAAAGATGTAATAAGATTATAAGAATGACTTTGAGTTCCCTCAAAAAAAAAAAAATGACTTTGAGTTAGGGTTTTTATTTGGTGCAGATTTTCTTCTCGATAAGACTTTGGATGTTCTCACCATAATGTACTGAACCAAGCCTACTATTCACATAATATAGTGCAGATTTTTATTTGTGGTATTATCTCATAGGAGTTTTATTCACACAATTAGGGTTTTTACTCAACACAATACCGAGTTATATATATTTCTCAATTTGCTTTTAATTTTCAAAACTTGCCGCACAATCACACAATCAAAGCAGGGTGGGTTGGTTTTTACTCAAATCAATAGGAATCTCATGTCAGTGGCCGAGGTAACATTCTTGCATTACTGGGTGTTTCTTCTACTGCAAGAAATCCGAAAACAATATAACGGCGATGATATTGCCGACAAATTAAGTGATTTACCTGGTTGTGTTTTACTTCACATACTCTCTTTTTTGAACACCAAATACGCAATTCAAACTTGTGTTTTGTCCAAAAGATGGAAGAATCTCTGGAAGCGTCTTCCAAGCTTTATAATACGTTATTCACACTTTAAGAATCTCAGATGTTTCGAATATTTCTTTCATCGATTTTTTGGTACACGTGATCACTCAACCGCACTGGAAGTTCTTGATTTTTGTGAGGATCATCTTGGTGGGTATCAAAGTCATCTTGAATGGATTGTCAGACACGCTTTTTCACATAATGTCAAGCGAGTACAAATCGCTGTTAGAAATATTCAATACAATTGGTCTTACTTCTTTTCATGCGACACTTTAACATCACTTCACATTTCTGTTGCTTTTCCTAAACGGACATTATTTCCAAATTCTTTGAATTTTCCCGCATTAACCAACCTGTTTTTAAAGTCCTTTGACTTTGGTGTGGACGATGATGGCCGTGTTGAGCCTTTTTTAGCATTTAAGAGGTTGAATAGCTTGATTGTTCAAAATTGTGTCGTTCTTGATAAACAAAACCTTTGCATATCGAGTGCCACACTCACCAATTTAACAATAGACTATGGCTACTGGGAGTCAGACTATTGCAACTTTGATTTAAACACTCCAAATCTGCGCACCTTTGTTTATAAGGGTATTCCCTCTGTCCAGCAACTCTGCGGGAGCAAGAGCAATCTATCTTCTGTTAAACATGCAACTATAGTTATAATAAGTTTGTCCGAATCTGCAAAGACTTCATTGATTATATACAACTGGTTGGTCGAGCTTGCTAATATCGAATCATTGACAATCAATTCAACTACCCTTCAGGTACTTTATGGCATCTTTTGTTGGCTTCATTTTTTACTACAACAACTTTTTTCTTATTATGCTTGTTTTTACACTAGAGGGGTAACTTTGGCGCAATTGGTAAAGTTGTTGTCATGTGACTGTAAGGTCACGGGTTCAAGTCTTGGAAACAGTCTCTTGCGTAAAAACAGGGTAAGGCTGCGTACAATACACCAAATGGTGGGACCCCTTCCTGAACCCTGCGTATGCGGGAGCTTCAGTGCACCGGGTTGCCCATTATGCTTGTTTTTTCACTTATAATTTTTGTCAAATAATATGACTTGTGTTAAATTGATTCTCATTCATAGTCATCCCTCATTGCTTAGATTCTCGACTCAGTTCCTACCACATCGAAGGCTGAGTTTCCTTCTTTGTGTAACTTGAAGTCACTGAAAGTACAAACACACAAATCATCCATACCTAATGAATATCTTAATTTTTTGCTTCAAAACGCACTGTCAGCAAAGGTTGACCTCATACGTCGATTAAGGTAAAAGTGCATTCAATTTTCCATTAATTCTTAAAGATGTTGACATAAAGATTTGACGGCTTCCTATTTAATTGATTTCTTGATGTTGTACTTGTTTGGTAATGTGCAAATGGTGTTATTTTTTTCAGGTGAAAAAAGTACCAAGTTCACACCACAACAGAAGTTATAGAAGGGTGGAGGATACTATCTATAAGATTTTGTAGTTTCCTCAAGAGATCAGATTAAGCATGGATGCACTATAATAACAACATTTTTGCCAAGAAAAATATTTTCTTAACTAGCTAGATAGCATGCTTAGGATTTATGTATTTTATTGCGATTGTTTTTACTTATTACTGCGACTTGCTAAATTATCATTCCTATTTTATTTCATTTATCATACTCAAAGGTGGATTGATATATTTGAATGTGTAAGGAAATTTGTTTGCATAACTACAAATGGAGTTTGTTTGAGATAACTTTTATTTTTGCTTGCTTATAGAGGGTGGAAGCCCACTTTAAGATCAAAGATGCAATTCTTTGATTCCATATATTGTGGGGTTGTTTTTATTTAGTGGTTTTTCTTCTCAGATTCTAACAGTGGTTTGCAGAGAAAATTTGAACTCCCTCATTGACTTTGTTATCTTTTACTAATATCTGGATTCATGTATTTGAATCCTTCACCTCTCTCAAAAATAATATAGTACCAATATACTTTATTTAGTAAGAGTTATAATGTCTACCACTGTGAATCATTGTTAGTGTTTTGGCTTCTATGTTGTTTTATGGTTACTCTCACTACTAGAAACTCTCGATTTTCCTGCGGAAAATGAACAAAATTTCGCAGGAAACGTGTTTCCTGCGGATTTTGCCAAGGATTTACACTCCCAAGTAATACCTTCGTAGGTAATTGTTTCCTGAGGATTTCAGAAGCCGCAGGAAAATTTACTACGGAAATTTCCTCAGGAAAAGCCAGTAATATCCGCAGGAGAGTTTTGGTCGGAGTGGGAGAGATTCCCCTGCCCGCGAATGTTCCGCAAGTAATTCCGCAGGTAGTACCGCAGCAAAGCTATTTCCGCAGGTAATTCCTCAGGAAACTGAACCAATCCCCAGAAAAATCCGCAGGAAATTTACTATATCATTAACACAGTTTTGTAAATATTTTCTATGAATGAATGCTGACGGCCGTATTAAAAATCATTTTTAATTTTGACAAAGAAGTGTATTGAAACTATCTCGTGCCAAATTTGGGACATAGCATATGCGTTTTTTAAAAAACATTGTCATAAAGACTAAAGAGGTAAAAGATCCAAAAATAGCATACGCACCAAAAAAAATGGCAATAAAAACTTGTTCTTTGTAACAAAAACAGTAGTCATAAAATACATAGTCTTCATCACTATGAAGCTGCAAAATATGCATAATAAACATTTCAACAAACACTAAAATATGACGACATTCTAGATACAAAACTTGTCATGATGCATGTTATGGAATTTGCAATGTCTTCGGCTCTTAGTCTCGCAGCTTGCTCTTCTGCCAATTGTTGCTTAAGCCTTGTAGTTGCCTACTTCAACTTTGACTCAATCTACAAAATCATATGATTGATCAAACACAAAAAATATTAGGCGAAATATTCAATTATGTAAGATAACTATTTAGAGAAGCTGAGATCTTTTTAATAAAGTTCAAGCTTAGAACAAAAAAGTACAATTCATAACCATAATACTAATAATACATATTTTTCACAATGGAGCAAATTACTTCATATGCTAATATATGTGAAAAAAGGCAACTGTACACAAAGAGTCCAACAGAGAAACATACCAAAATTTGAGACTCCAAGTTACTAGTTATCAATATGATAACTATTGTTATCCTCGTCAATATCTTCCACAAAATCATTGTCGTCCTCATCGACATCTTCAACAGAATCATTGTTGTCATCTTCATCAATATGCTCATTTGATTCAATGTTGGGGTTTGAAACGCAGGAAGAAGATCCAACAAATCCCAAATGTTTCATAAGGACATCAAGCTTTTTATTAGTACTGATCATCTCTTTTTCTTGACGTTGCATTTGTTGCCTCGTCTGCAACTTTTCTTGTTCTTGTCTTTGCCATGATGCATTTAAAGCATGCACTTGCCTCATCTGAATTAGCATGCACTTGCAAAGAAGAGAGCTTCAATGGAACTTCAATTGCCATTTTCAAGCTTCAACGGAATCCATTGTTCTTCCTTCAGATCGGAAAAATCGCGTTTTGTCTGAAAAATTGCAATGGAGTAAGATATGAGCGTTTTTTTTTTTTTTTTTTTTTTTTTTTTTTTTTATGTCTGAAAGAAGATTAAATGGACTTAAAGATAAATGGGCTTATATGTCTGAAAGGAGATTAAAATGAATTGCTCTTCTCACACCATTTTTTCTCATTCCCAACACAAAATACTATTTTGTTGAGATTTAATGGGCTTATTTTTTTTGTATAAGTTATAAATATACACTATTCATTTTTAAATATAAAAATACACTATTATTTTTTAAAAAGAACATACAAAATTATTAATTTACTTTTCAACAAAATTTATTAATTTACTTACGGTAAACAACTATGTCTAGTACAATATATGAGTAAAGACTCTTTTTTTTTTTTATATTGTGGATAGTATTTTTTTTTAATGGGCTTATATGATTATTATATTGATTTTCCTCAAAAAAATAAATGATTATTATATTGATCTTGCACACACAACAAATGTGATTGTGACATATTCCACATCGTCCAAGTATTTTGTCAATATTTGTGTCATATTTTTTTAATAGAAATTTGTGTTCTAATATAATTTATCAAAATTGCGTCACTAGAATATTATTTTTCAAAATATATTAACATTGAGTATTTATGAAAAAATAATCACAGTCAACAAAAATAGTTTGATATTTTATTTGAACTTAAATTTAAAATTCTAGGGTCCATGTTCACTATGTAAAGAGAAAAAAATAATATACTCAAAATCTTTCAATTTTTAAAGTTTCATAAAGAAATTCTGTCAAAAAAAATTCATGAAGAAATTAAAAAAATAAAAAATAAAATATCCGCAGGCACTTCCGCATGAAATACCGCAGCACTTCCGCAGGAAGTTCCGCAGGAAAGGTGACCAATAACTTCCGCAGCAAAATCCTCAGCAAAAGTTAGCGTTACCTGCAAAAGTTATTGCGGTTACTGGATCCGCAGGAAATGTCCTCGTTGAATCGAGAAGAGGAGGAAATTCCGCATGTATTCCTGCGGATTATATTCCGCAGCAAAAATCCGTGGGAAAATCAATAAAATCTAGCGGTGTATGTGTAACACCCCTATTTTTATATTTTAATTAATTCAATGAAGTTTAATAGGTGAAGTTTTCGTTAATATTATTATTGATGCGGCTTTTGCTTGAGTGTTATTTTGTTGTTAGAAAAGTAGAATATTGATGATGATTGAGAAGTAGTATGAGAATTTAAATAAAATGAAGAGAGGAATCAAAACAAAATAATACAGAGTTGGAGGTGTAAAATATAAGTTTTAATTAAGTGGGAGAGGGGAGAAGTAAAAAATAGTGAATAGAGGAGGAAAAAGCTTATAACGAGGGGTGAAGGTGAGAAAAACACAAAAAGGGGGGGGTTGAATTGTGTTTACTTTTTCTTCATTTTCTCCTAAGTTGAAATCACACTTCAGAACCTGATAGAGTTCAGTAGAACTAAATCAAGAGATTTCAAACTACTCAAACACAACTGCTAAAACTAGCAAGAGATTTCAAACTACTCAAACACAACTGAGGGAGATTTCTTATGCTCAAGAACTAAATCAAGAGACTTCCTATGCTCAAGCACAACTGCAAGAGTCTTCTAGTCAAACAGAATTAAAAATAAAATTGTTTGAGGTTGAACACTTGATATACAATCAATGGTGTTCACAATACAAATCAGATACAGACTCTTAAGAGTCTAGAATTTCTAAGATATGAAAGTTGTTAAGAAATTCTAAGTGAACTTTTGATGTGAAATAATTTTAACAGAATTTTGGCACTTGTAAAATTGTTGTGAGAGTCTTGCAATTCTTCATGTCTTCACTCCTTTATATAAAGGTGTGAAAGAGACGTTGTTGATTGCCTGCACATCAAAAAGAGTCGTTTGAAGCTTGATCAAATCACCAATGATCTGTTGCCTGATTTGGTTATTGTCCTATGAAGGAACAATTTCAAATCCATTCCATGTATAGAGGTATACCAGCGTAGTCACAGTTGTTGTTCTTGTACTATTGCAGACACAAAACAGAGTAACGGAGATAGTGGTTGTACAATGTACTATTGTCCTTTTCCAACGTTCTCCAAAGAATAAGCATCAAATGCCTTCAAATTCCTCTGTATTAGTCGTAGCTTCAGACATCTCTTCTTCTGCAATGATAGGCATGATTAAGGTCATTTGAACAACCTTTGAAGCTTCCAGTCTTTCAGCTCTTGATGATCTTCAGCTTCTGATGATCTTCAGAACCTCTGATGACGTCAGCTTCTGGTGAACAACTTATGATGAGGTGCTTCTGATGACGTCAGCTTCTTCAGAACCACTTGTCTTCGGAACCTCTTTTCTTTAGACGCTTCCTTGCAACATAAGCTTCTTTTCTGTAGTTTCCATTGCTCTCATTTGTTCTTTCAGAACCTAAATTTGATAAACACAATTGACTATGGTCCTACACACTTGAACAAATATTAGCATATCCAATTGACAATTTTTAATACCTTGTCATCATCAAAATTAAATGGTAATGTTTGTCATACCCCAAATTTTGACCAGGTTCTTCTGTTTAACCATCATTTTGTGTGCTTTTTTAAAACTCATTTCATTCGCCTTTAATCCCCTTTTATTCGCATTTTTATCTGCATTTTAACCGTACTTTAACGCTTGTCGCATTCGTACTTTAATCCTCAATTTAATTTGCATTTGCATTTTATTTCTCGTCTTTTTTCGCTTCTGAAAAGTTTTCGTTCGTGTTTTAAAAGTCGAGTAATTTCGTCGTCTCAGACAAAATTCCGGCAGGGAGGTTACTTTGAAGTACCTTATTTGGTTCCGAAGGGACAATTTTATTTACCTTTTTAATTTTTTATTTATTTTAATTTTGTTTATCCCTTATTTGTTATTTTTACATTTTTTACTTCATTTTATTTTATATTTTTCGTTTTTTCTTTTTATTTTTATTTTGTTTAGGTCTCATAAAGTTTTAGTCCATTTTTAGTCCAAGTCCATATAACTGTCCAGCCCAAGGGCATTTTCGTCCATTTTTTGTGTCAGCACAACCCTAGTTTTAGGGGTATTTATAGGCAGCATTTCTTACACTGTACAGGGGTCAGAATCAGTTAGAAATAACTGTACAATCAACTGGTAGCAGCCGTCCCAAATCAACAAACCCTAATCCACAATTTTTTTTTCTTTTCACAGAATCAAACACACTAAAGAACCAAAAAACTCAAGAACATCAAGAACAAAATTTCCAACAACTGAATCAACATTTTTGATTCACACAGAAACCGAATCAAAGCCACAACTCACAAACCGTACACACATAACCAAATCGGCCAAACCAATCAACAACGGATCCGGCCTTCATACCGCAACACAAACGGTCCAGAATCGAAGTAAGAAAAGAAGAGTGAATTCGTACAACAACACAACAAACAAAACCGAACCGGCCGAGCTCCACACAAGCCAAACCGAGTCCGATTCAAGCAAGCTCAAAGAAGCACACACGCAACCGAGCCAGAATCGGACAAGAGAGGGAAGAGTCGGAGTCGAGAACGTGAGGAGAGAAGACTTTGTTTATGTTCGTGTTCATTCGGATCTCAGAGGTAGTTCACTCAACCTTTTTGTGTTGTGTTTGATCTTAGATCTAGAGTGTATGTGACTTGTTTTGAAATTTTCGGGACCGGATTTTAATAGAGAAAGAAAAAGGATGTGTTAATATGTGAAAAAATTTTAAAAAAGAAGGAGTTTGAGTGCTCCGGCGCGGTGGTGCCACCACCGGCCACCGCGCCGAAAAATGCATCCCATTCGGAGAAGACAACCGCAGAAGAATGGGATTTACAGAGCTTCTCTCTCTAAACACGTTTTAGAGAGAGGATTTTTTTTTGAGAAATTGGTGTTTAAAACCGGGTATGTTCCTTTTATAAGTGAATCAACCGGTTCGGTTCGCCTGTGAACCGATCCAGGCTTGAAACGTTTCGATTCTTCTTAAGCCCAACTCTCTCCCTTTTTTTTCCTTCTGATTTCTCTCTATAGTTTTACTTGCAAAACCCCCTGCATGCTCACTGCACCTCCCCGTTTCTTTGAAAAATTTAATTTCTTCTCACATGCTGAATTTATTTACTTTCATGCATTTTGTTCAAGTTAATTTTGCATATCATATTTGTTCTATCATATAGTTTACTTGTTAATTTAATTTTCATCACATGCATTTTAATTTAAATCACCTTTTATACCATGCATTTTTTTATTTAATTCATATAATGACCATATTTTTATCTCATGCATTTTAGACCAAAAAATCATTACATGCATATTTGGTTTGTTTAGCATATGTGCCTATTCTATGTGTTTGCATTTTATTTTCGTTATCGCTTTATTATTTTTATTTGTTTAAATTTCATGAGATTAGCGTGTATTTAGGATGTATGTAATTTAATTTTCCGCATTTTTATTTTTCTCGTCATTTATATTTTTATGCAAGACTTTAGAATGTATTTAGGAACCTATGTAAATATCCAAGTAATGAGAATATGCACCGACACATGCACCGACATAATCACCCACTTTATTTTTTACTGCTTTACGTCATTACCGCGACCGAGGACTAAATTGAGTTAGGGACAAACTAGGACTAAAAACTTGACTAATATGAGTGCCTTAAAATCAACTAATTAGTAATTCTAGGTTGAGATCTTAGTTTGGGATCCAATATCCCCAATTTTTATTTTTACGCTTTTCCGTTACGTTTTACGTAAGTTTTTTACCGTTAGCTAAAAAATCATTTTCCCAAAAAAATCAAGTAATCAAAAACACCAAAATATTTTCTTAAGAAACCTTGGATTTTAACCCAATTGATATTTTTCCTTTATTTTCTTAATCAAACTTCAATCAATTTTAATCTTTAGACTTTCTTTTCTTAAAATCAAACAACCTCACATTTTTATTCTTCTATGCATTTTGGCCTCTTATCCGCTCAAAAATATTTTTCAAAACTTTAAAATCAACCCAACTCACCAAATAAATTTTCAAGGTGAACTACATGATTTTGATCCCACTTTTGGGTATGTAGGCAAAAGACTTTGTCTTTCCAAATCAATAAAAACAACAAAAACATACTTCTTCTCTCTCCATTCTTTCATTTAGACTTTATGTAACACCCCGTTTCCCAAAACAACGTAATTTTATAATAACAATCAGAGTTAATTCTCAAACGGAGCATTACACTGCTTTTTCTCAAAAATTCTTTGAATAGAATATAAAACTATTTAACTTCAATAAATCATCTTATAAAATCTGCAGCGGAATATTTATTTAAAAAATCATAATCAACAGCTACATCAACGTCCTTGGCACAAGGGCCTCATCACTAAAATTTATTTAATAATAAATAAATCTCTAACAACATAGTTCATCAATGATACATAAGGAAATGAAGAATGTAAACAGCAGAATCCCCATCCCGTTACGTATCAGAGCCTAGGACACAAGAGCCAATAATCTAACTAGCCTTCATTACCTGCACTTGCCCACGAGGCGGCAATTCCAGCAGAAGGGGTGAGATTCACAATCAAAATAATATATATATAATTCATCAACTTGAACTAAAACAACAACAATCATAGCACAAACATTACTAAATCCATATATACATGGCATTAACATTCATCAACAACAACTACATCAATTATAATTGATCTACAACAACAACACCAAAAGCATCAACGTTATCATCAACAGCAACTACATCATTCATATTCGATTCGCAACCTTTAATTTATATTAAGCAATCAACCACATCATCGACAACAACTCAACAACCACCTCAACCTCAACGACTCATCAACATCAACAACTACTCAACCAACGACAACATCAACTCGACCAACTCAACGACTACAACGATGCAACGACAACAACAACTAATGCAATATGCATGTGGTACCAAAATACAGGGCAGAGCCCTCACCGCTTTGAACAACAAAGTGTTCCAGGACATGAGTCCTCCCGCTTTGAACGACAAGGCGTTCCAGAGCATAAGCTCTCACCGCTTTGAATGACATTGCATTCCAGGACCGAGGTCCTCACCGCTTTTGAACAACAAAGTGTTCCAGGACATGAGTCCTCCCGCTTTGAACGACAAGGCGTTCCAGAGCATAAGCTCTCACCGCTTTGAATGACATTGCATTCCAGGACCGAGGTCCTCACCGCTTTTGAACAACAAAGTGTTCCAGGACATGAGTCCCCCCGCTTTGAACGACAAGGCGTTCCAGAGCATAAGCTCTCACCGCTTTGAATGACATTGCATTCCAGGACCGAGGTCCTCACCGCTTTTGAACAACAAAGTGTTCCAGGACATGAGTCCTCCCGCTTTGAACGACAAGGCGTTCCAGAGCATAAGCTCTCACCGCTTTGAATGACATTGCATTCCAGGACCGAGGTCCTCACCGCTTTTGAACAACAAAGTGTTCCAGGACATGAGTCCTCCCGCTTTGAACGACAAGGCGTTCCAGAGCATAAGCTCTCACCGCTTTGAATGACAATGCATCAGACTCCAACTGTGTATATCAACATACAACATGACAACACCGACAACAACCACCAACCAACAATGCATACATCTACGTATGACTTGCACCACGACAATTCAACAACAACAACTGTGCCTAATTTATTTATGACACACTTCCCAACTTGGACAACACAAAACAACGACAACAACCACCAACCAACAATGCATACATCTACGTATGACTTACACCACGACAATTCAACAACAACAACTGTGCCTAATGTCTAAGACACCCTCCCCAACTTGACTCAACCACACCACAACACCATGGACAATTGCAAACTTAGCAAAGTATAATTCATTTCATTTCATATAAGAATCATCCATATATGCATCATAAACATCTCCATTCTATATTATTATTACTCCAAAAATTCTCTAAAAATCCAATAATCAACCTAGGAAGCTTAGGTTTGGGTTTGGAACACTTTGAAAAATTACATAAAATGGTCATACAGGTTCAATCTCGCTTAAGCGAAGCTAATCTCGCTTCAAGCGAGTCAAATGACGAAAGTCTGGGGAAATCTCGCTTGGACTTCGCTTGCATCTCGCTTACGCGAGATTTCATCTGGACAGCATTCTGGGAATCTCGCTTAAGCGAGAAATATCTCGCTTCAAGCGAAGCTTCATCGGGGCAGTTTTCAAACTACGATTTTCTAAGCCCTTTTTCATCCAAAAACCCAATTTTGATCCCCCAATCACCCAAAATGAATTAGAACAATGTTTACAGGTTTTATATGCAACATAATACTCAAAGCAACACATAAACATGAAATCAACAACATAATCATCAACATTTTGCAAATTATCACCACTTTCTAACCCTAGGTCAAGAACACAACTTTCAATTCAATTTCAGAAATCACATATATATTATTGATTGAAAGTTAACCTCACCCTTACCTGGATTAAGAAGAACCACTACAGCAATTTAATCTCTCCTCTAAGCAATTCCCCTTGTTCTTGGCTCTTCTCCCTTTTCTCCCAAAAGCTTAGTTTTCTTTTTCCTTACTGATACGTACTATTGTTTTTGTCTGCCTCTTTCTATTCCTTACCAACCAAAGTGTAACTCCCCTTTTACTCTTAACTCCTCACTAAATTTTCTTTTAATTCACATTAACCCACAATTCTAATAATTAATAATTATTCTACCTATTTTCATAATTCTCCAAAATAATAACATTTCTCCTATTTTCTTAAATAACATAAAATCACCTAAATAATTATAAACAAATAAACACACCACATATTCACATAATCATTTATAAATTCAAATAAAACATGCCCAACAACTAAAAATAACAAAATAGCGACTAGGGCGTTACACTTTAGGCAATATTTTACAAATAAATAAGCAAGTAATTAGCACAAGATAATTTAGGTAAGAGGCTCCTTCGGAGTACCGAAGTCGTTTAGGGTGCTTAACACCTTCCCTATTCGAAACCAACCCCCGAAACTTAATCTCATAAGGGTTTTTACTCATTTTTTCCCTTCCCACGAATAAAAATTGAGAGTTCAAAGATTGAAGGTTCAAAACCAATCAATGGATTGATAACCGAAAATCGCGAGCACAGAAATGGCGACTTCACTGGGGGCTTTTTCCTAAGTGGGTTAAGCCCATCTTACCTTTCTTTACTTGTGCTTTATTATTGCTTATACCTTGTACATACATTCTTACTTGTTTACTTTTAAACGTGAGTGGTGAGATAAGTCCTACACCCAGGCTTGAGTGAAATATAAGATAGGACGGGGTACGATCATAGTGTCATACCAGGAGCGGTCTTGCGCTATGTGTGCATGTGGTGTAACCCCACTCAACGGAGGACTCTCAAAGTAATATGACGTCGTCATGAGCAGTCATGATTAACTCTATTATTTCCGAAGTCCATCGAATGTTGAGAACCTTTAGATCACCTTTAACCCATCTTGGCCTTTTTAGGACGTAGTGCGGGGGCTAAACCAAGAGCAGTCTTGAATTTAGTCCATACGTAATACTACACTCAAACTAGACCTCCTTGTGAATAAGTATTTGACTAGGAGCAGTCTTGAGCACCGATACGTTCACAAGGGTGGTTGTAATTTGGGAACCTTGGTAGAACCCTTGTTACAAGTGCAAATTGAAACCATAGTCCTTACCAGATTACCCTTGGCTCCAGTATTGTGGAACTTAATCTCACCATGTTTGCTATATTCTTTAGCATAATCATGCATACATGCATCCATTCATGAAAAACTTTTTTCTCATCGACGGACTTAGACAAGTTTTTTTGTAAACATCACGGATGAACGGACCTTGTAAGAAAGAACACCAAGAAATACAACTTCAAAAACCTTAACTAAGCTTTAGCTTGTATTATGAACCTTTTCCTTGGTTTTGTTCTTACCTTTTGAAAAAGGACCTTATTTCAATATCTATACCATTTTCAAATGAAACCATGTTTCTCTATAATGTTTACAATTAACTTTGATAAGCCCTTCAAAAAAAAAATTGCATAAGCATATCATGCATCATTTGCATTCATAGTTTCTAGTTCGTGTCTCACATTGTGTCTCCTCCATAAAAGGTAAATCCGTCAGTCGACTCGCATCTACAACACTCGGGCAAATCAAAATGGATTCAATTGAACAAGAAAACCAGAGACTTCATGAAGAGGTAACTATACTCAAGGGAGAGGTGGAAAGGCTAAATACATCGGTCCCTCTGCCCACCAGTACTTCTCTAGCTCAGCTAAATACATCAGTTATGCCAATTTCAATAGTGTTTGCTAGTACCCCACAACATACCATGGTTGAAGGTTATTTCTGGAGCACACCCTTTAGTGTTGGTGAAGTACCCCACTCTCATGTCTCTGAGGTTTCGTTGCCTACTACACAATATGCAGTTTATGTTCCCCCGCCTGGTACAACATTCCCTCAAGCTACAATGACTTTCACAGCTCCAGTAGTTCACACCATCCAGCAAGACCATGGACCCGTTTTCCACGCCGAAAATGTAAAAGCTCATGACCGGGTAGATGACCTACAAGAGGAGGTCAAAGGAATACAGCGGGAAGTCAAAGCTCTATGTGGTAAAGGACAATTCGGCAAGAATGCCTACGATCTCTGCTTGGTGCCCAACGTTGTGATACCGCCCAAGTTCAAGGTCTCCGACTTTGAGAAGTACAACGGGAACACTTGTCCTGAGGAACATTTGGTGATGTATGCAAGGAAGATGTCTTCACAAGCTGACAATGATAAACTTCTCATCCCCTACTTTCAAAATAGTTTGACTGGCGTTGCTTCAAAATGTTACATGGGTCTGAACAGTGCTAATATCAAAACTTTCAAAGATTTGAGTGAGGCTTTTGTCAACCAATACAACTACAATGTGGACATAGCTCCAGACAGAGATGAACTTCGGGCCATGACTCAGGAGGATCAAGAAACTTTCAAGGAATATTCCCAAAGATGGAGGAATATTGCCGCTCAAGTCAGTCCGCCTCTAGATGAAAAGGAGTTAACCAGGATCTTCCTCAACACTCTTAGCCCGTTCTACTATGACATGATGGTTGCAAGTGCACCTAATGACTTCGAAGAGATCATGCGCATGGGAATACGTGTTGAAGAAGGGGTCCGAGAAGGGCGACTAGTCAAAGAAAGTGTTCCCACTGACAGGTCAAAGGAGGAAGACCAGGAAATGAGTATAATGAAAGGTTGGCCTCAACAACAATATCTGGCCTATCACCCTGTTGCCGTTGTTATGCCCGACGCAAATTTTGTTCAAGATCCGGGTTATCAATCCCAGTTTCCACAATATCAACAATAGTATCAACCACAACCTCAACAACAGGCTCTTCAACAACTCAATCCGCAAAAGCAGGCTCCAAGGACAAAATTTGATCCAATTCCCATAAAGTATGCAGAGTTGCTCCCAATTTTGCTCGAAAGGAACTGGGTCCAGACTAAGGCACCTCCACAAATACCCAAGAAATTTCCATCACGGTTTAGAGCCGACCTTTCATGTGTCTTCCATCAAGGGGCACCCGGGCATGATATTAAGGGTTGTTATGCTTTCAAAAATGTAGTTCAAGATTTAGTTGAAGCCAATCTCCTGTCTTTCTAAGATTGAACTCTGGCGGACAAGTTAACATGCTACCGGATCTTTGTATCTATTGTTGCCACATGGAATGTTTAGCTGCAATTGAGGCGTCGTTGATGTTTCTTTCTACTACTTATTAGTTCATTTAAAATGTTTGTTTGTTGTTTTATGTTTTTCAAAAAAAAATCCTTTCGTCCCACCCAAGACGGAAGTGAACTTATTTAGGGCTTTTTGCTTTATGTATTTTCGTCATTAATGATAGGTCGTCTTGATCTTGACTTTGGTTTTTATTTTGTGCTTTTCCTGGAAAAAATGGTAATACAAAAAACCAAAGTTTTTTTTAATCATATCTGCATAATTATAACTTTCATTTACTTGTCAAAATCAATAATCAAATCATGCATTAATGAACCCGTTGAAAACTTTAACCCTGTACTCTCTCCCAACTTTGAGTTCCTTTGTCCAATAAGACTTTTCGCCTACTTGGGCATCTTAGCCGTCAAAGCTGCAAATACAAATATCAAGAAAGATTGTCCATAAGATGACATTCATTTACAAAGACTCGCATGAGATGCTACCATTTTCCTTGCAGGAATATTGTACTTCAAGTGCACACTTTAACAGGGGCAACCCCCCCACCATCCCTCAGTATACAACATAAAGGCAGTGCCTCACATAGAGGTCAAAGTTCCGTCAATGGAAGTTCCAATGAAAGCTAAGCTTGATTGAATTTAAAGACGTTACTGTTGTATGGCGCAGACAGTTATATCAAAAGGATGAAGCCAGATTTCGACTAAGAAGGCTCGTCCCCATGAATGTCAAGAAACTGGTCTTGTGTTCAAAGTTATACTATCTGATTTAACCAGGTTCCAGGGGCAATGAATGCCTAATTATAAAGGATTGTGACAAGCTTGTATGTCCGGTGAATACCAATGCAGTCAAGAAATACTTTGTTAAAATGAAAAAGTTTGATAAGTCGCAAACCTGAAAAGGCGGCTTAGGCAAAAAAGAGCGTCTCGATGGACTGAAAACCCGAAAGGGTGGTCCATGCAAAAGTTAGAGACAAAAAAAAAATGAATGAAAAAAATGAAAAATGATTATCCTGATAGGTTGAAACCCACAAGGGCGATCTATGCAAAAGTTAAGGATTATGACAAAGTAACTTTCCAGTGCTTGCTTCTCATCCTCAGATTGAGGACATTGTTTTATGGACAACTTTGTGTGGTGACCCAAGGGAGTGCTAACGGTTTTAGAGTTTGACATTCTAAACCGCTCCACCACCTTCTTCAAGTAACTAAGTTGAGATAAGAAAAGTTCACCTTTATCACGATTCCTCAAGATATCAATACTAAGGACTCTCTTTGCCAGACCAAGATCTTTCATTTCAAATTCACCATTTAACTTTTCTTTGAGCTTCACAATCTCATCCTTGCTAGAGCTTGCCATCAAGATATCATCCACATATAGAAGAAGGTAAAGAATGACTTTCTCACCCCTCTTCAACATGTACACACAAGAATCATACCCGCTTCTCACAAAACCAGTCTTCAAAAGAAATTCATCAAACCGACGATACCATTGCCTAGGGCTTTGCTTCAACCCATACAAAGATTTCTTCAAAAGACATACCTTAGACTTGTCCTCCACAAAACCTTCCGGTTGCTCCATATAGATTGTCTCTTCAAGGTCACCATGTAAGAATGCGGTCTTTACCTCCATTTGTTCCAACTCAAGATTGAATTGATTCACAATAGCCATAAGAATCCTTATGGAACAATGTTTCACCACCGGTGAGAAGATCTCATTATAGTCAATCCCCTCCACTTGAGTGAAACCTTTAGCCAAAAGTCTTGCTTTGTACCTAGGACCTTCAATTCCTGGAATACCTTCCTTTTTCTTGAAGATCCACTTGCAACCAACTACCCTTTGGTGTTTAGGTAGCTTCACAAGTTTCCAAGTTTGGTTCTTTTCCAATGAATCCATCTCTTCATTCACCGCCCTCAACCAATACTTGCTTTCTTTGCTCTCAAATGCCTCCTTGAAGTTTCTAGGCTCCGAGTCTTGCACATCTTCAGCCACATTTAGAGCATAACACACCAAGTCCGCATACCCATATCTTCTAGGTGCCGTAATGGTCCTCCTTTCCCTATCTCTAGCCAAAAGATAGTTAGGATCCACTACCGGTTGAGTTTCACTTGTATTCGATGTAGAAGCTTCATCCTCCACATCAACTTTCTCTTCATTTGGAAGCTCCACCTCAAACTGAGTTTCCTCCACTATTGTTTCCGGTACCAAAGTCTCTAGGTCTTTACACTTCATCCCCATGCGGATCTCATCAAAGGTAACATCCCTACTAATCAAGACTTTTGATCCTCCACTAGATTCCAATTTCCACAACTTGTAACCCTTCACACCATCCGGATAACCAATGAAGACACATTTCAAAGCTCTAGGCTCAAGCTTGTCTTGCTTGATATGCGCATATGCCAAAGCTCCAAAAACCTTCAAAGATGAGTAGTCCGCTGGTTTCCCAGTCCATACTTCCATAGGTGTCTTGAAGTCTATTCCCGTTGATGGACATTTATTGATCAAATAAGCTGCAGTAGTCACAGCTTCTCCCCAGAAACTCTTAGGTAACCCAGCTCCTAGAAGCATACACCTCACCCGCTCCAAAAGGGTCATATTCATGCGTTCAGCAAGACCATTTTGTTGCGGTATTCTTGGCACGGTTCTATGCCTCTTGATTCCTTTCAACCTGCAAAACTCATTAAATTTCTCTGAAACAAACTCCAGGCCATTGTCAGTTCTCAAACCTTTTAGTTTAGTTCCCATTTGATTTTCTATGAGTGTGCCATTCCTTAAACTTCTCAAAGGTGTCACTTTTGTTTTTCAAAACAAAAACCCACACTCTTCTAGAATAATCATCAATGATGGAAAGAAAATAGGAACCTCCCCCATGAGTAAGAGTCTTGGAAGGACCCCAAAGATTTGAATGCACATACTCAAAAGGTCTACTAGAATGATGCATGCCACTACCAAACTTTACTCTATGTTGCTTTCCTAGTATGCAATGCTCACAAAATTCTAGCTTGTCCAATTTATCTTTTCCTAGCAAACCTTGTTTAGCTAGTTCAACTAAACCTCTTTCACTAACATGCCCCAATCTCAAATGCCACAATCCGGAATTATTATGAGGTACAACACTAGCTACTGATGCATTACCAATTACTATTGAACCATCTAAAATGTATAAACCATTCATTTTAGACCCTTTTACCGTAATTAAAGCACCATGTGAAATTTTACAAACCCTATGCTCAATTCTAGTGCAATAACCTAGACTAGAAAACATGCTTAGGGAAATTAAATTTCGCTTAAGTTCGGGAACAAACCTCACATCCTTTAAAAGGAATTCACGGCCATCAAACATCTTTAGACGAACGGTGCCCATGCCTTGGACTTTGCACGCTTTGTTATTTCCGAGTCGAACAACTCCTCCTTCTTTTAGAGCCAAAGTCTCAAAATATTCCTTCCTAGGACACATGTGATAAGAGAAACCCGAGTCCAAGACCCAACTCTTCTCCGGTTCCCAACTTGTGACCGCGAGTGCACCCGCACTCTCATAACCATCTTCATCGGGCGCCACCGCAACTTGAACGGAAGAACTACCATTGCCCCCTTTATCCGTGCAATCTTTCTTGAAGTGACCTTGTTTGTGACAAAGAAAACATTTATACTTTGATTTGTCAAAACCCCTGGACCTTGACCTGGACCTCGACTTCCCCTTGCCTTTTCCTCTATGCTCATTCCTTCCTCTTGCAACATTCAAGCCTTCACCACCCACATCAACCTTCAAGTCCTTGAACTTGGTCAATTCCTGGGTTCTCAAAGCCGCTTGGACCTCCTCCAAAGTAGTGGTGCCCTCCTTGCCATAAAGGATAGTATCCTTGAAGTGTTCAAAGGACTTTGGTAATGAACAAAGTAGCAACAAAGCCTTATCCTCATCTTCCATATTAACTTCAATGTTGGCCAAATCATCAAGAATTTTGTTAAATTTCGTCAATTGCTCCGAGATTGATTTAGACTCCACCATCTTGAATGAATAAAGTTGTTGTTTCAAGAGTTTCCTATGAGCCAACGATTTCGTCATGTATAATGACTCCAACTTAGCCCACATCGACGCCGCGGTAGTCTCCCTCGCGACATCCCTTAAAACCTTATCTCTGAGACATAAAACAATAGCACTCTTTGCCTTGTCTATCATCTCATGCTTCTCCGCTTGTGTCAAATGTGCCGGCATCGCCGCTTCACCCTTTAATGCTTCTACACACTTTTGTTGTGTCAAAACCGCTTGCATCTTAACCTTCCACAACCCGAAATCATTACTTCCGGTGAACTTCTCGATGTACCACTTTGAACCCATGATACCAACTTTACCAATTTACGCCTTAGCCCCACGGTGGGCGCCAATTGTTGTGGATTCGCACAAAATCACACCAATGAAAAATACAAAGATGTGTGGAGCAAAGGTAGTGATAATCAATGGATAAAAAACCTCAAGCAACAACAACAATCAACAGCCCTAAAGCCTAGTGTAGGACAACAAAACAAGCATAATCAAGCAATAAGGATAAGCAATGAAAGAAAGGAACAAACACACCAAGCTTTGTTGACCCAGTTCGGTCTAATATGACCTACTCTGGGGGAGAGAGCAGCTCTTCAATCCACTATCAAAGAAATCTTACAAAGAGTTTACAAATGGGTTACAAGAATATAGCACAAGAGCTCACAATGAACAAAACCTGATTTCTACCCATTTTTTCCCAATCTCACCAAATGAATAAGACACTCAATGATTTTCACTCTCCAAGGTGTTTATGATGTTTCCCAACCCAAGAGAACCTCCCTACAAAGACACTCAACCCTAAAGTTTCCTCCTTTGCAATCCAAGTTTCTCTCTCAAAAGCTCTCTCCCAAAAAACTGAAGTGAAATACTTAAATAGTACACAGTGACAGACAAAATCGCACCACGCCAGGAAAATTGCGCCACGATCATTGTGTACGACCCAAGGTTCAACGACCTTATCCAGAAATCGAGTCACGCCAGTACAAAATCGCGCCACGATTTCCCTTCAGTAGAAACCATCCATTCTGCCAAGAAAATCGCGGCACGCCACTCAAAATTGCGCCACGATTTTGAGTTTCACATAATCACAATTTTGAGTCAAAAATCAACAAGTATGCTTTCATAATACAAATTACATAGAAATCACTAAAACAAGACTAAAAGAGGTCACAAACATGGTACACTTTCAATTATGTTACTTAAAGAAGTAGTTTCATTATGTCAAATATCGTATTTTAGAACGGGAGTCCATAAGTTTGCTCCTGACAAATGCCTAATTGACAGATACATCTTATTCTTCTCTAAAACAAATTCTAAATTGATTTTGATCTGTTTTTAGCATATTGTTTCTTGTATTGGCGGATTTTAGTATCTTCCTTCGTTTAGTAAGGGAAGTTTTTGGGTGTGTTCTTTCGGTGCTTCAGTTACAACTCTGGTGCGGCTGGGGAAAGTTTTATGGTTCTGATTGGTCTTTCTCTGGTACAGCAGTTTTGATTTTGCTTCAAGTCTGCGCTTTTGTGGTTCTGGTGTTATGTTTGGGTTCTAGTGACTAATATTGTTTCTGGTATTGGGAGTTGTTTTGTTTATATTGGTTCATGAATAAAACAAAATTGTCACAGATGATTCATGAATTATATATACTCAACCAAACTAAATTGGTTCAATTTATGAACTATCAATCACCTTTCGATTTTTTTGTTCGATTTTTTGGTATATTTTCAACAATCCTATGTATGGCTAGTTAATTTGGTCAAATGTCACGCTAGCTTAATTTGATGTCACAACAACAAAATAATGATTAAAAACAATAACAGTTTATGAAGACAGTTAAAAAGGGTAATAAGTTCTCAAAGGTAAAAGCGTAGTTTAAATAATGAATCAGTTATAAAAGAACTTTGCTACGATATATAGAGATATGGTTTTATATGGCTTCCTTGAAACCTGGTGGCCTTAGGGGTCTTTGGACTAAACCATCATGTTAAGCTGTGAACTGAAGGCGCATAATCCAATCGAGCATGTTAAGCTTGATTGGCATATTAAGGATCTTTCTATGGTTCTTGCAAACAAGTATATTGCTGGAAAGTTATAGGAAGTGATAGCACCCTTGTGGGTTCGATCTTTTTATACTATTATTACTTGGACAATGTATACTTGCACTTAGTTCAACCAGCTGAATATACATAGTATTTTCAGGCGTTACCAATGTGCTTTTACTGTTTCATACATAAGGAAACTCCATCAAACCATATATGTGCCACTATATTTCGCAGACTTTAGCCACTTTGACGAGTAACACTAATTTCGACACGATCTCAAGGATCACCACAGTAAAGATATAAACAAATTGTAGGAGTTCACCCCTCCATATGATCATTCAACTCACATTACTCGCTAACTATTTTTACAATCTTTTACATTGACATAAAAGTGTTTATGCAGGTACACCCTCATTTAGACAAGGAATATAGGAGAAGAAGGCATACATGTCATCAACCCTTGTGATCCATCTCTCATGTTCATACACGAGCATAATCCAATCGGGTTGAATCAAACCAACTCATTTTTTTCAGTTTGGATTGATTTGAATTTTTTATGAAAATATTATAAAAATTAAATTAAACCAAAATGACTATTTTTTATTGGATTGAATTTTTTTTCTCCCTCTAAAATTGAACCATTATACCAAATAAGTAAAAATATTTAAAAAAAAAAAAACAAGAAATAATAATAACTTTGAATATTTGTTAGATAAAACCTACTACTCCTAGGAATTAGGAAATAACCTGTACGTGCAGACTTTTCTGTTGTAATCAGGGAAATAGGGTTTTTACTTCCTCAGTTTGCTTTAAGTTTCCAAAACTTGCAGCAGAAACGCAATATGAATCTCATGTCAGTGGCCGAGGTAGCATTCTGGCATTACTGGGTGTTTTTTCTACTGCAAGAAATCCAGAACCCCGTGAAGAGACTAATTCAAAAATATAGCGGCGATGATAATGACGACAAATTAAGTGATTTCCCCGATTGTGTTTTACTTCACATACTCTCTTTTCTGAACACCAAATATGCGGTTCAAACTTGTGTTTTGTCCAAAAGATGGAAGAATCTCTGGAAGCGTCTTCCAAGCCTTATAATAGGTTATTCACATTTTAAGGATCTCAAAGGTTTTGAATATTTTGTTCATGGATTTTTGGGTACACGTGATCGCTCAACGGCGCTACAAATTCTTGATTTTCGCCAGGAGGGTCTCGTGGGGTATCAAAGCCATCTCGAATGGTTTGTCAGATATGCTTTTACACATAATATCAAGCGAGTACGAATTGATGTCAGAAAATTTCAACACTTTCGGTCTTGCTTCTTTTCATGTGACACTTTAACATCTCTTCACATTTCTGTTGCTTCTACTCCACAAACATTATTTCCAAATTCTTTGAATTTTCCAGCTTTAACCAACCTGTTTTTAGGGTCCTTTGACTTTCGTGTGGATAATGATGGCCGTGTTGAGCCTTTTTCAGCATTTAAGAGGTTGAATAGTTTGATCCTTCAATATTGTAGTGTTTTGGGTAAACAAAACCTTTGCATATCGAGTGCCACACTCACCAATTTAACAATAGACTATTGCTACGGCGAGTTAGACTATTGCAACTTCGAGTTATACACTCCAAATCTCTGTACCTTTGTTTATAAAGATATTTCTGTTCAGCAACTTTGTGGAAGCAACATTAATCTCTCTTCTGTCAAACATGCAACTATATTTGTAATAGATTTGTCGGAATCTGCAAAGACTTCATTGATTTTATACAACTGGTTGGTTGAGCTTGCTAATATCGACTCATTGACAATCGATTTAGATACTCTTGAGGTACTTCACAGCAAGTTTGGTTCTTAATATGCTTGTTTTTTCACTTATTATTTTTGTCAAATAATATGACTTGTGCTAAAATGATTCTCATTCACCGTCATCCCTCATTGCTTAGATTCTCGACTCAGTTCCTAGCATATTGGAGGCTGAATTTCAATCGTTGTGTAACTTGAAGTCACTGAAAGTACAAACGAACAAATCATCCATACCTGATAAATATCTGAATTTTTTGCTCCAAATCGCTCCGTCAGCAAAGGTTGACCTCATACGTTACTAAGGTAATTATGCATTCAACTTGATAAACAGTTACTTTGGTTTCATTTTTGCTTTCTTTGTTTTTTGTTTTCCTCAGTATCCCTAATTATAACATGGGCATATTAACATGTTTGGATACAACCTCAAATAAAATTGAGCCTCTATAGTATATGGCAAAGATTGGATTATTTGTTTTATTTGATTCAATTCCCTTGTGGTACCCTATCTTGTTTGATAGGGTTTTTATTTTCTGTCGAACACTTTCGCATAATTTTCCTTACACATGTCAGAAAAAAATTTGAGTTGATGAGTTCTGAAACAGTCTCCACAATTTCTTGCTTTGTATTTCCTTTTTATTACTATCTTCAATGATTCATGGGTTGACATGCAACATATTGCGTCTAAATTCATAAAGATATTGACATAAAGATTGGCTTCCTATGTTCTTGATATCTTGATGTTGTACTTGATTGGTAACGGTGAAAATGGTGTTATTTTTTCAGCTGAAACCATAACAGAAGTTATAGATGTGGGCTTTGCCGAAAAAAGAAGGGTGGAGGATACTATCTACAAGATTTTGTGGTGTTTTAGTTTTCCCATGAGACCAGATTAAGCATGGTTGCACTATAATAACAACATTTTTGTCAAGAGAAATATTTTCCTAGCTAGATAGTTAGATAGAAACATTTTTGTCAAGAGAAATATTTTAGTCAAAAGTTACTGTGACTTGCTAAATTATTCTTCCAATTTTATTTCATTTATTATTCTTTAAGGGGATTTATATACTAATGCTTTATTTGAGTGTTACTTGTTTTTTAAATTTCCAATAATTTATGTTTTTATAAGATTAGCAACATTGCATTGATTAGATAATGCACATTAGGTTGTAGGTGAGTGGTGAGAATGCAGTCAATTCTCATGGTTAGAACATCAACCCGGTTAAAAAATAAAAGATACGGAAACACAAACACAAGGGCTCTGATACCACTTGTTACAGTGTTTTGGTGAGTGTCGGAAGTAACAACAAACTAATTATAATGATCCAGGACCAACAAGAGATCGGGACACCACATATCCACAAAAGTTCTTAAGACATCGGAAATATGAATCACATCTCTTATATATCCATTATTTGCACTTATTCATAATTGATGTTGGATTAATACTAACCACTCACACTTGAACCCAACAATATCCTCCTCAATTATAAGTCTCCTACATCCTATACTTGCACTGCCATTATTACCAAGGAAATACGTTATGATCAACTCTTGCTCCTCATCAAGCAGAATCACAACTCTAACACTAATTTCATGATTTTAACTGCATTTTCACCCAACAAAGTTTATTATTTTGTCTTGTACGGGATCATTAGTCTACCAGTTCCTTGTGTAGTTTAGAATAAATTATCTGTTTAAAAAAAGAAAACATCATTATTCAAGTTCATATTAAAAGTTCTTTAAATCTTTATATTTTAATGATAACAAGCTTAGGTGAAAATCAAGAGTTAGTTTCCTGTGAAACTCAAGGAAAATGTGTAGACATTTAATCAGAATAATGTATACATATAAACTTGTGATAGAACAAACAACACACACACATATGGTTCTGACTAAGATATACTATAAAAAAAATAGAGATATTAGTCGCATACCATATAGTCCACAAAGAAGGCCCATTTTCTAATATATATAATATACAGTAATTTATTTACGTTACAAAGTAACTATTGGTTCTGACTTCTGATCCGAAAATCTGAAACATAAACCCTTAAACCGGCAACATATTATTCAATGAAAAGAAAGAGAACTTGTTCCCTAAAATCTTCACCTGAAAATTTACTCACCAGAAGTTCGAAGGTTTCAGATTTACCTAACGAGTGTTGGGAAATTATCTTCAGATTCATCCACAAAGACGGAAACAAGCGCTTCTGCTTGAATTCTCTTTCTTTTATCTCCAAAGAGTTCCTCTCCATCACCGGCCGTCTTCGATTCTCACTAGTTGTCAAAGATGAAACCGGCCCTTTCCTCGGTCGCCTCCTCACAAGGTTCACCAACCTCAGCTCCCTTGACCTCTCGGACTACAATTTTGACCTCGACTTGCTTCTCCACAAAATATCGTGTTTCCCACTAAAGAAACTCACATCGCTTAGTATTTCCAACCAACACACCTTTCCTGCAAATGGGTTGCGAGCTTTCTCCCAAAACATTACAACTTTGACATCTCTCGATTGTTCCAACACGTTTCTCTACAACAATGATATGTTACTTATTGCCGATTGTTTCCCAATGCTTAAAGAGCTCAAGCTTGGTCACCCTTTGGTGAACAATCAAACTAACTTCATTAATGGAATACACTCTATGTTATCCAAGTGGCGATGTATACAACATTTGGATCTTAGGTGCACTTATTTTCTGAATGATCAACATGTTGCTGAGTTGTCTTTGTTTCTTCATGAGTTAGTGTCGGTAAACCTTAGTGACTGTTGGAAGCTCACAGAATTAGCCTTGTATTCACTCGTTAGAAACTGCCCTTCACTTGGTGAGATCAAAATGGAATACACAACTATAGGGAAAGAGAGTGTAGAGAATTCTAGTGTATATCCTCAGTTAAAGTCTCTATATTTGGTTCGAAATTTATGGTTAAGTGATGAAAATATTATAATATTAGCTTCCTTTTTCCCCATTTTGGAGCTTCTTGATTTGAATAGTTGCAATAAAATATCTGAAGGTATTTGTCAAGTTTTAAGGAGATGTTGTAGGATTAGACATTTGAACTTAGCCCACTGTTCAAGAGTGAAGCTACTTGGAATGAACTTTGTTGTTCCCCAACTAGAGGTGTTGAACTTGTCAGATACGAAGGTTGATGATGAAACACTCTATCTGATCTCAAAGAATTGTTGTGGGCTTTCGGAACTATTACTGAAAGATTGTTATCATGTCACAAAGAAAGGAGTGAAACATGTGGTAGAAAACTGCACACAATTGAGACTCTTCTCGAATCGTGGATGTCTTCTTTGCTAGTATTATTTAATTGCTATGTTGATGTTTGAACACTGTAAGTTGTTTTTTAAGATAAATAGATTTTATCTGAAATAGATTTTGCTTTGTTGCCAATTAGTATGCTTTCATAATATAAATTACATAGAAATTACTAAAAGAATACTATAATTATTTTGCAATTGCTGCAACTGAAAATGGTCCAAGGGCACCAAAAAGTGATGAAGTTGATAAAGCTTTATACAATAGTATTCTAGAACGGGAGTCCATAAGTTTGCTCCTGACAAATGCCTAATTGAAAGATACGTCTTATTCTTCTCTAAAACAAATTCTAAATTGATTTTGATCTGTTTTTAGCATATTGTTTCTTGTGTTGGCGGCTTTTAGTATCTTCCTTCGTTTTAGAAGGGATGTTTTTGGGTGTGTTTTTTCGGTGCTTCAGTGACAACTCTGTGGTGCGGCTGGGGAAAGTATTATGGTTCTGATTAGTCTTTTTCTGGTGCAGCAATTTTGATTTTGCTTCGAGTCTGCGCTTTTGTGGTTCTGGTGTTATGTTTGGGTTCTAGTGACTAATATTGTTTCTGGTATTGGGAGTTGTTTTGTTTCTGTTGGTTCATGAATAAAACAAAATTGTCACGGATGATTCATGAATTATATATACTCAACCAAACTGAATTGGTTCAATTTATGAACTATCAATCACATTTCGGTTTTTTTGTTCGATTTTTTGGTATATTGTCAACAATCCTACGTATGGCTAGTTAATTTGCTCAAATGTCACGCTAGCTTAATTTGATGTCACAACAACAAAATAATGATTAAAAACAATAACAGTTTATGAAGACAGTTAAAAAGGGTTATAAGTTCTCAAAGGTAAAAGCGTAGTTTAAATAATGAATCAGTTATGAGAACTATGCTGCAATATAGAGAGATATAGTTTATATGGCTTCCTTGAAACCTGGTGGCCTTAGGGCTAGGGGTCTTTCGACTAAACTATCATGTTAAGCTATGAAGACGCATAATCCAATCGAGAATGTTAAGCTTGATTGGCATATTAAGCACCTTTCTACAGTTCTTGCAAACAAGTTTATTGCTGGAAATTTATAGGAAGCGATAGCACCCCTGTCTCTGTGGGTTCGATCTTTTTATATTATTACTTGAACAATGTATACTTGTACTTGATTAAACGACCTGAAGATACGTAGTGTTTTCAGGCGTTACCAATGTGCTTCAACTGTTTCATATATAAGGAAACACCTTCAAACCAGATATGTGCCACTATATATCTCAGACTTCAGTTACGCTGACGTGTAACACTAATTAATCTCGACATGATCTCAAGAATCACCATAGTAAAGATACAAACAAATTCTAACGTCTACGAGATCAGCTATTCTACTAATAGGTAGTTCACCCTCCATATGATCCATTCAACTGCAAGAAATCCAGAACCCGGTGAAGAGACTAATTCAAAAATATAGCGGCGATGATAATGGCGACAAATTAAGTGATTTCCCCGATTGTGTTTTACTTCACATACTCTCTTTTCTGAACACCAAATACGCAGTTCAAACTTGTGTTTTGTCCAAACGATGGAAGAATCTCTGGAAGCGTCTTCCAAGCCTTATAATAGGTTATTCACACTTTAAGGATCTCAAAGGTTTTGAATATTTTGTTCATGGACTTTTGGGTACACGTGATCGCTCAACGGCACTACAAATTCTTGATTTTCGCCAGGAGGGCCTCGTGGGATATCAAAGCCATCTCGAATGGATTGTCAGACATGCTTTTACACATAATGTCAAGCGAGTATGAATCGATGTCAGAAAATTTCAACACTTTCGGTCTTGCTTCTTTTCATGTGACACTTTAACATCTCTTCACATTTCTGTTGCTTCTACTCCACAAACATTATTTCCAAATTCTTTGAATTTTCCAGCTTTAACCAACCTGTTTTTAGGGTCCTTTGACTTTTGTGTGGACGATGATGGCCGTGTTGAGCCTTTTTCAACATTTAAGAGGTTGAAAAGTTTGATCCTTCAATATTGTAGGGTTCCTGGTAAACAAAATCTTTGCATATCGAGTGCCACACTCGCCAGTTTAACAATACATTGCATTCGGAGATTTGACTATTGTAACTTGGAGTTATACACTCCAAATCTCAGTTCCTTTGTTTATAAAGGCTATTCTGTTCAGCAACTATGTTGGAGCAAGAGTAATCTCTCTTCTGTCAAACATGCAACTATAATTGTAATAAGTTTGTCAGAATCTGCAAAGACTTCATTGATTCTATACAACTGGTTGGTTGAGCTTGCTAATATCGAATCATTGACAATCAATTTAATTATTCTTCAGGTACGTTATGGCATGTTTGGTTGGTTTCACTTTTACCTACAACAAATTATAACTTATGTTGAATTGATTCTCATTCATAGTCATCCCTCATTGCTTAGATTCTCTACTCAGTTCCTAAAATATTGAAGGCTGAATTTCCTTCTCTGTGTAACTTGAAGTCACTGAAAGTACAAAAGAACAAATCATCCATACCTAATGAATATCTGAATTTTTTGCTTCAAAACACACCATCAGCAAAGGTTGACCTCATACGTTACTAAGGTAAATTTGTTGCTCTTTAGTTATTATGTTTGATTATAATTCATAACTAGTTTTGTTTTATTTGATTTGATTCAGTTCCCTTGATTCATAAGTAGATTTTATTTTATGTCCAACACTTTTGCATAATTTTTCGTGCACATGTCTGATAAAATATTAAGTTGATGAGTTCTGGAATAGTCTCAATAATTTCTTGCTTTGTATTTCCTTTTTATTGCTATCTTCTATGATTCCCTGGTTGAAGAAGTTTGGCTTCCTATTACCAACTTCGTCTAAATTCTTTAAGATATTGACATAAAATTGGCTTCCTATTTTCTTGATGTTGTACTTATTTGGTAACGTGAAAATGGTGTTATTTTTTCAGCTGAAGTTATAGATGTGGGCTTTGCAGAAAAAAGAAGGGTGGAGGATTACTATCTAGAAGATTTTGTAGTTTCCCCAAGAGAACCGATTAAGCATGGATGCACCATAAGAGAAATCTTTTCCTAGTTAGATAGTTTGCTTAAGATTTATTTATTTTACTGTCACTTGCTTTTTCTGTTTTACTCAATGCTGTGACTTGCTATATTATTAGTTTATTTCATTTATCAAACTTTAAGGTGAATATATATATATTTGAATGTTTGATGAAATTTGTTTGACATAACTTCAAGGAAACTTAAAATTCTTTTCCTATTTATAATGGTCACTGTGAATAATTGTTTGTTTTTGGCCTTCTTTATTTCTATGTTGTTTTATGAATACTATGAATGTAAAATATTCATAAGTTATAGAAACTTCTTTTGATAGGAAAATTCAGTCATACACAATGCTACATTTATAAATTCTCTTTCATTTAGAAAAAACAGTTTGGTTCAGTTGATGCAGTAGTAACAAGTTAATTGTCGAATTGATCTTAACTAATTTTAGGTTGGTTTAGTAAATTGCCATGATATATCAGTGTTGTGATTTTGTATGTTTATAACTGTCCTCCATGGTGTTGTATGAAGCCAACATCTCTTATCATGTCAATGATAATTCCTGGACCTAAGATGCCTGGAAATAGTATTGATGTTTACTTGCAGCCCCTAGTTGACGAGTTAAATAAGTTGTGGAGAGGCGTGGATACTTATGATTCATCAACTAAGGAGATGTTTCAAATGCGAGCTTCTTTGTTTTGTACAATTAGCGACTTTCCTGGACTTGATAACTTGTCTGGTTGGAACACACACACATTGAATGCTTGTCCGTCATGTAAGTTTGATACAAAATCTCAAAGGCTGAAATTTGGTATGAAAAATTGTTTCATGGGACACCGCCAATTTTTACCCATTGATCATAAGTTTAGGCAAAATACACAATCCTTTGACGGATATGTGGAGTTTAGCGAGGCTCCTACTCCAAAGTCAGGTTCACACACACTAAGACAAATTGAGGCTTATCAAAAAAAGGTGTGTGATGAGGGTGATGTAAGATTTTTACATGTCATTTATCTAACTATACGTGAGTATAATAGGATCGTATCCACAGAGAGTTGCGTATATCATAAGCATTTAAACGCCATTTATCATATTAAGGGTTTGAGTATAAATTGTTTGTTTGTGTAAAACTATTTTTCTATTCGACATAAAAGTAAAACGAGAAGAGATAGGGTTATTTCGCTTGTGATCAGAGATATCAACCAAGCGTAACAACTGCAATCTCTCGATCGATTAACGAATTCTAGCTCTTTAAACGATATTATCACAATCACTCAACAATATCATTCGTGGCCAAATGATATCGTTATTTCTAAGGAATCGTTTAAACATCGATTTCCCAAACATTTAAACGATCACAAAGTCGATTGGGTAGTTTAATCGACGATTTCCCAACCGATTAAATTACCCAAAAGCATTAAGTTCTAGATTAAAAGTGATTATCAAATATTAACATCTATGTCTAGAGTGATAACTTAAGATAGATTGTTATTCTATTTCTAGATTTAAAAGCATGTATCCATAACATTTTAAATCTCAATAAACATTGAAAGCAAGAATAACAACAATATTGAATAAATAGCTAGAACCATATATTAAAAGATCAAATGATTACATAATAGCTTGTTTGAATACCTCAAAATCACAAGAGTAGAGGTAGCTACATATGTCTATGCTAGCTTTGCAAAGGTTGAAGAAGAGATGAAGATTCAATAACAAGACTCATGATGTCTCAACAAATCTTGGCTTGAATCTACTCCTAACTACCTTGCTTTGTGTTTCTCTCTCTAGAAATACCCTAACCTCTCTCTAAAAACCAGAAAATGTTAATAAAACAGTAAGTTAAAACTTTGGAAAGAAAAGAGAAAACTATTTATATTGGCTGAAATCGTCAAATCTCGCTTAAGCGAGATGAGAGCGAGAGTTTCCTGATGCATTCTGTCCAAATCTCGCTTAAGCGAGTTGAAGTCGCTTCAAGCGAGATGTTGTGTTTTGATGAGCGAAATAGACGCGAGATGAAAGCGAGATGCCCTGGTTGCTCTATGCTTGAATCTCGCTTAAGCGAAATAATCTCGCTTAAGCGATATCACCTTTCTTCAAGAGCGAGATGGAAGCGAGCAAGAAGCGAAATCCAATGGAGCTCTCTGTCTGAATCTCGCTTAAGCGAGATGATGTCGCTTCAAGCGAGATTTGCTTGACTCAGATGAATTCTAGGTCCTTGCTTGTCTACTTCCTGCACAAATTGAGGAGAGTAAGGCATGTAAAGCATAAAAGGCAAAATTCCAACAAATCATAGCTTTTCCTTAGCCAACTTGCAAAACAAGTTACTAAAATGCCTAAATTATCACATGAAATATACTACTTTTGAGCACTTATCAGAGGGTACGAATATGGTTGGTCCACGTCAATGGAAGAAAAATAGTATCTTTTGGAATTTACCTTATTGGGGGCATAATGGTGTGTGAATTTATCTCGCTTGATACACACTGGTGTGAATGAAGTAGATGAACTATTCATCCTAGCATCTGATGCTAGAATGGTATATTATGTTGATGATCCATTTGAAGAAGGTTGGTCTTGTGTAAGTCATATGAAGCCTAGAGACATATATGATATGGGAGATTTTAACTCAATGGACTCAAAAGATATGATAATGGAAGATATACCTTTTTGTGAGAAAAATGTGGGGAACATAGAAGACATACAATCAGTGCAAGAAGATGACAATGAACAAGAGCCAAATCTCAATGAAGAAGAACAAGAACCTGATGAACCAAATCTTGATGAATATCATAATAATTGTACTGATGAAGATGATAATTTCATGTTAGAGTAGTTTAATTAAATAAACATTTTGTGCTTTTCTAATAAGCTATCAGTCATAGTTTATTGTGCTTTTCAACTCAATTAAGGTGTATGAACTTTGTACTATTTTCCTTATATGTTGACCTGTTTATCATATGATATATTTATAATATATTTACATTCCATGTTTTAGCATTTTTTTAGCAAATTGTGCAGATATTTGATTTGAGATGAAGTCAAAACGCAAGTCTTCAGGAAAAAGATATGCTAGAAAGGTTACGAGGGCAAGGAGTTCAAGTAAATACCGAAAATGAAGGTCATCCACAACACCAACAAAGCAACAACGATCAGTCAGGCCCTTCCTTAATTCCAAATGTACAGCCACAACACCAACAAAGCAACAACAATCAGTCTAGCCCTTCCTTAATTCCCATTGTTCAGCTACAACAAAATGTCAGTATGACTAATAGTCCATCCCATGATGACACATTTGACGATGATGAAATGTTTGACCCTTCCTTAACTTCAAATGAAGTTCAGCCACAAAATCAAAACGAGCCTCTACTTGTCAAAGTTAAAGGTAAAAATTTAATATATGTTATAAATATTAATTTATTTGGTGGTTATTTTGTTACAACATATTGACTAACCTTTCTTTATCTCTATTGGTAGATACATGTACCAAAGAAATTATAACTCGAAAAATGGTAGCAACTGAGGTTTGGCATTTGGAAAAGACAAAAAAAATTATTGTGGAATTCAACAAAAATGGACAAGGAGACGATAATGGTACAAACTTACTTTCGAGGTTCTTAGGCCAAATCGCTAGAAAGTCAGCCTATTGTCCTATATCAGTTGAAAGATGGGATGAGATGTCCGAAAAATGTAGCATATGTATTATTTAAATATATTTCTAGAAACATTTTGAGTTTGACTATGTTGCTGGAATCAACTGAGTGAGGAGTACACTAGGGGATAGATGGAGATCCTATAAATATAGCTTAAGGAATGCATACTTCTACCACAACAAAACTAAAGAAGAAATACTTGCTAAGCCACCTTCAGGTGTGGGTCCTGTTGAGTGGACTGCTTTTGTGCATCACTATAAAAGTGACAAAATGAAGGTACACATTCTTTATAGAAATTTATTTTACAAGTATTATTTTAGAATCTATAAAGATACTAAAATGCCCTTGTAATATGTCTTTGACACCAAGAATATTTATTTACACAATCTCATATTCTAAAAAACTTTATGTCATACAAGTATTAACTATCATAGTTTCAAATTGTAGAAACTAAGTGAGAAGAATACCGAAAATCATAAGAAGCTTAAAGTCTCACATGTTGGTGGTAGTAGGAGCAACGCAAGAAAGGGTCGTCTAATGGTAAGTGGATTCAAAATATTTATGTATTCCAAAAAAGTTGTTATTAATGAGTTCTTAATTTAAATTTTATTTATGATGTTAGGAACAACAATTAGGAAGGCCTGTATGTCGAAGCGAGGTTGTTTTGTCAACTTTAATAAGGAAGGATGGAAATTATGTGAACGAAGAAGGAAAAGCTATAGCTGTAAGTATACTTTTGGGTGTCATAAGATGATTAAATGTTGTGCATGTAGTATAAGAGTTACATATTATTGAAAAATTCTACGAATTGATTACAAAATCAAAATTCTGCAAATTGATCGTTTAATGTTTATCTGGTTGTAAGTTGATTGTTTAATTGAAAAAGATTCTGCAAATTGATTGAAAAAGATGGATGTAAGTATACTTTTAGGCGCGTTGGCTGATTATATGTTGTGCATGTAGTATAAGAGTTACACATAGTTGATAAAATTCTGGAAACTGATTGTAAAATGAAAATTCTGTGAACTGATTGTTTAATGTGTACTTGAATGTAAGCTGATTATTTAATTGAAAAGGATTCTGCAAACTGATTAAAAAAGATTTTTCACATTCTGCTTCATTAAAATTATGCTTGTTTTGTTTTCTCAATGTCATCATACTTTATGTCATGGTTTAGTGACTTGATATCTTTCTCGTTATACATATATAAACAATAATATTTATTCCTAACAAGAGAAGATTTCAGAGAGCTTATCTGAAGACAAAGAACGTACCGCCACAGTTGGTGTTTCATTAAAGATTAATGCATATACTGATGATGCTATTGGAAAAGTATTTGGTAATGAGCACTCGGGTCGAGTACGCAGTTTGGGTTTGAGGGTTTGTCCAACTTTTGCTTTTGGAAAGTGTAGGCATTTCACATATTTTATTCAAGTTGGTAGCTCTAATGAAAAGAATGTTGAAGACTTACAGAAGCAAGTAGAAAGTTTGGGAGAAAAGCTAATTGGATATGAAAAGACTAAGGAACAGCTTACACGGGCTACAGAGAAGCTTACAAAAACAACTGAGCAACTTACACAAAAGACCGGTCAACTTGAACAAACACAACATCATTTGGAAATTATGCAAAAGTTCATGCAACATAAATTCGGTGATGAGTTGTCTATGTTCATCAATAATTTTCCTCCATCTTAGTTTTCACTTATCAATGTTGCACTCTAGCTTTTCACAAGCACTATATAATTTGTTTTTTGGAGTTAAGTAGTTGGAGTATTATAATTGTTAATTAGTTTATCTTTATGTTGGGGTCAACTTTTGTTAGTTATTATCAATTATATATGGAATGTTTTGTTTGTTTTATAATTGTGTTTATTATTGAGGTTAAAACACCAAAGTAGGGTGTATGAAATCAACCTGCAAGTTGTTTTTTTTAAAATAAAAACTAAAAAATAATATTAGCCACGGTTCACTCGTGGCAAACAAAACCTTTTAAATTATCCCAAAGTTTAAATTAGCTAAGGGCTGACCGTGGCTAAGCATCAAATTATGACCGTGGCAAAAATTTGCGGGAAATTTTGGCGCTAGTTTTAGCCACGTACTAACCATGGCAAATATTGAATTTTTGGAAAGCTGTGAATACAGAGTTGCCACGGTTTGAGTGTGGCTAACATTTGTTACCACGATTTTGAAACCCGTAGCTAAAGGACAATTTGACCGTGGCTAAAATTTTGCAACGCCCCTGTTGTCTACAGTTTTGTAATCGTGGCTAATATTTTTTGCTACGGCTATATTGCACGTTAGCTATGGTTTTTACCGTGGCTAAAAGGCGAGTTTTTCGTAGTGTAAGGTAAATGTGCATTCAACTTGTTAAAAAAAAAATTCTGGTTTTATTTTTGCCTTTATTTCCATCAGTAACTCTGATTATAAAATGACTCACTTTTTTGAGTTCATGTATGGCTGCTCATTACAGATGACAACAGAAGTTACAGATGTTGAGATTTCCAGATGATCAGGGTAGAGGATGCTACCAAGAGATTAGATTAAGCATGGATGCACTCTAATAACAATGATTTTTCCAAGAGAAATCTTTCTTTAGCTAGATAGCATGCTTAAAATTAATTTATTTTATTTCGACTTTTTTTTTTAAGTATGATTGTGACTTGCTAAATTATTGTTCCTATTTTATTTCATTTATTATACTTTAAGGGGATTTATATACTTGAATATTTAAGGAAATTAGTGTTTTTATTTTATGGTACATCTAGAAATTCTCTTCTATTTAGAAAAACAGTTTGGTTCAGTTGATAGTAGCAGCTCTGTTTGGTTCAATGCATATTTTAACAGTACAGGTCGAACAAGAGCAATTAAGTTGGAATCGGGTTTGGTGTATAAAACTTTCTGTGCTGTTCGGGCTGAAGCACAACCGGTACGGGTCAGTTTTGTTCAATGAGACAGCTTGATAGGTGGTTTTCAGTGAACCACTATTTAAAAATCACTCGAAATTCTGTTGATGATCGACGACATCCATCAGAATTATAAGCCTATGATCATCCTCGTCTTTTCAGCATAAGATGTTGATATGACCGGAGTTGATTAGAACAAAAACAAGAAATATTGAATAAGAATTTAGTCTAGAAGTATATGAATTCATTTTCTCATAGTTTTGTTGATCCGACACCGATCAAGTTACTTTCTCATCCAGTAGGACAAGGATGACATTGAGCTTCTGCTTTTAGAAGACAATTTCTGCACCATTGGAGTTTTAGGCGATTTTCAAGTGCTGGTGTATTGTGAACCGTCTATGAAAGTGGTCGAATGTAGAATTTTCCCTATAATCAAAATGGTGAACAAAAGGATCCAAACTAGAAACCTCTAGGAGAAAACTTGGATGTTGCTGTGTATATGTTTGTGATTTTTTACTAATTATAACATGAAACAAGGATTAAATTTTCGGTTAAATTTAAAATTAAAAGATTTATACTATTACATATACACGATCTATGTGCTAAATTATGATGTTGCAACTATGACCAAACATGATGGACACATATACTTGTGAATTGTGATAGAACAAACAACTAACAATGAATTTCTGATATTCTTGAACTTGAAATAAAATTCTTATAGGAGTTCAAGCATGTGCCCTCTATAAACCATGTTTGTTTTCTTTGGTAGTTTTAGTCATTGCTTTGGTTATGACATGAGAAAGAATCCCAATAGGGCAAAAGAACAAGCATAGAGAAACAGAATGCCTAGTCTCAATCTGATTCTCTTGTCCATCTTGAAATACCTGCCTGCATTTATATCCACAAATATGTAGTTAGAATAAGCTTTAAATTTGTTTTTAGTCCCTACAAATATGTCTCATTCTAAATCTGAAATATAGTTTTTGATCATTGTTAGTCCTTCTAGTATTTGGATGGTGTTGACTTAGTCATGTAAATAGAATCTGTTATATTGTGTAGCACTGACACTTTCCATTGAAGGTGTGTTTGGTATCCCGATCTGATACTTAATACACACTGACACGTATAGTTACATTTAATTATTTCATTTTCTCAAATTATCATTGTCGACATGTCAATTTTGTTGTAATTAGTAATTCAAACTTATTTTGCATAGCGTAAATAGTGGCGGTTAGTTGGTTGTGTGTTGTAACTAACTTTCCTATTTTTTCTGTTTTGGTTAGTCAGAGAAAACAGTTACTTGCAGAGCAAGCAACAACATTAATAGGTGTATATGCATCACCTTCATGAGTAAGTGAATAATAAATCTTTCATATTCATTCCTGTTTTCTAAATACATCTCTCTTCTCGTAAGAAAAACACACATTACATCCCCAACAAACGTTAGTGTCTGTGTTAGTGCTTTATAAGTATTGAAAGCAAATATTGTCCACATATTATAGGGACTAGTATAACACGAACCAAATATTACAGCGAATAAAACGAGAAAAGCAAGGACTAAAAGCAGAAAAAATTACTTTCAGCGACTAAGATTGAAAGGAAGCCTATTTAGAAGGACTAAAATCGCATTTAAACCTAATAATAACCAAGGAATAAGAAAGTAATGTAATTGGAGGGGATTAGCAAAGAAAAGAGACGAAACCAACCTTGCGGCAAAGAGATCGATAACTAGCAGGTGAATCCAAGCAGAAGCTAAAGTCATTTCACTAGAGAACATTTTCCCTATACTAGTTAGCTGCACCAAGTAAAAAATAAGATATCACAGTTTATATAATATAATATAACTATTTTGAAAAATGAAACTGTAATTTTATTGATGAATACTCACCTCTGGTAGCAAGTATTTACTTGCAAAAAGAAGTTCAACTGTCTCAGGTGTCCATGAAAGGTACAATAAATATGCATATAAAATGCCAAGAATTACATATGGCACATTACTTTGCATAGACTTTTTCGTCTGCATTTTTCGCATTCAAGGAAAATGAATTACAGTCTTATGAAAAAGGAAAATAAAAAACTAGTGCTTGGTTTGAGAAGAATATGAAAAGACAAACATACAGTTTTAGCAATGATTTGAACCATGAAACAGTATTGTTTAGGATTTGGTTATTTTAGCTGTTCGATCACAGTTTCGTCCCAATTCGAGCAGTTTAAAGCTATTGAACCAGGACTTTCGCAATGTTTTGAAAACCGAAACAGAGGGTTCAACTTGTTAAATCTTGAAACACCACTGTCTATTGTTTGTTTCACAGTTTCATCCAGGTTTAAGTAGTTTAAAGCATTTGAACCAGAATCAAAGTTTTTTGCTTGAAACAAATATTTATGCAAATTATATACTTACGTAAAGGTATTGACAAATATCAAGAACGGAAATTTTTTTAGATTTTCTCAAATATAGTAAGAAACATACTAGCTCGGAATTCGGAGCTAGAGCCATGAGAGTGTAAAATGGGAGTACTGCTGCTGTTCCTATTGTAAAGGCACTGCTAGCAAGTTGTGATCCAGATAACACTGCAGCATGTAGAGAAAAATTTAATATAGAAAACTAAATGAGACCAAGAGAGGTAATGAAGCATGCATTTCAGATATAAGATTTACCCTATACAAATTAAGTATTTTACATATGTAAAACATGTTTATACTGTCATTGTACGCACATAACAAACAGAATTTCTCATCAGAAGTTAAAATTATTTACAGTGAGTAATCTCAACCGTTGATGAGATAATCAAACGCTAATGTTACGTTCACATGCATGACAAATTAAGAATTTTTCGTCAACGGTTGAAATTACTTATTTTTCGTCAACGATTGAGACATGTCTTTACTTTTTTGGATACATGAAAGTGGCTTTAAATCATAGAGCCCTACAAAACAAACCTATAACATCATATTTCTGCAGAACAAATAAATTTGCTGAAAACTTTAGTAAAACACATGAATTAATTTGGACCAACTTGTTAAAAGTAGCAAAGATATCACAGAAAAAGGATTACAAGAAGCATTTACTGGACTGGCTTTTTTAGGAGATGCCACCAATCTCATAACTTTTTGTTTGACAACAATTCTTGATCCTCCAATGAAACTCCAATCTCTGATTAAGTTGACTCTACCATTCACAATGAGTCCATTGCTTCTGATAGGGAGATAATACTTTTGCCCCTTCAAATTTGTAGTCTTCCCTATATGATCAATCTTTAAGAAATAGAATCAATTACAATTATGTTAGTTAAAAATTAGAAAAGGATAAATTAAACATGATTGATCTTTCTCTTACATTACAATTGAACATTTTTTCGTAAGTTTTTAAATAATCGGTGAGACTTTCGAGTCATGGTTCAATTGGTACAACCCCATTTGAAATAGATGACAAATAAAGGAATATTAAAAAAGTGAAAAAATGCAAATAATTAAAATCGGTAGAATCAACCCGAGTTCAATCTCGTTAACTAGATTGCGGTTCAATTGAGATCAAACCAACCAGCAAATTGATTGATTCACGGTTGAACCTATTGGGTAAGTTTAGTTTTTAAACCAATGATCCATAGAATGTTAAACAACTATGTCAAACAAGGTCGGTCCAATAATTTTCAATAATAAGCGAGGTCTTAAACAAGTTTTAGTACATGAGGTCGTTTTTGTCTACATGTGACCTTTTTGTTGTGCCTAAAACTAAAGTTTTAATAGTCTTATCCTTGAACCGACCCTGATGTCAAATATCATAGGATGGACATATACTCATTTTCAACATCAAAATTCAAAACTTCACACGTTGAAACAAGAACTAAAAAAAGTAAAAAAAGATGCATAAACAGAAGATCTCATAGAGAAAACAAGAATATTAGATAAAATAAGAAACACCAAGAAAGATGATATCAAACACAAAAAAGCAGTACCTTAGAATGGCAAAAGCAAGTAGAGAAAACCATGGTTGAAGAAAAAGAAGGGAACTGAATATTGGAATGAGCAACAATGGCCACTTCATGAATGAATGAATACTATAATGCACAACAGATAGCAATGACAACACTTTCCACTTGATTGGTAAACAAAGTATTGAATGTCAGACCCCAAAAAAAGAGGAAGAAAAAAGGTTAAGTGTCCACTAACTCAAAATAGAGAGTTTGAGTCTTATGGAAGACAGGTAAATGCACCAAACAACAAAAAGTTTCAATAAATAGTATGACAAAGACAAAGTACATTCATCTCCCTTCAACTTGCAATTGTATTTTTATTTGACTAATTCTAACAACACGTGTTGGATTGGAAAGTGTGTGAGAGTGTGTTACTATTAAGACACTTTCTAACACACTTTTTTTAATACATAACTTCAGATTTTGATATAGACCGTTGCATCAAGATTGGACCAGTCATATTTTGATTTCGTATTTATTAATTCGTTACTAAAGTTGGAACATGGTTCTATTCGTCCAATTTTAATCTGATGGTTCAAATTGCATGATAATTGACAATGTTAGATACACAATTCATGTGAGTTTAATTAAATCGTGTTATGAACTATTGTTGAATTTACACACATACATAAGATTTTGCGGAGCTTCTACGTTACATTCGTAAATTAAAGTATATTGATACACTTGTTTCATAAATCAAAAAAAAAAAAATTGAAAACTCGATATCACTACCTTAGGTTCAATCCCACAGTCCACTTGTGAGGGCCTCATTTAAAGACAGTGCATAGCTCCAAATGGATTTAGTCCACCGAAATTGGCACAAGGGAAATCAAATTAAGAGGAGCACATTCTAAGGTCTTAAACCAACACCACTAGACCAACTCAAATGCGTTCTTAAATCAATAAATTAACGATCACTTTTATAAAACAAAAGCTATTTGCATGAGTAAATATGTAAACATAACATAATTTTTGACAAATTTATGACTACAACTATTTTTCTTAATTCACTTGAAAATGTATAATGACTAAAATGACTTATAATTTGGGAGAGATGAAGATGAAGTAATGTATTTGTGATGTTGAAATAAAATAACATTGGTCAATCCTTAAAGATAATACTAACACTTCTCAATTGGTGGGACTCCAGGTGAACAATAAATATTTCGTTAGAAAGAGCGTGACAGAGAATATACAGCATTTTCTTGTCTAACTTTACATATGTTATGGATCTAATAATTTAGTTTTTTATTGGATGGCAAAGTCTGATTGAATTGACTTGACTAGTGGAACAAAGCAAAGAAACAACAATTCATCACTAGAGGGGCCATTTTTATCTAATGTCCTTTTATTTTGGAATTGCCTAGTGCTCTTTTTAGAGTGGAGGATTATGTTTTTAAAGATAAATTACATAATGAAACAATTTTAAAAAATTAGGGAGCAACAATGATAAAAAAAAAAGTTAATAAAAAGGACAATTTTTTAAAATTAATTATGATATTATTGATATAAAAAGAAAATTCTTTTAAAATGTCAATTATTAATTATGTGTACAACAAAGCAGAACAAAATTTATCAGATTAGGATTTCCTGCTGTAAATATTACACGATGTAGCACATCTCAACCGTAGATATGAGATTGATCGATTCAGATTTAATCACAGTTTCACATAGTAAAATGATCTCAGCCATTAATTTAAAATTGAATAGTCTGGATCAGTTATAGCACCGTGCTGTAACAGCAGGGATTCTGATTCCAAATTTACCACTTGGTGTATGGGAATTTGTACTTCTTTATATAATTGTACTAGGACTCCTTTTACTCTTTTTTTTTATGAAAGTACCATTTTTTTTATGAAGGTACTAGTACTTGTAAAAGTTAAATTTTAGGAAATGTTAAATTTCAATGAATTTCATTTGGCAAATTTCACTAAAATTTGGACAAAATTCACTTTATTATAATCAAACAGTAAATTAAACTATGATTTTTTTTTTCCAAGTTTTACTTTTTTAATGGACATTTGAAGACTCCTCAATCAAAAATGTATTAAACTAAAGTAGGCATCAAATCCACTTATTTTTAAGATGAAAAGGAGATATTTGGGGTACGAACTCCGTCCCTTATATATAATATTAATTACGCATTGTCCCACCAATTGAGTTAAACTCACATGGATAAAAAAATTCTATTTCTAACTTCTTAACTTGTGTCATAAAGGCACAAGTTTGCTAAATAATAATAATAATAATAAGTTATCATTTTTGTAAATTTAAAGGGCTTAATTGTAATTTTGTTCCATCAATTTTTGTCATTGCTCTCTATTTTTAAATCTAATAATTTTGATTCCTCCACCATATTTTTGAAGTTGAAATTAGTGATCTAATTCGTACTATATGACGTGGTATGTAATTTAATAATGAGAAAAGATCAACATCAATTAAATTGTATAAAAATTTGCTTAAAAACTTCATTTAAAACATGTCGTTTAGGGGTGGACAAATACCGACAGTCCCCCCTACCCGCAAAACCCGAATGCAAAAAATGGTTTGATAAAACTCCATTTAATACATTTTTATGGGTTCAATCAGGCGGGTCCGGTTTGATAAAAAAACCACCCCTTGGTCACCGAACCCGTCCGACATATGCAGTGGGTTGCTAGCGCTTTATTCAGTTGGTTCTGCAAACTGCAAAGACATTGAAAATATGCAAAGACTGCTAAACTACTCCCAATATTAATCAATCACCACTCCCCATATTCTCTCTTATTTTTATCAATTACTCTTAAATAATTATTTTTGAGGTCATATTTATAAGTAAAAAATAATTGTTTAAATATATTGAATAATTAATATATTTGGTCACATTTATGAGTAGATACGGGGTATTCTTACATACGCACAAACATAAATATATAGTGTTTAGTCACACACATCACAAACAAGTTTTTTCTTCGAACTACTAAATCACTTTATTGTCAATTTGTTTTTTATTATTAGAAAAATATTTTAATGAGTGTGTGCTCAAACACTATTTATTTATGTTTGTGTCCATAGTAGAATTTTCCGTTAGATACATTAATTATTAGATATACTTAAAAAGTTGTTTTTTACTTATAAATGTGACAGGAGGAAATAATAAATACTTATTAATTCACAATTTATCTTTATACTCTCTCCGTCCCGCAAAGATGACTCATTTGAAAATGTGTAATTTTGACCTAACTTACTTTGACCATATTTTTCTACTAATATACAAAGATAAATAATATCATATAAGATTCGTCTCGATAAGTATTTTCAAAATATCAAATTTTTATAATTTTTTATAATATGTTATTCAAAATATTTAAGCTCAAGATTATGCGTTGGCATGCATAATAAGATCAACTGTGTTAAATATTATGAAATGAATGAATTTTTTATGGTGTGATTCTCTTACCCACCTCACCACCACACACGTTTACCAATAAGTTCATGAAACCTTTCATTATTCTTCGTTTGTTTTTCAAATAATTTTCTTTTATGAAACCTTTCATTATTCTCATCCATTTAATTAGCCTTTCTTTACCCATCAATTTTTCTAGTCTAGAGTTGCAAATATTATGTTTCTTTTAATTTCATCTCAACCCATTCATGTTCAAGTGAGAGAGACAATGAAGACATCCATTAATCCTCCACTTCCACTGTAACCTTCATCTTTTTCGTGAACTAGTTTAAACTTATGTGCAATTTATGTGTTTGGTACAAACCCGTTTAAACCGGTCCGTCAAACTGCAGAACCGCTTAACCCGAATCCACAAAACCAAAGCTTTACATATCAGCGGAAGTGGGTTTCATTTCTTCACCCACGGTTTCGATTGGGTCGAAGTTTCGGGCCCAACCCGCCCGAAGCCGCACGTTTATCCACCCCTAAGTCATGGCACCAAATATTTGATGGAGTAGTCAAAACCGACAAATTTTAAAATATGGAGACAAATTCCTCAAGATGATGAAAGTAAGGGGACTAAAACTACAATTAAATTTATTTAAAACTCTACAAATAAATTAAAAATATTGTAAACTAATAATCAAAACTAAATGATTGAGATCTTCCTATAGTCACTATTTGAATTCAAAAAATTCATTTCCTAAATCCACATTATTGAAGTTGTATTAGAGTCTCACATTACTCAGGTTTCGAGGGTGTTGAATGTATTAATATATGTTTTAATCACCTCGTCTTTTGAACTATTTTTTTAATTGTGATTCAAGCCTATTTGACATGATTTTGAAGTCGGGTTAAAGATTACAATGCAAAAATTGGTCACAAGACTTGCACTAGACGTGGTGTAGATAATGACATTATATTGTAGTCTTACATTGCTCTTGTCTTTGGTTTGTTGAATCTAGAAATGCGCTTAAACAGTTACATCCTTTGAACTAATTTTTTGGATGAGAGGTAAACTCATTTAAGACACACCTTGTAGTTCTTTGTAGTATTCAAATCAAATAAATGGCAAAACAAAACAAAACATATACAACTCCAATATTTAATGTACTTTTCTTGCTTGTTCTGAGTATAAAATTCTCCACATCACACATGAAAGGTGCATCTCACTCACATTCTTACAAAGATTGTTCTAAAACATAATTTATTCAATTGAATTAATACACACACTAGGGTTTTTCTTCTTCACATTTTAAGCCTTCAGAAGAAATGAAAAATAAATCCAAAAAAAACAACAATTGAAATCAACATCATAGAGTGAGGAGCAGCCACAAGAACACTACTAGTAGTAGTAGGGTTAGAACTATTGATTAATCCCAGAACACTACTGCAGTCAAGACCTTCTTTCCCTTCTCTGCACTCACTAGCATATAATCCAGGTGGATATTTTCCATAAGCATTTATGTAACCAAACATAACTGCAGCACAATCAGTTGTCAAGTCATTGAGCTCATCAGCAAATGGACAAGCAAATTGTTTGAATGCCTCACAACAAGACTTTGGAGGGTATCTTGGTGCTTTACATTGGCTTGTTATGATTGTGTAGTTCTGGTTTTCAAAATCAACTTTACAAGCTGCACAATTTCAAAAGTGGAAACAATAAATATATAAAAATAAAAAGATTTAAGCCAACTTTCAAGGAGTTCAAATTGCACATGTTATTTTGTTCTCCACCGTCAGGCATCATATATGAAAGGTGCATCTCACTTGTATTCTTTGAAACTGTATATTTACACAAAACCTTGAGACATTTAAAATATGACTCATTTCTCTTACATTTAAAATAGGACTCCATTTTTAGTCGATGTTTAACTAACCATTCACACTTAAATTTCAACAATATCTCTCCCTTAGCTTAAGTGTGAGTCATCTACATCACTAGACTTGATCTGTACTAAGATCTCACTTCTGCTCCCCCAACAAGCTGAACCATGACTCTAATACTAATTGTTGGGAAGTTAGGTGGGGTTGCGAGAGCAACAATAGACTAAACGTTCAATATCCTTAAGAGACATTGACACCATATGGTTCTCATATTTCTAAGTCATTACGAATATAATCACCTCTGTTTTATCTAAAAAATTCTTCACTCCTGATTGATGTGGGAAATAGAACTTACACTTAAATTTCAATAGTAGTTTTTATCAAAAATATAGTGGCACACAATAATACAGTCAAACTCGCCATTAAAAAGCAAATGTCCTCTAATGGTGGCATTTACTATGGGAAAGGTGAATCCTTTCCCACCATGGGAAAGTTAACTTTAGCCATTAGATTATTTGAAGAGTATAATCTTATCATACACTATCAGCACTAGATTATTTCTTTTATACTTTCCATTACCTTTATCTTCAACCTCTACAACCCACACCTCCTTGACCAAATTGGCCATGTTCATGCACGGTTAGTTGTTTTAGGGCTGGAAATCTCATTTAGAAACACACAAGTAATTTAATTTAGATGTTGTTTTCTTTTTTATTTGTAAAACTTATTTTGAGAATTGGTAAATATATAGGGAATGAAGACAGTGAAATTTTTAATTTTTAAAACCATTGTGAATGTCAATGCAAGATTCTAGATATAAAAAAATATTCCATTGTTGTAGTAGATTTTTTTCCAGCAAAAAATCATCAGATTGCAGAACTGAAAACTCCATCATTGTAGTTGCTTTTTGCCGGCAAAAGAAATGTATCATATTTGGCATCTTGAAACCCATAAAATCTAAACTCAAAACTGCAACTGTTTTAAAAGAAAAAAAAATCTTATAGAAGATTAAAAGTGGAGTGGACCGAAAATTAAAGAGAGGATGGTAAAATGTTGGATGGGTTTGAGTAGATTTATTGGTACATGAAAGAAGAAAAAAGATTCATGAAATTTAGGGTGATGAAGAAACTAAATGAAGATGATGAAGATTAGTAAGTGAGATTGTGTTTGCTGGTGGTGGTTGAGCTTGGACAAAGATGGAGATGAGTTGTAGAAGATAGATAGTTAGATCTAGTGTGAGACACACATGATAAGATGTAATATATACTTCACCTTTTCCATGGTAAATGTCACCAAATAAGAATTGTCGATATAACGAGCAAATTATTTTTGCATACATCATGAAGAAAAAAAAAATACCAAGTTATGATCTTTTTGTTTTAAAAAATGATTTAATAGCAGTTTTGACCCTCTGTGTTTCACGAAGTTGCGATTTTAGTCCCCTAACAAAATAAAATACAAAACAGACCCCTAAGTATTACCCCTTTCGCAATTTTGGCCGCCAGACCAATTTTGACCAAGTCGAAGCTGATGTGGACGCCACGTGTGTAATTTCTTTATTATTTTTTTGTTACATTATGATTTCCACATTTCAATTGAAAGCAAATCGATGTGAGAAATCGATGTTGAGAAAGAATTAAAACAAAAAAAAATTCATGGTGACTTATATATATATATATATATATATATATATATATATATATATATATATATATATATATATATATATATATAAGATAAAAGTAAAAGGAAAATATAAATAGAGACATGATAACAAATTGTTAATTATCTTGTAGGAGGGCACGGCCAGTGGATACAACAGACTTAAATATGTTATCTATGTAAAGAAATTGAAACCAGATATCTAATAAAATAAAAAACTAAAAAAATGAAACCAAACTAAACTAATCTTATAAAATTTGAATATTATGTATTCATCATTGATCATATGACACATTTACATCATTGAAAAAAGTTGTAAATTAGAAGGATATTATTGTACCGGATAGAAATGGGGAAGAGGAGGCCAATGTGATGAGGAGGAAAAAATAGAGAATGCAAGCAACATTCACCAACTGAAAAATACAAACATGAAATTTTTATATTAGAATATATAAACTCAAAGTGATTGATATTTATATCTTTCACTACCATTAGACAAATTTTGGTAGACAAATTTTCCTAAGTACAAAATAATCGGTAAAACTTTTGGATCATGCATGATTCAATTGATTCAATCATAGTTGAAACGAATTAAATGAATAAATTAGATTGCACTACAACTAAGATCAAACCAATTAACAAGTTGACTAACTTTTGATTGAACCGATCGATTCAGTTAACATTTATCCATAGAATGGTCGGAAAATAATGAGAGAAAAAAACTATCCCAAATTTCATAAGATATATAAATATACATGTTCATTAACCAAGTTCAGAACTTTACACATTGAAACAAGAACTAAAAAAAAACAAATATGCATAAATAGAAAATCTCAACCAAAAAGAAAGAGGAGATAAAATAAGAAACACTAAGATCATATCAAACACAAAAAAATGTACCTTGGAATGGCAAAAGCAAGAAGATAAACCCATGGTGAAGCAAAACAAAGGAACACAACACAATATTGAAATCAGCAAAAATAAACACTTCGTGAATGAATAATATAATGCAACACTGCTAGTAGTAATAAGACTTTCCACTTGATGAAAAAACAAAGTATTGAACGTCTTGTAACCAAAAATATAGTATATTGTTGCCAAAAAATTATTGAATGTCAGACCTAAAAATAGAGGAAGAAAAATGGTAAGTAAGTGTTTTTTAGCCGAAAAAAAAAAGTTTGAGTTTTATGGAGGACAGGTAAATGCACTAACCACCAAAAAAAAATTACTAAGTAATACTACTTGATAACACTCACCTCCCCCAACTTGCATCTTATTTTTTTATATATTTATATTTATTTTAACACAGAATTTTGTAAAATTTATGATTTTGGATTTTCTACATTTATGTGTTTGTTGATGTAGACATTTGAATCAAGATTGGACCACTCATATTTCAATTATGTATTTTAGACCCACGGGTAGAGCCATCCCCCAACTAGCCTGGACACTCAGCTTCAACTTTCTTTGTAGCAAGCTAAGCCATTACTAGAATTTTTAGTTTTTTCTACAGATTTTTGGGCAAATTCTGCAGGAAATATATTTCCTGCAGATTTTGCCATGGATTTAGGTTTCAGGTGAGGTAATACTAGGATTTTAGGATCCACATGAAAGATATATCTGCAGGAAATGTAAAATTATCTGCAGAAGATATGAAATTATTCGCAGAAATGAAGTAACGTTTTACAATATTTTTTTTACTCAGACTCTATAAAATTCCTGGCTCCGCCACTGTTTAGACTTTATTGTTTAAGTAGGTACTTGATTCGCCCAAATTTAATTTGACGGTCCAAATTACATGACAACGTCAAATATGCGATTCTCCAGCAAGTAAGAAATATGGATTTGAAATTCAAGTTTGGATCATCTCAAGTGCTTGAGACATCCATGGAGTTTTTTCTTTTTGCATCTAGTGGAACAAAGCAAAGAAGCAATTCACTACTGGGGCCACTTATATCTCTCACGTCTTTTTATTTGGGAGTTGACTAGTGCACTTTTTTGAGTGGGGGACCTATGACATTTAGGTAAAAGTGTTTTTTTACCTTAGATATAATAATAAAATAATTTAATGGTTGTGATCTTTTATTTGTTACCTTTTTTTAACTTTTTGTTTTTTTACTTGAAACAAAAATTAAAACCCTACAACATATAGAATAATGTTAAGTGAGTGGGCCATTTTTCTGAAAATAAACTCATAAAACTTGAACAAATACCTTCAAAACCCACCACATACAAATTTCAATCTCATCGTATAATTAAAACATTACATAATATTAAGATAAATAAGGTTTTAGTCCTTAAAGCATGTTTAAGAATAAACTATAATGTTATAATGGGTCACGACTAGTAAATATTGTTTGATCATAAACTTGAAGCCACTAGCATTAGGTATGGTTCGGGATTATATGTTTTGTAATCACATTTCTTGATGATGCACACATTCCCCCTCTTTGAACAACATGGACATAGATGAAGGGAGGTTTGGCATTGGTATTTGTTTTTGAGACAGTCGTGGCCATCTTATTCAAGCTCATGCACTGATTTTTCGCTTTGTTGCCACAATGGTCAAATGTAGAGCAATACACTATAACACGTCATCCAAATTCAGAATAGTGGCTTTGATCAAGTTTTATTTAAGAGTGATCGTCAAACGCTTGCGAATGCGATGACTAATATCTACTCATATAAGAATGAACTAGAGTTTACTTTCTAGTTGTAGGGTTTTACTTTCTTCTATTACTAGCTACAATTTAATTTTCTACAACGTTTGTATCACTTGTTAACCCCAATATTTTTTTTGAGTGACAAATATTGTCGCTCATAACCTTACCAGAGCTTTTGTATTACTTACTAGCCGCAATAGTTTTTACTACCCTTCAAATTATATTTTCTCTATTATCTTTGATTAAATGAAATGTGTTACCCTTTTCTTAAAAATGTGTATAAATTTTAACTATTGTAAAAATTAATAATAGGACAACAACACTTTTAAAATAACCCTAGCGGCAAATTTTATCACTTGATATGTCGTAGGGATTTACTTCTTTTAGAGAATTGTACTAGTACTAAATGATAATTGCATCATAGTTATCATACAATTAACATGTTTGGATTAAAGTTTGCAAACATAAATTTTAATGAATTTCATTTTACAAACTGAGTTTGCAAGCCCAACATCCTCTTAAATCAAGTTTAAGCAAAATTTAGGTAAAAAAAACCAAACATGTACCAAGCTAGCCAAAACCAACAAATAACTCGTAAACATTATAAACTATTGATCAAAATCAAACAGTTAAGATCTTCCTGCGGTCACTATTTATCCGCAGTGAACCCATTTTCCCAAATCCACACATGGTACTTTATAATAATCAAAGTTCATACAAAAAATAAACATATAAAACTTCAATAATTAATAGCAATTAATATACTTTTCTTGCTTGTTCTGAAAATAAAATCATCCACCATCACACATGAAAGGTGCACCTCATTTGATACAAGAGTTTTTTTTTCCTTTACATTTTTACCCTTTAGAACAAATGGAAAATAAATCCAAAGAAACCGACAATTGAAACTATCAACATAGAATGAGGAGCAGCCACATGAACACTACTAGAAGGGTTAGTAGTATTGACTATCTTAACATTTTCACAATCAAGACCTTCTTTCCCTTCTTTGCATTGATTAGCAAATAAGCCAGGTGGATATTTTCCATAAAGATTTATGTAACTAAACATAACATTAGAACAATCAGTTGTCAAGTCACTGATCTCATCAACATATGGACAAGCAAATTGTTTCAATGCATCACAGCAAACCTTTGGAGGGTATTGTGGCCCTTTACATTGACTTGTTAGGATTGTGTAGTTCTGATTCTCAAAATTAATTGCACAAGCTGCACAATTAAAAAAAATTCACTTATTAGATCAACAATTGATTGAAAACTAAAAAAGTAGTTTGGTATTGAAAAAAATGAATGAAAAGGAAAGTATAGAGTAAATAGGGAGTTTATTTTATTTTCTAGTTTCATTTTTATTTTTGACATATTTTCAATGAAATATTAAAAATGTCAATATTTTTGTGTTGATTCAAATGTCAAAAACATTTAGGTGCATGTTTGAAGTTATGATGAGTTTGACGAAATCACGGTGAAACAATATTTTATTTTAAGTTTTAAAGTTTAATGGCACACTGTGATACAACCAAACTTATTGTCGATCAATAGATGAACAACATCATTTCTATTTTCCTATAGATAAATGAGTTTTCAAGATAAAAAATAATAATTTTGCTCAATTCCCACATTGAAAAAGATTAAGGGTGTGTTTGGATAAAGGGTTTATGATGGGAATGAAGGGGAGGGTTTACTTTTCATTTTGAAATTACCAACACTGTGAAATGTTTTTTAAAAAGTTAATATATTAACATGATAAACGATCATATAATACTTCAATCACACTTAATTTATTTTAAAAAACATGTTATATGGTCCGTAATTTAAAAAAGAAAAATAAGTCTTCCTCTCTTAAACCCTCAATTCAAACACACCTTAACTATGACATGATGCAAATGGCAAATTGGGCATGATGCAAAAACTATGACATGACTTAGGAGAAACAATCTCTTTGTTATTAAGGAACTTCTCTTCCAGAAATATTAACCACATTCTTGAGAATCACTTGTAATCTCATAGAAATGTTTCTTTGAAAATAAAATCATGGAGAAGTGGAAGTTGTTTTTTTCTTGAAAATGTCTAATAAATGAGAATTAATTTTCTAACTTTGTAACAAATGTAGGAGTATTTATGTGTAACCTCTTAATTCATGGAAATAACTTTCCCAACCATGTTATTAAACAACACCTTCTAAATGGAGAAATGTCAATATAATGAACAAATTTGTTCATTGCACATGTCATGAGAAAAAATACCAAGTTATGATCATACTACTAATGAAATGAGATGATCATATTTTAGCCAATCCCAAAAATCCAAGTTATCATCAATGGAACCAACATCATTTAAGGTACCTTGTTACATTATGATTTCCACATTTTAATTCAAAGGAAACACATATTGAAGATGAAAAAAACCATAAATAATCTCATGGTGACCAATATAAGATAAAAACTAGAAGTAAAATCAAAAGAGATACATTCATAACAAAAATGTTAATTACGTTTCTTAGCTTGTAGGAGGGCACGGCCACTAGATGATCCAGACCCAAATATGCCATCTGTGTCAAAACAAATTGAAACAAAAGCAAAAACTCAAACAAAAATAAACCAATTTTAATAAACATGAATATCTGAATATTCATGATTGATCATATGAAACATTATTTCCATGATTAAAAAATGTTGCAATTTGAAGGGATTAATGTACCTGATATGAATGGGGAAGATGAGACCAATGTGGCTAGGAGGAAAAAATAGAGAATGGAAGAGAAGAAGGTATATGAACCCATTTTCTCTTTCACTCACAATTTTTTTGTTTTTAAATTTTCTTTTTTCCTTTGAAGAGGTGTTTCTTTTTGTTTTTCTTGTTCTTGGTTTGGGAGAGATGAAAGGGAAGAGGGTGACATTGCAAGAATTGTGGTGGAAATGAAATTGGATTGTTTGTTAGATTTGGCAATGTTTTAATGGCTCTCCGCATGTTTCCTTTGCTTTAGTAGTTATTTTTTGGTAATGTAACTACCACTAAAATATAGCTATGTTATAACTTGTTCATAATTTGATCCAAAAAATAATAATATTTTCAAATCTTTGTGATTGGACTATTTGGAATGATGCAATAATAAAAATTTTAATAATGTAGAAAATTTTATAGTTCAATTGTTAGATAATGTAAAGCACATCTTGCTACAGTGGCTACAGACTAGTAATGTTAACTTTGTTTATGGTTTTAGTTCGTGGTGGTCAAGCCCTTGATTTGTTTGGGCATTGGTTAAGTGCTTCTGGAATTATAACATGTTGTAATTATTATGAGTCCACTGAAAACACCTTATACTTAGGAGATTTCCTAAATTTGTTAATATATATCATTTTTGATTGTTGAAAAAATATTTTCAAAGATACATGACCTTGTATACTCTAATATTATGATTAGCCATCAGGGATTTATGCATAATTGAAATATTCACTAAAAATATTATTTAATAATGAGTAACAATGTTATTCTTACGGATTACAATTGGCAAAAAAACATGTAAATACTTATGCATATATTATTAAATGTTAACCATCAACAATTTTCATAAACAATTGAAAGGCTTGTGTCTAGCGTATTTTTTTTGTTAACCCTTTAGTTTTTAAGGCAATAGAACCTTAATAATTTAGAGTTTGATCGGGATATAAGTAAAGTCTGATTAAAAATTGTTTTTTACCAGGAATTAAACTCTAATGTCTCACATATGTGGGTGTCGAACATCAATCATTTGCCTTTATGTTTACCGTATTTGAAACTGTGCATTAGTGATAATGGATATGGCCTCAAAAGTGTGAAGATGAGTTGATTGAAATTTGTTGTTCACACTTCATATATGGCTAAAACACACCTGAAAAATACGCAAATGTCCCCTCGGTAGTTAATTGCCGCTGGTTCCATCGGTTTTTAATTGCTGATGTATCCTGAACTAATACAGAAACTGCAGAACAGAACATCCTCAGTTATACAACCTCTCCAATTGTCTAAAATTCTCTCCAATTCCATTTTGGGCGAAAATCAAGTGAATCATCTCCACAAAATCACAAGTAAGTAGTATTAATCATTTGTAATCATAATGTTAGTTTGTGTAACTTTTTTTTTCTTTTTTTGTTAATTTTGGTAGTTTGCATGTAGTTAGGGTTGATGTAGGAATTGAACTTTTGGTAGATTGCATGTGTAGTTTATGATGTTATAAATCAATGTAGTTGTTGTGCATGTTGTTTAAATTATGTTTAAGTATAATGTGGTTGTGAATGGTATCCAATTAACACAATGAAAATAAATTTTTACATGTGTGTTTTAGCCTTCTTTAATGTGTGAACAACAATTTTTAAGTTGATTTTGGCTTCCACGTTAGACCCATTAGTTGTATGCTCTATATTGATGTATGAGAAGTGTTAGCATGTGTAACAAGCATTTTTTAGAACACTTTCATTTATGCACTCCCTCCCAAATTTGTTTTAGTCTTAACCTCCAATTCTCATAAAAGGGGCATCAATAATCTAGAGTTTTATTATGCGATACGTAGAATTGTCGAACTTATACTCTTTTTTCGAACAAATTTTCTTTAGTCAAACCAAATATAAAATATATGAGTAAAAAGGACTGCATATACTCTAACTTTTGCTTATATTTAAACAAATCAGGAGTGCAGCCAATCGGGATTGGATGTAGTGAGAGGGACTATCCACACAATGTGATGACGTAAAGTTTAAATTTTGACCGATAGAAGTATTCACATTATAACACCTTATACACCTTGAAGAAAAAATTTAGCGAAACTAAAACGAAAGTTTGTATATTTATAGGAATCAAAAAACATATTTAACATATTATTTCAATAACTAAAATTTACTTGATAAAAGTTTGAACCCAGCATCAAAGTGAATAAAACTCTACCCACCCTCTAAAGGGTTGCAGAGAACCCATACTATCATGTTCTCACAAGTTAGATAAAGCACCTTACAAAAAATTTGATACACCAAAAATACCAAGAGGCCTGAAGGTTACACTTAGCCAACAAGACAAAACAAAAATTAAACCAAAGACACCTAAGACACTATAATGCTTGATCTGGTCTATTTTACAAATAGCAAGACTCTTAGTGTCTAATCTAATGGCATACAAGGTGCAGCCTATTAGAAAGGATAAAGAAATTAATCTTCAAAGCCAAATCTACACCTTATAATTGACCATCCTTCAACCCTTGATAAGGATGGAAGCAGTAGTGCTTAGAAAATAAGGATGGATCTTCTAGTGTGTGAAATTGGGACATTTGTATAAATTGCACCAACTTTTTACAGTGTGGTGACTCAATTGATCGAGGGATTTTACCTTGATTGGGGCCTTTATAAAATAGATATAAATTTTATCTTGATCAAATCACTACTATTTTATCTTGATCAAATAGATATTATTTCTTTAACCTTCTTTTAACCCTATCAAACAATTTTTTATTTGATCTTTTTTTGCCTAATTTATTTATCGATTTTCTTGGCCATCAAAGGAGTAGTTATATTCTCTTGCTTGTTTCCCAAGCTTCAAAGTAGGTCTCCACATAATCCACCCGTCATTTCAAAACTCCAACACAAACACATTGACAATAGCGGAGTGCAATATTTTTTCCACACGACTTTGTTATAAATTGAGAAAATATATTAACATCGCCGCTACAATGGTTGACATAATGAATTCTTGATAATGGGAAGAGGAAGATGAAAGATACGACAGTGCAAAAAAAAAATTAGACAAAGAAATATCATTTTGGAAATGTAAAAAATCGTTTAACAGAATTAAACGGAAAAATATAAATTCAAATCAAAATATGTTATTCAACATCTTTGAAGGGGTGATTATGTATGTCATAAAAGACGAGTGGAGGATGGGTTGTAATGTTAATATTTTTTAAGGGAGAGAGGAGTAATTTTCTCTAAAATTAAATGACCAAAATGAAACGAAAAAAATGGAAGAACCTAAATGAAATTTAAAAATAACTTAAAACCAAAGGTATAAATTAACTTTTTTTTCATATGTAATAAAGAATTTACGTTATTTATTTATTCATATACAACATGACTATGATCATGTAACAAAAAAATAATGTAAAAGAGCAAGATTGATTGTGTTTATATTTCTCTTATCTAAATCTAAAGATATAGAAATCAGTATTAAGAGGAAGGTTGAATATTGTGTTTCAAGCTATGTTCATCAAGCCAAGAAATGATGTCACCAAGAATTTGAGTAATTGTTTCATCAGACTCACCCTCAATTAGAGCATGTTGAGCATCTTTGTAAAGCTCAAGTTTCTTGTCTGAAGAACTTGCTTTTTCATACAATGCTTTGCTCACTGATGGATCAGTCACAGTATCAGCTTCTCCATGAAGGATTAATAATGGTAGAGTCACCTATAAACATAGTCATTACATGTGAAAATTAAAAAAATATCTTTACACTTCTAACATAAATATACTTCACAAAACATAATACGTCGATTTCTTCAATTTTTGAGAAACATGAGAAACTTGAAAATTTAGAAGCATGAGAAACAAGTTGAGTACATACTTCTTCCAATTTTTGTTCGATTTCTTCGGTAGTTTTAAGCAGTTCTACAGCAGTCCGCAGGCGCGGTTTATCCTTGTAACTAATAACATTATAGTGTGTCTGCATAGACATTAGATAAGTGTCACTGTCGAGAAGTTGCTAACCGCATATTAACCAAAAAATAACGCATCAAAAGTGTCGAAAGAAAATTAGCGCGAAAAGGAGGCGCTAGCACAAACCTGTTCCCTTTTCTTCGGATCTTTGAATGCTGCATCTCCTATATCCTGTGTCGGGACCATCTTATTCTTCGGAAGAACATTGGACATAGCAGTAAGCATTTTAACAACCAACTTCGGTGGAACCATTTTCTCTGAAATCTACACAAAGTTGCAGGTTAAATGTAGGTTATAAACAAATCATTTCACAACTCTTAACCATGACTGTGTTTGAGAAAAATTACTTTACACATTGGTGCACAAAGAATTGCACCATTCCATGCTTTAGGTTGTTTCAAGTGCGTCTTCAACGCAACAGCTCCACCCATAGATTCGCCAAAAAGAAAGCATGGAAGAGAATTGAACTCTGGATTTTCTGTCATATTTGAATAAACCAAACCTTAGCATCAATACCTTAGTTACTTCATATAGACATTAATAGTCATTTTACAACGGTCTTCGAGGGGATTTAAACTCCGCGCCACCTAAGGTTATAAGCTGTTTTCATTTACTTCCATAAGCACGTCAGACTAACTTATGAAAACAGCTTATAACTTATACAAAACCAGTTCGAGTTTTTCTTTTCTTATAGAAAATGTTATACGTAAGCATGTATATGATAAACGCTTATAACATATACGCGATTAATTTAGTTGTTTATCCGAATAGAACCTAAGTACCTTTGATTTTGGAGTACTGTTCAATGACATCATCAACAAGCTGATCAAAACTTGGAATGTAGCCATGAAGACCTTCTGAAAGACCGAATCCGGGATAGTCCATAGCGAAAACTCCATATCCACATGATGCAAGTTTTCTAGCTATTCCTGCAAACGGTTTCATTTTCACACACAATTTAGTTGATAATCCACAAGAAAACTCAATTTAGTTACTTATAGCAGCTATCATAAGTTTTGAATACCAGTTACATGCCTTCAAAGAAAAAAGTGCAAGTGTCTCCATATCCATGACAGAAAAATACTGCTGCTTTTGGCTTAGATTCTTTAGGAAGCCAACTTTTCCAAAAGATCTCACTCCCTTTTGAGTTCACCTCATAAGACTGTTTCATAGCATACACATTATGTTATCATGTTATATTAATAACAAAGAAGGACACCGATAAGTGGAAATTGATGATCTATGTAGCACGGACACTTCAAACCGAACGCGTGTCAGGTGTTTTACAAACCGGACACTAACACATGCGATTTCATTCAATCACTTTTTCAAATTATTAGTGATGTCTAAGTGTCAGTATAGTATTTGGTGTTCGAGTTTGTATCAGTGTTTCATAGTTGATGATTATTAACAACATGAAAAACAAGTAAATATCCAATTTGACCCTTGAAATTTTAGGATTGTATCAACATAGTCCTTCAAATAATCAATAGTCTAAAATGATCCTTGAAATTGCAAAATGTGAATCAAGTCCGTCCCTATGTCAGGACCTATTAAGTGCACCTATGAACATTATTCGATTACTTTCAAATTCATCCCCGACATTACCAACTTAATGTCATTATAGTCGTAGCAAATATCAACGAGGGGCGAATCTGATTAACATTTTGTTTTCCATACAACTTCAAGACCAAGTTGTATATTTACCATTTCAAAGTAAACTATTTACCTCTTTCATTTCTAATCCATCACATGGAGTCTGCAAAACAGAAAAGCATAAAATTATTGTTATTTATATTTAAATGAAATCAAATTTACTATCTTCAAGTTAAATATCATCACATCAGATAAAGTAAGTAACCATTCCATTCCCAAAAAATGTGATGTTAATGCCAAAATAAAGGATTAAGGAAGTACATGTGATGCAATTAGAGTAAAACACAACATGCCACATTGAATTCAACAATAACAACAAAAGCCTTTTTTTTTTAATTAATCAGATAAAGTCAAACACATAAACCAAACAGTACCACAATGTCTAGTACATGTTTGATAATAAACCATTCCACTCTCTCACACTTAATTAAAAAAATTAAAACAAAATTTTGATGTAATTGAATAAAAAAATTGTAAAATATTGGTAACATTTTTCTTATTTATAATAATGTATTGATATTGACCCAATTGGCTTTGAAACAACATCCTACACAACTGTTACATTAGAGTCCCATTTTCATATCGAGGACAAATTATTTCAGTGAAAAAATGTTAGAAACAACTTTAGACTTTGTTATTGTCAAAGGCTAAATTGACTTGCAAGAAAATTGTGAAAGATGAAATTGAATATTCTCTTAAAATAATTTATGTAAGTACATATGCACATAAAACACATGGAGAATTTTCTTAGTAGCTGACGAAAAGTACAGTACCACCTATCATTAAATAGCTAGAAACTAGAACAGGTCCTATCTCTCTTTCAAGTTTCACCTACCCTGTTAGGAGTAAGAAGTACCACCAACTACCAATATGAAAGTCAATGTATTAATTCCACCCCACGTAACCATATTAAGGAACATGATCACAAAACAACCTTGTACTAAAACCTCAGACATAAACAAACAGACACATATATAGACACGACACTAAAACAAACGCGTTGATAACACCGATAATAAATTGAGAAAATAAAGTAATTACATGTAATAAGAAAATGTTAATATTATGTTGGTAATAGACGGCAACAACATATGTTAGATACTAGACACGTCTTTGATGCCTAATGACATGTATACGGCAACAAAATATGTTGGATACTATACATGTCTTTGATGCGTAATGACATGTATACAACCAAAGTTCCCAGAAAAAATCACCAACTAAATGCAATCTTCCCAGAGACAAAAACTATAAAAATTCAATAACAGAAATCAAATCAACTTTAAAAATAAAAAATAAAAAAAAGGTTTTATTCATTTCATCAATTTTATTATCCCAACAACAAAAACAAAAGCAAAGACATAAATACCTTAAATAATATATGGTCGATACCAAGCTGAATGTCCTTAAAAGCCTCACGAGCTTGTCTTCTAGCAGGAACTTCATCCATTTTTGCATCCAATATCTTCTGCAATTCATCATCAACACCTGGTAACCTCTTCATCCTTGATAATTTTTTTATACCTTCACCTTTCTCTCTCACCCTTGAATTCTACACTTTGATTTGGCTTGTTTTAATGGCCCAGAAACCAAAATCAAATCAAACTAAATCTCATACACCTCATGAAAAAGTATATAAAAAAAATTAATGTGAATAGAATATTTGTTTTAGATTATGAAATGTGCCAAAAACTAGAAGGTGGAATCTATGAAGCTTCGTAGGTTATGACTTATAAGACAATATTTATATTAATCATTAGTTTGGTTTTCATAAACAACAAAGAGGATCCGAAAACTAAGGTAAATCTGAGTCAGGATTTAAACAAAATAAAAAGGATAATGACACGCAAAATATAGAAAAATAAAAAGATGCTTATACGATTAGTCAAAAAATAAATAAAGATTCTTATATACGTGTAACACACACTGAGATCTTCTGAACCATAGATATTTAATTATGATTTTTTTAATTGAAAACTTATTAATAAGGTTAAAATGCCTTGTTAATTACTGATACATTGGATTTAGTAAAAATAAAATAAAAAAGTTACTGATACATTGGTTCTTTCCACTTATGCTGATTATATTAAGAATTTTTTTTTTTGACAAACTGATTATAATAAGGTTAAAGTGTAAAAGGTTTTTATTTGTGTATCTTGGTTGAAGTTGATGTGAGTGGACATTTTTTTAATCTATTTTTTAATTATTAAAAAAACAGTTTTTTATTTCTATAGTTTAAATTAAATTAAAATCTAACTTTGGAATGACATAAAAGAAAATATAAAAGAATATTAACTTGATTTTCACTATTTCTATCATGAAATTTTATTATAATTATCTTATGTATCACTAAGGTTGGAAAGAGAAAAGTATACACTAAAATATCGACAAACAAAAAAGTTGACAAGTATGCTTTCAAGAAAAAGAAGAATGAGGAAAGTATTCCCACCTCCTTTCAAAAAGAAAAAGTATTCCCATTTGATTTATTTTACAATTATTTTATAAGAAAACGTTTATTTGTATTTATTTATAATTTTAAAATGAATTTAGTTATTTTACCTATTGACCATGTAAATAAAAGTTTTCACATTATTTATTATATGATTGGTGAAACTTTGTTTTTGAGAGCGACTAGTGAAAGATTTTAAAAATAACATTATTTATTAAACCTCTTTGGGCTGGTATTGATTTGAGACCTGAGACTGTGCTTCATCTCAGTATAAGCTCGATTCTTTCGTATGTCAACTTAGATGAATCAATTTAGTTTTTTAAAAAACAATATTTATTAATCATTTTAAAGTAATATTCATTATTATTATTTATCAATTATACAATACTCTATTTAATCATTAAAAATTTATCAAAAATGTATATAAGAAAAATTAATGCTCACGCAACATTTAAAAATGGAACCAGGGGCAGGGGCATTTTTGGTGAGTTTTCTTACCAATGGAAGTTGATTAGGGAAACCAGGGATTTCTAAAGCTGGAAACTTGTTTGTTTTTCAGTTTCCTAATGAAATAGATGTAGCAATAGCTTGACGGAACCCTAGAGTCTTTACTTGATCCAGGATGTGTGATGTATATGCCACTTTGATTTTGATTTGAACACGTCACCATATGACTTGCTGATTTTAGCCGTAAGCGTCGAATTAGGTTCAAACAAAGATATGGTGGACATTTAAAGATAATGTCCAAGGAACAAATTAAGTTAGAAACTTTACCAAAAGAATATACTAATATAGGACTGCTGATTTATGGCAAATTAAAATTACAAAGGTGTAGGGTTTGTAGGCTAACAACCTAAACATTAACTCTTCTAAAATAAATAAAAAATAAATAAATAAACCTATTTAGAAAAATAAATCATGTTTTACTTCTTAAAATCAATTTAAGATAAAGATATTTTGTAAGTTTTATCATATTCTGGTTTACATCTCCTTCAATTTCTCCATTGCATTGTACTATAGATGTAAGATATTTAAATCGTGTAATTTGTGGTATGATATAATGTTTAACATTCACCTCTAAACTTAACACGCTTCGTCTTTTGCTAAAATTACATTTCATATACTTTGTCCAGTTTCTGCTCAAGCGAAAGTCATGTGTTTCTAAGACTTATCGCCAAGTCTTTAATCTTCCATTTAATTCATCACTCGACTCTCCATGTTGAACAATATCATCTGCAAAAAGCATATATCTTGGTGTCTGCTCTTGGATCCATTTGACCAAAGAAAAACAATAGACTTTTAAGCCAAAAACAGAACAATGCAACAAAATTCAAGATCTAAGATCAAAATGAAAAAATAAAAGAATTTGTTAGAACTCTTTCTTTCCAACACGCGTTCTAACATTCACTATTTTATTAAGTGAAACTAATGTAGATTTCACGCTTTAGAAATAAATCACATATAAAGTAGTAAGACTCACGGTTTTCCCTCAAAAAAAAAATAGTAAGATCGCGTATATTTTAACTAATAAAAGAGTGATTGTTGAAAATATGATATATCGTACACTCCTCATAAAAAGATATTGGCAAAATTACATTTGAAGTCCTTTATCTTATTTATTTGTAACACTTTGTTCCTTTATCTTTATTTTTTCCCGTTTAGGTCCTTTATCTCTCATAAAAGCACAAATAAACCCTTTTTCTCATTTTTTATTAAAAAATACATAATTTTATTTGTTTGAAATATATTTTTATTAAGAATAAAATAAATTCAGAAATAAGATGAACATGTTCATCATCTTCGGTGGTGTTAGTGGGATGTCAGTTCTTTCGTTGTGTTTGGGTTTTTTTGTCGGCTTCGGTTCCTGATCTGTGTTGATGGGTTGTGCTCGCAACTTGCCTCCACCGTTTCAGAAGGTTTGTGTTTTTGTGGTTATCGTCGCAGTTGTTCCTTCGTCGTCGGCGGTTGCTATTTTCGTTTGTTTTTCTTTCAGAGATTGGGGTGGTTTCGTTCCTGGCTTGTGGTTTGATTCGTAAACCCGAAAGGGTATGTTGGTTCTTTTAACCTGAAAGGGTATGGTTGGTGACTATTGTGTTGACCCATCGATCTGGTTGAATATGTGGTTCTAACGTGAACGGTTGTGCTTGGTTTCTGTTTTCTTTGATTCTCTGATGTTCAGATCTGTTGAGATCTGCAGGTCTCAAGATGCAGGTGGCCTCCTTTCCGGTGCTGGTTCATTTTAGTCCTGTCGGACTGTTATGCTCGAAAGAGCTTTATACTTGCTGATATGTTCAGGGAGTTGGTACGTGGATCCGAATTCCGTGTTGGCGGCCGATTCATTCGCCAGTGAATCCTAATTGCTCTCACAGATGCCATTCATTTTATTTTATTTTGTAACTTGGTTTCATGCTCGTACGCGAGTGCGCTAGGTTGCACTTGAAACGAGTGTTTATATGTTAGATTGATTAGGGTGGTTTTGCTTTATCACGATGTATTCTCGTATGGGTTGTACCTGGGTCAGGTCAAATGTCTCCCCAATCTTTGTATGTTGTTATCTTTTTATTATATTTATCTTTTGCCTAAAAAAAGAAAAAGAACATGTTCATCATCTTCATCTTCTTCCTTTCAATCTTCATCATCTTCCTTGATTCAAAAAAAATTCTACACAAATATATCTACAAATATCATAAATCTATCTTATATTTACCTCAAATCTTCTTCAAAACCACATATTCTCAATAAATCCATAACCCCTTGAATCAAACATATGCATGATGTTTCCCTAACACCATAATGCCAGACAAACATAATTAATGATAATTAACACTCCGGCAATTACAAGAGGAACTCATCCACCTTGATTAACTTTGAAGATTACAGAGAGGAAGTATGAGAGTTCCACAATCAATGATAAGCAAGTGAAGAGTGCAAAAATCCTATGGAATGTGGTAACGAGAAAGACAATCACCACTGCAGTACCTATTAGCGAAATTGTAAATTCACATCAGGCAGCCGCAGGTGTTTTTCTCAACGGGTTATGGATTTATTTAGAATTTGTGGTTTTGATTTTTGTGTTTAGAATAAGATTTAAAGTAAATATAATATAGATTCATGATATTTAGAGATATATTTGTGTAGATTTTTTTTTTTTCGAAGAAGATGATGAAAATTCAAAAGAAGAAGATGAAGATAGAAATAAGAAGATGAAGTTGATAAATTTGTGTAGAATTTTTGGATTTATTTTATTTTTAATATAACTATATTTAAAAAAATCAAATTATATATTTTTTTTTAAAAAAATGAGAAAAACGGTTTATATGTGCTTTTATGAGAGATAAAGGACCTAAATGAAAAAAAAATAAAGATAAAGGACTAAAGTGTTACAAATAAATAAGATAAAAGACTTTTAATGTAGTTTTGCCAAAAACATTTTGAAGACACAAGTACTTTCGAAAGAACATTTACATAATGAAGAAGTAAAAGAAGTGTTTTTAACAATGGCGGTTTCCCAGCATTTGTAATTTTGATCGTTCAACCTCGAATAATCCAACACTTATTCAAGAGGTAAATTGTACTGATATTTGTCCTATCTCTAAGGTGGATATAACCCTCAATTTATCAACCAGTTTCGACCATTTCTCTTTGTATGTTAACTACAAAATTGTTACAAACTCGCAAAATTGTCCTGCAAAATTGTTCATAACACTGTGGTATTGGGCTGGACTTTAAAAATGAATTGGATTTCAATTGAAAACCAGCCGCCAAAAAACAACTGTTTTTTTAAAAGGTAAACTCGCAAACTCGGATGAGTTTACCTGATTTTAAGCCGTGTTAACTCGGTCAACTTTCCAATTTTACCAAAAAATGAGTTTACCTCCGAGTTTACACAACTTTAGCACCTAAAAACATAAACTCGAACGAGTTTACGTTTTAACACTCGTTCATGTAAAGAATTAACCAATACAAAACAACAACAATTCATCATCAACAATACTTCATATAATCCAACTACAATTAGCATTCAACTTCGTTCAACAATGCAACAACAATGACTCAACAATGCAACAACAATGACTCAACAAATGTAATGTAATTATGCATGTGGTACCAACAGAGCTACAACTCCCTTCGCTAATGTCGTAATTCGGTTTGACAGGCTACAACCCCCTTTGCTTAAAATTAATAGAGCTACAGCTCCCTTCGCTTAAGAAATAACAGAGCTACAGCTCCCTTCGCTAAACAATGCTTATGCAATGACACAACTTAAAATGAAACAACAGCAACATCATATAAACATATTAAATCAACCACAAAAGATTTTCGCATAATATGACTAAGAAAACTCACTTCCTTCAGCCAGAATTCGCACTTCGATAACTTGGCATGTAACTTTTTCTCTTTCAGCACTTGCAAAACAATTCTCAGATGTTCGGCATGCTCCTCCTCGGACTTGGAGTATATCAGAATATCATTTATAAACACAACAACAAAACGATCTAGGTAAGTATGAAAAATACGATTCATATATTCCATAAACACTCCAGGCGCATTAGTAACACCGAAAGGCATCACAGTATATTCGTAATGTCTGTAACGTGTCCTAAAGGCCATCTTCTGAATATCCTCATCTTTCACTTTGATCTGGTGATAGCCCGATCTTAAGTCAATTTTACTGAACACACGCGCACCCACTAACTGATCCATCAAATCGTCGATCCTCGGAAGTGGATATCTATTCTTTATTTTTACTTTATTAAATTGCTGGTAATCTATACATAACCTCATGCTACCATCTTTCTTCTTAACCAACAACACCGGCGCTCCCCAAGGCGATACACTCGGTCTTACAAACTTCTTATCAAGCAAATCTTCTAACTGCTTTTTTCAACTCAGCTAATTCGGAAGCTGACATACGGTAAGGTGCCATGGAAATAGGCTTCGTACCTGGAATAAGATCAATGGAAAATTTTTAATGTTGATTTCAATTGATTCCATGGACTAATTACTTGATTTGCTTTGAAAACTTATAACTTTGGAAAAATGGCAAAAGTGAGACGAACTTCAAGCGAAGCTTCATCTGGGCAGACCAGAATCTCTCGGTTTTGACCCCTTTTTCACCCCAAAACTTAATTTTCAAATCCCCAATTCACCAAAACAAGTTCCAGAAAGTGTTTATGGGTCAATATAGTTATAATGCATCAAAACAAACATGAATCATGCATTAGAAAACTACAATTCAACATCTTTCACCAAAATTATGAAATTTTCCCAAAACACCAACACAACCACAAATTTCATCTCAAATCCAAAAACAATGATTCCAGTTACACTAATTCGATTCCAATAGTTTAACAATCATCAATAACAACTAATGAACATCATTTCATGCTCAATCCAACATTACAACTTCATTTTTCATCAAATTTGCTCAAGAACACAAAACACCAACACTTATGCATTTCAACATGTTAATTCTCATATAACCACACATTTATCATGCATTTCATGTTCTCAAACATAACAACAACAACTATGCACGAATTTTACATTAATTATGCTCAATCCAACAATTCCACAAAAATGGGAAAAATGAAAAGTTATGAAATTATGAGTGAAGCCTAACCCCCTTACCTCTAGCACCAAGAATCACTAACCAAAGCTTCACTTTAGCTCCCAAAGGATGAATTCCCCCTCTAGCTAGCTTCCAACCCTCAACTCTTGCTCTCTTCTCTCAAGCCTCCAAGTCCTCTAACTTTGTGTTGTGAGAAATGAACAAAGTTTCTAACCTAGTTACTAACACTAAGTTTATAACTCTTTCTCCCTTAATGGGCCTAACACACAAGTGAATGGGCTCACACTAATCTACTAACAACACACTAACGGTAACTAAATAATAACCTCGTCTCTATTTAATTATTGTGCTCCGACAACTTAGTTAATAAAACGGCTCTATCTTAAAATAAATGATAAAACACTATCCTCATAAAATCACTAATTACCCCTCAAATGCACAAACATATAAAAATGCACACAGTTAACATAACGCACGAAATAAAATAATTAAAATAAAACAAACGCTAAAAACGGGCTGTTACAACTCTTCCCCCCTAAAAGAATTTTCGTCCTCGAAAATTACCTGAAGGAAACAACTCCGGATACGACTCCTTCATCCGACTCTCCGACTCCCACGTAGCACTCTCGCCAGTTGGTCCAAACCAAATCACCTTGACCAAAACGATCTCTTTGCCACGCAAACGCTTCACTTCTCTATCCTCAATCCTAACCGGCCACGTCTCAACAGTTAGATTGTCTCTTACCTCCAACTTGTCCACTTGAACCACATGAGACTCATCATACACATACTTTCGCAACTGAGACACATGAAACACATCGTGAAGATTCGACAAAGACGGTGGTAACGCAATCCGATACGCTACAACCCCAACTCTCTCTACAACTTCAAACGGCCCAACAAAACGAGGAGTCAACTTTCTACACTTCAAAGCTCTACCCACACCGGTTACCGCATTCACCCTCAAAAACACATGATCACCAACTTGAAATTCAATATCCTTTCTCCTCTTGTCATGATAACTCTTCTGCCTACTCTGAGACGCTTTCATCTTCTCCTGAATCATTCTAACCTTTTCCGTAGTCTCTTGCACCACCTCCGGTCCTAATAAAGCTCTTTCACCTGACTCGTACCAACACAACGGCGTTCTACATCTCCTCCCATACAAAGCTTCAAACGGTGCCATCCCGATACTAGAATGAAAACTATTGTTGTAAGTGAACTCAATCAACGGTAAACATTCTACCCAACTAACACCTTGCTCCAAAACACAAGCTCTCAACAAATCTTCCAAACTCTGAATAGTCCTCTCCGATTGACCATCAGTCTGAGGATGATAAGCAGAACTCAACCTCAACTTAGTTCCCAAAGCAACTTGCAAGCTCTCCCAAAACTTAGAAGTAAACCTCGGATCCCGATCTGACACAATACTAGAAGGAATACCATGCAACCTGACAACCTGCTCAATGTAGATCTCAGCCAACTTTGCAACAGACATACCGGTCTTGATAGGAATAAAATGCGCTGACTTCGTCAACCGATCAACAACCACCCAAATCGAATCAAAACCCTTCACAGTCCTCGGCAAAGCTCCAACAAAGTCCATAGAGATACTATCCCACTTCCATTCTGGCACAAACAACGGCTGCATCAAACCTGACGGTCTCTGGTGTTCAATCTTCGACTTCTGGCAAACCAAACAAGAATAAACAAACTCGGCGATCTCCTTCTTCATTCCAGGCCACCAAAACAACTTCTTCAAATCTTGGTACATCTTAGTTGCTCCTGGATGAATACTCAAACTACTCCGATGACCTTCGTCCAAAATACGCTTCTTAAGCTCAGGCACATCCGGCACACACACCCGATCACGAAACATCAAGACACCATTCTGATCCAATCTGAAATCCGCACCTTTACCTTGGTTAACCAACACCACTCGATCTACAAGTTCCAAATCCTCTTTCTGACCACTCTTGATTTCCTCCAAGATGTTACTTAACAACTTCAACATACCCAACTTCACACTTCCGGGTGTCAACTCACAACCCAAACTCAAATCTCGGAATTGCTCCACCAACTCTAACTCCTTAACCATCATAGCAGACACATGCAAGGTCTTCCTACTCAAAGCATCTGCAACCACGTTAGCTTTTCCAGGATGATAACTCAGCTGAAAATCAAAATCCTTAAGATATTCCAACCATCTCCTTTGCCTCATATTCAACTCTTTCTGGTCAAACAAATACTTCAAACTCTTGTGATCACTAAACACCTCAAACTTAGAACCATAAAGATAATGCCTCCAAATCTTCAAAACATACACAACTGCCGCCAATTCCAAATCATGAGTCGGATAATTCTTCTCATGCACCTTCAACTGCCTTGAAGCATAAGCCACAACCTGACGATTCTGCATAAGCACACCACCAAGACCCATCTTCGAAGCATCACAATACACAACAAACGATTCCTTCGGATTCGGCAAAATCAACACAGGCGCTGAAGTTAATCTCTTCTTCAACTCTTGGAAACTCTCTTCACACTTAGCATCCCAAACATAAGCTTGCCCTTTCCGAGTCAACTGCGTCAATGGCAACGCCAACTTAGAGAACCCCTCAATGAACCTCCGATAGTAACCCGCCAAACCAAGAAAACTTCGAACTTCAAAAACAGACTTCGGCAATTCCCACTTAATCACCGCATCAATCTTCGACGGATCTACCGCAATACCACCTCTCGAAATCACATGACCAAGAAAGCTCACTTCACGCAACCAAAACTCACACTTCGACAACTTAGCAAACAACTTCTTCTCCTTCAAAACTTGCAACACAATCCTCAAATGCTCGGCATGCTCTTCCTCTGACTTCGAATATACCAAAATATCATCAATGAACACTACCACAAATTGGTCCAAGTAAGGATGGAAAATCCGATTCATATACTCCATGAAAACACCTGGCGCATTAGTCACACCAAATGGCATCACAGAATACTCATAGTGACCATACCTCGTCCTGAACGCAGTCTTAGACACATCCTCTGCCTTCACTCTTATCTGATGATATCCTGACCTCAAATCAATCTTGCTAAACACCACTGCACCAACCAACTGATCCATCAAATCATCAATCCTCGGGAGCGGATACCGATTCTTGATAGTCACCTTGTTCAACTGCCGATAATCCACACATAGCCTCATGCTCCCATCTTTCTTCTTAACTAGCAACACCGGAGCACCCCACGGCGACACACTCGGCCTAATGAACTGTTTCTCAAGCAATTCCTCCAACTGCTTCTTCAACTCCCCCAACTCTGATGCAGACATCCGATACGGCGCAATCGAAATAGGATTCGTTCCGGGCACCAAATCAATTGCAAACTCAACTTCTCTCTCCGGCGGTAAATCTGAAACATCATCCGGAAACACTTCTGGGAACTCTTGCACTACTGGCAAGTCACTAACACCTTTCTCACCGCTTACCTTCAAAGAAGCAAACATTATGAACACACTAGCTTCACCATCTAGAGACTTCTTCACTTGCTCCGCGGTTAAGAACCTTCCACTCTCCTCAGCTACCGGCTTCGAAAACGTGATACTCTTAGTTAAACAATTGATGTTTACACCAAAAGTCAACATCCAATCCATACCAAAAATCACATCCATATTCTTCAACGGAAGACACACAAGGTCTAACTCAAAATCCACATTTCCAAAGTTAACGGGACACTTAGAACACATAAAGGAAGTAGTCACCGAACCATTGGTCGGGGTATCAATGACCATCCCTCTCAACAACGGAGTCACAACAAGATTCAAACGCTCAACACAACAAGCAGAGATGAAAGAATGAGTAGCACCAGTATCAACAATCGCAATCAAAGGAGTACTATTGATAAAACACATACCTCGGATGAGATTATCCGGCTGCTCCACCTCTTCCGCATTCAAAGCAAAGACCTTTCCTGCCGCCTTCTTCGGCTTAGTACACCTAGTACTCACGTGACCCTTCTCACCACAATTGTAGCAAGTAATCTCCTTCTTGCACTCAAAAGACTTATGACCCGCTTGTCCACACTTGAAGCAACTATCACCCTTCTTGCAATCACCAGCATAATGACCGAGAGTACCACACTTGAAACACTTGACCTCCGCCAAGCTAGGCTTGGAGCTTCCTCCACTTGCCTTCTTCTTCCCATTGTCCTTAACATATGGTTTCCCAATGCCATGGCCCTTTCCTCTCTTGTCATGCCTAGCCTTGTAGTAATCCGCCTTTGCCTTCCCGGCGTCATCAAACATCCGACACTTGTGCACCAAAGTGTCAAAATCTCTAATCTCATGAAAACAGACGTACTGATAGATCTCCGGCCTCAAGCCATTCTCAAACTTCACACACTTAGAAACCATAGCATCTGCAACATTGATATAAGGACAGAACCTCGAGAGCTCCTCATACTTAGCCGCATACTCAGCAACCGACATACTCCCTTGCTTCAAGTTCAAGAATTCAGCTTCCTTCTTGTTCCTCAAATCCTCCGGAAAGTACTTCTTCAAGAACTCATTCTTGAACCTCTCCCAAGTGATAACATCACCACCAGCTTCAATCCTCCTCTTGGTACCAGTCCACCAATACTCGGCCTCCTCAGCAAGCATGTGAGTAGCCAACCTCACCTTCTGGTCATCATTAGTCACCATAGCACGGAAAATCCTCTCCATGCATTCCATCCAAGTCAAAGCTCCTTCGGGGTCAAACCTTCCCTTGAACGTCGGCGGTTTGTTTCTCATGAAACGATCAAGCCTCCGTTCCTCCGCTTCTCCATGGTCTTCATGACCACCACCTCCTTGATCATCATGCTTGCAATCCGCAATTGTATGTCCCTTTTTGCCACAACGGAAACGATGCTTCTCATCGCGACTACAAGCGTTACTCTTATGACCCTTTTCTCCACACCGGAAACAAACAATTTCAGGAGGAGTATCTCTCTTTCTGGGCCTACTCTCATCATCCACCCTCTGCTTACCCTTATCAGCCGGAGCGTTGTAAGGCTTACCACGACTTTGTTGTTGCTTACCCTTCCGCTCATTCATAATCTTATAATGAGCTTTTGTGTCTTCTACATAGATTCTGCAGCTACTCACCAACTCAGAAAACTGTTGTATCTTCTGGTACCCAATTGCCCGCTTAATCTCATAACGCAAACCATTCTCGAATTTGATACACTTAGAGAAGTCAACAGTCTCAGCATTATAGTGCGGATAAAACTTGACCAACTCAACAAACTTAGCAGCATACTCCGTCACTAACATGTCGCCTTGCTTCAGCTCCAGGAACACAATTTCCTTCTTCCCGCGAACATCTTCCGGAAAGTACCTATTCAGAAATTCCCTCCTAAAAACAGCCCATGTAACTCCCTCACCTCCGTTCTCCAAAAGCGGACGAGTACTTACCCACCAATCATCAGTCAACATATGCGTACCAAAACGTACCATCTAAGCTTCAGTGCATTGCATGGCTCGAAAAATTCTCTCAACTTCCTTGAGCCATGTCTGAGCTCCGTCCGGATTATATCTGCCTTTGAAAGTAGGTGGATGGTTCCTCATAAAAGTTTCCAGCATACGGACCCCAACATTACCACCAGCATTAGGCTGTTGCCCCACAGCTTGAGCCATAGCTTGCAACGCATCAGAAATAGCAGCATCGTTCCTTCTAGCCATTCTCTATTCATTACACAACAAACAATAATAAGAAAAACACGACGATAGTATTCAATCATCACACAACACTAACGACTCAACTACTTGGCCGGACGGACCGACCTGCTCTGATACCAATTGTAACACCCCGTTTTCCCAACATATAAATAGTATAAAATAAATCAGAGTTCATCGTAAACAGGATGTCACATTTCGTTCTTCAAAACATCATTAAATATAAATAGAGTTAAAATCCATTATTTATTTAAATCAACTTCCTTCAAAATTTAAAACAATGTTGCAGAGGAAAATATTCAAGGTTTAAACAACACTTGGCACTAAGGCCTCAACGTCAACATCATAATAAAATTCCAAATTTAAAAGTGGTTCATCATCAACTTTTAAAAGAAAATACGTAACAAGGAAAAACAGAACACATAAACATCCTCATCCCGTTACGTATCAGAGCATGACTCCTATGACGACGCGAGGAATCTACTCACATAAGCGGTTACTCCTGGGTGTCTGCACGTTACCCACGTAGAGGCAACATTTAAACAGAAGGGGTGAGATTTCACATTCAATAATAATAAGCAACAATTCATGTAAAGAATTAACCAATACAAAACAAACAACAATTCATCATCAACAATACTTCATATAATCCAACTACAATTAGCATTCAACTTCGTTCAACAATGCAACAACAACGACTCAACAAATGCAATGTAATTATGCATGTGGTACCAACAGAGCTACAACTCCCTTCGCTAATGTCGTAATTCGGCTTGACAGGATACAACCCCCTTCGCTTAAAATTAATAGAGCTACAGCTCCCTTCGCTTAAGAAATAACAGAGTTACAACTCCCTTCGCTAAACAATGCTTATGCAATGACACAACTTAAAATGTAACAACAGCAACATCATATAAACATATTAAATCAACCACAAAAATTTCACATCAACATCATATACAATTATCAATAACTTTCATGTTTATACCAAAGCCCAACTCAAATCAGAATCATGCGAAAAAGACACAAGAACTCGAAAACAGGCAGTCTGTCACTGAACAGTTCGTTAGGCGAGCTCGATTACTCGCTTTGGCGAGCTCGTGTTTGGACCACTCGCTAGGCGAGCTAAAACAGGTAGCTTCGGGAACTAGACATTTTTCACCCAAAAATCCCAATTTTTAGCTTCCCAATACCCAAATTTGATTCTAAAAGTTGTCTAATCGATTCTAAACATGAAAAGGCACTCGAAAACATATAAAACTTGACCCAAAACATCATTTCTACAAAATCAAAATTTTACTACCGAACAGTTCGCTAGGCGAGGCAAACACTCGCCAGGCGAATTAACATCTGAGCCACTCGCTAGGCGGGGAAAACACTCACTGTGGCGAGTTGGGGTCTACTCACCAGGCGACTAAGATCACTTGTTGTGGCGAGCGATGGCATCTGCTCGCCAAGCGACCAAGAACACTCGTTGTGGCGAGCGACGACAGACAACTCTACGGACAGACCTCAGTTTTCACCACAAAACCCCAATTTTGACAACCCAAATCCCAAAATTGATAGGAAACATTACCTACTCATATTCTACAACATAGACATCATTTTCTTCACATTAATTCTTGGAATTACTTATACTTTCAACAATCTAATTGAATTTAAACCTAACTTATATAACATCAAAAATTCAAAACAACGATGTGATTAAACACTTTTCAGAATTATATACTTGTGATTAAAGAAGGTTAGTCTCACCCTTACCTTAGATTGGTTGAATTCTGAAATCTACAAGCTTTCTCTTCTCTGACTTCTCACTTTCTCTTTTCTCCCAAAAACGTTTTTACGTGTTCTGACTTCCTATTCCTAACCTCTCCTATTCTTAACCTAACAGATTCTCCTTATTCCAAAACTGCCCTTACTGCCTCATTATTCTATTTTAATTATTTCATTCAATATTAATGTCATAATAAACTACTAATATATACCAACACCTAATACAAAAGTCACACATCACAATTATTCAAATAAAATATACAAGAAGACACTAATCTCGATAAAAATAAATAAATAATAAAATAGGGCGTTACACGGTGGATGAAGTAGGTGGGAAGTTCTTGACCGCGGAGCAAGTGAAGAAGTCCTTGGATGGTGAGGCTAGCGTGTTTATGATGCTTGCTTCGTTGAAGGAAAGTCGTGAGAAAGGTGTTGGCGATTTGCCGGTAGTGTAAGAGTTTCCAGAAGTGTTTCCGGACGACATTACCGAGTTACCGCCGGAGAGGGAAGTTGAGTTTGCAATTGATTTGATGTCAGGAATGAGTCCTATTTCGATTGTGCCGTATCGGAAGTCTGCATCAGAGTTGGGCGAGTTGAAGAAGCAGTTGGAAGAGTTGCTTGAAAAGCAGTTCATTAGGCCGAGTGTTTCTCCGTGGGGTGCTCTAGTGTTGTTGGTAAAGAAGAAGGATGGTAGTATGAGATTGTGTGTGGATTATCGGCAGTTGAACAAGGTGACTATCAAGAATCGATATCCGCTTCCAAGGATTGATGATTTGATGGATCAGTTGGTTGGTAGAGGGGTGTTTAGTAAGATTGACTTGAGATCAACATATCATCAGATAAGAGTGAAGGCGGAAGATGTATCCAAAACTGCGTTCAGGACGAGGTATGGTCACTATGAGTATTTTGTGATGCCATTTGGTGTGACTAATGCATCAGGTGTCTTCATGGAGTATATGAATAGGATTTTATATCCTTATCTGGATCAGTTGTTCGTGGTGTTTATAGATGATATTTTGGTGTATTCAAAGTCAGAGGAGGAGCATGCTGAGCATTTGAGGATTGTGTTGCAAGTCTTGAAGGAGAAGAAGTTGTTTTCTAAGTTGTCGAAGTGTGAGTTTTGGTTGCGGGAAGTGAGTTTTCTTGGTCATGTGATTTCGAAAGGTGGCATTGCGGTGGATCCGTCGAACGTTGATGCGGTTATATTTGCGGGAAGTGAGTTTTCTTGGTCATGATTTGGAATTGACGGCAGTTATATTTGTGTTGAAGATTTGGAGGCATTACTTGTATGCCTCTAAGTTTGAAGTGTTCAATGACCACAAGAGTTTGAAGTATTTGTTTGATCGGAAAGAGTTGAATATGAGGCAGAGACGGTGCTTGGAATTTCTTAAGGATTACGATTTTCAGTTAAGTTATCATCCAGGAAAGGCGAATGTGGTGGCAGATGTTTTGAGTAGGAAGTCTTTGCATATATCTGCTTTGATGGTTAAAGAGTTGGAGTTGATCGAGCAGTTTCGAGATTTGAGTTTGGTTTGTGAGTTGACGCCTGAAAGTGTGAAGTTGGGAATGTTGAAGCTGACGAGTAATATTTTGGAAGAGATTAAGAAAGGTCAAAAAGAGGATTTGGAACTTGTGGATCGTGTGGTGTTGGTTAACCAAGTGTCATACCCCATTTTTTGACCATTTGTTTTGTTTTTTTTCTTCGTCTTTTGAACCCATTTCACCCAGTTATTTTCTCAAGTTTCTACATTTTATTTCACAATATTTTACAGTTTATTTCCCAACATTCTACTGTTTATTTTCCAACATCTAACTTGTTTATTTCTCAGCATTTATCCGCTCATTGTGCCATCTTTTTGCTCGTTTATTCCTCATTTTTATCCATTTAAATCTCTTTTTTTTTTACCAATATTTTATTTGTTCGTTTTACAACGGTTCACTTTATTTTTCCCATTTTTACACGTCTAAAAAAAACCGAGAAGTTTCGTCATTTAGAGACAAAATTTCGGCAGAGAGGTATTTTAAAATACCTCATTTTTTGGTTCTGAAGGGACAATTTTAAGTTTTATTATTTCTTTATTTATCTAATTTATTTATAGTCTTTTTTTAAATGTCTCATATTTTATTTTATTTATCATTTTTTATTTATCTTTACTTTTTTATTCTTTATTTTCGTTTTTTATGATTGGTCCAGGTCTGTCTTGCTGTCATTTTTGTATCAGAGACCCATTAGGGGCATTTTGGTCTTTTGCCCGCTTCAGAGAAACCCTCAAATGACAGTCTATAAATAGACTGTCATAAATTCGGCACTATTCACGAGACTGTAGCTGCAGCCGCACAAGTCCCATCAACAAACCCTAAATCCATTTTTTCTTCCAAAAACCAGAATCAAAACACAAAAAAATAAGAAACCTCAAGCACAACATGAACATCATCAACATTTTCCAGATTCCATGAGACTCAATACACCTCATTATCGAAATCTTTTACAGCCGAACACATAAAATCATCACATAAACACCATAAACATACAAAATCAACTCAAATCACCACATAAGCTTAAAACCGCTCAAAACCGAACCGGTTTTGTTTCACTATAGTCCAAATCGGATTTACCAAAGAACAACAACAACAGAACCATAATTTCTTCGTCTCAAAACGGAACCAAATCAACAGCATCAAAGAGTTTAAATCCGAAGTAAAAAAGAAAGAGAAGAAGTGGTTTGAAGTTTTCCGTTTTTCTTTGTTTCGACTCAACAAGGTAGCCCGTCGTTTTCCCCCCTTTGTTTTTTTCATTTTTTTTTGGAAAAAGTTCGAAACTAAAAACGTAGATCTAGCTCAAATCTCTCACCCCTTTTTAAAAATAATGTTGGAAATGGACTTAGGAGAATGAGGAGAAGAGATTGAACTAAAAAAAATTTTAAAAAATAAGTTAGAAGCTTCCGGTGCAACGGCGCCACCATGGTGGCTCACCGGCCACCGCGCCGGAAACCTCATGTCTCACCGATGAAGATGAATGTTCATCTTCTCCGTTCCTCCTTTTCCAGAAAACTTTAGAGAGAGAGAGAGAGGATTTGCGAGTTAGAGAGAGAATGGAAGTTGAAAATAAAGGAAAAAATCGGCGCTTCTCATTTTATAAGCAACATTTGAACTGGTCTGGTTCACGCGAACCGGACTGGTTCCGTTGGTTTTTTCCCTTTCACTCTCTACCCTCTGATCTCCATCATACGACTGTGATTTATTTCCTATTTTAATCCTGTATACGCTTGTTTATGGCATAACTGAACAACTCCAGGACTAGGCCGTTGGATCTAAGATCCAACGCCCCAGGATGCTCCTATCTTGAGATTCAGTGTGTTGGACTCTTGTGTTTACTATATGCTTGCCTTTTATAACCATTAGATCTTTGATCTAATGATCCCTATTTTTTTCGTTTTTAATTTCTTTTTTATTTTATTTTGTGTGGCTGCTATGAGCCTTTTTATGATTAATTTTGTACTCTTTGATACATCAAATGGTCCAGATTTAATCCAGTTGAGCCTATTTTATTTTTATGTATTTCTCCACTTTTTTCATTATTTTCTACACCATTTTTGGCCTTTTAATGTTTCTTTTATTTCTATCTTTATAAATTTTTCTAACTTCAAAATTTTTTCTTTTTTGCTTATTTTCATTACTTTCTTTTAATATTTGGTTATGTTATTATTAATTGTGGTTTGTTCTATGCTCATTTTATTTTATGCTTACTTGCTAATTTAATTTTGCTTTGTTTTTTTGCATGGATATTTATTTTTTGCCATTGGTTTAGTGTGTATAATTAGGGAATTGATGTAATATATTTTTGCGCATTTTTATTTATTTCCTTTATATTTCTATTGAGACCATTGAATGTATCTAGGAAGTTATGTAATAATGTAGTACCACATGCACCTACAGTTTATTTTTACCGCATTTACGCCGTAATCGCGATCGAAGACTAAATGAATTAGGGACAAACTAGAATAAAAACTCGACTAATATGAATGCCTTAAAATTGACCAACTAGTAATTTTAGGTTTGAGATTTTACCATGGGATCCAATATCCCCAGTTTTTATTTTTTACGCTTTCCGTTACGTTTACGTATAGTTTTTTTACCGTTAATTAAAAAATCATTTTCCCAAAAAAATCAAATAATCAAAACACAAAAAAATATTTTCTTAAGAAACCTTGGTTTTTAACCCAAGTGATCTTTTTCCTTTATTTTCTTAATCAAACTTCTAATCAATTTTAATATATATTTAGACTTGCTTTCATGTAATTAAAATCAATCAATTTCATACCATTTTATTCTTCTATACCTTGAGGTCTCGCAACCCTTCTAAAAACCTTTTTTCTAAAAACTTTAAAATCAACCCAGCTCACCAAATTAATTTTTGAGGTGAACTACATGATTTTGATCCCACTTATGGGTATGTAGGCAAAAGACTTATGTCTTTCCAAATCAATAAAAACAACAACAAAAACATACTCCTCGTCCCTCCATTTTTTCACTTAGACTTTAGGCAATATTTTACAAATAAATAAGTAAGTAATTAGCACAAGATAATTTAGGCAAGAGGCTCCTTCGGAGTACCGAAGTCGTTTAGGGTGCTTAACACCTTCCCTATTCGAAACCAACCCCCGGACCTTGATCTCATAAGGGTTTTTACTCACTTCTTCCCTTCCCACTAATAAAATTTGAGAGTTCAAAGATTGAAGGTTCAAAACCAATTATTGGATTGATACCCGAAAATTGCGAGCACACCAAGGTAAAGGTGTGGACTTTAGATTTGATGAGCATGGCGTTTTGATGTTTCGTGATCGAATGTGTGTGCAACATGTGCATGAACTTAAGAAGAGTATTATGGACGGAGGTGTAGGACACCGTTGTGTTGGTATGAGTCAGGTGAAAGTGCTTTATTAGGACTGTATATTGTGCAAGAGACGACCGAGAAGGTCAAGATGATTCAAGAGAAGATGAAAGCGTCTCAGAGTAGGCAAAAGAGTTATCATGATAAGAGGAGAATGGATATTGAGTTTCAAGTTGGAGATCATGTGTTCTTGAGATGTGAATCCTGTAATCGGTGTCGGACGTGCTTTGAAGTGTCCCAAGTTGACACCGCGTTTTGTTGGGCCGCTTGAGATTGTTGAGAAGGTTGGAGCTGTAGCGTATCGGATTGCGTTACCGCCGTCGTTGTCGAATCTTCATGATGTGTTTCATGTGTCCCAGTTGCAGAAGTATGTGTATGACGAGTCTCATGTGATTCAAGTGGATGAGTTGGAAGTAAGAGATAATTTGACAGTTGAGACTTGGCCAGTTAGAATTGAAGATGGCGAGGTGAAGCGTTTGAGAGGCAAGGAGATCGTTTTGGTGAAGGTGATTTGGGTTGGACCAACTAGAGATAGTGCTACTTGGGAATCGGAGAGTACGATGAAGGTTTCGTATCCGGAGTTGTTTCCTTCAGGTAATTTTCGAGGGAGAAAATTCTTTTTAGGGGGGAGAGTTGTAACAACCCGATTTTTCGCTAGTTTTAATTTTATTTGTTTAATATGTGTTTATATGTGCTTGTGTGTGATTAATTGTCCTTGGGTGTAATTTCGGAAGTTTTTGGGTTAGAAGGGTATTTTTGTCATTTTGCAAGCGAGGGTGATTTAGTAATTTCTTAATGAAGGTTATTTTTAGTGTTAGTGTGAGGTATTATTTTACTAAGTTACTAGTGTAGAAATTAGTTTGGACCATTAAGTTTCGATAACTTTAACCGTAGGCGGGTAATTAACTATGGGATAGTTAATAAGTGAATTGAGATCATTAAGACATAACGGGTTAAGCCCAATAGAGGTGAGCCTATTTAAACCTTAGTCTTTGAGGAAATTAGGTCACCTAGTATCATTTGTTCATTTCACCTAATATTTTGAGAGAGGTAGAGAGAGAAAGAGCAAGAGGAAGAGAAGAGAGTTTGTAGAGAGAGAAGCTTGAAGAACAAAGAAGGGTTGGAGGTTCTAGGAGCTCAACTGAAGCTAAGGCTAGGATTCTTGGAGATTGAGGTAAGGAGGCTAGATTTCAACCATAATCTCTTAGTTGTAGCTTCTACCCTAACTCTTTGCATAAGTGCTTATTGAGATAAGTGATTAATTTGAATTTTCTTGTTGAATTTCGTGCTCTAGTTGTAGAGATATGTTTGGGTATGTTAATTTATTTATAATCGAGTTGTTGATGATGGAACTACATGCTCAATATATGTTTATATGTATACTTTGTTGATTTTGCTCAAATTGGAATAATTAGTGTTGTTGTTGTTGATTTGTGATGAATTCATGTTTGTCATACCCCATTTTTTGACCTAACCAAAGCTTTCTTTCTCCTCATTTTCTAAAAAATTTCGAAAAAGTCAACATTGACCAAGGTCAACCGTTGATCGAAGTCAACCTTTGACCAAGGTAAACCAGTTGACCAAAAGTCAACTTTACAAAATAAACTTTTTCCCACACCAAATGCATTTCCATTAATGTTTTTCCCTAAGTTACTTGTTTTACAAGTTAACTTCAAATTTTCTTTTTTTATGCATTTTTATTTTATTTTTTTTACATTTTTATTTTGTTACTTCATTTTCAAGAAAACTCAATCTCATTACACTAAACATTCCAATTTCAATTCTTCTCTTTTCTATTACATTTCTAATCAAAAAAATCACAAACTTTACACCATTTTGTTTTATTATTTTCAAAGTCATAAAATTCATTTTCAAAAATACCAAAAAACACTAACTTTAGCAAATTCACCAAGAATGCACATTTCACTCCCATTTCATTTCTTTCTCCACAAATTGTGCATCTAGATTCTTCTTCACATATAACACCTCATCACTATCCTACACATCATCATTCACCACCAAAAATCCTCCAAAAAAGTCACAAAAAACTCATTTTTCACAAAAAATTCCAAACTACCCTTTCTTACTCCCCACTTAACCTAATTCTTCACACTTGGTGACCAAGTTACTCCCACTATAAGTACCAAACAACAACTCAAGAGAGGGGGCCGAAATTTTGAGAGAACAAAATCACCATTTTCATGAAAAATTCCAAAATCTTCATTTCTTCATGAAACTTCACCATTCTTCAACCAAAAGTTCATAATCACTTCCAACAAACCAAAAACACACAAAAACCCAAGAAAAACAACCCAAAACCGTGAATTCAAAACCACAATTTCTCAAGAAAAAGTGAGAGTGAGTTAGACCATTTCAAGGCATGAACAAGGTGAGTTTTGATGAATTCATACCCCTTGAAGTGTTGTGAACCTTTTGCATTTGCTTAATTCTTTGTTTTTTGTGTTTTTGATTTTTCAAGTTCAAAGTTGTGGTTCACTTTTCTCTTTATACAAACCTCCTCTGTGAAATCTAAGCTTGGATTCATGATCATGGAGAAAATCCAATCAAAACGGTGTTTTGGTTTGTGAGATTTGGTGACCATTTGGGTTTTCAAAAATTTTGTTCATGATACCTCTTCTTTCTCTCATGGCAATGTGAGCTTGTGTTGTTGTGGGAAGAAGAAGTTGACTTCTTCCCTCCTTGACCAAATGAGCGTTCCTTTCTTTACTTTTTTCCAAATCAAACTTCAATCAATTTTAATTATTTAGACTTTCTTTTCTTTAATTAAAATCAAACAACCTCAAATTTTTATTCTTCTATGCCTTTCAGCCTCTTGTCCTCTCAAAAACATTTTTCAAACTTTTAAAATCAATACAACTCACCAAACAAAATTTTTGAGGTGAACTACATGATTTTGATCCCTTTTCTTTAAGGGTATGTAGGCAAAGGATTTATCCTTCCAAATCAATAAAAACAACAAAAAACATACTTCTTTTCCCTCCATTCTTTCACTTAAACTTTAGGCAATATTTTACAAATAAATAAGCAACTAATTAGCACAAGATAATTTAGGCAAGAGGCTCCTTCAGAGTACCGAAGTCGTTTAGGGTGCTTAACACCTTCCCTATTCGAAACCTACCCCCGGACCTTGATCTCATAAGGGTTTTTACTCACTTTTTCCCTTCCCACGAATAAAAGTTGAGAGTTCAAAGATTGAAGCTTCAAAACCAATTAATGGATTGATACCCGAAAGTCACGAGCACAGAAATGGCGACTTCACTGGGGATCGAACCCAGAATCTCTGGTTGTGTGCTCGTGATTTTTGGGTATCAATCCATTAATTGGTTTTGAACCTTCAATTTTTGAACTCTCAACTTTTATTCGTGGGAAGGGAAAAAATGAGTAAAAACCCTTATGAGATCAAGGTTCCGGGGTTGGTTTCGAATAGGGATGGTGTTAAGCACCCTAAACGACATCGCTACTCTGAATGAGCCTCTTGCCTAAATTATCTTGTGCTAATTAGTTGCTTATTTATTTATAAAATATTGTCTAAAGTCTAAGTGAAAGAATGGAGGGAAAAGAAGTATGTTTTTTGTTGTTTTTATTGATTTGGAAGGATAAATCCTTTGCCTACATACTCTTAAAGAAAAGGGATCAAAATCATGTAGTTCACCTCAAAAAATTTGTTTGGTGAGTTGGATTGATTTTAAAAGTTTGAAAATGTTTTTGAGAAGACAAGAGGCCGAAAGACATAGAAGAATAAAAATGTGAGGTTGTTTGATTTTAATTAAAGAAAAGAAAGTCTAAATAATTAAAATTGATTAAAGTTTGATTTGGAAAAAAGTAAAGAAATGAAGGCTCACTTGGTCAAGGAGGGAAGAAGTCACTTCTTCTTCCCCACGACAACACAAGCTCATGTTGCCATGAGAGAACGAAGAGGTATCATGAACAAAATTTTTGAAAACCTAAATGGTCACCAAATCTCACAAACCAAAACACCGTTTTGATTGGATTTTCTCGCTGATCATGAATCCAAGCTTAGATTTCACAGAGGAGGTTTGTATAAAGAGAAAAGTGAACCACAACTTTGAACTTGAAAAATCAAAAACACAAAAACAAAGAATTAAGCAAAATTAAATAATGGAAAAGTTTCACAACACTTCAAGGGGTATGAATTCATCAAAACTCACCTTGTTTATGCCTTGAAATGGTCTAACTCACTCTCACTTTTTCTTGAGAAATTGTGGTTTTGAATTCACGGTTTTGGGTGGTTTTTCTTGGGTTTTTGTGTGTTTTTGGTTTGTTGGAAGTGAATATGAACTTTTGGTTGAAGAATGGTGAAGTTTCTTGAAGAAATGAAGATTTTGGAATTTTTTATGAAAATGGTGATTTTGTTCTCTCAAAATTTCGGCCCCCTCTCTTGAGTTGTTGTTTGGTACTTATAGTGGGAGTAACTTGGTCACCAAGTGTGAAGAATTAGGTTAAGTGGGGAGTAAGAAAGGGTAGTTTGGAATTTTTTGTGAAAAATGAGTTTTTTGTGACTTTTTTGGAGGATTTTTGGTGGTGAATGATGATGTGTAGGATAGTGATGAGGTGTTATAAGTGAAGAAGAATCTAGATGCACAATTTGTGGGGAAAGAAATGAAATGGGAGTGAAATGTGCATTCTTGGTGAATTTGTTAAAGTTAGTGGTTTTTGGTATTTTTGAAAATGAATTTTATGACTTTGAAAATAATAAAACAAAATGGTGTAAAGTTTGTGATTTTTTTATTAGAAATGTAATAGAAAAGAGAAGAATTGAAATTGGAATGTTTAGTGTAATGAAATTGAGTTTTCTTGAAAATGAAGTAACAAAATAAAAATGTAAAAAAAAATAAAATAAAAATGCATAAAAAAAGAAAATTTGAAGTTAACTTGTAAAACAAGTAACTAAGGGAAAAACATTAATGGGATGCATTTGGTGTGGGAAAAAAAGTTTATTTTGTAAAGTTGAGTTTTGGTCAACCGTTGACCTTGGTCAAAGGTTGACTTCGGTCAACGGTTGACCTTGGTCGATGTTGACTTTTTTGAAAAATTTTTAGAAAATGAGGAGAAAAAAAGCTTTGGTTAGGTCAAAAAATGGGGTATGACAATGTTTAAACGAAGTTGTTGTTGAATTAGATATGTTGTTGTTGTTGATTTGTACCATGGGTATTCCATTTTGTGAAGTTGTTGTTTGTGCTAAGTTGATCATGTGAAAGGATCAAAATGAACTTTTGTTATGTGAAGTTGTTGTTGACGGAATTTTTGATGTTATTGGATGAATTGAACTTAGTAGAATTTTTGTTTTCATGTTGTGGTTATGTTAGTTAAGTCGTTTGGGAGAAAACCGGTTTTTCGTGTGAAATGTTGGTGTTTAAGCGTTTTGCAATTAAGTGATTAGGTGAGGTTTTGGAAAATGATTTTTAGGATGAGGTTGGTTAAGTTGTTTTAATATTGAAATGTCATGTTTTCAAGTGTAGTTTGTATGGTCTAAGTGTTAGGAATGCATTGGCGAAAACGAAATTGAAATCATATTCGAAAACGAGATTTTATGCGTGAAAACGTAAAAATACATTTTTGTTGTACTGGTGAGGTGACACGACCGTGTCAGGACCTCCTGTTAGGGGTGACACGACCGTGTGTCTAGATAACACGACCGTGTCAAGGTCTCCTGTAAGGGTTGACGCGACCGTGTGTCCTGATGATGCGATTGCGTCAGTTCTGCAGAACCCCGAAACCTAGTTTTTCATGTTTTTGTGTACTTTTAAGCATGTCAATGGATTCCAAACACCTAACCCTATTCAATCAATGTATAATCAAGCTTCTAAGAGTGTCATAGCTTGATTCTACCTTGGTTTATAATTGATTTTTCATTTATGTGTAGATAACTTTGTTTTGAGCCGAAAATTGTTTAATTGGCGTTTTAGTCGCAGTTGGCCGGTGAAACGCACATGTATGCACACCTACACTCATATGTGATTAATGTGTATACATAGTTGAGGCAATTGAGTTGTTTGCTTAGTCTTTGGTTCAAATGTCTTAGTTGTTTTAAAGTTGTGAAATATGAGACGAACTTGGTTGAATTTAATCTTTAAGCCCGATTACCTTACAAATCTTTTTGGAATAGTTTGATATGATTATATGAAGATGTGTGAATGATTGCTAGGTGTTGCATATGATGTTTATCATAAAGTGTTGTATTTTTCTCCTTTACTTGAATTGTGAGAATTTTATGAAGTTGTTGAATTATTATGGTGATGTTGTTGGTGTTTATATATGCTTATGTGCATATATGTTGTTGGTGAATTTTCTTACATGCTATTGATGTTGAATTGTTGGTGTAAGCATGTAATGAATAATGTTGGTGTTGATTGTCGAAGTTGTGTGAACATATGCATTGTTGTCAATCGAGTCATATGTTCATGCATCATAACATGTTGTTGTAGAATACGTTGTATTCAATTATTCAGGTTGTTTACGATGTTCAGGGCATCAGGGGTGACGACCTCAGAGGTGATTTGGTACCACATGCATATAGGTGTCGTGTCTAGGCGCATTGCATGAAGTTGAAATGAGTCCTAATTGCCTATATACTTAGCGTGAATTATATGCTTGGTGTTGTTGTGTACTTGGTGAATAATTGTGATTGACCATATACTGGTTGAACTTGGTTAGTAATAATTCGGTGAATATGTGAAGATGTGTACTTGTTGATGTTTATGATGAATCATATAATTTTATATCTATTGATCATTGTTGTTTATACTGTCTGATTATAATTGATGTGAAGTTAACCCCCAGTGGTATGTGGTGGACCGCCTACCTGTTTGCATGAATGGGTAGACGGCATGCAGGATTAGTTTGATTGCTTGCTTGGTGAGTTGCTTGAGGATAGCGGGAGCTTCATCCGTTCCCTTTCAGTTCGAGTCTTAGATTAGGCTCTGATTAGGTGTCAGTCGTTTTATTATTTCTGGACTTATTTATGTTGTGGTGATTTTGCCCATATGTCGGGCTTTGGATATTATTTGGATGTATTTATGAGTTGATGACATGGTTACTTGAGGTGTATGTTATATTTCCGCTATGATGTTTTATTGTTGAATTTTTTATGCATATCAACTGAGAATTATTTGAAGACGTGACTGATGTCTATTTCTTAAATATTTATTATATTCGCGTGATTTATCGCTTTAATAAAAATAGGGCGTTAAGATTACAAAATAATTAAGTGAGTCATGTGTCAATCCTCACTCACTATAATTCTTCAAATAAAAAGTTATGAATAGTTATTCTAAAAACATCATGAATAATAATAGAACTACAAGAAAAATGGGTTCAGAAATTTATTTCATTAAGACAATAATATAAATGGTTTTTGTTGCTCTTATATTTGGGATCATAACCATCATCAAGTTCAAAATGACAAAAGAGTACACAAACCCAATATTTCACCAAACTATTGAACACATAATCTTAATTATTTATTAAAGAAATGTTGGGAGGAATATTAATTCTTAACCCAACTAACATTTTTGTCATAGTACTTATCATCAAAACTATGAAATAACCCTTCTTTCTTAGCAAACCAAAAGAGATCGGGTCCTACATCATATTGGGGATCATATGCAATGAAAGAAGCATGTAAACCTTTCCATTCTGCACGACAATGTTCAGTTTTGCCTATAGGAAATCTCCAAACGAAGAAATAATTTGGTGCTATGTGAGTGACAAAACCACCCTCACTCGTACATGAAAGTATAACTTCATCTGAAATAAAATTATTGAGGCGAATATAAATAGTATTATCAGCATTGCCTAAGCCATATACAAAGGTAAGAGCAACCAACATGACAACATAGTTTAAGTTTGACATGTTGATAATTTGAAGTAAATATTATCTCATTAATCACACACCCTGTATATATACACACACTAAGTGTATGTGTGAATTCATTAAATATAATTTTTAATAAAATTATTTTTTAATAGGATTTTAAGACTTGATAATATTATAAATAAAAAAGAATTTTATAATATTACTTTTTATGTTTTTTATATTTAATGGATATATATATATAATATATTAATTATAGTAGCATTGTTTTTTTCTTCAAAAAAAAAAGTAGTATTGTTTTAATAATCAATTCATTTGACTTGACTTATATTTAATGGGTATAAATGTAATGCATAATATATTAATTATGGTCAATTCAGTTGAAGTTGACTTTCATGTATAAATTATTTATATAAATTTTAGTCAATTCATTTTAATAGTCATCTGAAATTCATTTATATTACATGTAATTCATCTCAAACTATTTTAGGGTGCGTTTGATTTCCTAAAAAATGAAGGACAGGACAGAACAACTTCAGTTATCCAGTGTTTGATTTGTAAAACTGTTTCGGTATAAGACAAACTGGAAGCAAGGGACAGGACAAAAACTGATATTTTTGTCCCTCACCAAACCACAGCACAACTTTTTGTCCCACGTACAGATTGCCTAAAATACCAAAATAGCATTTCGTCCCCCAAAAATTGTATAAAACAAAAAATTATTCAATGCCATAAAAATTTGTCATGTGTTGTTCTCCCTTGTATTGTGATGTTCTTTCTTGTACTGTTTTGTCCAGTACTTGTTGTTTTGCAAACCAAATGCACCCTTAATAGTCAATTCAGTTGACTTGAATTAAATATATTTTTTGACAAAAAAAAATGTAATTTATTTATATTGACATAGAGTATACATTAATATAATATAAATTCAAAGTCGATAAATATAAAATGGATGGATCTGCGAGTAAACTCAAAACATGCATAAAATGGTAGTGTACATATGCCTACAAATAAAACTATATTCAAGTCTCCGAATTTCAATGCCCATGACGCTAAAATCATTAGTTGAATCTGCACTTAATCAAAGTTAATCCTTCAACTTGAACAAATAAACACCGCACAAAGACGAGAAATTAAAAAAAAAACGTATAAAGATGAGAAATTAAAACTTAAATAATCATGCTAAGACGACAAAATTGCAAAATAAACAAAGAAAGATTGAATATACGTGGAAATCACTTAATTAACTAAAAGAGAAAGAAAACACAATTTGAAAGGGTGATTCCAAATCATCCCTATTTGGTCGATTAAGAAAAAGCAAAAAAAAAATAGTGACTTCATTCCAAAGGCGGGAGCTAGGTGGGACTGGGGAGGGTCATGGCCACCCCAAAGTCTCAAAAATTTCATTTTTATAAACACATTTCATCTATGAGCTCTAGGTTGTATCTTTGATCCCTGGTTTGTTCTTTTCTTCTTCTTTTTTTTCCTAAAAGCATTAATTAAGGTTAAATATTTTTGGTTTCTATAAATATGTCAACTTTTTGTTTTAGTCCTTCTAAATTTTTTTTTCAACTTTTAGTCCTCCAAAAAATTTTGATCTTCACTTTTGATCCTCCTTTCAAGTGTCTCAATCTGATGTATCAATTTGAGTAATAATAGATTTGACGACAACTAAACTACATATTAGTTATGTTGGTGAAAGGTAGGCGAGTTTTAGCATGGGGCAATTGTCAAATTGCCCCAACTTAGATCAATTTTGTTTTATTTACTATTACTTGTATACCCTATATTTGATATTACAATTTATAGCCCTATTCAATTATAATTTGACTCAAATTAATTTACTTATAAATATGTTATTTTTTAATTTCCCGTTTAAAAATCTAATACATCCAGCCCATTCTTAATAATCTTTTTAATTTGAATACATAGTCTTAATATATTTTTTTTAAATTTGAAAACATAGACATGATTAGTTCTGGGATAAAAAAAATATGTCGTAAATATATATATTTACTACATTATTTATAAATAAATCAATTTAGTTTGTATCTAACTTTGTAATATTAATCCCTGCAACAAAACTTTGTAATACTAATTAGGGTTAAATAATTTTTTGGTTCCTATAAATATAGCGAATTTTTTTGAAGAAGTTAAATTAGCCCACCCAAATTGACATAGGAAGAATCGAACATGAGATCTTGAGAAAAAACACACTCTCAGATCCCAAGCCAAAGTAACATGTTTTTGTCCCTCTAAATTAGCTCACCCAAAGTGACATGTTTTTGTCCCTCTAAAAAACACAGCATACAGTTTTAATATTAATTAAATGGAGACTAAAAATTTTAGTCTCTATAAATATGACGAATTTTATTTTTAGTTCTATAAAAATGACACGTTTTTGTCTCTCCAAAATATTTTAGTCTCTATTAAATTAAAAATTAAAATTGATATTTTATAATTAAATAGAGCTATAAATTGGAATATAAAATTGTAAGATGTACAACTAATAGCAAATAAAACAAAATTGATCTAAGATGGAACAATTTAACAATTGCTCCATGCTAAAACCGCCATGAAAGTAATAGATTACAAACTTTACCAAAGATAATGTACAAGTGGTTCCAAGAACTCATGTGAGAAACAATGTTGTTGCGAATCAAGAGCGGTAATGGGGAAATTCCCCACCCCAAGTTTAGATTGTGTGGTTTCTAAAACTTCTTAGATTGTGTGTAGCGCCATCTAGGCACAACCGAGGTGGGACATCTTAAACATTAGTTGTTAGATTAGATCTCAACCTCATACTCGATACAATCAATAGACATTTTGAGATGCAATTTAGAATCATGGGTGTATGTGTCTAGGAAGCATTATCCCTAACACGTGGATATATTGGTGTCTTTGCCTAGAGGTTATAAAGCTCCTAATTTTGCTACATTTTATGGGGAAGATGGCAAACCTGTTGGGAAATGCCTGCATAATTTCCCTCCTCCGTGAACTCAAAATAAGCACTTTAGCGGAAACGTAAAAATGACACACAACAAAATTTTAGCGTGGAAAACCTTCTCAATGTGAGTAAGGAAAAAACCACGGGACCTGTAGGCCTCTTAAATCTCCACTATAAAAATGGGAATACAAATCTTCACCCTCAGGTGGACCTAACTATGTATCTCAATTTGTAGATACAACTCTCACAAATTGGCTCACTATATTTTTCTCTCACACTCCTATGAGGAACTCTCTATTTTTCTCTCAACTCTCTACAAGTGAGGATTGTTGTTGTGTTGTGGTGTGTTTGCTTTGCTGAAGCTCTTCCCTATTTATAGAGAGATTTGAACCGTATGCATTAAATGCATGGTTCCAATCTTCAAACATTGCTACACCAATTGCCAAGCATTTCAAAGTGTTTCTGTCAAACTTTGAAGTTAAGCACTGCAAGCTATAAGCCTATGCTATGATATCAAAGACTTTGTGCACCTAGCCATGCAATTTGCTTTCACCTATACGAAGCTTTACAATTTGTTTCTGACACAAGTTGAAGTTAAGCACTCAATGGGAAAAGAGAGAAACCAATGTGCTTCTAATTGGCTGGACTTTCAACAATTCTCCCCCTCCAACCAAAGAGGAACTATCTTTAGATTAGTTCGGGGTTGCTGCCATGCCTGAAGCTTCTTTACAAAACTCTATCTTCTCTTTTGGTAGAGCTTTTGTCATCATATCTGCTCCGTTGTCATTGGTGTGAATTTTCTCTATTTGCAGCAGTTTATTCTCCAACACATCACGTATCCAATGATACCTCACGTCGATGTGTTTTGACCTTGAATGATATGTTGAATTCTTGCTGAGGTGAATTGCACTTTGACTATCACAATAGAGAACATATCTTTCTTGATTCTGGCCTAACTCTTGCAGGAACTTCTTCATCCACAGGACCTCCTTACAACCTTCAGTGATTGCGATGTACTCTGCTTCTGTGGTACTTAGAGCAACGCACTTTTGTAGTCGCGATTGCCATGAGACAGCTCCCCCTGCAAAAGTAATCAAATATCCGGATGTGGATTTTCTTGAATCTACATCTCCGGCCATATCAGCATCTACATATCCAACGAGCATTTGATTTCCCTTGCCAAAACATAAGCATTGTTTGACAGTTCCTTTTAGATACTTCAGTATCCATTTCACAGCACTCCAGTGTTCCTTTCCTGGGTTTGATAGGAATCTACTCACGACTCCTACAGCATAACTGATGTCTGGCCTCGTGCAGACCATGGCGTACATAAGGCTGCCCACAGCTGAAGAATAGGGCACCTTGCTCATTTCTTCTTTTTCTTGGTCATTCTTTGGACATTGTGTCTTACTGAGTTTCAAATGACTAGGTAGCGGAACATGCACAGGTTTTGCATTATGCATGTTGAATCTTTCAAGAACTTTCTTGAGGTAATCTTCTTGTGACATCCACAACATTCTTTTTGAACGATCTCTAACGATCTTCATTCCAAGAATCTTCTTCACTGCACCCAAATCCTTCATAGCAAAAGATTTGCTCAATGCTTTCTTTAGAGCAGATATCTTTGCCTTATCTTTTCCAACAATAAGCATATCATCAACATACAACAAAAGTATGATGGATTCTCCATTTTCATAGTTCTTCACAAACACACAGTGGTCTGCTGATGTCTTTGTGAAATTGTGTTGGGTCATGAAGAGATCAAACTTCTTGTACCATTGTCTTGGAGCCTATTTTAAGCCGTATAGACTTTTCTTCAAGCGACACACAAGGTGTTCTTTTCCTGGTTCAACGAAACCTTCAGGTTGCTCCATATAGATTTCTTCCTCTAGGTCTCCATGCAAGAATGTTGTTTTAACATCAAGTTGTTCTATCTCTAGGTCTAGTTTGGTAGCTAGACCAAGGATTGCTCTAATGGATGTCATCTTCACCACCGGTGAGAATATTTCTTCAAAATCAATGCCTTTCTTTTGATGGCACCCCTTCACGACAATTCGTGCTTTGTACCTGGGGTTTGGGTTGTTCTCTTCAGACTTGAGTTTGAACACCCATTTATTTTTCAATGCCTTCTTTCCATCTGGTAATTTTACCAGGTCATATGTTTGATTCTCCTTTAGGGATTTCATCTCTTCTTCCATGGATTGCAACCATTTTTCTTTATTGGTTGTCTCTATGGCTTCCATGAAGCTTTGAGGTTCCCCTTCATCAGTGAAATTTACATATTCACCTGAGAAGTATCTTCTTGATGGTTGTTTAGATCTCGTTGATCTTCTCAATTGAGGTTCTTGTTCCATCTCAACATCATCATCATCATCTGCCATATGCTCTTCATGCATTGCTTGATTTTGGTCTATCTGATCAGGCTCCTCCATCTAATTGGGTTCTGTTAGCTGATCACGATCATAATTCATTTGAGGAATCTCTCCCCCTGAGTTGTGGACCACAACGGTCTTTGGCTTTTTAGATTGAATGTCGTGGATCGTCTGATCTTCATAGAATACCACATCTCTGCTTCGAACCATCTTCTTGGTAGCAGGATCCCATAATCTAAAGCCAAGTTCATCTCTTGGTAAACCAAGGTATATGCACTCCTTCGTCTTAGCATCTAGCTTTGCTCTTTCATCTTTTGGAACATGCACAAATGCCCTGCATCCAAAGACTCTTAAATGACCATAAGAGGCTTTCTTTCCATACCATACTTCATCTGGTATCTCTCCATTTATAGGTCTTGAAGGAGACAAATTTATCAAATCAACTGCAGTTCTCACTGCTTCACCCCAAAATGATTTGGGAAGTTTTGCTTGAGAAAGCATGCTTCTGACTTTCTCTGCAATCGTTCTGTTCATCCTTTCAGCTACTCCATTCATTTGAGGAGTCTTGGGAGGTACCTTCTCATGTCTTATTCCATGAGATTTACAATAGGCTGCAAATGCACCTATATACTCTCCACCATTATCTGTCCTTAAACATTTTAGTTTTCTTCCAGATGCCCGTTCTACAGAGGCATGGAATTCTTTGAAAACCTGAAGAACTTGATCTTTCGTCTTCAATGGATACACCCACACTTTTCTAGAGTGATCGTCAATGAAGGTAACAAAGTATTGTGAACCACCAAGGGACCTTTCAGATGTAGAACAAACATCTGAATGAACAAGATCTAGGATATGCTTTCTTCTTCTTGCATCATCCGATCTCTGAAAAGATACTCTATGTTGTTTGCCTGCTAGACAATCTTCACAGGATTCAAGCGGTTGACCCTTGATGTTTGGAAGATGATTTTTAGCAAGAATCTCCAAACCTTTCTCACTCATGTGGCCAAGTCGTTTGTGCCACAGTTCTTTGCTCATGTCTTGAGACATATTGATATCTCCCTTGTTTATCTTTCCCTGCATAACATAAAGAGAACCTTCCTTTTTACCACGAGCAATGATCATGCTTCCCTTACTGAGCTTCCATTTACCAGCTCCAAATTGGTTTATCATACCAACATCATCTAACTTTCCTGTCGAGATAAGGTTTAGACGCATGTCTGGAACATGTCTAACCTCCTTCAACACGAGCTTAAAGCCATTATCTGTATCCAGAGTCACCTCGCCAATGCCAACAATCTTGCTTGTGACTTGATTGCCCATCTTCACCATACCAAAGTCTCCTTTTTGATATGATGAGAAGAATTCTTCGTGAGGGGTTACATGAAAGGATGCTCCTGAGTCAATTATCCAAATACAGTCATCAGACGCTACATTTAGATAATTTTCATCTTCAACGAGAAAGAAATCCTCATTAGTTGCTACGACTGCTGTCGTGGTTCCATCTTCTTTCTTCTTTGGATCGATTATATCAGGATGGATTGTCCCAGCCTGCTGATCTCTCTTGAAGAATCTGCACTCAAACTTTCTATGGCCCGGTTTGCCACAGTAATAACAACTTAGTTTAGGGCGAGTCTTTGATCTACCTCGTGATTTTTCACGGCCACCTTTTTCACGGTTCTTGCTCCTTCCTCTATTGTCCACGACGTTGGCTTCGAACTGATTGTTCAAGCCTCTTTCCCTTCGCCTTGACTCTTCATTTAACAAGCAATCAGTAACTGAATCCATGCTAAGTTTTCCATCAGGAGCAGAGTTGCTGAGAGTTACAACTAGAGTGTCCCAACTCTCAAGTAAGGAACTGAGAAGTAGAAGTGTTTGCAACTCGTCATCTATCTTCATTTCTGTTTTTGTCAGCTGATTTACAATACCTTTGAAGGTATTTAGATGCTCGATCATGTTTTGACCGTCTGAGTACTCTAACTTTACCAGTCTTCTAACAAGGTGTGCTTTATTTCTGGGCGTCTTCTTTTGAATCAACGATTCAAGCTTCGTCCATAACTCATACGCATTGGTATAAGTTGATACATGCTCAAACAAGCTTCAATCAATGTATTTTCGGATCATAGCCACTGTTTTCCGATTCTCCGTCTCCCATTCTGTAGCAGTCTTTTTCTCGGGTTTATCCTTCTGGGTGATTGGCTCATGGAAGTCTTTGCAATACAAGTGATCTTCCATCATTGGCTTCCAATATGTGTAGTTGTCAGCCGTTAGCTTGAACATATCGCCATCATGGCTGATTGAACCCTCCATCTTGAGTTACACAGGAAATAATTTCTTTAACCAGTGTGACTAGTATCGTATACTAGAATAAATATGAGTTCGTGAATAGTGCACCAGGAAAGTTCTCAAGTAAGAGAGGTGGGTCAATAGACACGCTTAAATACCAAGTCTTTCCTTGCCAGAACTCCTAGACATGCAATATATCACTACCTCACTTTATTTCTAGCGACAAGAAATTTCTTTTCTGATGTGGAAGATCAAACAATGTTGCAGCCACAGAGCATACTAAGAATTATGTTGCAGATACGACACCTCAGAGTCCCAGAGCAACAAGTGCTCTGATACCACTGTTGGGAAATGCCTGCATAATTTCCCTCCTCCGTGAACTCAAAATAAGCACTTTAGCGGAAACGTAAAAATGACACACAACAAAATTTTAGCGTGGAAAACCTTCTCAATGTGAGTAAGGAAAAAACCACGGGACCCGTAGGCCTCTTAAATCTCCACTATAAAAATGGGAATACAAATCTTCACCCTCAGGTGGACCTAACTATGTATCTCAATTTGTAGATACAACTCTCACAAATTGGCTCACTATATTTTTCTCTCACACTCCTATGAGGAACTCTCTATTTTTCTCTCAACTCTCTACAAGTGAGGATTGTTGTTGTGTTGTGGTGTGTTTGCTTTGCTGAAGCTCTTCCCTATTTATAGAGAGATTTGAACCGTATGCATTAAATGCATGGTTCCAATCTTCAAACATTGCTACACCAATTGCCAAGCATTTCAAAGTGCTTCTGTCAAACTTTGAAGTTAAGCACTGCAAGCTATAAGCCTATGCTATGATATCAAAGACTTTGTGCACCTAGCCATGCAATTTGCTTTCACCTATACGAAGCTTTACAATTTGTTTCTGACACAAGTTGAAGTTAAGCACTCAATGGGAAAAGAGAGAAACCAATGTGCTTCTAATTGGCTGGACTTTCAACAAAACCGACTATGAAGCATATTAGTGGAATGCATCCTCATCTTAAGTTGAAGCTTGCCAAAGGGAAGAACATCTATTCGTCAAAAAGAAAAAACTAAATATGCCTTTGATGTTACTAAAGTAAGCTAGATATTTAATTATTTGCTTTAAGTAGATTTAACTACAAGATAGTCGCAAAAATTCTTTAATTAAGGAGATCAATTGAAAGAGATATATGAAATGTCGTAATTCTTATAATTAGTCGAGGAATAATTTCATAGACTTCCAAAAATTTGTTCAAAAGGATATGAAATAATTTTAAGTTAGCCGAAAAAAGGATTGTGAAATAATTTGTTAAAAGCTGAATAATAATTTCCTGACATTTGTGTAAAATATACACACGTTTCATGCATATACTATTTTATTATAAGGTTATTATTATTATTAAAAGCTGAATAATAATATGTTCATTGTTTACAGAATTACTATTTTTTTTCTTTATCATAATTTTAGAAATATCGACTCTAATTGACTGTAAAATTCATTTTTTTCCCACTTTAATATTTTTTCGCTGAATTGTTCCCCTTCTAAAATTCATGTACGCATTAGCTTTGATAAGAAAGAATCACTTGAACTATAAGTTTTTCTAATAAATCTCTACAATGATTTTAATAGTTTTAATACCATATAAATTCCTCGATCATAATTTGGTCAAATACCCAATATAATAAATTCATTTTAATGGTTTTTTAATATAATTTGTGGTACCTATGATATAAAAGGCTACCGTATTTCTTAAATGGAAACAATTGATTAATTGCTACATGAGTAAGAGGAAATATATAATTTGTATTTGATTTGCAATAAGTGCTATAAAGAAGGGATTGTTTCCCTAAAAGAAAAAAAGAAAGAAAAAAAAAAGAATTCCACGTTCAATGCACAAAGGTCAAGTTTTTTTTTTTTTTTACGTAATATTTGTCGTTCCACGTTCAATGCACAAAGGTCAAATTTTTTTATTTTTTTTTTACGTATTATTTGTTGGTCGATCCAATGGATTTATGACACGTGTGTATTTTCATTTGACGGCCAATCAGGTTGCAGTGTGTGCATTTTGTTATTACTAATGTTTTATTTTATATTTACTATTTGCTACACGAAATAATTAATTTCTTAATTACTTCCTATAAAAAGTACATGGTACGTTTGGTTATTTCCCCAGTCATTCAATTACTTTTTCACATATTGTTGTTGGTATTAGCAGAAAGAAGTGTTGCAATGGCTCCAAGATCAATTGATAACATATCTGAGATTAGCCCGGTGAAAGAATCATGGACTATTGTCGTTCGAATTGTGCGTGTTTGGTTGGTTCGTGATGTCAATCGTGACACTCACCCCTTTTCACTTGACATGGTGTTGATGGATGCATTAGTGAGTCTCTTTTTTTGTTCATAAATTTTTTATATAATTCTTTTTTTTTTATTGTTTTTTCTGTTATCAGGACAACAGAATTCATGCTACTGTGCGGAGGACCCTTATCTACAAATTTGAAAAGAACTTGCAAGAGGGGAAAGTCTACAATATGAGTAACTTTGGTGTTGCTGCGAATCTTAGATTTTATCGGACAACCAAGCATGAATACAAGCTAAAATTTCAGTTCAACACAAAAGTGAAATTGATCGGCATGAATAATGTCCCCTCCAATATTTACCCAATATCTAATCCCGTTGATGTTTTCTCTACTGAATACAACACTGATTATCTAGTTGGTACGTGAATAATAGTTTATTTACCTGTTTTGTTTATTTTTTGATTTTAACTAATATATCATTTGTTAATTGATTTATTATCCTTATGTAGATGTGATGTGTATGTTGACTGGTGTTGGTATGCAAAGAGAGTATGAACGAAATGGAGCCACGACCAAGATGGTGGCCGTCGAGTTGGATTACGATAGGTTAATAATTTTTTTTTTTGGGTTCATGTACTAATGGATGTATAGTTTTTTATCGATTTATCCGTCTCTTAATACTGATATTTTTTTTGTTTTTTTAGATTCAAGTAGAAGGTCACTTTGTTTGGTCAATATGTTGATGAACTCAATGCTTTTGTTGCTGCCGGAGAGACTAATAATGTTGTCGTCGTCGTGTTGCTTGCCAAAGTAAAGATCTGGCAAGGTATTCTTCCAATCATGAAATTATTGTAATTAGAAAATACAATAATAAGTGCATAAAAACATAAAAAAAGGAATTAATCATCATTATTAATTTATTGAGTTTTGGTACAAATCATTGTCATTAAATTAATAATATTCTAAAATACTTTCAGCACCAAATTATATCGTAAGCTGTTGGAATAAAAAAAAAATCCAATGATGAAATCGTGTAGTATTTATTAGGTGAAAAATATTACCAAATATAAGTGCACTATGGTGATGAAATTGTGTCATTGTTTCGGGTCGAATTAATTTTATTTTGAGGACATTTCGGGTCCAGTTTATAACGATTTAGTGGTTGTGAATAATTACCAAAAGAATGTATGTAGTGAGTTAATATTATAAATTGTCTTTTTAACTTTTTTATGTCTTCTTTAATTAAATTACTCTTCCGTAAATTTCTATAAAGGCATGTATATAGACATAATGAGATAAAAAATATTTTCCATACTTGGTTGTTTATTTAAAAAAATTACGTTTTTTTTTTGTGTAACGATGTTGGCAAATTAATGATCAGGGTCTGCTACTATCCAAAATACCATTTACTCTACAAAGTTGATATTCAACCAAAATTAATACCATGTCCCCTAAAAAACATTCTATTATTAGAGTTTTTTAATGTCTTCTTAGGAAACTTTTTAAATACTTAATTTGATAATTGATATAGGAAAGAAGAAAAAAACACATTACATACTCAAAAAAACAAGTTACGTACTTATGCAGTGACTTAATATTACAAATAGTAAAAGAACATAAAAAAAGGAATTAATCATCGTCATTAATTTGTTGGGTTTTGGTACAAATCATCGTCATTAAATTAATAATATTCTAAAAAACTTTCAGCACCAAATTATATCGTAAGTTGTTGGAATAAAAAAAAATCCAATGATGAAATCGTGTAGTATTTATTGGGTGAAAAATATTACCAAATATAAGTGCACTGTGGTAATGAAATTGTGTCGTTGTTTCGGGTCCAATTAATTTTTTTTTGAAGACATTTCGGGTCCAGTTTATAACGATTTATTGGCTTTGAATAATTACCAAAAGGTATGTAGTGAGTTAATATTATAAATTGCATTTTTTACTTTTTTTGTCTTCTTTAAGTAAATTACTCTTCCGTAAATTTATGTCACTGTGTGAAGATTTGAATTTGATAAGATTTCACTTTTTAAATTTATCTAATTTTTTTTATCTTTGTTTGTTTGTATTTTCAAGGTAACAAAATTCATGTCACTGTGTGAAGATTTGAATTTGATAAGATTGATAAGACATAAGAAGATGTTGAAAAAAATGGGTCAGAAGCTTTTCTTTCACGTGAGAATGATGAGTCTAAATATGGTTTGGATATATATTGGATCTGCAAAGATCACAATCGAAAGAGAAAGGAGTCAAAGAAAAATAATCCAAATTTTGTTCATTGTCCTTTGATCTACAAATATACGAGATCATGAGATCTATACTGGTGAATAGGAATATATATACATTATATTTTGCATTGTGTTCATGAAATAAAAATTAATTTTAAACGTGTTACAAACCTGAATGTATTGTTTTTTTGTCATGTTTACATGGAACGTCTTAAAATGAGATAGAAGAGTGAATCTAATATTTTTGTTTACTATAGTTTTGTTAATATTATTGTTTGAAATATGGCTTATTTTATGAGATCTATTTTGTGTTAAATTATTTAGCCTCCTTTTGCCAATTCCTATCCTAAATTTTTTACGTGGAACAAAATGGTACCTTTTGAAATTTGGTTTGGTATTTATCCATCTTCTATTTGATTAATGTCATGTCATATTTTGGTATTAATTTATTTCAAAATGAAATGAAATTTTGAATGAGTTTTGTTTACCTGTTATCCATATCCAACAAAACTTCATGGTACTTCAAAATTGATAAATTTTCTGAATAAAAAAAATATTAAATACCACAACATATCTGAAAACAAAATTCTAATTTAAAATTAACATATAAACTTGCAGCTAAAAGAACGTGGTGCAAATAGCCAAAGAAGGTTGGTTCGGTTGGTAAGAAATTGAGTCACTTATTACAAGATCGTGGGTCCAATTTTTCGTTGTCGATGTGAGGACCTCTTTGATAGATACTCTATAAGTATCTTTGTAAGTGTTGTATTAGTCTTAAAGTTTTAAATTGATCCTGGTGAAGTTTCCGAAGTCCAAGTAGCTTAAAGTTGTTTTATAAAAAGAATGAAATGTGATGCAACTAAACCTGCAGCTATTTTTATTCCAAAAAAAAAAAAAAAACTTGCTACTACTTTTTTCATTCTACAAGGTATCTGTAATGTCTCCCCTAAAAAATTTTATCTATAATGTCAAAAAAAATCTCCCACATTAAAACTTCAAAATCCTTGCAACAATTTTTTTTTTATAACCAAAGTAACATTTAAAAGTATATATTTGGCAAGTTTTAAAAAGAAAAATTATACCATCTCATTTTCTTAATCTTAAATGAGATTACTTATTATTGTAAAAAAAAGAAAGTTAAAGCATCACTTAAAAGAAAAGGTTTAAAGCAAATTTATTTTAATTGAGATTCAAAATAACAAGTTATAAATGCATTGAATGTCAAATAGAGAAATTAGTTAAATCAATCAATATTAATCTGATTTCGTTTCTTTCTTAAAGGAGTAACTTTGGTTAACACATTTCGTCACATTTTTTTTTAGGTTAGCACAAAAGAAAAAAAAAGAATTTATTTTGAATTCACACAAAGAATAAATTAAACCTCATATTAACTTTGAATTTTGAAATTGAAACATAAAAAAAGTGATATGATAATGGTAATATTACCCAAAAAAAATTGATAATGGTAAAACTTCATTCAACTAATTCTTATAATATCAGTATTTTTTTCAAAGAATTCTTATATTATCAACTGTCAACTAAAATCTCTATCTCTATTATTATAAACATTTGACTGCATTTTTTTTATAGTACATGTGTCCTTCTCTCTATGCTAATTGTCATTAATTGTTATGATTTAGGCATATGTTATGGTAGTATTATTAATTTGACCGGCGTGATCATTCATTTTATTAAGAAAAGATATTAATTTGTGAACTCTTAAAATGGTAGGAGCGTGATCATTGTTTTTTTTAAGAAATAAATTTAATTTTTGAATTCTTAAAAGGCGTGCAAGGGATGCAAAAATGGTACAATAATGTTTTTTTTATAAAACAGCGGTAGAATAATGTTAACTTATATCATTAATTAAAAATCGTCTTATTTGGCATCATGATTTCACGATTTTTAAAGTTTTGCTCGATTATTAATTTAATCAAATTATAACCGAAACTCATTTATTCTACGAAAATTCTTAATCATGTCATTAAAAAATTATCATCCAATGACATTTTGACATGTGTCATAATTGTGTTGTTGAACCAATCAAATTGTATCGTTTTGTCTTTTTTGCATCATATTTTTTATTTTTATATTGCTTTGCATAATATTTCATTTATATTGTCAACCTATATATACCCCGTTTTTATTCAATTTATATTTTTAATCTAAAAACATTCTGAATCGCCACATCAATTTATATTTTTAATTTAGGTGGCAATTTAGAATGTTTTCATTTGGTTGCGTGTGCAAAGTTGTTTTGGACTCATGAGATTGGCACCACATCTTCACCCGATACTTTAAGACATCATGTATATTGATCATCTCACTTATGTTTCTCAATATATACTCTTGCATCTAATGTAAAATTTAACTCACATATGATACATTAACTTTTCTCCCTTATAAACGAGATTGTTGGTGTTTGTAATCCGTTGAGATAGGAAAAATAAGGCCAGAGACGCAACATGATTAAAAAAAAATACGAGTTAGTAGAGGTTTCATAGATGGGTGTCTTTGTTCCATTTTATTAGAAAAGAGAAAGTAAATTAGAAAAAAAAAAGAGATTAAAATGCAACTTCAAAATGATAGAAAAGGGAAACAACTTAGTATGCATTTAATCTATAAAAGTTTAGAAAATATAGTTAGTTGTTGGTAATTTTATGGGTTTATTGAAGGAGTTTGAGATTAATTGCTGGATAATTATGCTGCCAAAATACTAGACTAAACAAAAGTCACATTAATTTACATTGTCTAATAACCACATATTTTGTGAACTCAGTAGAACACATCTACATTATTTCATTATCAGATCCGAAGACTAAAATAGAGGTTGATAATTTTTTTTGCATAAAAGCGAATGATATCCTAAGACTAAAATTTAAGATAAAATATTAAACAAATTACATTCAGAAATTAACAAAATAAATCATGATGTTGTTGGGACTTTCTTGGGTGTCTACGTTGAGTTGTATCGTTACATTAGACTAAGATGAACCACACAAATGCGGTTGACTTCACATGTTGATCCAAAGTCTGAAGACATGATGTATATAGGTTATCTCACTTTTATGTTGTTCAACATTTACTCTTGCATACAATGTAAAATTTTAACCCACACTTGACACTCCCGCTCCCCCATACGTTGAACCGAGATATGATATCATCATTGGGCCTTCTGGAGCAGGCAACACATGTGTGGATCGACTTCTTGGATAAATAGAAACTACACATGTGAGAATGATATCACATATTTATCTAAAATTTTAAGGCTTAAGTATATAAGTGTTTTCACTTATTTATTGTTCAACATCCACTCCTTTATCCAATGTTTGACTTTAAGCCTGTAACTGACACTTTTTTAGGGAGTCTTTAACTGACACTTGATACATAACAATATCTCTCCCTCATGTATGATGAAATTTTAGTCGGTGCTTGGCATGAGTGTCCATATTTTTCATGTATAGGTTTTTATTTTTTATTTTTTTATGTTATATTGGGTTGTGATGATGTTGTTAGTTTAACGTCATAAACCTAACATAACAATTAGTAGTGTTGGTGATATAATAATAAATTGACAAAAAATAGTGGATATATATAATAAATTGTCCCTACAAACTGAGTTAAAATCACTAAAACATAGTAAACTATATATATATATATATATATATATATATATATATATATATATATATATATATATAGGGACCAGGTTCAAAATTAGACACCCCGGTTATTAAAAAAGTTATTAATAATCGCACAAGATGAAAAGAGACCGATGAGGAAAAAAAACAAGCAAACGACGCTGTATATAGACAGGACACAAAAAAACTCCATAATTAATTTTGTTTTGTTTTTGGATTAATGCATTTATTATCGATAAACATATTAAAAATATTTTCTTAACTTTAGTCAGCCGTGTAAAATATTTCAACGTTAGATTAATATTTCAGTGTTACGGTTGTTTAATGTTACAAAAATCCAAATAAATATATACACGTTAATATTGATATATAATATTTAATTAAAAATACAATAACGATAAGTGCTACTGATATATGAGTTTGTCTAACATATGTTAAAGTTAACTAAAATTAGTAAGTTTTTATTAAAAACAACAATTATTTATTGAAAAGTTACATATAAAATACAAAATGTACAAGTTTCAATGCAAATTTACTATTTTAAACTTCTTATCATGTGCAAATTTGCACATGATAGAAAAACCTTTGATATATTGACTATAACATAAAGAATTTTCCATTTAATAATATTTATTTATATAATAAAAAAAGTCAAAAATCTAGCCCGTGCTTGACACGAATCTACATACTAATTCTTATAATTACTCGAGGAATAATTTCATAGACTTCCAAAAATTTGTTCAAAAGGATATGAAATAATTTTAAGTTAGCCGAAAAAAGGATTGTGAAGATAGTCATTGAGACATGCATTTTTCAACCATTTAAAAAAAAAAAAATCAACCATGGATATGGTTATGGTATCGTTCTGTCAGCACACTAGATTCAAAACGTTTTGAAAATAGAAGAAGGTGGCTAAGTAGGTTTGACATCTTAAACCTTTGTGAACTTAACTCGGTTTACATGAATATTATATATTATATGTAGGGATTAGAGTTTGAACTTTGATCACTCTATTTTTTTTTAAAAGGTGAATTTCTAACTATTATATCGCTTGACAATAAAAAAAACTAATATCTATATCAATATAGGATTGGATTTGATTAATTTTGATTTAAATTTCGAGTTAATTTAATCATTGATTTTGTTCTTGGACCAGCTCAACTCACATCTATACATGACGTTGACAAAGCCTAACAATTCCAGTAGTAAAAACAGAATAATCAATGATTTGATTAACTCGAAAACTTGCACACATAAATGAAAATTTCAAGTTTAAATTTGGGTAATGGATCACAACGTCAACCCTAGCAATTTCAGTATTTATTAGTTGAGCTAAGATTTATGAAAGTTTTTTTATAAGATATACTACTTTTTAAAAAAAAAATCAGTATCCGATATAAAGACCGACTAATCTAAAGGGACCAATCTCACCGCTCATTTGTAGGAAGCCAAAGTAATATATAAGTTTGCCCAAAGTAAAAAAAAAATTGCGATAATTAATTAAAACGGAAAGATAATGTCTATTTTGCCCGGAGTAATATATAAGTTTGATCGACATGTTGAATGTATACCACGTGTCCAGCTTAAAAAAGAAACCATAGCACGTGTCATAACATAAGCGGATAGAAGTCTAAGTGAAGTGTGACAATTAAAGATTTCGTCAATTTGCACCCTCGTTTTTATGCGTAAATTACGCGCATGCTTATAGAATCGTAAGTAGATTCATGTTATACTCTATCCTAAATTGTATCTTGCTTTAAAGAAGAAAAAAATTGTTTTAAATTATATGTTGTTTTATAATATTATTTTATTTTTTTAATTTTTTTATTTATCTTTTCCATATTATCTATTAAGAATAATTTTGTAAAATAATTTATAATATTTTTTTTCACATAATATTAATTGTATTTTTTAATATATGTGAAATGTCTAAAATATTATACAATTTGGGACTGAGGAAATAATATTTCTACAAATATAGTTCTTGATGACTTCATTTCCATTGAAATGTCAAAGTGAAATTATAACTATGAGTTCATGGAGGCCAGCTTTGATATGTAGATTTCTTGAAGTGTTTGCTTTACAACTAGCACAAATGTTCATCATGCCACTAATTCTTGAAAACTTAAATGGTTTTTTTTGTCTCTAACAATTGAAGTTCTATTCAAGCTATCGTCATTGCTATGTATTGCTTTTTCTCGATTAATTTTATAAAATATGTCTAGTTTGATAAAAAGTTTAGTTTGTATACATTGTTGGATGTAAAACTATTTTACAAATATATTTAATTATATATTATTGTATATTATTTTTAGATAGATAGATGACTAAATTATTATAAATTCATACACATAAATAAATGTATTGAGGTTCAAATTACGATCACGACATTTGATCTAACAATTTAAACATATCGTTAATTGAGTTATAACTTATAGACCTATACTATTAATGAATATTATCCGTTATGTGTTCTTTAACACATCAAATGATTGTATGAATGTGTAAAATGATAAAGCTTCAGAAACAGTATTCATATAATATTAGTTTGATTTCATCATGGTCATTAAACTTGTAATATTTTTGCCAACATTTTATTTACTCATATAAACAACTTCTATTTTTTTAAGTGTTTTTTAACAATGGTTTTTCTCTTCAAATTAGTCTAAATCTTGAGTTCAAGTGTTGCAGATAAAAAAAATAAAATGATTGAAAAAGTAGATCTTATTTAAAGCGGTCAGTTAAGGCTACTAGACAAAAACAAAAAAAAATCAGTTAAATTTTTCATTAAAAATTAAAGAATTTGTACCGATATCATAGTTAAAAAAAATAAAAAATCATGTTACCCTCTAAAAAATGATGTCATTGTCATTCAAGTCAAAACAAGAAAATTGATAGTTTTGGGTCTATTTATAACATTATTATTTTATAATAAAATTATTGTTTTGTTTTTTCTTTATTTTTTTAATCTTTTCATGGATTTGTATAAGAAACAAAGAAAATATTATTATATTTCCTTTCAAAAAAAAGAAAATATTATTTTATTTGTTGGAACAAATACTAGAAATGAAAAATAGTAGTATAAATCAAAAGGACTTTCTTGTAATTAAAAGGAAGAAATTAAATGAAGCTAACAATTATATCCTTTAAATAAGCATGCCTTGTAAAATTCGTTCTCTTGCTATGTAAAAAAACATTAATTATATTTTTCAATTATACTTTCATATCTTAACTATTTTTTAAGAAGGAAAAATGATGTAAATTAAGCACTTGGCATTCAAGCATAAGAAGTGCTTTTGTAAGAAAAAAAACACATAAGAAGTGCTACGAATAGCAAGGAAAAAGTCGAACACAAGAATCACAGAGTCAAACGCGATAAATTGACGATAAAAAAAATACTAAGTAAGCATCCCAAGACACACCAATGAATTTACTTACCAAACATGTAAATCAACGGATGAGTTACAAATCTTAACTTTGAGCCACCAAAAACTCTTTACTTTCACCTTATAAATTGTTTTGATGGATTAAACTCTCCACGTTATGGAAAACATGAGCATTCATGTCTTTCAAATACTCCAAACACAAGTAAGTTGAATCATATTAAGATCATCTTGAAACATTTTACAGCCCACAACCAAACCATAAAACCGAGTGGCATGATCAACAACATAAAAGGAAAGAACGCTAAAAACGATGATCCAGTTTATAATGAGGATCTAAATTTACCAAACTAATCACACGCAATCGCCAAAGCAAAAATTGAAACTATCATGCAAAATTTCACGACACAACAAATTATCTTTAGTTGGAATTCTATGGTTCAAAAGTCAACATGCAAACATATACGCTTTCAATGGAACTTCCTTATTCCACACAATATATGTTAGAGAAAATGGTTCCTCCATCTCCACATGAGTTAACATTTCATAAGTATATTTAACAGAATAACCAACGCCTAGATCAAGTTGTTGATCTCGACCATTTGGAATGTTATCCTACAAAAAAGTATTAGACCAACATTCATTGCACTCCTTCAATTTCTCATTCTCCCTAGCACAAAGCTTTCTATGTCGTCTCCATCCATCACCTTCCTAGCTAGACTAAACATCTCCTCCACCGACATAAAAGGATTATCAGCTAAATGAAATAACCTACTAAATATAGAACATAAAGGCCCCCTTCAGCCAAGGGTCTAACCAGAAATGAATGTTAGTCTCATTTCCCACTTCTCTAACCAAGTTATCATCATACTAATTTCCAATCCCCATCATGTCACCTCTTCTAACCCCCATAACATCCTTCCCACCGAACATACAAATTTTTCCCACCCTCTTTCACACAACCTCCCTCCCACCCATATCGAGCCACAAACACCTTAACCATAACCCTTTGGTCCACACGCATTGTCCAATGCCATTTACCTAACAAAGAAAGATTAAAATCCCTAATTCTATGAATCCCCAAACCCTCGTTATCCCGATCAAGACACACCTTATATTAATTAATCTTTATTTTAGAATAAAAAGTTAGGGTAAGGAGATTACGTCACAATCTAAAGTTGGGAAGTCATTGTATGTAAGAGCTAGCTTTGATGACAATGTTAATATGATTAGACTGGACGCTTTCATCCTAGTTTGAATCTAAGACCTCAAAATTGTATGTGTGAGTTTCAGATAATGCTTGCATTTTGTTTACAAATTAATTTTGTTTAGAAGTCATTACGACTCACATATCCCCAACAAAGATATTTATATTTACCTCATCCAATTGCGAGAGGGAAATATGTTTTGAGGAGATTCGATAAATAGGACAAGAACCAATATATTATTGATAACTTAGATGGAAAGATTAAATTTCGCTGCTCTACTCACAATTGTCGTGTTATAATCGATTTGAGACAATTTTGTAAAACAACTAACGTCAACCGTCTCAATGTTTAAGCAAAGGCAGTTACGCATACACTTTCATTATAAGATTGCCACTCAAATTAACATATTCTTTGTAGTATTGATTAGTTTGTAAATATTTGGGTTTTATATTGAATTTGAATTTGAATTTCTAGTTACCAATTATTGAAAAGTAAACGCCACAAACTAAGTAATGAACTTGTTGCGACATCAATGCTAACTTACTTCCATATAATAGGATATACCTTTCTCAACGGAATATCATTGTCCTTAATAGCCCATGTCCCAAATTTTTTGTCGGATTATGGAAATCATTTATTCGATTTGGTTGTCGTTTTCTACACGTTATAATTGGTCAATCATTATGCATTTGTGGAATATAAATTGGCTTCTTTCGAAATCATTGGTTCATTTTGGTTGTTGTTTTCTACATGTTATTATTAACAAATCATAGTGCATTTTTCCTCTATCCCATAACACTTGTTGATTCTCAAACAAATTTCTTGATTTTACTTGCAACAAGTGTTGTTTTGTTCAACCACTCTCTGCCATCATGCATGTGATTTGATGTTTCATGGTTGATTCTTCCATGACTTTACATAATTCGTAATGTGATCCAATTTCTACCATGATGTCAATTACATCACATGTAGTGCAAACAATATGAAACCCTTCATGCTCAAACTTGTATCAATAACTATTTAATCAAACTTTCCTCATCATGAAACCCTAAAGACGTTATCCAAGGGTTCCAATTCTAGAAGTAGTTTCTTGATACACAATTTAATTTATGGTAAACAATATTCAAACCCGAGAGTTTTATACGTACCAACACAAGTTTATCTCTATACCAAGACAAACAAAGTTTGGACTAAATTGAGTGACTCCTAAATAATGATCAACGATTATTTTAAGACAGTCAACAGTAACATTTTCGTTGCCTTTCACCATATCATACACGTTTCTCACATACAATTTCGACAATCAAACAACATTTTGTAAGCTCGGACATTTATCTGAAGAAAAAAAATCTTTAAATTGTTGTATGTTAAACAACCTTAGCTTTTATTTATAAATTTAAAGTAATTTTTTAAATTATCGATTTAAGATACATAATTTTTGAGTAAACAAAATCAAAATTCTAGATATTCAAGTATAAGAAAAGCAATAGAGGAAACTAATTATGACCATAAAAAAGAATCATAAAAAAATATATTTTCAATAAGTCAAATTTACATTTTGATATAAAATTACCAATAAAACCATATTTATTAAATATATACGGTCCTACCAAAAGACTATGGTAAGTCCACTAAACATTGTATAATTTGGGTAATAAATAGACAAAAAAATCAACTTTGATTGAGACAAACGGTGTCGTTTTGCCCCTTTTTTACACTCACTATACCAAAGTATTACACACACGCTCTCTCATATAGATTGAATCAAAGTAGCTCTGTTTCTTTTCCTCTCCTTCCTTGTAGCAGCCAGCTACTTTCTTTGATCTCTCCCTCAAGGTTAATCTCTCTCTCTCTCTCTCTCTCTCTCTATGTATGTATGTTTTAGATCTAACCATGTTTGTAACATCTTTTGTTTTTTTTTTTAAGAATTTTGTTTGTGAAACATAACATGTTTCCTAGGATAGATCTGCTCAATTGTTTGTACTATGTTGTTGTGTTGCCCTTTTTAAAATTGAAAAAAATAATATTTTTTTATTTTTATATATTTTGGTTGATAATTGAGGATCAGTTATAAAAAAAGACAATTTTTTATGTTTGTTTTTTTTGGAGATGGAGAATTTTTATGTTTTGTCGGTTGATTTCAATGTAAAGGGTGTGTTTTTATAGTGTTTTTCATGGCCCAGATGAAAAGTTTGAGAATTTTTCAAGGTTTGAGATTAGATCTGTTGTTGATTTGTGAAAATTAAGTGGCCCTTTTGTGCAGGTTTTGTGAAATATTGAAAAGGGTTGTTGAATTTCTTTCAAAGTTTATTTTTTTATGTGTAATGTGGAAATTATTTGTTATAATATTTTATCTAGGCTTTGGAAATTTAAGAAATTTTCTGTGTGTTTGTTTATGTTAGATGGATCTATATGAATATGCCATCAATTATGTGTATCTTTGTGACATTTTCTGAGTATGATTTTGTTCTTTTTGTGTAGACATTTCTGAGTATGATTCTGTTGTATTTTTGTGCTAAAATTTAGACGAATATGTTATCAATTATGTTTATATCTGTGTGTGACATTTTCTGAATATAGTTTTGTTTTTTGTGTAATATGTACATTTTTCTGTGTATAATTTTGTTGTGTTTTGTGTTCTTAGGCGTTCTACTGCCTGGCATCGAAGATGAACTGTTACAGTCTTCAGCAGAACGCCTTTGCTGCTTGTGAAGAGATGAGAGGCTCAGTTACCATTACTGATCAGAAGGAGCCTCTCATTTGCCCTAAGCCACGACGAGTCGGGGTCTTGTCGAACTTGCCTGTGCGACAATTGAGATTTCATTTCAAGTAACTACTTTTAATCATTTGATTGCCTTGTGAGTTTTGATGACAATGAATATTGTTTTGGATGCCTTTAAGGTGGCTGATCTGTATTTTATTTTTGTTTGTAGTCAACAAGCTGAGGGTTCTGATTCAAAAGCTGCGGCTGAGCTGCTTGACATGATTTTCGAGAAGGTAAGTTATACTTTCTTTACAATTTGTCGAGTTCATTTTTAGGTTTAGGATTATAAATAAATGTCTGTTATGGTAATCTTGGTATCCTAGTAGTGCAGTGTAATTTGAACAATTGCTATTGTTTTGTGATTAAACTATTTAATACAAAGATGTATCTCTCTGTGATTGACAATATGCAGCATTAAATTTTTAACGAACAAAACGTTGTTTGTTATGAAGGATGATTGCGAGAATCTTGGATGAGTGGATATTAATTTTTGTTTTGCATTTTCATTCTTATTTACGCACTTTCCGTGCATTTTGGCGATTACCTGATTTGCCTGGTTATCTTTATTTTATACTATTTTTATGAAATAGGATAGGATTGCGAGATTCTTGGATGAGTGGATATGACTTTTTGTTTTGCATTTTCATTCTCATTTACGCGCTTTCCGGGCATTTTGGCGAATACCTGATTTGCCCGGTTATCTTTATTTTATACTGTTTTTATGAAATAGGATTGCGAGATTCTTGGACGAGTGCATTGAGTGGTTACGACTTTTTGTTCTTGCATTTTCATTCTCATTTATGCACTTTCTGTGCATTCCGGCGAATACCTTTTTTGCCTGGTTATCTTTAATTTATACTGTTTTTGTGCCATTAATGCATTTGTTAATAAGACACGCGCTTTGTTTCTTTGGTTAGACACTTTTTTTTATTGATTTCGATTTTGTTAAATGGTTTGTTCTCTTAGAAAATATTTGTTACATGGACTGATAAGAGTTGGATTCATCCTTTTTTTTTTAGTTGGAACAAAACCTATCATTTTGGTTTTAATGTTCTGATTTTCTGTGATTGACAACACAACTTATACCAGTGTATGTTTTGATGCACGGTTAAGGAAGTAAAAATTGATTTTCTTCTAGGAACCATGATTTTGTTATGTTTGTTTATTTTGCATCGAATCTGTCCACGTTTGAACGCACTGTTGTGAATGTGATTAGTAATTTTCTTTAGGTAAATGTGATTTTTGGTATGTTTGACTATGTTGTATTAAAATTAATTTTGTTGCCAAATCTCAGTTTGGCTAGAAGCGGCAAAAAATATCCTCTGATTTCAAACCTCGATTAATTAATTGTATTCTTTTCCTTCAACAGGAGAGTCACGGGGACGAGTTTGCTAATCATGTGGCCTCATCTCCTCCATATTTTTCCGTGTCTCCACCGGTCAGGGCTGCAAATCCCTTGGTCCAGGATGCTCGATTTGGAAACGAAATCATATCATCATCACCATCAGGCTTGCCATCTCCAAATTCTGCTGCATCCCGCAAAGGCGGATGTGCTAGGACGAGTTTTGGACTTAAACCGGCTGCCGTTAGAGTAGAAGGGTTCGATTGCCTCAACAGGGATCGCCAGAATTCAAGCGTCCCTGCTGTCGCTTAACATTCCATTCAGAGAAGTGTATATAAAGATGGAGCTGAGTGCGATGCGATAACTTGTTCAAAAGAAAGAGACTTTAACTTGACTAGAGAGAAGAAAAATATCTTTGAGTAGTTTGAGGTTATAATGTTGGCAGAAACAAACCTTGTGTTCTTGAGAAGGTTTGATGTATAAAGAGCATGTTCTTTTTTTGTGTACTAAAAGGATATTTTATATTGAGTGACTTAAATAATTTTTTTAGGTCATCACCATGAGAATGAATGTATAGAGAGTTGGTGATTTTGGTTATAATATGTGTAAATATATTTAGATAAATTTATGAGTATGGTTATTATATATTTAATGAATTAGTTGAATGGTATTTTTAATGTGAAATGCCATTTGCATGACCTATTGGTTTATGGGATCAATTTTGATATTTGGTTTGAAGTAGGATACATACCCTCACATTACAATTGGTGAAAAAAAGTTATTATTAATGTGAAATTGTGACTTTGCTTATAATTTGTGTTAATATACTTGGCTAAGTTAATGAGTTCCGGTATGAATATTTTGTGTTTGGCACAAATAAAAATGGTATCCTAACATTCACACAGTCAAACGAAAGGTCAACAGTAAAATATAGAAATAAAAAAATCGGTTATTTATTCAAATATTAGCATTGAACACATGATTTTCATTTCCTACTTTGTTATAGATTTTTTTTTAATAAAAATTAGATTTCACTCAATGATTTTCTTTCTTTACAAAATTATTGCTACAAGACTTTTCTTAATACCCTAATGTTTTGTAAAGTGTTCTTTTGAAAAAGAACCTAACCTTCCTTTCTCATTAAGTAAACTCCAAAGTGTATTCCAACTTTGAGATTGAGAGAAAGGGAAGAAACTTACGGTAGAAACTGTACAATGCTTTAATTTTACACCTCTGATTTCCATCTCTTCTCTCTCATATATATATATATATATATATATATAGGGTTTTGCTAGAAGCCACCCATGAAGGTGTTTTTTAGCAACTCACACCTCAAGGTGTGATTTCCACTATTTAGTTATAACTTTGCTAAAAGACATCTTTATAAAAATTAGTTGGTGTCTTTTAACAAATGCTCATAGAATAATTTGCTAAAAGACACCTTCATAAAAGGTGTCTTCTAGCAAGACCCATATATATATATATATATATATATATATATATATATATATGCTTCTGCTTCTAGCTTCCAAATTGTTTCTAGTTTCTGCTTCTGTTACAGGTTTTACTTATTGTTTCTGCTTACAACTTCTGTTTTTGCTTATAGCTTCTGTTTTTGTTTATAGTGTCTGCATGCTTATATGTTATGCTTATAGCTTCTAATTGTTTATAGATTTTGCATGTAGCTTCTCCTATAAGCAACCATGGCTGCGGTAGACTGGTCTAAACTCCCAACGGAGCTTCTCAATCTGATATCACAACGAATCGATGATGAAATCGATCTAATTCGCTTCCGATCAACTTGTTCAACATGGCGCTCTTCCTCCGTTCTAAAACTTCTTCAAATTTTACCCTCCAAGTTCCCACTCTTCAAATTACCATTCCTTTCTGACCCGAACGACATGGATACCATCAACGGCAACAACCCTCCATTCGGTCGCCTCTCCAAACAAACTCTCTACCTCATCAAACCACCACTACAAGAAGAAGAAGAACAAACCCTACTTCGCCCTCGGTTGATAAGAGTTAGCCGAAACAAGCGTGGCCAAACTCGATTCTTCCACCCACTCCTCAATTATGACCCTATTTCTTGTAAGCGTTTCGTGCTAGATTTTAACAAATTATCCGTCCTCCATTTGGGAAGCATCATTTCCATTTGTGGCTGCGGCATCAAACCCAAAAATGAAGCCGACGATTGTTTCTACATATTCCCTGAAAAGGTTGTTGCTGCCACGTGCCATGGAAAAAACCCTCTCATTGTTGCCGCTTTAAATGCTCGCCCATTTCCGTTACTTTCGAAATGTGGCAATGAGAACTGGAAGGTGATCCCCGACATGTCAATGATGTATGGAGACATATGCCTTTTTAAAGGGCACCCTTATGCGGTTGATAAAATTGGTAAGACAGTTATTGTTGGACCAGACTCAAGTGTCCATTTAGTGGCCGAACCTTTGGTTGGTGGTGTCCATTTTGTGGCTGAACCTTCGGTTGGTGGTGGGAAGAATAAATTTTTAGTGGAGAGCGATGGAGATTTGTTGTTAGCGGACGTTTATATGCATGATGTAAGGGTTGATTTGTTCAAGCTTAATGAGAAGGAGAAGAAGTGGGTGAAGTTAATGAGTTTAGGGGATAGAGTTTTGTTCTTGGGGATGAAATGTTCGTTTTCTATTTCAGCTTCAGATTTGTCTGTTGCCAAAGGGAATCTTGTGATCATTAGTGATGATATCTTAAGAGGATGTTGTAGACGTAGGAACCGTCCGAGCTATGTTTTGGACTTGGATCAAGGTCAGCTTCCGCCTTTGTCTGATTCTCCTGAATATTCCAACCTGTTCTGGCCACCTCCAAAGAAGATCTGAGTTCGTTACCAAGTATGTAATTGTTATCTTGCATTGTAAGGTTTCTAATGTGATTGTGATATAGATTTATTGTGCTTAACTTAGTCGTTAGACCGGAAATAAAGTTTTCGACTAGTACTTGTATAAAAATTGAAATGTTATTAAATTGACTAATGAGTTTTTCTAACTAATATGTTATTTGTAAACAAGTGTCTTCATTTATTTATTTTTTCATATGCAGCTAGCTTTTTCAGAAATCTGAATGTAATTCGTGTACTTTGTTTTGAGCAGGTGAATTATATGATAAGATGTATATACGAAAATGTATGCAGTACACGACCATGTGAAGTTATTGTTATTATTATGAAGTTTCTAAACTAGATGTAACAATGTTGATAAGCTTGTTTATCTTCTTTTATTGTTACTTTTTCAGAAGATTACATGTTCAGCAACACCAAACTCCTAATTACATATTCATCTGAAAAGATGTCAACTTGAAAATGAGGCGAAACTTGGGTTGTAGGATAAGCGTTTTGGTGGATTCTTCAAGTCTTTTCTGTAAAGCAAGTTGTGATTGAGCATGGTTTGTAATGTTTTTTATATGTTGACAACTTGCATTATTATGGTGCTGTAAAGTTGAAACTGAATTGGTCAGTTTCACATATATCTCAACCGAGTTTATAACTTATGGTTGATCTTTTTTATGTTACTTTCATTGTGCCTATCTGCATTGGTATGTTGCTGTAAAGTTTAAACTCCATTGATCAGTTACACTTAAGTTTACTTAGGCTCTGTTTGGATAACTTAAAATTAATGGAGCAGAACGGAACGGAATGGTACGGAATGGAATGGAACGGAATCAAGATTTCATTCCATTGTTTGGATACTTTACGATGGAATGTAACTAATTTTCCATTCCATTGTTTGAAAAATTGACGGAACGATATGAGTTATAATTTTTTTATTCCTATTTTACCCTTTATTTAAAAATATCAATAAGTTGAATTTTTAACTCAATTCTATCAAAAAGAATCAATTTATTTACCTACTTACTATCCTGTTTGATGCGCACCGTGCCTAGAAGCAATAATCTACAAAGAAAATTGCAGGGCCTTTTTTTCTTTTTCTTCATATAGGTAGGAAATTATCGGTAAATATATGCATATACTAGTAGTATATACAAAAATAATCAATGGACTTTGCTTGGACACTACAAGTCTAGTCTCTTGACACTCCTACTCATTCTGCCTTTTGCTTGTACACAGGATGACTATATAAATTAATACATTCCATATCCAATTATACAACTCTATGGTTAGTCAATCCATGTCAGTAAGCATTATAAATCCTATATAGAATGATCACATATTTTGGATAACTTCAAACCATTTGATACAGCCCAAATATCATGTATGTAGCATGATTATTGACTAACATCAACAACTAAAATATAATGAATGTGGACATGAATATTTGAAAAGTAAACATTATTGCCTTGATCAGATATAACAACAGAAATCTGGGTTCAGCAATTAGGAAAAGAAGCATCAATAACATGAACAAAGAGGGAGAATATGAATTACCTTGTTGGAGTGATGTTATGCAAAAAAGAAGTGGAGGAGATGAACAGTGAAGACAGGAGAAGATGAGAGTAGATTGGAATAAGAAGGGGTGAAGGGGAAAAAAAGAGGGAATGGTGCGCGGGAGAACAAAATTGGGAATGAAAAGTAGGGACAAAGTTGTAATTGCATTATTTAAGTGTTCCATTCCATTGGATACCTCCCAATTTGGGGGGAATGGAAAATTGGGTGAATGAGTGGTATTTGATGGAACTCATTCCATCACACTCCATTCCATTCCATACATTTTTTACAAAACCAAACAATGGAATGTTGAATCATCCCATACCATTCCATTCCATACCATCACTCTCCACCAATCCAAACATAGCCTTAAGGTCGTTCTTAGCTTGTGGTTTAAAAGTTTCATTGTATTATACTTAATTGTTAAGATGCAGTAGGCATCAACCAGTAGTTATTTTGTTTTAGGCAGACGGTTGTTGAATTAGACCGATTTTGATAACATAAGAAAACTGAAGGAAAAATCGGTAGGAATTTATTTTGGGGTTGGTTATTGACTGTGATAGACCACACTCTTGAATTCCTTAGTTAGTGTTGTAAAAGAACTCATTCTATGTTTTGTGATTACAGTGTCGAGATATTTTGTGGCATATAATTAACCCTCTCCATGTGTTTGGAATCCCACTTTCACTATCTGTTATATATTTTAGGGTTCTGTGTATTTGACTTGCCAACATGTTACACAATTACGACGCAAACTCTTTTTGTTTGCTTTATTGGAATGAACATCGTTAAAGCTGCAGTTCCGATTAACCTATCTATGACCGGTTCTGTCCGCTTTGTACCTTGTTTACTCAGATTAGATTTTGACAGTTCGTCCTATATTTGTAGCTATTTGGAGGTTTTCTTCCTTGTGCTTTGGTAACGACTTCAAAATTATGGACCAAAGTTCTTTTTCGTAGTTCATTCATTATTAGAACTTAGAAGGGACTTACAGGCTAATATTACTGACCAATTTATGAGGAGCTTATTTCTCATATGGAATTAATAAGAAATAAAATATATAGAAATTCATTCGTACTCATGTAAAAATGCATTTTTATATCAAAAAATAAAAAATGTAATGTACATTTTCTGGCTCGTGTGTGTTTCATGCACTCTTTCTAGTAATATGGGGAATTGATTGATCTTGTTACAGATATATATACAATAACTCCAACAATTTCCACCCTTAAAAGCACAACTAGAATTTTGGAGCTATGCCAAACACATTTGTATTACTACAATAATTTATAATTTCTAACTATAAAAATATAACTGCACACTTTGCATTGGTTAAGCGAGAAATTCTATTATAGTCACAAACATAAATGCATAGTGTTTGAGCACACACACATTACAAAATATTTTTAAATAATGAAAAAAAAATGATAATAAAAATAATTTAGTATTTCAAGAAATGACATTTTTATGTGTGTGTGACCAAATACTATTTATTGATGTTTGTGACTATGGAAGAATTGCTCTTGGTTAAGCTAGTTATACAACAGGGTTATATAAAATCACAATTGAAATTTCCTTAAAAAAAAACCACAATTGAAATAATTGGTTATACAAAATCACACTCTCAAAATTAGAATAATAATAAAAAAAAACTACAAACAGGGCTCTGGGGCATCAAGCCTCAACATTGACTCCAGGTATGAAAGAGGAGTCGGCCAAAATATCACACCTCATACATATTTCTTCAGCTTCACAGACCTGAAAACATGGTTACAGTTACAAACCATGTGTAAAGGACCTCAACAAGGCGATTGGATAACTGGTTTATCTTCTAATGAGGGGCAGATGATGCACTTTTCGCCGAGCTCTTTGGTGTTTATCATGGTTTGATGTTGGCAATAAGAAACTCTATTCAACATGTTATTTGTGAGATAGATTCTCTATAAGTCCTCCGCCTTCTTCAACATCTAAACCACTAGCATATGCATACATACGCTTCTTTGTTGGTGAAAATCTTTGGTTTAAAGGAGCATATTCCTAAAATTTCTTTGTAACATGTGTTTAGAGAGGGAAACTGTTGCACATATTTTTTAGCTAAGCTCGGTTGTTCTCTAAATATCATGTTTAATATTTTACATGATTTCTTCCTTAAAAAAAATTATTTTACATGATTTTCACATATAAAATAAAAATATAATTAATATTAATACTATATTAATATAGATATTTTAAATATATTTAACAGTTTAAAATTTGATCTTATCAACTTTATATATCAAGATAGAAATAGTTTTTTAGTTTAGGGGAGTTGGTAAGATAAATTTATTTATTTTTTATTTTTTTAGGGGAAGTAAGATATACATTTATGTTGCAGATGTTAAATTTGAATGATTTTGAAAATAGAAATGATTGATTTGATGATTTTCCTAAGACACGAAGGAATGGGGTAAGACTTTGGTGTTTTTGAGTGCCTTTGTCTTTACCAATAATACTTTTATCAAAATATATTATTTTAATCACTCAATCATCACTCTCTTTCATTAAAATTACAATAAATCACCAAAGTCACTCAACACAATGTCTCTCGAAGAAACGAGTGAAGTCACTAAATGATTGAACCCTAATCCCCCAAATCATTTTCTACTCTCCGGCGTGCTTCGTTCACTCCTTCGTGTTAGGTAACTTCGTCATTCTTCATCGTATTATCGTCTTGCTTTTGGTTATAGCTTCTAATTGCTTATGGTTTCTGCTTATAGCTTTTGCTTACAGCTTCTGCTTATGGCTTCTAACTGTTTATAGCTTCTGTTTTTGCTTATAGATTCTGCTCATAGCTTTTGGTTACAGCTCCTAGTTGTTTAATGATGCACAGACATTCCTCGGATTAGGCCCGGTGTCGGACACGTGTCCAACACCGACATGACACCGATACTTGTAATTACACTGATTTATGTGATTTTTTCAAATTATTAACCGTGTCGGCGTGTCAGTGTCAGTGTGGTATCCAGTGTCCGTGTCCCTATCCGTGCTTCAAAAATTATAGTTTATGCTCCTAGGTTTTGCTTATAGCTTATCCTTCAGTTTCTGCTTATAGCTTTTTTTTTTTTACGGCTTCTGCTTATTGGTTTTGCTTAAATATAGCTTCTAATTGTTTATAGGTTTTGCTTCTTGAATCCATGGCGGCGGTCGACTGGTCTAAACTCCCAACAGACCTTCTCAATCTGATATCACAACGAATCGACGATGATGAACTCGATCTCATTCGCTTTCGATCAGTTTGTTCATCATGGCGCTCTTCTTCCGTCCCAAATCATCATTACATTTTACCCTTCAAGTTCCCAGTCTTCAAATTATCAGTCCTCTCTGACCCCAACGGCATGGATAGCATCAACAGTAACAACCTTCCATTCTGTCAACTCTCCAAACAAAATATCTACCTCATCAAACCACCACCACAACAGCAAGAAGAACAAACCCTACTTCGCCCTTGGTTGATAAGAGTTAGCCAAAACACGCGTGGCCGAACTCGATTCTTCCACCCACTTTTCTGTGATTCCCCTCTTCCTCGTATCAATCTCATGCTCGATTTCAGAAAATTATCTCTCCTCCATTTGGGAAGCAACACTTTCACTAGGGACTTCGACACCTATTCCCAACATCAACCCTTCAATAGTGACTACATGTTCCCTGAAAAGGTCGTTGCTGTCACGTGCCATGGAAAAAACCCTCTCATTGTTGCCACAATATCCTCTCACCCAGAGACGTTACTTTCGAAATGTGGCAATGAAAAATGGAAGGTGATCCCCGGCATGTCGATGGAATGTGGAGACATATGCCTTTTTAAAGGGTGTGCTTATGCGGTTGATAAAATTGGTAAGACAATTATGGTTGGATCAGATTCAAATGTCCATTTAGTGGCTGAACCTTTGGATGGTGAGAACAAGAAATTATTAGTGGAGAGCGATGGGGATTTGTTGTTAGCATGCGTTCATGCAATTCCTGTAAGGGTTGATTTGTTTAAGCTTAATGAGAAGGAGAAGAAGTGGGTGAAGTTAACGAGTTTAGGGGATAAAATTTTGTTCTTGGGGATAAAATGTTCGTTTTCTGCTTCTTTTTCAGATTTGTATGTTGCCAAAGGGAATTGTGTGATCATTAGTGCTGATATCTTAAGAAGACTTAGTCAACTTGGGTCACATGCGAGCTATGTTTTGGACTTGGATCATGGTTGGCTTCCGCTTTTGTGCGATTCTCCTGAATATTCCAACTTGTTCTGGCCACCTCCAAAGTGGATCTGAGTTCTTCACCATGTATGTTATTGTTATCTTGCATTGAAAGGTTTCTAATGTGATTGTGATATAGCTTTACGGTGCTTAATTTAGTTGTTTGACTGGAAATAAACTTTTCGACTAGTACTTATAGAAAAATTGAAATGATATTAAATTGACTATGGGTTTTTCTAACTAATATGTTCTTTCTAAACAAGTGTCTGCACTTGAAACTTTTCACAAGTTCTTTGTTTATTTGTTTTTTCTTATGCAGCTTGCTTTTTCGGAAATCTGAATGTAATTCGTATACTTTGTTTTGAGCAAGTGAATTATATGATAAGATGTATATATGAAAATGTATGTTGTACATGACCATGGCAAGTTATTTTTATTATTGTGAAGTTTCTAAACTAGATGTAACAATGTTGATAAACTTGATTATCTTCTTTCATTGTTACTTTTTCAGATTACAAGTTCAGCAACACCAAACTCCTAATTACATATTCATGTGAAAAGATGTCTTGAAAATGAGGCGAAACTTGGGTTGCAGGATAAGCGTTTTGGTGGATTCTTCAAGTCTTCTCTGTAAAGCAAGTTGTGATTGAGCATGGTTTGTAATGTTTTTTTTTTTATGTTAACCACTTTCATTATTATGAAAATCTTTGTATCAAATTACTTAAAACTGTGTGACTTCCTCAATGGTTGTGGAATATAGGCTATCTACTTAACACTTGCCTATTTTTAAAAGGTCATGATAAACTTGGATGTCCTGCTTCTGTTTACAAAACCTTCTGTTATTACTTAATTGGGATAAGTATTTTTTTGAATATAAATAACCCTCTCCTAGTGTTTGAAATCCCATTTTCTCTATCTATTGTCTTCAAGAGTTCTGTGTATCTGACTTTCCAACAGGTTACATAATTATGACAACAAACTCCGTGTTTGTTGAACATTGTCAAAACTGCAGTTTTGAATAACTTATCCATGACCGGTTCCGTCGGCTTTGTTCTTTGTTTACTTGGATCATGTTTCAAATTTCATCCTTTATTTGTTGCTATTTGGAGGTTTTCTTTGTTGTGCATTGACAAGGATTATGGACCAAAGTTATATTCCATAGTTCATTCATTGGAACATAGAAGGGACTTGATATTACATATCTGAAATATGGAATGAATACGTTGATTTGTTTTGTGTTGAGTGAAATGAGGTTAATTTGTTGTGAATATGATTAACCTATTTGCTTTATCATGCCTTTTGGCGTAAATCTTAATCTGAAATTAATAGTATCACCTGCTGCTAAGACTACGTTGTTGATACTTGCTCGGATGTTCCCTTTTCAACTTAATGTTTCTGGATTGTGGAACTGACTTCCAATGATTATTTATCATTAAGTTACACAATGACATGCAAATAACATTTAAAGAATTACTAGAGTTTAATCATTTGTTATTGTTTTCCTGATGAACTCTAGTGTTAGGTTCATAATCATGAGTTTAGTTTCCTTCACAACATAAGTTCATAACTCCCTTAATCTCTCCTCTCTTTAAAGTGTATAATATACATTCCTAAAGTTTTATGTTGCTCTGAATTAATATCTCCAATATGCAATTCTCAAGTTTCAGTTCAGATTTAAATATTAAAACATTCTTCTTAATTCATTTGAATTCTATTGTCATATTTATGGAACGGTTTTCTCTTACCTTGAACTGAAGGTTTAGTTTGCTTTAATTGACCAATTCATGATGAGCTTATTTCTTTTAATCTAGAATTAAGCATGGCTGCTGTGAATTTTATGCACTCTTTCAATTGTTGTTTCCCATTGTTCATTATGATGTAGTCATATGTACTATACAATAACCCATCCATGCATCAACTTGCACCCTTAAAAGCACAACTTTTCCATTAATTTGATAGACATCGATATGCAAAAAATTGATTGAACAATATAAAATTGTTCATTTTCCATTTTAATAGTTAAAGAAGGTGAGGCTTATGGTTTATTACAAGAAATAAGATGGTCCGCAAACTCGAGTTTGATGCCAAAGTAGTTGTAGACGATTTTAATAAGCCTTCACGGAAGTTATCCTATTTTGGTTTTATTTTTAATGATTGTATCTATAGTCTTGCAGTTACGTCCAAACTCGGATGTTGAGTTTTCTACAAGGAAAACCGGTGTGATTGCTCATGAGTTAGCTAGGGCAGCTACACACATGATGATTACTCCGCGAGTGTTTGATTTGATTGCAAGTTATGGTGTTGATACTATTGATAATGATATGAGATAAGTCAGTTTTCGTCAAAAAACCTCCCCTCAATTTGTTTTCGCACCGCTTCATTGAAACCTGCGGGCAAAGTTATTATGCATAAGTCATTTCCTTATGCACCATACATAAACACTTCACAATCATCAGATTTCCTTCACCCTCTCACAATCTGATCGCACACACGCCTCTGAAGCCTTGCTCGCTCGCTCCGACCTGATTTTCACCCTTATTCGCCGCTCCGACGTGATTTATCCGGCGAGGTTGCACGGATTTCTCCAGCGACATTCCTTTCCTCCTCCAAAACTGCTGGAAACCATTAAGTACATCTAATGGTTTTGGAGTACAACTCATAAACCATTTCTTTCTTTCTCCTCCAATTGTGTCAGTCCAAAACTGAATGATGGCAATTGCTCTAGGTCCTTAGTTTTTTTCACTTGCTGGAAACCATTAAGTACATCTAATGGTTTTGGAGTACAACTCACAGAAACCATTTCTGAAATTATGCAAGGTGCATAAGGATTTACTTATACACCATAACCGCACCCGAAACCTGCAACTGAGCATATATCATCTCACCACCCTATTAATAATGGACTTTTTTTTTTGTTTTCTTATGGTTTGGTCCCAACTCATGCATGTCACCATGCCTTGCCGCTATCTATTTCCCTTCTGTAAGCATTTGGAGTGCATTAAATAGAGCTAGCTAAACAAGCTATTTGTCTGTTAATTAATCCTTATTTATTAATTTTGTTAAGTCTTAATCTAATTTTTTTCCTCCACTAATCCCTTATTAGGTTTGCTACAACTCTATCCTAAAATTTTAGCTTTAAATTTGCATCATATATGTTTTTCATTTCTCTTTCTAATAACCGTGAATATTTTCCAAAGCAAAAATTTAATAGATATCTTAATCCATATTTTTTTTTAAGGAATCTTAATCTTTATTCTTATTATTTATTAATTTTATTAGTTTTGCAATAACTTAACCTATTGTTTTTGTAGATTTTTTTTTGACAAGTTGTTGTACACTTATTTAATACGTTTACAAACAAAATACCCTAATTTCCATGCAAACTCGGCTACCAATAATTTGTCAGGAACCATGAACTGCATTAATTTTTTTATGTTTAACCATAAAAGTAATAAATAAAATTGACCCGTGCAACAATATAATTTTGTATTCTTTTTTATCTTTTTTCTTTATAATTTTTTTTTTATTTTTTTTAACAAATTATAATTTTTTATTATTATTTGATTGTAATATATCTAATAATCTAATTTGTGTTTATTGATCGACCCATGATCTTAAAGATTAAAGATTATTTATTGATCTCTATTATAGTTGAGAAGACCCGTTCGTCGTACGGGTCAAAAGTCTAATTGTATAATTAAATGGAAAATGGGGTTATGATATACTCCCTCCGTCTTAAATTATAAAATATTTCATTTACTAAATCATTCTTATTAATTATATAATTAATGGAATAGTTAGATGATTAAAATGCAACAACTTAATATTAATTTAATGAGTTCATATACTCTTAATTCAGGCCCTAGTTTTCTTTTGTAACATTTATTTTTTATTTTTTGGTGTTAACATGATGTTCCTAACCACCATATGAACTCACACGTTAGTTTGAATTTGGATGAATATCGACATTGTCGATTGTTGAGTTAGACTTGGGCCTTAAGCACGATAGACAATTTTATTCGAGTAATTGTTGAGTTGATAACACTTTGGTTTGATGATAATAGTTAATGATCATTTCATGCATATTAGCTAGCAAATGTATTGCTACTTACTAAAGGCTTTGTTGGAATTGGAAATAAATCCATATTCAATGTAGATTTGATTCTTTGTACAAGTAGAATAAGATCCATGCATCTTAGGGGACATAGATAGCTTAATTACTTCATGTAAATTGCATTTCACATTGATAATTTTTGTAATCTTTTTATATATAACAATTAGACATTATGTTAGATGCTAATTGTTTGCCTTTAATATCTTTTGAATCAAGGAAAAGAAAAAAAATATAAATTTTCAAGTTGAGGGGGCCTTTTGCACATAAGTGCTAAATTTCAAAGGGGTATTCGCTCATAACCGAAAAAAAATCCATATTTTTCTATTTACTCAATTTTATTCTAACAAATATGCAATTTCAGGTGGTAATTGAAGTTTTGTTAATGTCATGAGGATAATTGATGAAACTTACAATTTCAGAAAGGAAATTGTCTATTTACTCAATTTTATTCTAACAAATATAAACCACAAATTGTGTTATGGTGTCAATATACTTTAAATTTAGATAAATATATATACAGTAAATACAATCCCTAAATACTCTCGTCATCCCTAATTATATTTATATGATCATTTAAAATGTAAGTACTATGACAACAATTTTTTTTTTGAAAATATAAGCCCTTATACAAATTAATAGATACATTTGTTATTTTTTTCTAAACATAACCCTAATTGATACCACTAACTTGTTTTAAAATTCATACTAGATTGTTGACCCGTGCGTCGCACGAGTTTTTTAATATTAAATAAGTATATAAATATTGTCAAAAAAAAAAGGCAACATGATAGGAATGAAATTGACGCGATGCATTTTTTTAGATGAAATTTGTTAGGTTAAATTACTACTAACCTAATACAACAAATTGGAGGGAAATTATTAGGTTAAACTGCTAGAAACTTAACAAAATTAATAAATAAATATAAGAATTAAGATATCTATTTAATTTTTGCTTTGAAAAATATTAACGGTTATTAGAGAGAAAAATGAAAAACATATCTGATGCAAATTTAGAGTCAAAATTTTAGGATAGAGTTAAGAGATTAGTGGAGGGAAAAAATTATGTTAAGACTTAACAAAATTAATAAATAAAGGATTAAACCCGATCCGTGTCCGACCGACCCGATCCATTTCTTGAGATTTGAAATAAATCTAAAAGATCTGTTCCTTATTAGTCATTGTTGCTGTTCTGTTTGTTACAACTTTTCTTCCTTCCACTATTTGAGAATACATAATTATGGGTTAGTCTATTTTGGTTACTTTGATTATTTATTTGGTTTTCGCTATTCTTAATAGTTAACATGATTATAATTTTCAGCTTTTAGTACGCATGCCAACTGTTTGATAAATTGTTTATAAGTGAAATTCTTTATTTTCAAATATAAATTTCTACTTTTACTATATATATTGGTAGTTGTTGTATCCGTAGAACCGACACTTATAATCAAATGCGTTATCGGTGTCCGATATGTCTGCCACCCAAGCTATTTGTTTAGTAAGAAAGATTAGGTGTATAATTTTTTTTTCTTTTCTTACATATATCTAAATTATATCATATTGATTATATTTAGGTGAAACGATTTTTGGTTAGATTATACTTATCTTTAGTCGAACTCCAGATTAATAAGGTTCGTTCTCCAAGAACGGAAGGATTATAACGAAATTGTTTTTGAAATATATGTTGAAATATAATTATTCTAAGCAGATTTCACTTGCATTATAGTTAGATTCTAAAAGCAACTTATGAATATATTATAAGATATTTTTAAGATATCTAAAACCCTTTTTTTTACAAACCTTGTATCTATATTTTTTTACTATATTTTGAAGGTGAGAAAAACACAAGAAGGGGGGGTTGAATTGTGTTAAGATTTTCTTCGTTTTCTCCAAAGCTGAAGTTCACTGATCAGAAGCAGTTCAAGAACAACTTCTGAAGTGATGTTCAGAGAGAGAGAGAGAGAAAGAAGAAAGACTTAAAGCAAATGCTCAATGAGAGTTCAGAGAGAGAGAGAGAGAAAGAAGAAAGACTTAATAAAGGTTCCTTCCACAAACCGGAAGTAGTCCTGTCCCCCTTGCACTTCCAAGGAGAGTTCACTAAAATGTAATATCTGATTACAAATGCTCAAGCACAACTGCAAGAGACTTCCAATGCTCAAGAATACAATCAAGAGACTTCTATGCTCAAGAACACAAGCAAGAGACTTCTAATCAAACAGAATTACAAAGAAAAATGTTTCACACTGAACACTTGATATACAATCAGAGGTGCTCACAATACAAATCATATACAGACTCTTTAAGACTCTAGAATTTCTAAGATATGAGTGTTGAAAAGAAATTCTAAGTGAACTTTTGGATGCTGAACAATTTTGATAGAGTTTAGGCGCTTTCAAATTTTTGTTGAGTCTTACATAGTTCTTCAAGTCTTCACTCCTTTATATAGAGGTGTGAAATGAACGTTGTGAATTGCCAGCACATCCAAAAAGAGTCGTTTGAAGCTTTGATCAATCACTAAGTATTCATTGCCTGATATGGTTATTGTCCTATGAAGGATCAATTTCAAATGCATTCCATGTATGAAGGAACATTGTTGTTGGCAGAGCTGTTATCATTGTCTTGTAGCAGAGACAAACTCTGTATAGTGGAGGTAGTGGTTGTACACTTCGTACAATTGTACTTTGTCAACGCTTAACAAACGAACAAGCATCTAATGCTTTTGAATCCTTTTGAATTAGCTGTTGTTCATCTTTTCCACTCTTTCACAATATTTAGACGACATTGAATCCATTGAACAACTTTTGAATCTTTAAGTTTGCATCTCCTGATGAACTTTAGCTTCTGGTGATTTTCAGCTTCTGATGAACTCGCTTCTGATGACGTCATCACTTCATGAGCACTTTGTCTTTAGGAGCACTTTGACTTCAGGAGCAGTTCTCTTCAGATGCTTTTAAGCTTCCTTTTTGTTCTTCCAAAACCTATTAATGATCTCAAAATTTTTGTCTATGGTCTTGTACACTTGAACAAATATTAGCATATCTAATTGACAATTTTTTAATATCTTGTTAACATCAAAACCTTTAAGGGTAATGTTATACACATTTTGTTCCAACATATTTATTATCGGGTTAATTTTGACCAATAACAAGTACATAAAATTAATCTTTCACATTTTCATACATGTTATAAATTTGCCCCTCTCTATTAATTTTGACTCATATTTGTCTTCTTGGTTGCTAACGTGTCAATTAAAATGATAATGTGTCAATTACTGACTAAACCACCCAAATTAGTCTTCACTAGTTTGGTTCAAAGAAGAAAACGTGAAGAAAGAAAAAGGTGAGAGAGTACGAGAAGAGTGAAATATTTGAGAAATATAATAGATTTGATGTGCTATTTGGTATAAGAAAATGATAGATGAAATAGAGGTGAAAGAAGTGTGTTCTTATGCTTTTCTTTCGTTTGGTTGAATAGAAAGTGTTTCAAACGCAAAACAAGTCCACAACCCTTGTCCAATCACCCCCAACGCAAAACAAGTCCACCCAATACACTCAACCTCTTCAATTCCATCTAATGATTATACGGCGGGGGCCGACGGTTTCGGATGTCGTTCGTAACAACCTCTCTTAACTCCTTTTGAGTCCTCCTAACTTGTAAACGTCCTTGAACTACAACTTAAGGTACACAAACTTCTAATCTCTTATCTCTCACCATTTGCTCTCATTGATTTGAATGAAGGTAAGCCAATATTATTTACTAATTAACTTGAACTAAATAAAAGTAGTCGATTTAAGATAGCACAACTAATTCAGTGTAAAATAATAAAAAAATTGAGAAATTGTCTCGGTAATCGTTTTTTTTGTTGACAAAGTCTCGGTAATCGGTTTTAAATGACGTAAAATCAACACCCGAACATGGGAAAAATCAAATGCAATTAATTTTTCTAGATTGATTCTTAGCATTATCGAATAATTGATTTTATTCTTAAACCTCTACCGGCTCGTTTGAAACTTAAGATTACAATAACGTTAATTCCTTTGTACCTGACTCAAGTCTTTCGTTAAGTCCCATCGCACATGGATGTTGCGTCACTGATGAAATTCATTTTGACAATTGGTGGAAATGGGTTCTAATTGCTTATAGCTTCTGCTTCTGCTTATAGGTTTTGATTATAACTTCGGGTTTTGCTTATAGCTTCTGTTTGTAGCTTTAGCCGATAGCTTTTGCTTATGGTTTCGGGTTATAGGTTTTGTTATAGCTTCTGTTTTTATTTTAGCTTTCTAATTGGTTATGGCTTCTACTTCTACTTTTAGATTTTTCTTATAGATTTTGTTTTTATTTTTTGCTTTCTAATAGCTTATAGCTTCTGCTTTCAGTTATAGCTTCTATTTTTCTTTTCTTCCTAAAACGTTTGATTTTGCTTACAGCTTCTACTTCTGATTGTAGTCTTGTTTTTCTTATAGCGTCCAATTGTTTATAGTTTCTGCTTCTGTTTTTGGGGTTTGCTTATAACTTATACTTCTGTTTGTAGTTTTTGTTATAGCTTCTACTTGCATCCATGGAGGTTGACTGGTCTAAACACCCAACGGAACTTCTGAATCTGATATCACAACAAATCGACGATAAACTCGATCTCATTCGATTTCGATCAGTTTGTTCAAAATTGCGCTCTTCCTCCGTCCCCAATCATGATCACATTTTACCCTTCAACTTCCCACTCCTAAAATTTCCATTCCTCTCTGACCCCAATGACATTGATACCATCAACAACAACAACGACACTTCATTCTGGTACCTCTCCAAACAAAATCTCTTCCTCATCCAACCACCACAGCAACAAGAAGAACAACAAACCCTACTTCGCCCTTGGTTGATAATTGTTGGCCAAAATACGGATGGCCAAACCAAATACTTCCACCCAGTCATCCGAAATTGCTCTTTTGATTTCCATTATGTGCTCGATTACAACAAATTATATGTTCTCCATTTGGCATGCACCTTCTTCATCTTGGACCTCGACTTCAAACTCAACCATCAACTCTTGAACCGTCACGACTACATGTACCCTAAAAAGGTTGTTGGTGTTATGTGCCATGGGAAAAAGCCTCTTGTTGTTGGCACATTTATCTCTCCCCCACAACCACTACTTTTTAATTGCGGCGATGAGAAATGGAAGGTGATACCTGACATGTCAACACAATTCGGAGCCATCTACCTTTTTAAAGAGCGGCCTAATGCAGTTGATAAAAAAGGTAAGACGATTATGGTTGGACTGGACTCGAGTGTCCAGTTAGTGGCTGAACCTTTGGTTGGTGGTGGGAACATGAAATTCTTAGTGGAGAGCGAGAGAGATTTGTTGTTAGCGGACGTTTATAATTGTCTTTGTATTGATCTGAATGATCCTATAAGGATTGATTTATTTAAGCTTATTGAGAAGGAGAAGAAGTGGGTGAAGTTAACGAGTTTAGGGGATAGGGTTTTGTTCTTGGGGTTGGGGTTGGTATGTTCATTTTCTGTTTTTGCTTCTGATTTATGCATTTCCAAAGGGAATTGTGTCATCTTTGTTGATGATATCTTTGAATTGATGTCATCTAATTGTGAGTTATATGTTTTGGACTTGGATGATGGTCAGCTTTTGCTTTTGTATGATAAAGTAAGAATAAAAAAAGACGGAAACAATAATGGATTCGAGCTACCTTAAACATGGATTCGAGCTCGGAAAAGTAAGAATAAAAAAAAAAGCAAGGATCAGACTAGGAAGAGAAAAAGACGGACTTGATCTTGTATGGCATAATAACTTATTTTTATTCTCTTATAGTCTGTGATTCTCATTTGTTATGTTAATTATTTTTAATGTTACTGTCGTTGTTAATAATTTTTTTACAGATAAATGGCTTCAAGTAATGGTGGAAGTAGTTCAAGAGGAAACAATAATGGTAAACATGGTGTGACCCGCATGAAAGTGATTCACAAAGCTAAAAGCCGTGGAGTTACTTTTGAGGAAACTAGTTGGTCTGGATAAGATTTTATGATTTCATTTTGTATTTCTGAATTGATAATCACTTTCTTTCTTCAGGTTCGTTGGAATGCTTTAGGTCAACCAGTTGGAGATGAAAGCCAGAGTTTCGTCAGTTACATTGGATGCATCGTTCGTCAGACGGTTCCAATTAGTATGGAAAATTGGAGAGCTCGTGCAATGGCACCTTACAAACAAAAAGTTTTGGATGAAATTCGGGTAAAACACAAACTCAAGCTAGTTGAAAACATTTCATTATGTTTATCTATTTATATTTGTTAATTAATGATCTTTGTCATCTTGCAGAAAGTTTTCATATTTGGCAATGAGCATGATGATCTTGTAAAAATGGAAGCTGGAAAGTTGTTCAAAGCACACAAAACCACATTGACAAGACTGTATGTGAAAGATAAAAATCCTGATGACATTGTAAAACCTCTGAATGATATGTATCCCCACATAGAACCAGAGCATTGGGATGCCTTTGTAGCTCAACGTCTCACTCCTGAATTTCAGGTAATGTCTTTGTAACTCAGTGTTTGAATTCATGACATTTATTTTCTCTATTCTTTTTTATCATCATATTTTTTTACAACTTGATAAAATTGCAATTCACGCAGAAAAAAGTAAAAGAAAATCGAGAAAGAGCTTTAAATCCTAGACATCCATATAGAAAATCACGTATGGGATTAGGTCGTCTCGAAGAAAGTATGGTCAGTATATGTAAAGTTGTAGGGATCCAATTCTGACTATTATATTTTGTCTATATACCGGTTTCTCTATGCTGTCTTCTTTGTTTTGACTTCTCTGTTATATTTTTCCTATTCTCCAAAAAAAAAAAAAAAAGAGACTGGAGAGGAAATGATACCACGTGCATCTGTGTGGATTGCTGCCCATGTTGGTAAGTATGGAGTCATTGATAAAAAGGAAGTTCAGAAAGTTGTGATAAATGTGTAAGTCAAATATAACTTCTTTTTTTTTCGGATTCATATCAAAATATTTTGTTAATTGTGATGAAAGTTCAGAAACATGAGAGAGGAAATATTTACGCAAAATTAATTTTGCTTGTCAATGTCACAGAAGGAGATAACACAATCTTTACCTGGAGATGAGAAAGGAAAACACCTTGGTCGTAATGATGTTCTTCAACTGGCCTTAGATCATCTTCCAAAATACTCTGGTCGTGTTAGGGGTTATGGTTTTGGGGTATGTCCCAAAGACATTTTTCCACGACAATCTATCCCCGTTGATGAAGTGGATGCAGTGTTTGGCAAAATGAGTAAGAGAATTGAGTTACTAGAGAGATTGGTGTTAGAGAGGCAGACACATGATGGAGATACTAGAGAGAATGGAAATAATGAGAAAGATGTAGGAAGAGAGAGAGAGAGAGAGAGAGAGAGAGAGGCAACAACCAAAACATGTTGGAAAAAGTCAACATGAAAAAGATGCTGAAGAAAGGCAACAAAAAAGAGATGTTGGAGAGAGAGAGGCAAAAACAAAAAAATGGTGGAGAGAGGCGACAACCACAAGATTTGATTCAAAGGATAGAAACTAGTGCCAAAGATTCTTGCAGCCCTCTTGTTGTTGACTCCATTCCGAAGGTAAATGTTTTCATTATAAAATGTTAAATTTTAATTTATTTATTTTGCTTCATAATCATATTAACGTATATGTTCATTCACTATTGGTTTAGGGTGTTTCTTCTATTGAAATTTACTTATCATCCCCATGCCGACGTTTGGTTGCTTATGGAAAATTATATAACACGGGTAGTGATGTTTTACACAACAGGAAATTACCACCCGGATATGTCAAGGTTAGGATTGATGTTGCTGTTGAGAGGAAGGCTTTCTTGCCTATACCTATTGAAGAAGGTGATGTCTTGACTGTTGGTGAAGCAATAGGGACATTTGTGGCATGACAATTGAATCTTGTTAAATTAGTTGATGAACAACAAAAGGTAGATTAATTACCTTTGTGATTGATAGATAAGTGATATATACTTGTTTTATTATTTGGTCACGAACCTAAAGTATTGTAACTAATTAGATTCCAGCTAAATCTAAAAAAATTGACAAGAGACCCCAACGTAGTGCTGAATCAGTTGCTTCACCAAACAAAAAGATGAAAACTGTGAAGCCTGCTATGGTACCATTCCTTGATACTTATGTGAATACAATAATGATCAAAGGACAAACAGTCCCAATTTACATGGACGATGTTATATTTGGCAAAGCCTATACAGAGGAAATAGAAATAGAGAATATAGAAGAGCTTGTGCAACATGATTGGTTAAGTGCCACTGTTGTAGCTGTATATGCCAGGTACCTCTGTTTAATAGTCGTTATTTAGGACGGTTATAGGGCTTTATTATATTGGTTTTCTGTCACAAACTCTGTTGTTCTGCTATTCCTATTTTTGGGAGTGTGCTGTTTGGTTTTTTATGTTTATGTTTTGTGTTGTTTGTTCTATTTCAAGGTTCTTGTATGAAAATTTGATCAAGCCTCGTGGGTTGGTACATAAGTTCTCATTTTTATCCCCACATATATCTGAAGAGGATAAACAAGGACAACTAATAGCAGACATCATATTGACACACAAGTTTAAGAATAAGCTGATTTTTGCACCGGTCAATTTAGGGTGAGTTTTCTTTACAAAACATTATTCAAGATGACTAAATTTGCAAATGTGGTTTTTAAATTATAACTGAAATATATGTAAATTATGATGGGTGAGGCTAAATCATTGGGTGTTGCTTGTCATTAATCCTGGAGCTGAGATGATATATTATATGGATTCATTGCCAGGGGGACATCCAAACATTGACGTTGTAAAAAAAAAGTTCATGAAGTGAATATTGATTCGTTTGATTTATAATTGACATAAGTATGATTATTGAGTGTTATTATACTCATTTGAAGTTGATTTAATTTTGATAGTGCCATGTGTATTATCCGTTCCCTTCATCCCAAGTCAAAATCAAAGTCAAGTAAAATCCCATGGATAGAAATAAAGGTATTTTCTAATCAATGGTCTTTTTTTTACAGTGTAATCAATGGTATTTTTAATTCATCATGTGGATTAAATTTTAATTAATGTAATTTTTTTTCCAGTGTCCTATGCAAACTAATGGCATTGATTGTGGCTATTTTGTAATGCGATTTATGAAAGAGATAATATTGGCAAATCAAGACATGATCCCCGAAAATGTATGTATGTGATTATACTGTTAATTTGTAATCATATATATAGCTAAGCATTCTTTTTCTAACTCAATTTTTTGCTACTTTTATATCTGAAGTACTTTGGAGATTACAAATGTAAAACCTATTCTAAAGATAAGCTAGTTGAGGTCAAGGAGGATTGGGCAACCTTTATGGTCGAGTATATTAGTAAGTTTCATTTTCTTTATCAACAATTTTCATTTGCGTTTTTTAATTTTGAGTTATTTTAAACCGTAATTGGTTGTGCTGGAAATTCTATGTTAATTAATTTTTCGTTTCATATTATACGACACAAGACACTATGTTGCTGATAGATTTATGAACTAGACGTCGGATAGCTTGTCACGAGTCCTCTTAAATTTAGGTGTTTTTTTTGTTGGTAACTGTGGTTGCTTTAATTTTAGGAGCTTTTTTTTATTGGCAATTGTGGATTGACTAGTATTATGACATTCATAATTAAGTTTATGATCAATTTGTAATGAGATTATCATGAATGTAATTTGCTATATTTATATTTCAGTATCTTATTATAGCGTTTAATTATAGCATTTTTTGTTACAGATTTAAAAAAAAAAATTCAACTTTTATTAGCGCTTTCAATAAAAGGCTACGAATCCCCTATTTGAGTAGAAAGGGTACAATAGTACTAAGAAACATCTGTTAGAAAGTGACTTTAATAGCACTAGAATAAGGCTATTTTAGCACTTTTCTGATAGCGCTATTGAAGTATTGTTATTTAATAGCGCTTAGAAAGCGCTATTATAGGCTCCTGACCTATAATAGCGGGGGATTTCTTAGCGCTTCATAGTGCTATTCTAAAATGAGTGCTATTAAAAGAGGTATTTTGTAGTAGTGCAAGTATGTTGATTTTGCATTGAAAGGTTTCTAATGTGATTGTGATATAGCTTTAGGAGTGATTATCAAAGAAAAAGAAAAATTGAAATGTTATAAACTGATTATGTTTTTCTAACTAATTTGTTCTTTATAAATAAATAAGTATGTATGTGCACTTCAAAAAAAAAGTATGTATGTGCACTTCTAATTTTTCACAAGCTTAGTTTATTTATATTTTCATATGCAACTAACTTTTTTAGAAGTCTGAATGTAACTGATAAACTTTGTTTTTGTTATTATGAAGTTTCTAAACTAGATGTAACAATGTTGTTGGGCTTTTTTAAAAATCTTAATGTAATTGGAACAACTGTTTTGAGCTGGCGAATTATAGGATAAGATGTGTGTGTTTGCTGTACATAACCATGTTGTTAGACCTGATTAACTTCTTTTATTGTTACTTTTGCAGACTACATGTTCAGCACCAAACTCCTAATCACATAATCATGTGAGTATATGTCTTGAAAATGATGTGAAACTTGGGTTGCTGGATAAGTGTTTTGGTGGATTCTTCAAGTCTTCTCTGCAAGCAATTTGTGATTATTCATGGTTTTTTTTTTATGTTCAACACTTGCATTGGTTATGGTGTTGTAAAATTGAAACTTAATTGGTCAGTTACACCTATCTTTGCCGAGTTTACTTATGGTTGATCATTGTTTTGTTACTTTGATTGCAAGTAATATAAAAGTGCTTTGAGGTTTAAACTCAATATATCAGTATTGCTATTATATTATAATATAAAAATTTCAATATATTATATTTAATTGTTTAGAGGCAGCAAACATTTAGAACTCTTATTAGTATTCCTATTATATTATATATCAGTTATTATGTTTTAGGCAGACGGTTGTTTTATTAAACAAATTTTGAAAATATTAGGAAAAATCTTGAGGAATTTATTTTAGGTCTGTGTTATTGATTGGGAGAGATCAAGCTCTCGAATTCTTGTAAGGGAGAGAAACCAAGACTCTAAAATTTCTTGGATAGGAAATGTCTTTCTACAATAGACTTAAAACTGTGATTTGCTCAATGCTTATGAATGAAGGCTATCTCCTTAACACTTCCCTAATTATAACCCTCTCCCAATGTTTTGGTTTTAGGCACTTCTTGTGTTTGATTGTTACTTTTTATTATTAATATTATGCTTTTAGCCTCTTCAAAAAACTAAAATAAAATCCGAAGTAATTAAAAGTAGTTGGGTTAATAACATTAATAATATTGTATAAAATTAAAAAAATTGATAAATTATATCGTGTGATAAAATTCTTAGACCTTTAGTGGTTCGATTGAACATTGAAAATACAATAACGTTAAAAATAATGGTCCTACGTACCTTACTCAAAAAAAGTCAAACTTAACTTGAGTTTTTTTTATCAGGTCAGTCTCGGACCTTGCAAAGTCTAGCTTGGTCTAGTCTTTTTTCAATCCTAATTGTGACGTGCAATTCTTTCTCCCCCACACCTCTCGCCCTCCCATCAGTTCTCTGAAAATGCTCTTGATTTTTGAATTATAGAATCCAAAGTGTGTTTTTCTATCATTTAGTAAGGGAAAAAAAAAAGTCATGGTCAATTATCCACGGCTAATTATCTAGAGATTTAAATTTTATAATCCGAGTGACAAAATGTCGATTTTACACCTTCAAATTTGAGAATCCAAACACTCTCTTTACATGGTTTGAACTTCGGACCTCTCGTGTAACAAAATGAAATTTCAAAACTTTTACACATCTAGATAACAAAAAAATCAATTGTACATATTTAGATTTTAAAATTTCAACACAACTTTTACATGATGAAAACCTTTCTTGCTATAAAATTTAATTTCATAAACAAACATTATCAATGATCCAGATTCTAAAACCTAAAAAAATATACTAATTTTTATTTTTTTTGTACAAATAGAGATCAGATCTTAAAAACATGAAATAATGAGCGTAGAGCAAAACTTTTATAAAGGTTAAATTTGGATGATAAAATTATATTTAAGTTTAAATAAAAATAGGAGTAAATTATCAAATTGGTCTTTGTCTTTGTAAATGTTTCTCAAATTAGTCATCGACTTTATTAATATTTCAATTTAGTTCATGTATTTGTCAAAAATTTCTTAATTAGATTGCTGATCAAGTGACAAAGGCAAGACGGATTTAAAATTAGAGTCCGGGACTAATTTAAGAATAATTTTGGAAGGCAAATTTAGTGTTTACTAGATAAAAATATTAAACAGAAAAAATAAATTAAAAACTATGAAAAACACAAAAGTTGAAATAGAAATCATTGATTCCTTGTACCAAAAAAAAAAAAAACATTGATTCCTCCGCTGCGAGATTCCTTCTCTGTCGTTCATCGTCTTAGGTATTTCTGCTTATGGCTTCTCATTTATTTGTTTATAGCTTTTAGCTTTTGCTTATTGCTTATTGCTTCTAATTGCTTACGGCTTATATAGATTCTAATAGTTCATAGCATCTGTTTAGAGCTTCTTCTTATAGCCTCTAATTGTCTACGAAGCACATACAACTCTAGAATTAGGTCTGCCGCGGTGTCCGACATGTGTCGGTGTCCAACACTCATATGACACTTGATAAACACTCCTTGGATCGGTGTCCGGCAGCCGTGTGATATGTTAAAGTGTGATTAGATATTAGCTCATAGTCTAGTAACTAACTAACTGTGTAGTTAGTTATAGTTAAATAACTAACTATAGTTAAACTTGTGAGGTACATCGCATAGTATAAATAAGTGTATCTCAGTATTGTAAACACTCAGATTTTGTGAAATAGAATTCTATACATTTCAATACTTTGTATCCAAGTTCATAGCAGATTTTTTCTCTCTTTTCTATTCTATGGAGATTCAATCTTGTATTTTCACATGATATTTGTAGGACAAGTGTCGGATTACTAAAGGTTAAATATAACCCATTTGGGTTTGGTATAGTTGTGTTGGATTGGGACCTTGGAGTGTGCTTCTCTCAAGATCTCAGGTTCAATTCTCCATGGTGCCAATTTTTGTGGGCTAAGTCAATACGCCCTCGCAAGTGGAGGGTGGGACTAGACCCCTTGGATTAGTCAGTGTCGGAGTCCATGCTTCATAGCTAATTATTTATAGCTTCTGCTTATAGGTTTTGCTTTTAGCTTTTTGTTTTTGCTTATAGCTTCTGCATATAGGTTTTTCTTATAACTTCTATGTTTTCTTATAGCTTATGATTGTAGGTTTTGCTTGTAGCTTCTAATTGTTTATAATTTATGCTTACAGCTTCTGCTACTAGCATCCATGGCGGCGGTCGACTGGTCTAAACTCCCAAAGGATCTTCTCAATCTGATATCACAAAGAATCTACGACAAATTAAGTCGATCTCATTCGATTTCAATCAGTTTGTTCAACATGGCGCTCTTCCTCCGTCCCGAATCATCACCATCGTGATCACATTTTACCCTTCAAGCTCCCACTCCTCAAATTCCCATTCCTCTCTGATCCTAACGACATTAATACCATCAACAGAAGCAACAACACTTCATTCTGTTACCTCTCCAAACAAAATATTTTCCTCATCAAACCACCACAACAACAACAAGAACAACCCCTACTTCGCCCTTGGTTGATAAGAGTTGGCCAAAACACGCATGGCCGAACCCAATACCTCCACCCAGTCATCCGAAATTGCTCTTTTGATTTCCATTCTGTGCTCGATTACATCAAATTATCTGTTCTCCATTTGGGAAGCACCTTCTTCATCATGGACTTTGACTTCAAACTCAACCGTCAACTCTTCAACCGTCACGACTACATGTACCCTAAAAAGGTCGTTGCTGTCACGTGCCATGGAAAAAAACGTCTTATTGTTGGCACATTAGCCTCTCCTCCACATCCGTTACTTATGAAATGTGGCGATGAGAATTGGAAGGTGATCCCTGACATGTCAATGAAGTTCGGAGACATATGCACTTTTAAAGGGCGGCCTTACACGGTCGACAAAATTGGTAAGACGGTTATGATTGGACCGGATTTGAGTGTCAAGTTAGTGGCTGAACCTTTGGTTGGTGGTGGGAACATGAAATTCTTAGTTTATGTGTTATTTCCTAAGTTGTTGTGTTGTAAAAGAACTCATTCTCTGTTCATATATTACAGTCTAGAGATTGTTATAAATAAATTGTTTTTCTATCACAAACCTTTTAAGACCTGAACAGAGAGTATTTTGATTCTTTTTCCGTTACAATCTTTGTATCAAATGACTTAAAACTGTGTGCCTTACTCAATGGTTATGGACTATAGGTTATCTCCTTACACTTCCCTATTTTGAAAAGGCCATTATAAACATGGAGTCTTGGATGTACTGCTCCGTTTTTTACCCAACCTCATGGGTTCTATGTCTTTGACTTGTCAACATGTTACATAATTATGATGACAAACTCATCGAGAAAAATGCAGTTTTGAATAACCTATCTATGACCGGTTGCGTCCTCTTCGTTTCTTGTGTACTTAGATTACGTTTTGATAGTTCGTCTTGTACGTGTAGCCATTTGGAGCTTTTCTTGTTGTGCTTTGATAAGGTCTTCGGTATTATGGACCAAATGTCTTTTTCATAGTTCATTCATTAGAACTTTGAAGGGATTATACATTGATTTGTTTTCTTTGAAGGGATTATACACTGATACTTGCATTCCCTTTTAAACTTGATGTTTCAAGAATGTCGAATTGCCTTGCAATGATTATTTGTCACCAAATTTAAGCTTCTAAGTAATGATACACAGATAGCATCCAAAACGTTAAAGCTTTTTTCAGAAGTACTATAGTTATGTTCTCTTGATGAACAAGAGTATTAGGTGCAGGATTATGTTGTCTGAATTAATGTTTAGGTTGATTGTGTATATCATTTGTTTCATGTCTTTCGAATACTTTGTATTATATCTCTAATATGTTATTCTCAAGCTTCAATTTGGATTTAAATAAAAAACATTCTTCTTAGACAATTTGCATTCTATTGTCATTCTTTTTAAATAATTTATGCAGCAAAATAAAGAAAACTAATAACATAGTTGGTCCCTGAACAAACTAAAATAAATTATTTAAATATATTAAATCAATAATATAATTTTTTAAAAATAATTTTAGTTTGATGCAATTGAGTTAGCTCATGAACCAAACGAGTCGAACTGTATACAGCTGTAGTAGTTCACTTTTGTGTGAACTTACTGGGTCCTGTCTTATGCCCCAACCTATGTACTTCTTTTTTTTTTGTTTTTATTTTATTTATATTTTCGTTTTCCTAGAAAAAAAATTGTTTAAGTTCAACTTATGTGGTTTATGAATTAAATTCAACGAATTAAATTATCAAATTGAATTTCTACTTAGGTTTGGTTCATTTCCAACTCTATATATAATGTATACTTAGCTTTTTTAAGCGATATATATTGGAGCGTTTGGCGGTTAAAAACCAACACAAGAATCAAGTAAGTGTAGCAGAGATAAGGATGTTATGTTGAATGGGTGGTAAGACTAGATAAAATGACACCATTAGAGAGAGTTGGGGTAGCGCCTATGGTAAAAAATAGGCTTACGTGGTTTGGGTATGTAGAGAAAAGACATGAATGGTGTAACTTTATGGTGTAACTTAATCCATTTAACATTATGTTATCAAATAATATTAGAAATTTATATGATAGATGGTTATCAAATAATATTTGGATTTTTTTTTTTAACAATATTTGGAACAGATTTATATAAGTGGACTTGAAACAATTCTAACTAATGAGAGGGAGGTGGTCCAGCCATGGGTGCCTCCCTCTATATCCTCCCTTGATTACAATTATATTATCTTAATGATAGAGCTAGCTAACCGAGCTATTTGTCTAGTAAGAAAGATTGGGTATATAATTTTTTTCTTTTATTACATGCCTCTAAATTATATCATATTGATAATTTTTAACTGAACTTTAGATTACCAAGATCCCTTCATCGATAATTGAAGTATTATAACTAAATTGTTTTTAAAAAAAATGTCAAAATATAATTATTCTAAGACGATTTCACTTGCATCATAGATAGATTCTAAAAGAAACTTATCTAAAACTATATATATATATATATATATATATATATATATATATATTATTTTTTTGGACAAACCCTATATCTATTTATCGGGTTAATTTTTTTGGACATAGTAAAATTGTTTCAGCAGCTAAAATATATCTAAATTAATCTTTGACATTTTCATACAGGTTATAACTTAGCCTCTCTATTAATTTTAACTCATATTTGACTTGTTGGTTGCTAGTGTGTCGAATTAAAATGATGACGTGTCATTTATTAATGCCACCTTGCAGAAAATTATCAACGCAAATATGTTTTTAGACTAAATTAGTCTCTACAATGTTTTATTTTAAAATTCAAAATTACTGACTAAACCACCCATATTAGTCTTCACTTATTTGGGCAAAATTAGTCCCTCTTCTAATTTCATTCCTTTCTCTTTAAATGTGTGTTCGGTTCAAAGAAGAAAACATAGAAGAAAGAAAAAGGCAAGAGAATATAAGAAAAGTGTAATATTAGAGAAATATAATAGATTTGATGTAATATTTGGTATAAGAAAAGTATAGATGAAATAAAGATGAAAGAAATGTGTTCTTACGCTTCTCTTTTGTTTGGTTGAATAGAAAGTGTTTCGAACACAAAACAAGTCTACAACCCTTGTGAAATCACACCCAACGCAAAACAAGTCCACCCAATACACTCAACCTCTTCAATGTCATCTAATGATTATACAGCGGGGGCGGCCGACGGTTTCGGATGTCGTTCGTAACAACCTCTCTTAACTCCTTTCGAGTCCTCCCAACTTCTAAACGTCCTTCAACTACAACTCAAGGTACACAAACTTCTAATCTCTTGTCTCTCATCATTTGCTCTCTTATTGATTTGAGAAATTGTCTTGGTAATCGGTTTTAAATGACGTAAAATCAATATCCGAACATGGGAAAAATCAAATACAATTAATTGTTTAGATTGGATTCTTAGCATTATCGAATAATTGATTTGATTCTTACACCTCTACAGGCTCGTTTGAACCTTCTGATTACAATAACGTTAATTCCTTTGTACCCGACTCAAAGACTTTCGTTAAGTCCCAACACACATGGATGTTGCATCACATATAAAATTTGTTGTGACTATGGGTGGAAATGGGTTCTAATTGCTTATAACGTCTGCTTCTACTTATAGGTTTTGACTATAGCTTCTGGTTTTGCTTATAGCTTCTGTTTGTAGCTTTAGCTGATAGCTTTTGCTTATGGTTTCTGCTTATAGGTTTTGCTTATAGCTTGTGTTTTTCCTTTTAGCTTTCTAATTGCTTATGGTTTCTGCTTCCACTTATAGGTTTTGCTTATTGCCTCTGTTTTTAATTTTTAGCTTTCTAATAGTTTATAGCTTCTGCTTCTACTTATAGGTTTTGCTTATAGCTTCTATTTTTTCCTATAACGTCTGCTTTTGCTACTAGTTATAGTTATGTTTTTGCTTATAGCTTCTGCAATAGGTTTTGCTTATAACTTCTGCTTATAGTTCAGTTCTTGCTTATAGCTTCTTCTTGTAGCGTCTAATTGTTTATAGTTTCTGCTTCTTTTTTTAAAAAAAAAAATACTATTTTTTTATAAATAAATAAAATATCACTTTTGTCATTTTTCCGTGTTTGTTTAGGAATTTCAAAAAAATCATTTTTGACTCTAAAATGTAAAGCTATTTGGATTAGTTTTTCCCAAAATATATATTTTTCAAAATCAAGGATGTCACACATGAACATGTTAAAAATAAATTATTTTTTTTTAAAAAAAGTGATTTTTATTGATAGTAAACAAACAGAAATAACTAGATTTTCCCTCATAAAAGAAATAACCAGATTTTTTTTAACTATCTAGACTTTTTTTACCACAAAATCTATTTTTTTAAAGTTCAATCAAATGCACCTTATATCTTCTGCTTATAGTTTATAACATCTGTTTTTGCTTATAAATTTTGTTTATGGTTTTACTTATAGCTTCTACTTCTGCATATAGGTTCTGCTACTAGCATCCATGGCGGCGGTTGATTGGTCTAAACTCCCAACAGAGCTTCTCAATTTGATATCACAACGAATCTACGAAGAAGTCGATCTCATTCACTTCCGATCAGTTTGTTCAACATGGCGCTCTTCCTCCGTCCCAAAGCATCATTACAAATTTCGCTTCCAGTTCCCGCTCCTTAAATTTCCATTCAACCCTGATTTTATCAACAAGAATAAGTCATTTTGTTACATCACCAAACAAAACCTCTTCCTCATCAAACCACCACAACAAGAAGAACAAACCCTAGCCCTACGCCCTTCGTTGATAAGAATTTGCCAAAATGCACGCGGCATATCCAAATTATTCAACCCACTCTTACTAAATGGCGATAAAATTCCGTACACTTTCGTGCTTGATTTCAACAAATTACCCATCCTCCATTTGGGAAGCAACTTCTTCATGATAGACTTTGACTTCACATTCGACGATAAACTCTACAACCCTCATGATTACATGTACCCTAAAAAGGTCGTTGTTGTTACATGCCATGGTAAAAAGCTTCTCATTGTTGGCACATTAACCTCTCCCCCACAACCGTTACTTTTGAAATATGGCGATGAAAAATGGAAGGTGATACCTGACATGTCAACAAAATTTGGAGATATCTGCCTTTTAAAAGGGCGAGCTTACGCAGTCGACAAAATTGGTAAGACAGTTGTGGTTGGACCAGACTCGAGTGTCCAATTAGTGGCTGGACCTTTGGTTGGTGGTGGGAACATAAAATTCTTAGTAGAGAGCGAGGGGGATTTGTTGTTAGCGGATGTTTATGATTGTCTTTGTAGTGATCTTTATAATCATGATCATAATGATCGTGTAAGGATTGATTTGTTTAAGCTTAACGAGAAGGAGAGGAAGTGGGTGAAGTTGACGAGTTTAGGAGATAGGGTTTTGTTCTTGGGGTTGGGGTTGGTATGTTCGTTTTCTGCCTCTGCTTCGGATTTGTGGGTTGCCAAAGGGAATTTTGTCATCTTTAATAATTATATATTTGAATCACATAGGTCATTTCAATATAAATGTAAGGAACATGTTTTGGACTTGGATCAAGGTCGACATTCGCTTTTGTCTGATTGTCCCGAATATTCCAACTTGTTCTGGCCACCTCCAAAGTGGATCCAACCTCGTTACCAAGTAAGTTATCTTGCATCAAAGGTTTCTGCTTTCTAATGTGATTCTGATATTTATATTTATTGTGCTTAATTTAGTTGTTAGGCTGGAATACACTTTTCAATTATTGCTTACGGTAAAAAGAAAATTGAAATGTTATTAAATTGACTGTGGGTTTTCCAATTAATCTATTCTTTGTAAATTAGTATCTACACTTCTAATTTTTCACAAGCTCTTCATATATCCATCCTCTTGAAATCTGAATGTAATTGGTGCATTTTGTTTTGAGGTGGGAATTATATGATCAGATGTATGTATGACAATATGTAGTCCCTGACATTTTCATACATAGGACAAATTAGTTCCTCTGTTACAATGAGTCAGGGGCTAAATTGGGCCCCTTATGAAAATGTCAAGCGCTAATTTGGGTATTATTTTTTGTCAGGGACTGGATTGGGACCGCCATGAAAAAGTGGGTATTTATTCAATGAACGACCATTTTTAATCCATTTGCAACAATTCTCTGTTCTATTTAGTTGTCACAAAGATAATGCAATTGTTGTGCATTTTCTCTAATTTTGGAAGCATAAATTATATACATATGATGCAAGAATTCTCTTTGTTTTTACTTTCTCCTGGTAATTCTAAATAATATATAGAATTTCATACTTATGTAAAAATGCATTTTCTAGCTGTTTTCCATTGCTCATTGTTGTGTTGTCATTGTAGAGTAGAACTAATAGTAATGGATTTTTATCTTAAAATATTGCACTTTTAGTTCCGTATTTTATCACTCATGAAAATAGTCCATTTTTTAAATTCGAACTTTTTGGTCTTCAAGTATCACACTTGTTGTATTATGGCCTCAACTTAGATTGTTGGCCCCAAAAGTTGTGATGTGACAAATTTTTTGGTCCTTCAAGAACGCAGTTATCAGCTTCTGTTTGAATGTTTTTGAAGCACTCTCTTTGCCCCTGATTCTTCTTCGTTCAAGGTTGTCATATTCAAGTGATTTAGAAATTAGGGTTTAGAACTTCTTTTTTGATGTTGTGTCGTATCAAAAAAGAAGTAAAAAAAAAATAAAAAAATTGGTTCAACAAAATCAATCACTTTTTTAGATGGAATAATTTTTTGTCCGCCTATATTTATCTCACAGTCAAACTCCTTTTTGGTTTTTTTTGCATCATGAGAGTAGAGTAGCACAACATATAGGCTTCCAATGCAAAATTAACAAAAAGGGATTTTGTCAATAAATAGGATTTTAAATCATAGAAATTAGAAACTTAGGAAGCAGCGAGAATTCGACCTTACAAAAATAAAGGTTACGTTACCAACCATGCTTGAATTTAATACTTAACCATTTTCGGATCTTGGTATATATTTTACCCTATGTTTTTTCTTTTCATTTGGATGTTTCTTTTCATCTAACATTGGAGAACTTCAATGATATGTCCTTGACTAATTGATTTCTCCAAACGTTGGATTTAAATAAAAAACATTCTTCTTAAACAATTTGCATTCTATTGTCATTCTTCTTAAATAATTTATACAGCAAAAATAAAGAAAATTAATAACATAGTCTCGGTCCATGAACAAACAAACTAAAATAAATTATTTTAATATATTAAATCAATAATATTTTTTTTTTTTATAAATAAATTTAGTTTGATATATGTGTGTGTAATCGAGCTAGCTCATGAACCAAACAAATCGAATTATATACAACTGTAGTTCATTTTTGTGTGAACTTACTAGGTCATGTCTTATGCCCCGGCCTATGAACTTTTTTTGTTGTATTTATTTAATTAATATTTATGTTTGCCTAGAAAATAAAAATTATTTAAGTTCAACTTATTTGGTTTATGAACTTAATTCAACGAATTAATTATTAAGTTGAATTTCTACACTTATGTTTGATTTGGTTCGGTTCATTTACAACTCTACATATATTGTGTGTGTGTGTATATTGGAGTGTTGGACGGTTAAGAACAAACACAAGAATCAAGTAAGCGCAACGGAGATGAGGATGTTGCGTATGATGAGTGATAAGATTAGACGAGATATGATTAAAAATGACACCATTAAAGAGAGTTGAGGTAGCGCATATAATAGAAAAGATGAAAAAAAAAAATATGCTTAGGTGGTTTGAGCATGTAGAGAAAAACCCTGCAGATATTGTAATATGGAAAATAGATCTGATATCGGAGAGTCAAGATCAAAATAGGTAGAAGAAGGAGGCCCAACCATGGGTGCCTCCCTCTATATCCTTCCTTGATTACAATTAAATTAATCTGTTAAAACCATATTATCTTAATAATAGATCTAGCTAACCAAACTATTTGTCTAGTAAGAAAGATAATTTTTGGGTGAAACGATTTTTGGTTAGAGTATATTTATCTTTAGCCGAACTCCAAATCACCAAGGTCCTTTCCCAAGAACTGAATGATTATAACTAAATTGTTTTTTGAAAATATCTTAAAATACAATTATTCTAAGCCGATTTCACTTGCATCATAGATAGATTCTAAAAGCAACTTATGAATATATTATAAGATATTTAAGATATCTAAAACCCTATACCTTTTTTTTGACAAACCCTGAATCAATTTTTCTTTTTGCCAAACCCTATATCTATTTATCGGGTTAATTTTGAGCAATAACAAGTACATATAACATAGTAAAATTGTTGTGAGAAGCTAAAATATATCCAAATTAATCTTTGACATTTTCATGCAAGTTATAAATTAGCCTCTATTAATTTTGACTCATATTTGCTTTGTTGGTTGTTGGATGTCGAGTTAAAATGATGATGTGTCATTTACTAATGCCATCTTGCAAAAAATTACCAACTCAAATATGTTTTTGGACCAAATTAGTCTCTACAATGTTTTATTTTAAGATACAAAATTATTGACTAAACTACCCCTAATTTGGGCAAAATAAGTCCCTCATGTTATTTCATTCCTTTCTTCTTAAATGTGTGTTTGGTTCAAAGTAGAAAACGTGAAGAAAGAAAAAGGCGAGAGAATACAAGAACAGAGAAACATGCGAGAAATATAATAGATTTGATGTGCTATTTGGTATAAGAAAATGATAAAAGAAATAGAGATGAAAGAAGTGTGTTCGTACGTTTTTAATTTGTTTGGATGAACAGAAAGTGTTTCGGACTAGACCTCAAGACTCTTCTTGTTATGACATCACAACCCAACGCAAAACAAGTCCACCCAATACACTCAACCTCTTCAACTCAAGGTACACAAACTTATAATCTCTTTTCTCTCACCATTTGCTATCTTATTGATTTGAGAAATTGTTTCGATAATCGATTTTAAATGATGTAAAATTAATATCCGAACATGGGAAAAATGAAATGCAATTAATTCGTTTAGATTGAATTCTTAGCATTATTGAATACTTGATATGATTCTTACACCTCTACCGGCTCGTTTGAACCTTAAGATTACAATAACATTAATTCCTTTGTACCCGACCGAAGACTTTCGTTAAGTCCCAATGCACATGGATGTTGCATCACTTATAAAATTTGTTGTGACTATGGGTGGAAATGGGTTCTAATTGCTTATAGCTTCTGCTTCTGCTTATAGGTTTTGATTATAGCTTCTGGTTTTGCTTATTGCTTATGTTTTTCCTTTTAGCTTTCTAATTGCTTATGGCTTTTGCTTCTACTTATAGATTTTTCTTATAGCCTCTTTTTTATTTTTTGCTTTCTGATAGCTTATAGCTTTTGATTCTGCTTCTACTTATAGGTTTTGTTTATAGCTTAATTATTTATAGCTTTTTCTTTTACTTATAGTTTTGTTTTTTCTAATAACGTCTAATTGTTTATAGTTTCTACTTCTGTTTGTGGGGTTTGCTTATAACTCCTACTTTTGTTTGTAGGTTTTGTTATAGCTTCTACTCGCATCCATGGAGGTTGACTGGTCTAAACTCCCAAAGGAACTTCTGAATCTGATATCACAACAACTCGACGATGAACTCGATCTCATTCGATTTCGATCAGTTTGTTCAACATGGCGCTCTTCCTCCGTCCCCAATCACGATCACATTTTACCCTTCAAGTTCCCACTCCTCAAATTTCCATTCCTCTCTGACCCCAATGACATTAATACCATCAACAGCAACAACAATACTTCATTCTGGTACCTCTCCAAACAAAATCTCTTCCTCATCCAACCACCACAAGAAGAAGAAGAACAACATACCCTACTTCGCCCTTGGTTGATAATTGTTGGCCAAAACACGGATGGCCAAACCAAATACTTCCACCCAGTCATCCGAAATTGCTCTTTTGATTTCCGTTCCGTGCTCGATTACAACAAATTATTTGTTCTCCATTTGGCATGCACCTTCTTCATCTTGGACTTCGACTTCAAACTCAACCATCAACTCTTGAACTGTCACGACTACATGTACCCTAAAAAGGTTGTTGTTGTTACGTGCCATGGGAAAAAGCCTCTCGTTGTTGGCACATTTTTCTCTTCCCCACAGCCACTACTTTGTAAATGCGGCGATGAGAAATGGAAGGTGATACCTGGCATATCAACACAATTCGGAGACATCTGCCTTTTTAAAAGGCGGCCTTATGTAGTTGATAAAACTGGTAAGACGATTATGGTTGGACTGGACTCGAGTGTCCATTTAGTGGCTGAACCTTTGGTTGGTGGTGGGAACATGAAATTCTTAGTGGAGAGCGAGGGAGATTTGTTGTTAGTGGACGTTTATGATTGTCTTTGTATTAATCTTAATGATCCAGTAAGGATTGATTTGTTTAAGCTTAACAAGAAGGAGAAGAAGTGGGTGAAGTTAACGAGTTTATGGGATATGGTTTTGTTCTTGGGGTTGGGGTTGGTATGTTCATTTTCTGTTTCTGCTTCTTATTTGTGCGTTTCTAAAGGGAATTGTGTCATCTTTGTTGATGATATCTTTGAATCGATGTCATCTAATTGTGAGTTATATGTTTTGGACTTGGATGAAGGTCGGCTTTCGCTCTTGTTTGATAATCCTGAATATTCCAACTTGTTCTGGCTACGTCAAACATGGATCCGAGCTCATTACCAAGTATGTTGATTTTGCATTGAAAGGTTTCTAATGTAATTGTGATATAGCTTTAGGAGTGATTATCAAAGAAAAAGAAAAATTGAAATGTTATAAACTGATTATGTTTTTCTAACTAATTTGTTCTTTATAACTAAATAAGTATGTGCACTTCTAATTTTTCACAAGCTTAGTTTATTTATATTTTAATATGCATCTAACTTTTCAGAAGTCTGAATGTAAGTGGTACACTTTGTTTTGAGGAGTATATATGAATCTATGAATTTTGTTTTTTGTTATTATGAAGTTTCTGAATGTAAGATGTAACAATGTTGATTGGCATCTTTTATTGTTACTTTTGCAGACTACATGTTCAGCACCAAACTCCTAATCACATAATCATGTGAGTATATGTCTTGAAAATGAGGTGAAACTTGGGTTGCTGGATAAGTGTTTTGGTGGATTCTTCAAGTCTTCTCTGCAAGCAATTTGTGATTATTCATGGTTTTTTTTTTTTTTTTTTTTTATGTTGAACACTTGCATTGTTATGGTGTTGTAAAATTGAAACTTAATTGGTCAGTTACACATATCTCTACTGAGTTTACTTATAGTTGATCTTTGTTTTGTTACTTTGATTGCAAGGACCTGTGTTGTTATAGTGCTTTGAGGTTTTAACTCAATTTATCAGTATTGCTATTATATTATACTATAAAAGTTTTAATATATTATGTTTAATTGTTTAGAGGCAGCAAACATTTAAAACCCTTATTAGTATTGCTATTATATTATACTTCCTCCCATCCTTTTTATAAGAAATAAAAGGACCAGAAGAAGTATTAGGCAACAACATGTAGTTATTATGTTTTAGGCAGATGGTTGTTGTATTAAACAGATTTTGAAAATATTAGGAAAAACCCTAAGGAATTTATTTTAGGTTTGGTTATTGATTGGGAGAGACCAAGCTCTCGAATTCTTGTAAAGGAGAGAAACCAAGACTCTAAATTTTTTTGGATAGGAAATGCCTTCTTACAATAGACTTAAAACTGTGATTTGCTCAATGCTTATGATTGAAGGCTATCTCCTTAACACTTCCCTAATTATAACCCTCTCCCAATGTTTTGGTTTTAGGCACTTCTTGTGTTTGATTGTTACTTTTCATTATTAATATTATGCTTTTAGCCTCTTTAAAAAACTAAAATAAAATCCGAAGTAATTAAAAGTAGTTGGGTTAATAACAATAATAATATCGTATGAAAATAAAAAATTGATAAATTATATCGCGTGATCGAATTCTTAGACCTCTAGTGGTTCGATTTTAACATTGAGAATACAATAACGTTAAAAATAATGGTTCTACGTACCTTACTCAAAAATGTCAAACTTAAGTCTTGAGTTTTTTTTTTATAAGGTCAGTCTCGGACCTTGCAAAGTCTAGCTTGGTCTAGTCATTTTCAATCCTAATTGTGAAGTGTAATTCTTTCTTTCCTACACCTCTCGCCCTCCCATCGGTTCTTAGAAAATGCTTTTGATTTTTGAATTATAGAATCCAAAGTGTGTTTTTCTATCATTTAGTAAGGGAAAAAAAGTCATGGTCAATTATCCGCGGCTAATTATCTAGAGATTTAAATTTTATAATCCGAATGACAAAATGTCAATTTTACACCTTTAAATTTGAGAATCCAAACACTCTTTTTACATGGTTCGAACTTCGTACCTCTCGTGTAACATAATGAAATTTCAAAACTTTTACGCACTTAGATGACAAAAAAATAAATTGTACACATTCGGATTTTAAAATTTCAACACAACTTTTACATGATGAAAACATTTACCGTAATAAAATTTAATTTAATAAACGAACATTATCAAAGATCTAGACTCGAAAACCTAAAAAAAATAAAAAATACCAATTTTTATTTTTCGTACAAATAGAGATCAAATCTTAAAACACATGAAATAATTTAGTGTAGAGCAAAACTTTTATAAAGGCTAAATTTGGATGATAAAATTATATTCAAGCTTAAATAAAAATAGGAGTAAATTATCAAATTGGTCCGTGTCTTTGTAAGTCTCTCTCAAATTAATCTCCGACTTTATTAATATTTTAAACTAATTTATTTCTTTGTCAAAAGTTTTTCAATTAGATCTCTCGTCGCGACTAATTTATGTGACAAAAATAGAGAGTCGTTTGAAATATTTTTAGAGTTGGCGCGACTAATTTGAGAATTTACTCGATAAAATGGAGACTAAACAACAACAAAAATATTTAAAAACTATGAATAAACACAAAAGTTGAAATAAAAGAAATCATTTTGAATGATTGATTCCTGAGATAAGAACTAAACGCTCTCTCTCCGCTGCGAGATTACTTCTCTGTCGAGATTCATCGTCTTAGGTATTTCTGCTTATGCCTTCTCATTTTGTTGCTTATAGCTTTTACCTTCTTGCTTATACTTTTTGCTTATTGCTTATTGGTTATAATTGTTTACAGCTTATATAGATTCTAATAGTTCATAGCATCTGTTTAGAGCTTCTTCTTATAATCTCTAGTTGTCTACGAAGCACATACACCTCTAGAATTAGACGTGTCACGGTGTCCGACATATGTTGGTGTCCAACACACTTGATCAACACACCTTGGATCGGTGGTGTCCGGCACCCGTATGACATTTGTACCACAAATGTCGGTGTCCGTGTCAGAGTCCATGCTTATAGGTTTTGCTTATTGCTTATGCTTGTAGGTTTTATTTATAGATTCTGCTTTTGCTTATATCTTATGCTTATAGGTTTTACTTGTAGCTTCTGATTAAAGGTTTTGCTTGTTTATAGCCTCCAATTGTTTATAGCTTCTGTTTTTGCTTGTAGTTTCTAATTGTATATAGTTTCTGCTTATAGCTTCTAATTGTTTATCATTTATGCTTATAGCTTCTGCTACTAGCATTCATGGCGGCAGTCGACTGGTCTAAACTCCCAAAAGATCTTCTCAATCTGATATCACAACGAAGTTGATCTCATTCGATTTCAATCAGTTTGTTCAACATGGCGCTCTTCCTCCGTCCCCAATCATCATCATCGTGATCACATTTTACCCTTCAAGTTCCCACTCCTCAAATTTCCATTCCTCTCTGATACCAACGACATTGATACCATCAACAACAGCAACAACACTTCATTCTGTTCCCTCTCCAAACAAAATCTCTTCCTCATCCAACCACCACAACAACAACAAGACCCACCCCTACTTCGCCCTTGGTTGATAAGAGTTGGCCAAAACACACATGGACGAACCCAATACCTCCACCCAGTCATCCGAGATTGCTCTTTTGATTTCCATTCTGTGCTCGATTACAACAAATTATCTGTTCATCATTTGGGAAGCACCTTCTTCATCATGGACTTTGACTTCAAACTCAACCGTCAACTCTTCAACCGTCAAGAATACATGTACCCTAAAAAGGTCGTTGCTGTCACGTGCCATGGAAAAAAACGTCTTATTGTTGGCACATTAGCCTCTCCTCCACATCTGTTACTTATGAAATGTGGCGATGAGAATTGGAAGGTGATCCCTGACATGTCAATGAAGTTCAGAGACATATGCACTTTTAAAGGGCGGTCTTATGCGGTCGACAAAATTGGTAAGACGATTATGATTGGACCGGATTCAAGTGTCCAGTTAGTGGCTGAAGCTTTGGTTGGTGGTGGGAACATGAAATTCTTAGTGAAGAGCGAGGGAGATTTGTTGTTAGCGGATGTTTATGATTGTCTTTGTATTGATCTTAATGATCCTGATCCGAATGATCCTGTAAGGATTGATTTGTTTAAGCTTAATGAGAAGGAGAAGAAGTGGGTAAAGTTGACGAGTTTAGGGGATAGGGTTTTGTTCTTGGGGTTGGGGTTGGTATGTTCGTTTTCTGTTTCGGCTTCAGATTTGTGTGTTTACAAAGGGAATTGTGTTGTCTTTGTTGATAATATCTTCGAATCGATGTCATCTGAATGTGAGTTATATGTTTTGGACTTGGATCAAGGTCAGCTTTCGTTTTTGTATGATCATCGAGAATATTCCAACTTGTTCTGGTTACCTCAAACATGGATCCGAGCTCGTTACTAAGTATGTTTATCTTGCATTGAAAGGTTTATGATGTGATTATGATATGGCCTTATTGTGCTTAACTTAGTTGCCAGACTGGAATAAACTTTTCAACTAATGCTGATAGAAAAAGAAAATTGAAATGTTATGAATTGACTTCTTTTATAAACCAGATGTAACAATGTTGATGAGTTTGATTATCTTCTTTTATTATTGCTTTTGCAGACTATGTGTTCGGCATCAAGCTCCTAATTACAGATTCATGTGAAAAGATGTCTTGAAAATGAGGTGAAATTCGTGTTGTCGGATAAGCGTTTTAGTGGACTCTTGAAGGCTTAGATGTAAGCAAGTTGTAAGCATTATTACGGTGCTTCATGTATGGTTGATATATGTTTTGATACTTTGATTGTGACCACCTGCATTGTTATGGTGCTATGAAGGTAAAATTTGATTGATCAATTACACTTTTATCTCAACTAAGTTTATTTAAGGTTGATCTCAACTAGATTTTCTTGGATAGGAATTGTCTTGAAATAGTAGATTATCTCTTTCCTTAGTTTATGTGTTATTTCCTAAGTTGTTGTGTTGTTAAAGAACTCATTCTCTGTTCATAGATCACACTCCAGAGATTATTTATAAATAAATTGTTGTTTCTACTAATTTTATTACTATTGATACCATTTTTTATCACAAAGCTTTTAAGACCTGAACAGAGAGTTCTTTGATTCTTTCTCCATTACAATCTTTGTATCAAATGACTTCCCTATTTTGAAAAGGCCATTATAAACATGGAGTCTTGGATGTACTGCTCTGTTTCCTAGTATTTGGAATTCCATATTTTTCTATTTGTTGTCGTCAAGCGTTCTATGTGTTTGACTTGCCAACATGTTACATAATTATGACTACAAACTCATTCTTGTTTGCTTTATTGGAATGGAGTCGATGAACATTGAGAAAAATGCAGTTTAGAATAACCTATGTATGACTCGTTCCGTCCTCATAGATTAGCCTTGAACTGCATTTCATTCAGGTTATAAATTAGCCTCTCTATTAATTTTGACTCATATTTGACTTGTTGGTTGCTGGCGTGTCGAGTTAATGTGATGACGTGTCATTTACTAATGTCACCTTGTAAAAAATTACCAACGCAAATATGTTTTTGGACCAAATTAGTCCTTACAATGTTTTATTTTAAAATTCAAAATTATTGACTAAACCACCCAAATTATTCTTCACTAATTTAGGCAAAATAAGTCCCTCTTCTAATTTCATTCTTTTCTCCTTAAATGTGTGTTTGGTTCAAAGAAGAAAACGTGAAGAAAGAAAAAGGTGAGAAAGTACAAGAAGAAAGAAATATGTGAGAAATATAATAGATTTGATGTACTATTTGGTATAAGGAAAGAATAGAAGAAATAGAAATGAAAGAAGTGTGTTCTTACGCTTTTCTTTTGTTTGGTTGAATAGAAAGTGTTTCGAACGCAAAACAAGTTCACAACCCTTGTCAAATCACACCCAACAAAACAAGTCCACACAATACACTCAACCTCTTCAATGCCATCTAATGGTTATACAGCGGGGGCCGGTTTCGGATGTCGTTCGTAACAACCTCTCTTAACTCCTTTCGTCCTCCCAACTTGTAAACGTCCTTCAACTACAACTCAAGGTACACAAAGTTCTAATCTCTTATCTGTCACCATTTGCTCGCTGATTGATTTGAACGGTAAGCCAATATTATTTACTAATTAACCCGATCTAAATAAAAATAGTCGATTTAAGATAGCACTACTAATTCAGTTTAAAAGAATAATGAAAATTGAGAAATTGTCGTGGTAATCGGGTTTTTTTGTTGGTAAAGTCTCGATAATCGGTTTTTAATGACGTAAAATCAATATCCGAACATGGGAAAAATCAAATGCAGTTAATTTGTTTAGATTGAATTCTTAGCATTATCGAATAATTGATTTGATTCTTACACCTTTACTGGCTCGTTTGAACCTTAAGATTACAATAACGTTAATTCCTTTGTTCCCGACTCAAGACTTTCGTTAAGTCCCAACATGGATGTTGCATTATTTATAAAATTCATTGTTACTATGGGTGGAAATGGGTTCTAATTGCTTATATCTTCTGCTTCTGCTATATGTTTTGATTATAGCTTCTGGTTTTCCTTATAGCTTCAGTTTGTAGCTTTAACTGATAGCTTTTGCTTATTGTTTCTGCTTATAGGTTTTGCTTATAGTTTGTGTTTTTCCTTTTAGCTTTCTAATTGCTTATGGCTTCTGCTTCTACTTATAGGTTTTGCTTGTTGCCTCTGTTTTTATTTTTAGCTTTCTAATAGCTTATAGCTTCTGCTTCTACTTATAGGTTTTGCTTATAGCTTCTAATTGTTTATAGCTTTTGTTTTTTTATAGCTTCTGCTTTTTGCCTATAACGTTTGCTTTTGCTTACAGCTTCTGCTTCTACTTATGGTTCTGTTTTTGCTAATAGCTTCTGCTTATAGTTCTGTTCTTGCTTATAGCTTCTTCTGGTAGCGTCTAATTGTTTATAGTTTCTGCTTCTATTTGTGGGGTTTGCTTATAGCTTATACTTTTGTTTGTAGGTTTTGCTTATAGCTGCTGCTTCTGTTTTTGCTTATAGTTTCTACTTATTGGTTATGCGTTTATATAGCTTCTAATTTTTTATTGCTGCTTCTGCTAATAGATTTTGCTACTCGCATCCATGGAGGTTGACTGGTCTAAACTCCCAACGGAACTTCTGAATCTGATATCACAACGAATCTACGACGAAGTCAATCTCATTCGATTTCGATCAGTTTGTTCGACGTGGCGCTCTTCCTCCAGCCCTAATCATCATGACATTTTACCCTTCAAGTTCCCACTCGTCAAATTACCAGTTCTTTCTGACCCCAACGATGTTGAGACCATCAACAACACCACATCATTTTGGTACCTCTCCAAACAAAATATATTCCTCATCAAACCACCACAAGAAGAAGAACAAACCCTAACCCTACATCCTTGGTTGATAAGTACTAGCCAAAACACGAGTGGCCAAACCAAACACTCTCACGCACTCCCCCAATATGGGACGTTTAATTGCAATTTTGTGCTCGATTACAACAAATTACCCGTTCTCCATTTAGGAAGCACCTACTTCGTCTTGGACTATGGCTTAACAGTAAACGAGCAACCCTACAGTGGTGAATACATGTACCCTAAAAAGGTCGTTGCTACTACGTGCCATGGAAAAAAGTCTCTTATTGTTGGCGCGTTAGCCTCTCCCCCATATGCATTACTTTTGAAATTCGGAGATGAGAACTGGAAGGTTATCCCGGACATGTCAGCGAATTTTGGAGACATATGCCTTTTTAAAGGGCGGCCTTACGCAGTTGACAAAATTGGTAAGACGATTATGGTTGGACCGGACTCGAGTGTCCAGTTAGTGGCTGAGCCTTTGGTTGGTGGTGGAAATGTGAAATTCTTAGTCGAGAGCGAGGGTAATTTGTTGTTAGCAGATGTTTATGATTGTCGTTATCTTTGTATTGGTCCTAATAATCCTGGTCTGAATTATCATGTAAGGATTGATTTGTTTAAGCTTAGTGAGAAGGAGAAAAAGTGGGTGAAGTTGACGAGTTTAGGGGATAGGGTTTTGTTCTTGGGGTTGAGGTTGGGGTCGGTGTGTTCGTTTTGTGCTTCTGCTTCTGACTTGGGTGTTACCAAAGGGAATTGTGTCATCTTTGTTGATAATATCTTCCAATCAATTAAAAGTTACCAGACATATGTTTTGGACTTGAATCAAGGTCGGCTTTTGCTTTTGTCAGATTATCCTGAATATTCCATCTTGTTCCGGCCACCTCACAGGTGGATGGATGCTCGTTACCAAGTATGTTATCTTGCATTGAAAGGTTTCTAATGTGATAGTGTTATAGCTTTATTATTATTAATTTAGTTGTTGGACTGAATTGCACTTTTCAACTAGTACTTATAGAAAAAGAAAAATTGAAATGTTATTAAATTGAATATGGGTTTTTCTAACTACTACGTTCTTTATATGTAAGTATCTGCATTTCTAATATTCCAGAAGCTCTTCATTTATTTATTTTTGCATATGCAGCTAGCTTTTTCAGAAATCTGAATGTAATTGCAGCATTTTCAGCAATCTGATAAGTTGATGTGCTTGATTATATTTTTTTATTGTTACTTTTGCAGAATTTAGCAGCAAACTCTTAACTACATATTGATGTGAAAAGATATCTTGAAAATGAGGTGAAACTCATAAGCGTTTTGGTGGATTCTTCACGTCTTCTCTGCAAGCAATTTGTTTTTTTTTTTGTTTTTTTTTTTTTATGTTGAGCACTGACATTGCTATGGTGCTGTAAAATTGAAACGTAATTGGTCAGTTACACATATCTCTACCGAGTTTACTTATGGTTGATCTTTGTTTTGTTACTTTGATTTCAAGGACATGCATTGTTATAGTGCGTTGAAGTTTAAACTCAATTTATCAGTATTGCTATTCTATTCTATTCTATTATATTATATTAGGCAACAATGGTTGTTGTATTAGACAGATTTTTAAAATATAAGGAAAAATCCCGAGGAATTTATTTTAGGTCTGGTTATTTTGATTTGGAGAGACCAAGGTCTCGAATTCTTGTAAGGGAGAGACCGAGACTTTAAGATTTCTTGGATAGGAAATGCCTTGCTAGTTGCTACAATAGAATATCTATTTTCTTTGTTTATGTATTGTCAAAGAACCCATTCTCAATTGGCGTATTACCTCTAGGCGTATTGTTTCAATTTCACAATTCGTGTATTGCCTCTAGGGGGATACTATCATCCAGCCCCAGAAGCATTAAACCCAATGGTTGAAACGCTCAAGCGAAGGCACATGTCTTATTATTTTTCTAACATCTTCTATTTCTAATGATTAATACGGTTGATTGTATGTGTTTCTGGTATGTATCAGACAGAAAAATGGAAATTTGAAGGGAAAGTACTCTTCTGTTATTGAAAACACAAAAATGGCTTTTCTAAATAGCCTTACACCAGAACTACCACATTTAAACGTGGGCTAAACACAAACTAAACTTCCCTACAAAGAGGGAAATATCTTAATGACTAAATCAAACTACCAGAAGTCAGCAACGTGCTCCTATTTTAAAGGAATAACAAAACAACCTTATTTCCTAATTAATATGATTTATTAGACAGGAAAAGCAAAACAAATAAAAACAAACAGCTACTAACTTCAACACTCTCCCTTAAACTGAATGTTCATAAGCAATCAGTTTATTTCTTCAATCGAACACATGCCAAGTAATGCCCTTAACTTCAAAAAAGAATCAACTTTCAGAGGTTTTGTAAAGATGTCGGCAATTTGCTCATCACTTTTGCAGTAACATTATAGTTCCACAACTCCCTCTTTAGCAAGATCACGGAGAAAATGAAACCTCACATCAATGTGTTTGCTTCTTCCATGTAAAACTGGATTTTTTGACAATTTAATAGCTGAACTGTTATCGCAAAATAACATAAGTGGACCTTGTTGTTTACATTTTACCTCTTTCAAAATTCTTCTAAGCCAAATACCTTGACAAGCACATGCTGCAGCAACTATAGATTCTGCTTCAGTTGTAGAAAAAGCCACAACAAGCTGTTTCTTTGAAGACCATGAAACTGCAGCTCCACTTAAGAGAAAGACATACCCAGAAGTACTTTTGCGATCATCCAAATCGCCAGCATAATCACTGTCACTGAAACCAACTAGCACACTTATTTCACTCTTCTTATAGAACAAGCCATAACTAACAGTACCCTTCAAGTAGCGAAGTATTTTTTTTACTGCTTGATGATGAACTTCAGTTGGTGACTCCATAAACCTGCTAACAAGGCTGACAGCATACATTAAATCCGGTCGAGTGGTTGTCATGTACATCAGACTTCCAACCATTTGCTTATAGTAGGTGCTGTCAATCTTCATTCCTTCATCATCCCGAGTAAGTTTTGTTCCAGGAACTATAGGGATCTTAACTGGATTACAATCATCCATTTTAAACTGCCACAACAAGAAGAACAAACCCTAACTCTATGCCCTTGGTTGATAAGAACCAACCAAAACACGCTTGGCCAAACCAATTGCTTCCACCCACTCCCCCGAAGTTTATCTTTTGATTGTCGTTTCGTGCTTGATTACAACAAACTATCCGTTGTTCATTTGGGAAGCACCTTCTTCATCTTGGACTCAGACCTTAAATTCAAGAATAGACTATATAACTGTAACAACTACATATACCTTCAAAAGGTCGTTGCTGTTACGTGCCATGGGAAAAAGCCTCTTGCCGTTGGCACATTAATCTCTCCTCCACAACCATTAGTTGTGAAATGCGGCAATGAGAAATGGAAGGTGATACCTGACATGCCAACAAAGTTTGGAGACATCTGCCTTTTTAAAGGGTGGCCTTATGCAGTTGATAAAACTGGTAAGACGATTATGGTTGGATTGGACTCGAGTGTCCAGTTAGTGGCTGAAGCTTTGGTTGGTGGTGGAAACAAGAAATTCTTAGTAGAGAGTGAGGGTGATTTGTTGTTAGCGGACATGTATGTGTGTCTTTGTATTGACCTTAATGATCCTATAAGGATTGATTTGTTTAAGCTTAATGAGAAGGAGAAGAAGTGGGTGAAGTTATCGAGCTTAGGGGATAGGATTTTGTTCTTGGGGTTGGACTAGATATAACAATGTTGTTAGGCCTTGATGAACTTCTTTTATTGTTACTTTTGCAGACTACATTTTCAGCACCAAACCCCTAATCGCATATTCAGGTGAAAAGATGTCTTGAAAATGAGGTGAAACTTTGGTTGCCGGATAAGCGTTTTGGTGGATTATTCAAGTCTTGTCTTGTAAGCAAGTTGTGATTATTCATGGCTTGTTATGTTTTTTTGGAGTAGACCTCTTGCATTATTGTGTAAAGTTGAAACATAATTGGTCAGTCACATATATATCTCAGCTGAGTTTACTTTTGGTTGATCTTTGTTTTGTTACTTTGAATGCAAGCACTTGCATTGTTATAGTGCTTTGAAGTTTAAACTCAATTGATCAGTTACACTTGTGATTATTACGTTTTAAGCAGGCGGTTTTTGTGTCAGACAAATTTTGAAAAGATAGAAAAACTGAAGTAAGCAGGCTGGTTATTGTTAGGAGAGACCAAACTCTCGAGTTCTTGTAAGGGAGATACTAAGACTCAATTTTCTCTATCAATTGTCTTCAAGGGTTTTGTATGGCTGTCCCTTTTTCAACGTGATATTTCTGGAATGTTGATTTTCTTTGCAAGGATTACTTATCCCCAAATAATGATATGCAAATAACATCTAAACCATTAAATTGATTCAAGAGAAGAAAATTGGTCTTCATTTTCTCCACTTCTCTCCTTACTCTTCATAATGTCCTTTTCTTTTCTTATGGTTTGGTTTGGTCCCAAGTACTCACATGTGGCCATGTTATATAAAATTTTTCTATTACTACACACGTTTAAAGTATATTGTATTGTGAGATATTTGATCAGCAGTGTTGTAAGAGTTTATGTATAGACTATTTGAGCATTTAATTTGTACAATCAAATAGAAAATATAATGATTCTAAGTTGTTTTTGTTCGTGGTCTAATCCAGCATCTTGTATTGGTTATGCCACCATGTAATGTCGTGGATATTTTTTTGCTTTTGAAGTTGTTTTGTGTATCTTGTAACTTCAATTTTGTTCTTTTCAATATTAATATATTGTTTTTAGCCTCTTCAAAAGAACTAAAATAAAATCCGAAGTAATTAAAAATAGTTAGGTTAATAACACTAATAATATTGTATGAAATAGAAAAATTGATAAATTATCTTGCGTGATCGGTTTTAAACAATTTAAAATCTACATCTGAATATGTAAAAAACCAAAGGCAATAAATAAGTTTAGATTGAATTCTTAGACCTCTTGTTGTTCGTTTGAACATTGAGAATACAATAACGTTCAAAATATAGGTCCTACGCACCTTATTCAAAAAAGTCAAACTCAAGTTTTGAATTTTTTTTATCGTCTTAGACCTTACAAATTCTAGCTTTGTTTAGTCTATTTTTAATCCTAATTGTGACGTGCAATTCTTTCTCCTTCCCACACACATATCGCCCTCCCATCGGGTCTTCGAAAATGCTCTTGATTTTTGAATTATAGAATTCAAAGTGTGTTTTTCTATTATTTAGTAAGCGAAAAAAGTCATGGTCAATTAATCGCGGTTAATTATCGACATATTTAAAAAATATAGAATTCAAATGAAAAAATGTCAATTTTACACCTTTAAATTTGAGAATCTAAATGCTTATTTTAGCTTCTGCTACTTGCATCAATGGCGGCGGTCGACTGGTCTAAACTTCCAAAGGATCTTCTCAATCTGATATCACGACGAATCTACGACGAAGTCGATCTCATTCGCTTTCGATCAGTTTGTTCAACATGGCGCTCTTCCTCCATCCCTAATCATCATCATCGTGATCACATTTTACCCTTCAAGTTTCCACTCCTCAAATTTCCATTCTTCTCTGACCCCAATGACATTGATACCATCAACAGCGACAACAACACTTCATTCTATTGCCTCTCCAAACAAAATCTTTACCTCATCAAACCACCACCATGACAACAACATGAACAACCCCTACTTCGCCCTTGGTTGATAAGAGTTGGCCAAAACACGCATGGACGAACCCAATACCTCCACCCAGTCATCCGATATTGCTTTTTTGATTTCCATTCTGTGCTCGATTACAACAAATTATATGTTCTCCATTTGGGAAGCATCTTCTTCATCATGGACTTCGACTTCAAACTCAACCGTCAGCTCATCAAACGTCAAGAATACATGTACCTTAAAAAGGCTGTTGCTGTCGCGTGCCATGGAGAAAAACCTCTCGTTGTTGGCATGTTAGCCTCTCCTCCACATCCGTTACTTATGAAATGCGGCGATGAGAATTGGAAGGTGATACCTGACATGTCAATGAAATTCGGAGACATATGCACTTTTAAAGGGCGGTCTTATGCGGTCGACAAAATTGGTAAGACGATTATGATTGGACCGGATTCAAGTGTCCAGTTAGTGGCTGAAGCTTTGGTTGGTGGTGGGAACATGAAATTCTTAGTGAAGAGCGAGGGAGATTTGTTGTTAGCGGATGTTTATGATTGTCTTTGTATTGATCTTAATGATCCTGATCCGAATGATCCTGTAAGGATTGATTTGTTTAAGCTTAATGAGAAGGAGAAGAAGTGGGTAAAGTTGACGAGTTTAGGGGATAGGGTTTTGTTCTTGGGGTTGGGGTTGGTATGTTCATTTTCTATTTCTGCTTCTGATTTGTGCGTTTCCAAAGGGAATTGTGTCGTCTTTGTTGATGATATCTTCAAATCGATGTCATCTAAATGTGAGTTATATGTTTTGGACTTGGATCAAGGTCAGCTTTCGTTTTTGTACGATCATCAAGAATATTCCAATTTGTTCTGGTTACCTCAAGCTTGGATCCGAGCTCATTACCAAGTATGTTATCTTGCATTGAAAGTTTTATAATGTGATTGTGATATAGCTTTATTGTTCTTAACTTAGCTGTCAGACTGGAATAAACTTTTCAACTAGTGCTGATAGAAAAAGAAAAATTGAAATGTTATGAATTGACTCTATTTCTAAACTAGATGTAACAATGTTGATGAGCTTGATTATCTTCTTTTATTATTACTTTTGCAGACTACATGCTCGGCAACAAGCTCCTAATTACATATTTATGTGAAAAGATGTCTTGAAAATGAGGTGAAACTCGGGTTGCCGGATAAGCAATTTAGTGGATTCTTGAAGTCTTATATGTAAGCAAGTTGTGATTTTGACCATCTGCATTATTATGGTGCTTAAATCTTGAAACTTAATTTGTCATTTACACATATATCTCAACTTATTCATGGTCAACCTTTGTTTTGTTACTTTGATTGTGACCACTTGCATTGTTAAAACTGAAATGGTCAATTACACTTATATCTCAACAAGTTTTTTTTAAAGTTGATCTTGGCTTGTGACTTAAAATTTTTAATATATTATATTTAATTGTTTGGAGGCAGCAAACTGTCAGACCACTGATATCATATTCCATTAGGCTGGCGGATATGTTATCAGACAGATTTTGAAAAGATATGAAAACTGAAGGAAAATTCAGTTGGAATTTATTTTGGGAGACCAAGCTCTCGAATTCTTCTAAGGGAGACTATCTCGAATTCCATATTTTACTATTTGCTGTCTTCAAGGCTAGTATTACAAACCTGAAATATGGAATGACATAGATAAGCATTATACATTGATTTAACATCTCGTGTCGTCCTGCTTCTAAGACTACGACGACATTGTTACTTGCAATGATTATTTGTCACCAAATTTAAGCTTCTAAATAATGATACACAGATAGCATCTAAAACGTTAAAGCTTTTTTCAGAAGTACTAAAGATATTGTTCTCTTGATGAACACTAGTGTTAGGTTCATAATGTTGCTCTGAATTAATGTTTAGGCTGATTGTGTATATCATTTGTTTCATGTCTGTGGTATACTTCATATTATATCTCTAATATGTTATTCTCAAGCTTCAATTTGGATTTAAATAAAAAAACATGCTTCTTAAACAATTTGCATTCTATTGTCATTCTTCTTAAATAATTTATGCAGCAAATTAAAGAAAACTAATAACATAGTCGGTCCATGAATTAAGTAAGCGTAGCGAAGACGAGGATGCTACGTTGGATGAGTGGTAAGACTAGACGAGATTAGTGTACTTGACAAAGTATTTGGAACAGATTTATTTAAGTGTACGTGAAACAATTAGAAGTAATGAGAGGGAGGAGTCCCAACCATGGGTGCCTCCCTCTTTATCCTTCCTTGATTATAATTAATCTACTAAAAAAATCATATTATGTTAATAATAGAGCTGGCTAACCAAGCTATTTGTCTAGTAAGAAAGATAATTTTTGGGTGAAACATTTTTTTTAGACTATACTTATCTTTAATCGAACTCCAGATTACTAAAGTTCCTTTCCCAAGAACCGAATGGTTATAACTAAATTGTTTTTCGAAAATATATTAAAACATAATTATTCTAAGCCGACTTCACATGCATCATACATAAATTCTAAAAGCAGCTTGTGAGTATATTATAAGATACTTAAGATATCTAAAACCCTATATCTATTTTTTTTTTACAAACCCTAATTTTATTTTTTTTTGTCTAACCATATATCTATTTATCGGGTTAATTTTGAGCTAAAGCAAGTACATATCGCATAGTAAAGTTGTTTTGAGCAGCTAAAATATACGAAAATTAATCTTTGACATTATTATATAGGTTATAATTTAGCCTCTCTATTAATTTTGACTCATTTGACTTGTTGGTTGTTGGCGTGTTGAGTTAAAATGATGATGTGTCATTTACTAATGTCACCTTGCAAAAAATTACCAACGCAAATATGTTTTTGGACCAATTAGTCTCTACAATGTTTTATTTTAAAATTCAAAATTATTGACTAAACTACGCAAATTAGTCTTCACTAATTTGGGCAAAATAAGTCCTTCTTCTAATTTCATTCCTTTCTCATTAAATGTGTGTTTGGTTCAAAGTAGAAAACGCGAAGAAAGAAAAAGGTCACAGAGTACGAGAAGAGAGAAATATGTGAGAAATATATTAGATTTGATGTACTATTTGGTATAAGAAAATGATAGAAGAAATATAGATGAAAGAAGTGTGTTCTAACACTTCTATTATTTTGTTTGGTTGAATAGAACGTGTTTCGAACTAGACCTCAAGGCTCTTCTCGTTACGACATCACAACCCTTGTCAAATCACACCCTACGCAAAATAAGAAAGAAATAATTTCTTATTTTAAAATCAAGTGTCTCGAAAACGTCTGTTAACAACATGCAAGATCGTATTCTTTCAACTCTTTTTCAATTTTTAGGAATTGAAATAAAAAGTGTGGATTAAAAAACTTTGGGTTAAATATATTTTTGGTCCCTATAAATATGTCAACTTTTTGTTTTAGTCCCTCTAAAAAAATTCTTCAACTTTTAGTCCTTCAAAAATTTTCTATCTTCACTTTTGGTCTCTTCTTTAAAGTAAACTCATATGTAGAATTCATACTTTTGTTTTGCAGAAAAATTCATAATATTATAAGAATCTCTCCCAAAAAATTTAGAATTTTTAAACAAAACATGAATTTTTATATTTTTGACTGTTAAAAGTTCATATTTAATTTATGTTTTGTTAAAAAATTCTAATTTTTTTGGAATTTTTTTTACAATATACTACACATTTTATAGGGACTAAAAGTTGAAAGAAATTTTTAGAGGGATTAAAACGAAAAAGTTGTATATTTATAGGGACCAAAAATATATTTAACCCTTTCATTTTGTTTTTGGTAGATAGAAGAAATGACAAAGTCATTATAAACTCACAACAGGAAATTTTTAGAGGGAATAAAACGAAAAAGTTGTATATTTATAGGGACCAAAAATATATTTAACCCTTTCATTTTGTTTTTGGTAGATAGAAGAAATGACAAAGTCATTATAAACTCACAACAGGAAATTTTTAGAGGGAATAAAACGAAAAAGTTGTATATTTATAGTGACCAAAAATACATTTAACCATTTCATTCTGTTTTTGGTAGATAGACGAAATGACAAAGTCATTATAAACTCACAACACAAGTGGAGGTACCGGGGTTCGAACCCCGATCATGGCGTCCAACATAACAATTTCATCATTTTGTCAGTTGAGCTAGGACTTGTGGACATTTAACCTTTTTTTTTTAAATACAAATGTTGTTAATCTTAATAATTTACGGTAATAACAATTTTTTTAGAGGAACAGTTTTGTTAGAGAATTGATAAATAAAACATAAAAGATCTTTAGTGTATGTTTGAAATTGAAATTTTCATATATAGTTGAAATTAATTAAAACATTGTGTTGATTGAAAAGATAAATGAGTAATTCATGTGTTAGTATAATTTTACATAAAATGTTGGCTAAATTGTATTTTTGGTCCTTTAACTATTTAGGTAGTATCGGTTTGGTCACCTAATTAAAATTTGATTTATTTTGGTCTCTTAACTTCTCTCTGTTACACATTTTGGTCATTTTCGTTAGTTTTAATTCAAAAACGTTAGGTTTTCTTCATCTTTTTCATCTTCATATCATCTCCATCAACATTCAACAACAAGAATCCCAGAAAAATTCTAGAAGAAAACCTAACGTTTTTGAATTAAAACTAACGGAAATGACCAAAATATATAATAGAGAGAAGTTAAAGAACCAAAATAAACCAGGGACCAAACTGATACTAATTAAATACTTAAGGGACCAAAAAGATAATTTAACCTAAAATGTTTTTTGTGTGGTCTAACTAACTTTTTTACAGAATACATAAATCATTTTACTGAATCCTAAACCCCAAATCGTTTTCCTCTATCTTCGGTGCCAGTGAACCTCTTCCGGCAGCCCTTCTATTTGTGTGATTCATACTCCGGCGAATTTCGTTAACTCCTTCATTGTGTGAGGTAGCTCGTGTCTTTTCCTTATATTTACGCTTCTGCTTATAGCTCTTACTTCTGATTTAACTTCTAATTGTTTATAGCTTCTAACTGTTTTCAACTTCTGTTTTTAGTTTCTGCTTATAGCTTTTAATTGTTTATAACTTTTTATTCTGCTTATTGGTTTTGCTTGTAGATTTTAATTGTTTCTAGCTTCTGCTTCTGCTTATAGGTTTTGCTTCTAACTTTTGTTTCTGCTTATAGTTCTGTTTTTGCTTATAGCTTCTGCCTTGCTTATAGGTCTGTTTTTGCTTATGAGCACGTTTGTTTATGTTTTATTTTTTTTTGAAAAAAATCTATTTTTTTTATATAAAAAGAAAAAAATTAACTTTTGTTGTTTGAACCATCAAATACATTCCTAAGAGGTTGAACGCCATCTAGAACCCTCTAGAAGGGTTCAATCACCCTCAGAAGGACATCGCCCTTTGCGAACATCCAAAAGCATAAGATAGCTTATAATCAACCCTCACATATTCACCAATTTGCCTTGTCTTAAAGCTCGTGGCTATGGACCGTCAATATATTCCTAAGGGCCTAAAAACCCTCTAGAAAGGCTTGGGAACCTTCTAGACAGGCTTAGGCTCCCTCCGGAAAGGCTCCTGAAGACTAGGCGTGCCCTTCCAGAGGCGCCACCTTAGCCAGCTTCTAGAAGCACATGAAAACGGGTAAAAAGACCTAAAGGCCAGCTTGATCGGGCTTAAGTCACGCTGAAACAAGCCCACAAAGGGTTATAAATACCCCTCTTGGGATCATTCCCAAGGCATCACATAAACAGTCTAAACTCTAGATTTGATTATTGTACTCGCTGCAAGTACATCGTTTTTTTAGTGTTTGTTTAGGAATTTCAAAAAAAATCATTTTTGACTCTAAAATGTAAACATATTAGGATTAAATTTTCCCAAAATATTTTTTTTTTCAAAAACAAGGACGTAACACATTAACAAGTTAAAAACCATTTTTTCTAAACAAGTGATTTTTATGGATAGTAAACAAACAAAAATAACTTCAGATTTTATTTTAAAATCTCTAGATTTTCTAAAACAGAATATATTTTTTGAAAGCTGAAACAAATACACCCTATATCTTCTACTTATAGGTTTTTCTTATAGCTTATGCTTATAGTTTTGACATCTGTTTTTGCTTATATATTATGCTTATAGGTTTGACTTATAGCTTCTTCTTTTGCTTCAGCGTATAGATTCTGCTACTAGCATCCATGGCGGTGGTTGACTGGTCTAAACTCCCAACAGAGCTTCTCAATTTGATATCACAACGAATCTACGAAGAAGTCGATCTCATTCACTTCCGATTAGTTTGTTCAACCTGGCGCTCTTCCTCCGTCCCAAAGCATCATCACAAATTTCGCTTCCAGTTCCCACTCCTCAAATTTCCATTCAACCCTGATTTTATTAACAAGAACAGGTCATTTTGTTACAACACCAAACAAAATATCTTCCTCATCAAACCACCACAACAAGAAGAACAAACCCTAACCCTACGCCCGTCGTTGGTAAGAATTTGCCAAAATGCACGTGGCAAATCCAAATTATTCCACCCACTCTTACAAAATGGTGATAAATTTCCGCACGCTTTCATGCTTGATTTCAACAAATTACCCATCCTCCATTTGGGAAGCAACTTCTTCTTGATGGACTTTGACTTCACATTCAATGATAAACTCTACAACTCCTGTGATTACATGTACCCTAAAAAGGTCGTTGTTGTTACGTGCCATGGGAAAAAACCTCTCATTGTTGGCACGTTAACCTCTCCCCCACAACCGTTACTTTTGAAATGTGGTGATGAGAAATGGAAGGTGATACCTGACATGTCAACAAAATTTGGAGACATCTGCCTTTTTGAAGGGAAACCTTACGCAGTTGACAAAATTGGTAAGGCAGTTGTGGTTGGACCGGACTCAAGTGTCCAATTAGTGGTTGAACCTTCGGTTGGTGGTGGGGACATGAAATTCTTAGTAGAGAGGAAGGGGGATTTTTTGGTAGCGGATGTTTATGATTGCCTTTATACTGATCTTTGTAATCCCAATCATAATGATCGTGTAAGGATTGATTTGTTTAAGCTTAATGAGAAGGAGAAGAAATGGGTGAAGTTGATGAGTTTAGGAGATAGGGTTTTGTTCTTGGAGTTGGGGTTGGTATGTTCGTTTTCTATTTTGCATCTATTTTGCAATCAAACACCGGAATCACCATCTCCCATAGATAAGCAAGGGGGAAGAGAACATGAATGAAAGCACCAATGTAATGGTTCTCAAAATTGAGAATATGAAATATGGATAATTGTAAATTGATTATTAAAATTGATAGATAAGAACCAAACTAGGGTTGATGTTCTTAGTACATAAAGAGAAAGAGAAAGATAAAGGAAGAAGACTAAGTCTAAGACTTAGCCATTACTGTACTAAGAGTACTAAAGGGGGAGAGGAAAGACTTTCATTTTTCTTTATATCCACTATTGATCATCATTTCTCTATTTATACACAACTCAAGCTTCATTGATTTTAGGATCACTAGCCATGTGTCCATATACCTTAACCAATTATACTATGCCAAATGTAATTCATTATATTCCAATTTGAATCATAACACTTTGTCAAACTGTTGAGCTGTGATAGGGGACTTCTCCTTGTTAACTAGAGCTGTTTTCTTGTTCATGTCATTGTTATCCTTAATCACTATAGGGTCAACATCATTGCTAACCTGTTTTGTTCTGCCATCTTTGGTTTGGATATACACTTTTCTAACTTCTTTGGTGGATTTCTTTTTTCTTTCTGCATTAGTATTAGGGTCAGGCTTGTCAGCAAACTTGCAGACGTCTATGTAATGTCCAATTTTGTTACAATGAATACAAAAATCAGGCAATTTTTTGTAATTAAAGTCAACAAAAAAGGCATAATTCTTCCTTTCAACTAAAACTTTATATTTCAGTCTACGCGAATTTAACTCAGTTGATAAAGATAATGCATAATATATGTAAGGTTCAGGTTTTAAAACCCGGACACCTCCCAAAAAAAATTTATATCTCAAATCCTGTGACAAATCAATATCCTAAGTTACTACTTATTTAAGATATACATTTAGTAAGTATATTTAACACAACAATTCAATGGACTTAGTAAAAGAAAAATCGATTGGTAATGTAAAATGTTAATAAAGGTCAGTTTTTTTTTTCAATTCTACTACACTCGATTTTTTTTAAGTATTACAATGGTTAATGGGTTAGAATTTCATCTCATAAAATAAATAAGAGAGTATTCAGGTTTGAACTCTCAAAAAAAGTTTTGAACCCTCGATAAATCCATGTATATAAAATGTATTGTATTTACCAATTAAACTATCATCAAGTAGCCTTTGATAAAAAAAAATATTAATATTAATGAATTCTTTTAAGTAAATGCTAACAAGTGTATAGAGAGTTTTTAAAAACTTTAAATCATTTTGTCAAAAAAAGAAATTCAAATCATAAATGTTTTATAATATATATTTAATTTATTAAAAATATTGAATTTTTTTTGTCTTACAACTTAGATAATTACAAACACAAAATTATTTTGATTTTTTTTACTCCATCCGTCCTTTAATCTAAACTCTCATTACAAATTTCACAAAAATTAAAAAAAAGGTGAATGCGCTCCAAGCTGAACTTATGTGAGCAATGAGAGCAATTGAAATTGCTTTCCTCAATAACCGGAGGCATCTATGGCTGGAAATGGACTCTGCTATGGCAGTACATGCGTTGAAATCAAACACCTTGATTCCTTGTAGACTAAGAAATAGATGGATTAACTGTAAACAACTTTTGAGCTCTATGAATTTTATTGTATCTCATATTTTCAGAGAAGACAACCAGTGTGATGATGGTTTAGCAAACATTGGTCTTGCCCTTGACCATTTCACCATGTGGGATTCCATCCCTCCCCTGATACACCAAGATTTTGTAAGAAAGAAGTTAGGTTGACCTAACATTAGGTTCATTCCTTTTTGAGGGGTTTTGGTATAGTCCCCCCTCCTCCTTTTGTTGTTCTCTTTGGTTTTTATTTATATATATTTTGTGGTAATAGCATTTTGCTAATCCACTTCTTTTAAAAAAATAAAATAATTAACATGTTTATTTTGTGTGGAGATATTACTAAATTGTCCTTGTTTGTATTGTATTCAAATTTAATTTTTTCATATTCCAAGATAAATTAGTAGTATTAATTAGGGTTATGTTTGGAAAGAAATAATAAATCTCTTATTCTTTAAAGTTACCCGTACACTTTTTTTAACCTAATTTTGCCCTAAATCCTCCTTCCCTGATTGGTTGGGATATTAATTGCTAATTTTTTTATTTTAGGAAATTAAATAATTTGTTTTTTCTTTTGTTCTTATCAGCTATTGATTGTTCAAATTAAATCATGTTGAATTATCAATTTTCTAATTTTTCTCCTTAGTCTCATCCTGAAAACGACGTCCCTAATCTCTTATTCTTTAAAGTTAACCCATACACTTTTTTCAACCTAATTTTGCCTTAAATCCTTCTTCCCTGATTGGTTGGAATATTAATTGCTAATTTTTTATTTTTTGGAAATTAAATGATTTGTTTTTTCTTTTGTTCTTATCAACTATTGATTGTTCAAATTAAATCATGTTGAATTATCAATTTCCTAATTTTTCTCCTTAGTCTCATCCTGAAAACGACGTCCCAAATATCTTATCTTATTCTTTAAAGTTAACCCATACGCTTTTTTTAACCTAATTTTGCCCTAAATCCTCCTTCCATGATTGGTTGAAATATTAATTGCTAATTTTTTTTTGGAAATTAAATGATTTGTTTTTTCTTTTGTTCTTATCAGCTATTGATTGTTCAAATTAAATCATGTTGAATTATCAATTTCTTAATTTTTCTCCTTAGTCTCATCTTGAAAACGACATCCCTAATCAATTGAAAATAAATATTGTTTTTTTTTTCACCTTTCCTGCCTTGTAAACAGATCCCTCCAGAAATATTTCCTTTCCTTCCTTCACAAATAATATTTTCTTTTCTTTCTTCTCAACCGATATTCCTACTTTATTTCTATTTTTTTTTTTGAAATTAAATGATTTGTTTTTTGTTTTGTTCTTATCAGCTTTTGTTCTTTTGTATGTTACCATAACAGGGTCAATGTCATGAATTTTTTTTAATATCGTACAGTAAAAACGTCTGTGGCAGTTTATTTTATGATTTGAATTATACTATTATTTCGAATCAAGTGAATTATTTACTTTGATATTTGCACTTAATTTATTCTTATATAGGACCCGTGCGATAGCACGGGTCAATGGTCTACTGCATCTAGAAAATTAAAATAAGAGGTTATATTTAGTGATAAAAAAATTTCTGAAGGGTGCTTAGATACAAGTACGGAGGGAGTAATTCTTCAGACACAACTGAACCCTAATCCCAAAATCGATTCTTCTCTCTCCGGCGCCGGCGAACCCTCCTCCGGCAACCATTCTCTTTGTGTGATCTATACTCTGGCGAGTTTCGTTAACCCCTTCATCGTGTGAGGTAGCTCGTGTCTTTTCCTTATATTTCCGCTTCTTCTTATAGCTTTTTCTGTTTCTACTTATAGCTTTTACTTCTGCTTATAACTTCTAATTGTTTATAGCTTCTGACTGTTTTTCAACTTTTGTTTTTAGCTTCTGCTTGTAGCTTTTAATTGTTTATAACTTCTGATTCTACTTATAGGTTTTGCTTATTTTAATTGTTTATAGCTTCTGCTTATAACTTCTGTTTCTGGTTATATGTTCTGCTTATAGTTCTGTTTTTGTTTATAGATTCTGCAAATGTATAGCTTCTACTTATAACTTATAGCTTCTGTTTTTGCTTATGAGCACGTTTGTTCAAGTTTTTTTAAAAAAAAATCTATTTTGTTTTATAAAATAAAAATCACTTTTGTCATTTTTGAGTGTTTGTTTAGGAATTTCAAAAAAATATCATTTTTGACTCTAAAATGTAAAGCTATTAGGATTAACTTTTCCAAAATCTATATGCGAAAAAACAACGAGGTAACTTAAAAACCATTTTTTTTTAAAAGTGATTTTTATGGATTGTAAACAAACAAAAATAACTTCACATTTTATTTCAATCTTTAGATTTTTTTTAAAACTATTTTTTGAAAGCTGAAACAAACGCACCCTGTAGATTTTGCTTATAGCTTCTGCTTATAGTTTATGACATCTGTTTTTGCTTATATATTCAGCTTATAGGTTTTACTTATAGCTTCTTTTGCTTTTGCGTATAGATTCTGCTTATAGGTTTTACTTATAGCTTCTTCTTTTGCTTCTACGTATAAATTCTGCTTATAGGTTTTACTTATAGCTTCTTCTTTTGCTTATGCGTATATATTCTGTTACTAGCATCCATGGCGACTGTTGACTGGTCTAAACTCCCAACGGAACTTCTCAATCTGATATCACAATGAATCTACGAAGAAGTTGATTTCATTCACTTCCGATTAGTTTGTTCAACCTACCGCTCTTCCTCCGTCCCAAAGCATCATCACAAATTTCGCTTCCAGTTCCCACTCCTCAAATTTCCATTCAACCCTGATTTTATCAACAAGAACAGGTCATTTTGTTACGTAACCAAACAAAATATCTTATTCATCAAACCACCACAACAAGAAGAACAAACCCTAACCCTATGCCTTCATTGATAAGAATTTGTCAAAACGCACGCGGCAACTCCAAATTATTCCACCCACTCTTACAAAATGGCGATAAATTTTCGCACACTTTCATGCTCGACTTCAATAAATTATCCATCCTCCATTTGGGAAGCAACTTCTTCATGATAGACTTTGACTTCACATTCAACGATAAACTCTACAACCCCGACAATTACATGTACCCTAAAAAGGTCGTTGTTGTTACGTGCCATGGGAAAAAACCTCTCATTGTTGGCACGTTAACCTCTCCCCCACAGTAGTTACTTATGAAATGTGGCGATGAGAAATGGAAGGTGATACCTGACATGTCAACGAAATTCGAAGATATCTGCCTTTTTAAAGGGCAACCTTACGCAGTCGACAAAATTGGTAAGGCAGTTGTGGTTGGACTAGACTCAAGTGTCCAATTAATGGATGAACCTTTGGTTGGTGGCGGGGACATGAAATTCTTAGTGGAGAGCGAGGGGGATTTGTTGTTAGTGGATGTTTATGATTGCCTTTTTAATGATCTTTGTAATCCCGATCATAATGATCGTGTAAGGATAGATTTGTTTAAGCTTAATGAGAAGGAGAAAAAGTGGGTGAAGTTGACGAGTTTAGGAGATAGGGTTTTGTTCTTGGGGTTGGGGTTGGTATGTTCAGTTTGTTAGAACAAAATGTGTTTAACACTACCTCTTTAAGGTTTTGATGGTAACAAGGTATTAAAAATTGTCAATTGGATCATTATTAGGTTCTGGAAGAACAAAAGAGAGCAAATGAATCAACAAAAAGGAAGGTTAAAGCGTCTGAAGAGAACTGCTCCTGAAGTGAAAATGCTCCTGAAGACAAAGTGCTCCTGAAGTAAATACGTCATCAGAAGCAAGTTCATCATAAGCATCTCATCAGAAGCTGAAGATCACCAGAAGCTGTAGTTCATCAGAAGATGCAAGACTTAAAGCTTCAAAGGATGTTCAATGGATTTAATCTCGTCTAAGCATTGCAGAAGACCATAAGAGTGAAGCAACGACTAATTCAAATAGATTTGAAGGCATTGGATGCTTGTTCTTTGAAGAGCGTTGACAAAGTACAATTGTACGAAGTGTACAACCACTACTCAGTTTTTGTGTCTACTACAAGACAAGAATAACAGCTCTGCCTACAACGATGTTCCTACCGACTTGGAATGGATTTGAAATTGATCCTTCATAGGACAACAACCATATCAGTCAAAAGATCATTGGTGATTGATCAAAGCTTCAAACGAATCTTTTTGATGCGCTGACAATTCACGACGTCTCTTTCACACCTCTATATAAAGGAGTGAAGACTTGAAGAATTGTAAGAGACTCAACAACAATTTAAAAGCGCCAAACCTCTGCTGAAATTGTTCTACATCAAAAGTTCACTTAGAATTTCTTATCAAAGTTCATGTCTTAGAAATTCTAGAGTCTTAACAGTCTGTATCTTATTTGTATTGTGAACACCACTGATTGTATATCAAGTGTTCAACGTCAAACATTTTTCTTTGTAATTCTGTTTGATTAGAAGTCTCTTGCAGTTGTGTTTGAGCATGGAAGTCTCTTGATTGTGTTCAGGAGCATAGGAAGTCTCTTACAGTTGTGCTTGAGCATTTGAAGTCTCTTGCTAGTTTTAGCAGTGAGCATTTGTAATCAGATATTACATTTTAGTGAACTCTCCTTGGAAGTGCAAGGGGGACATGACTACTTTCGGTTTGTGGAAGGAACCTGTATAATTGCTTTGTGTCTCTCTTCCCTCTCTTTGTTTTATCCGCTACATTTTAGTATCTGAACATCACTTCAGAAGTTGTACTCTAACTGTTTCTGGCCAGTGACTTCAGTAGGAGAAAAAGAAGAAAAAACCAACACAATTCAACCCCTCCTTCTTGTGTTTTTCTCACCTTCACATTTTCTGCTTGTGCTTCGGATTTGTGTGTTGCCAAAGGGAATGTTGTCATCTTTCATAATAATATCTTTGAATCACATAGGCCATTGGGATCTGAATGTAAGGAATATGTTTTGGACTTGGATGAAGGTCGGCATTCGCTTTTGTCCGATTATCCTAAATATTCCAACTTGTTTTGGCCACCTCCAAAGTGGATCCGACCTCGTTACCAAGTAAGTTATCTTGCATCAAATGGTTTCTACTTTCTAATGTGATTGTGATATATAGCTTTATTGTGCTTAATTTAGTTGTTAGACCGGAATAAACCTTTCAACCAGTATTTACAGAACAAGAAAAATAGAAATGTTATTAAACTCACTATGAGTTTTTTAACTAATATGTTCTTTGTAAATAAGTATTTACACTTCTAGTTTTTCACAAGCTCTTCATTTATCCATCCTCTAGAAATCTGAATGTAATTGGTTCATTTTGTTTTGAGGGGGGATTATATGTTACAGATGTATATATGACAATATGCAGTCCCTGACATTTTTATACAAGGGACAAATTAGTCCCTTTGGTACAATGATTAAGGGACAAAATTGGACCCCTTATGAAAATGTCAGCACTAATTTAGGTATTATTTTTTGTCGAGACTAAATTGACGCCGCAATGAAAAATTGGGTAGCTTGTTCAAAAAATAAAAAAAATTGGGTAATTATTATTTTATTCGATGAACGATCATTTTTCTTAATCCATCTGCTTACTATTGTCATTTTCAATGGAACGGTTTTCTCTTTCCTTCAATTGAAGGTTTAGTTTGCTTTAATGGACCAGTTCATGAAGAGCTTATTTTGCATCTTGATATAATAGTACCTCCTGCTGCTAAGTCTAGGTGTTGATAATTGCTGTCAAGTTTCTCATCCTCTGCAACAATTCTCTGTTCTATTTAGTTATCACAAAGATACTGCAACTATTGTGTATTTTCTCTAATTTTGGAAGCATAAATTATATATATGATGATGCAATTTTTCTCTCATTTTTTTCTCCTGGTAATTCTAAATAATATATAGAATTTCCTACTTATATAGAAATGCATTTTCTAGCAGCTGTGTATATACTATTGCTGTTTCCCATGGTTCATTACTGTGTTGTCATATGAGTAGAGTAGAACTCTAAGTACAAGGCTTTTAAAAAATTTTTAATTCTATTTTAAGCTCCTTAACTTATGCCATAAGGGTACAAGTTAACATGATCATTTATCTTAACGTGTGTTTGATCTGGAGTTTGATATATGCGACAATTAAAAAAATCGCATCCCAATGCACTTTTTGGCTGTGGAATGAAAAGTTGAGAATTCCAGCTTCACTCCAGACACGCGTTAAGCCCTTCCCACCACTAAACCAAACATACACTTAAAATATTGCTTTTATCTTTCCTCTTACAACACAACTTCAAAATGAATGAAATGTAAAATACACTTTGGCTTAGTTGCACTTTTGGTTCTGTAATTTATCACTCACGAAAATAGTTCATATTTTAAAATTTAAACTTTTTGGTCTTCAAGTATTACACTTGTTGTAATTTTGGGCTCACACTAGATTTTTGGTCCCAAAAGTGGTGTTGCGACAAAAAATTTGGTCCTTCAAGAATGCATTTATCAGCTTCTGTTTGAATGTTTTTGAAGCACTCTACCTGCCTCTGATTCTTCTTCGTTTAAGTTTCTCATACTCGAGATTTAAAACCAGGGTTCAGAACTTCTTTTTGTAATTTATATTTAGAAATTAGGGTGGCCAAGGGGCTTCAATCTTGGTAGTGGTGCTGCTGTTTGCTCTTCGGCCACTGTTTCTGCTGTGTTAGGGAGCAGTTGGGTTTCTGCTGGGTTTTTTGGAGGCCTGCAGGCTTTGCTGTCTAGGTTTTGGTTGGTGCTGGGCTCTTTTTCCTTTTAGCCCAGTTTGTGTATTGGCTGTTTTTTTGGGGTTGTTTGCTTTTTAGCGAGTGTTCCGTCTATATACGGCATCCGTCTTTCTTATAGTTCGTTTTTTTAGCTAGCCTCGCGCTTCTTGTGCTGGCTTGCTTTAATAATATTGGCAGTTTTTTTTTTAAAAAAAGGAACTTCTTTATTTTTAGAAATCATGCTTAATGTTATGTCACTTAAAACTTGTCACAACCACCACTTTTTTGGCCAAAAATTTGGATTGTAACCAAAATTTCAAAGAGTGTGATACTTATGGATTTGGACTTTAAAAGCGGCTATTTTTGTGAATGTGATAAAATAGGGAGATAAAAATATGATTAAGCCATATATTTTTAGACTATGATTGAATAAATGTATGATGTGGTAGTGTGAGTAAAAGAGGAGAAACTTCTTATCTTGAAGTAACCTTGTTCACAAAAGTACCTATCTAAAGGGTCCCCTCAAAGTTAATGCAATCTAAAAGGTTTCCTATCATTAGTCATACCTCAGAACGGCTAAATGGCTTTATCAATGGGAAATTGATGGCTACCAACAAGTTACAAATAAAAAGTAATTAAAGTGAATCATGTTGAGATTAAGTATCTACCCAAGGATAAGATTCTAGTATATACCAAACTTAATCCAATTAGTTTTATTGCTTCTAAAGCAATGTTTAAGAAACATTTTAAGATATTTGGTTTGGGATGTAAAGGTAGCTTCCTCACAATATGAATGTAAGATATTACCCAAATAAACAAGATATTACTCAAATAGATTGATAAGATATTTGTATGCATTGACCCTAGTCATATTTACTTAGCAAAAACTAAATTATGGACTTACATTTCTCTTATGACTAACCAAAGTATAAGAACATTTATACATCTAAGTTGCTTTGTTAACCCTCTTTTAGTAACACAACACTAATAATCAAGCTTTTAAATGTGATTGCGATTGCGACTGCAATATCAATGATTTTGACGTCGTTGTGACTATGTCGTAATTGCATTGATTGCTGTTACATCAACCGAATTTGACCGCAATTTTACACAATATCAGAAAACACAATTTGAAAACCTTGCTAATAACTACAATCTAGTAAAATTTTCAACCCAGGGAAATTAAAGAGTAATACTGGGTTCTTTGAAGCAATAATTTGGAAACAAAGCAACATAGTTTATTATTGTATTGATAAGATCTCATCCATTCATAATTTCCAAAGGAAATCCGAATACATATTAACCAAAAATACAATAGGATGATCTTGACGATGAAATATTAAATAACATAAAACAAATGGGAAATATAGTTCTTACAATGGTCAAGTACAAACAAAATAGTAATAAAGGGTGGTGCAAATATCAAACTTAGTAGGTTTTTGGTGTGTGTGCAATGAAACTAATGCACTGCACTTGACGAACATTGTCAAATCCAATGATTCTGATGAATGACTCTGGGTAAGCAGCTTTAGCTTCAGCAAGCTCCTTCAACACTTGAGAAGAATCAGTTGCTCCAAACAATGGCAACTTCCACATTGTCCAGTAACGTCCATCGTAGTATCCAGGTGAACTATGGTTCTCACGGTACACAAATCCTTTCTGTATAACACAACAAATTAACACATCAACCCTACAATAGTCATAACTCAAAAACACGATTTCGGATTGTCTATAGCCGAAAATTCTCTGCATTCACTCAGACGACACATCATGTAGTTGTTGGATCCATATCAAATTCCAACGACCAGTGATGTACCGACTAAGTGAATGAGAGGATTACCAACCGAAGACAATCCAAATTCTTCAAAAAGCTATAATAATATCATAGACTATATATTAACTATATATGTAAAATATTTTTACACGATCATTCAATCAGATTTTCCCACGTAAATGTTTGTTGAGATATTTTAGGAATAAATATATATATAAAATAAAGTGGCGTCATGATAAAATCTGATTGGTTGTAGGTGTAAAAATGTTTTTCATGGAAAGTGAATAGTACTTAAACTTGTAAATTAAGATAGAAAAAAAGGGTTGCAAATAGTAAATATATTAACCTCAAGCTCAAATTCCAAACAAGGAACCCATCCCTTCCTGATAAGGTATTCTACTTCCTTAGCCAATTGTGCCTCTGTGAGGGGTGGAAGGTATGAAAGTGTCTCAAACTTCTTCTTGCCAACTGGTGGCCACACCTATAAATATTATACATAAAATTGAGTATTAGGGTTAACAAAATTTAACAATTTTAATTAATTGTGTCAACTTTGGTATACAATTGTAGATAATTGTTTTTTTCTTTATAAAATTATAGTCCAATTTTTTTTGTTACATTCTTCTTTTCATGACGAGAATAATAATTTAAGTAACCTTAACTCAAGGTACATGGATGTGTAACATAACATGAAATTCAATTAATTTTTGATGGGGTATGCAAAAATATGGAATATGGATTAGGTGTATTACCTGCATACAGTTCACTCTTCCACCGTTGCTTGCAATGGAGGTAATGTCATTGTTGGTCTTCTTGGTCACTGGGAAAGCAGCTGAGGATTTAAGACCGATGAACGGGGCAACCAAGTTGGCTTGTGCCGAGGAGGCGCGGTTAACGGTGGTGACTGCGGCAGAGGAAATCAAAGCCATTTTTGTTCAAGTACTCAGCTTCTTAGATCACCAAGTGCTCAACTTTTGCTTCTACTGATTGATGCTTCAGCTCAAATTGCTATATCCAATGGTGAAATACATATATGACTATTCATGTTTGAATAAATGTGTGATGTTGTATAGTTTGAGTAGAGGAGGTGAAACTTCTTATCTATTTCTTTATCTTTGAGTAACCTTGTTCACAAAAGTACCTATCTAAAGGGTCCACTCTAAATATTGATGCAATCTATAAGGTTACCTATAATTAATCATACCTCATAACGGTTAAATGACTTTACCAATGGGAAATCCATGATTATATACAATAAGTTACTAGCAAAAAAATAATCAAATGAATAATGTTGATCTTAAGATTCTTGTCTATATATCTTTGGATTTTGGAAATTCTAAAAATTTATGTACTTGGTAGCTCCACACTTGATCTAATCCAATTATGCTTAAATTTGTACAATTTCCAAATTATGATTTATAATTTACGGTGACTTGATTGAGAATGGCAAAATAAAAATACTATGATTCCAAATAGTTTTTTGTTGCTTTGAAAGGAATGTTTAAGAAACCAACATATATAAACTTTTGTTTTTCATAAATTGGGAAAAAGATAAATTATTATCAATTAAAAGTGGTAGTCATTTTAAAACCATATTCAAGAAGATTTGAACTTCATGCATTAAAATTATGTGGTCAAACTCTTTGCATATAAATATACACCTGAAATATTGAGTATGACTCATAGTTTACTAATAAGCGAGAAAAGCGCTCGAGTAGGCAAACATTGTATGCACGTGCATGATGGGTTATGAGTGTACGGCAATGTTATTGAGTATGACTCATAGTTTACTGATAGACGAGAAAAGCGCTCGAGCAAACAAGCATTGTATGCACGTGCATGATGAGTTATGAGTGTACAACAATGTTAATATTAATTTTCCTCCTTTTATTAACTATTATGTTTAAAGTTACACACCATTCATTCATAATTGGTTGGGGATGTTCAATTGCTTCCCCACAACATGAGTGCAAGATATTACTCAAATAGAATGACAAGAAATTGTGTGCATCCTAGTCATGTTAGCTTAGGACAAATTACATTATGGACTTCTTCTCTCTTATGACTAACCAACATATAAGAACAATCATTCATCTAAGTTGCTTTGTTAACCCTCATTTAGTAACAAATCACTAATAACGAAGCTTTTAAACGCGAAAGTGATTGTGACTGCAACATACAGGTTTTTGATGTCATTGTGGTGACCATGTCACAATTACATTAATTGTCGTTACATCAACCATTTTATTTAATAACCGGACTGTCAATAACCACTTAAAGATCGTACACACAAGTGTGGGATATCCCGGGTTCAACTCCAGAACACAATGTCTAGCTTAGCAATTTTGGCATTTCTCTTAGCTAGAACTTGTGGACTGCATCAATCATATTTAACCGCAAGTTTTCATAATATTAAAAATCGCAACATAAGCACAATTTGAAATCATGTCAATAATTTCATTTTAGTAAAGTTTTCAACCCATATAGTTAATTCTTTGTAACAATATAATTTGGAAACAAAACAACATATAGTTTATTATTGATAGTTCTCATCCATTCTTAATTTCCAAAGGAAATCCGAATACATATTAAACAAAAATACAATAGGATGATCTTGATGATGAAATATCAAAAAACATAAACAAATGGGAAATATAGTTCTTACAATGGTCAAGTACAAACAAAGTAGTAATAAAGGGTGGTGCAAATATCAAACTTAGTAGGTTTTTGGTGTGTGCGCAATGAAACTAATGCACTGCACTTGACGAACATTGTCAAATCCAATGATTCTAATGAATGACTCTGGGTAAGCAGCTTTAGCTTCAGCAAGCTCCTTCAACACTTGAGAAGAATCGGTTGCTCCAAACAATGGCAACTTCCACATTGTCCAGTAACGTCCGTCATAGTATCCTGGTGAGCTGTGGTTCTCACGGTAGACAAATCCTTTCTATATAACACAACAAATTAACACATCAACCCTACAATAGTCATAACTCAAAAACACGATTTCGGATTGTCTATAGCCGAAAATTCTCTGCATTCACTCAGACGACACATCATGTAGTTGTTGGATCCATATCAAATTCCAACGACCAGTGATGTACCGACTAAGTGAATGAGAGGATTACCAACCGAAGACAATCCAAATTCTTCAAAAAGCTATAATAATATCATAGACTATATATTAACTATATATGTAAAATATTTTTACACGATCATTCAATCAGATTTTCCCACGTAAATGTTTGTTGAGATATTTTAGGAATAAATATATATATAAAATAAAGTGGCGTCATGATAAAATCTGATTGGTTGTAGGTGTAAAAAAGTTTTTCACGGAAAGTGAATAGTACTTAAACTTGTAAATTAAGATAGAAAAAAAGGGTTGCAAATAGTAAATATATTAACCTCAAGCTCAAATTCCAAACAAGGAACCCATCCCTTCCTGATAAGGTATTCTACTTCCTTAGCCAATTGTGCCTCTGTGAGGGGTGGAAGGTATGAAAGTGTCTCAAACTTCTTCTTGCCAACTGGTGGCCACACCTATAAATATTATACATAAAATTGAGTATTAGGGTTAACAAAATTTAACAATTTTAATTAATTGTGTCAACTTTGTAGATAAAGATTTTCTAGAATTATAGTCCAATATTTTATTTTTTTTTGTGACATTCTATTTTTTATGACATGAATCATAATTTTTTATATGGTATATGCAAAAATATGGACTAGGGCTTAGGGTATTACCTGCATACAGTTCACTCTTCCACCATTGCTTGTGATGGAGGTAATGTCAGTGTTGGTCTTCTTGGTCACTGGGAAACCAGCTGAGGATTTGAGACCGGTGAATGGAGTACCCAAGTTGGCGGAGACGCGGTTAACGGTGGTGACGGCGGCGGAAGAAATCAAGGCCATTTTTCCTTCTCCTTCTTAGTTCACCAAGTACTCAATTTTTGCTTCTACTGCTTAATGCTTCAACTCAAACTTGCTATATATAATAGTGAAATTTGGATGTTACTTATCTAATGGTATGAAATTGAAAGAATTGGTGGCTGAAAATTTTTGACCGTTGGATTGAATAATTATGGATATTACATAATATTGGCCACAAAAGAGTTTTAGGTTTTGAAATGGTAGCCTTATCGTTAGGTACCACTATGGAAATGCCACGTGGATTTTCCTCCATAATCTTATCTCTTCATAGGAAGTGCACATGAACGTGTGATTGTGGTGAAGTTGATATTTTTTGACATCTCATTTTGTATCTCAACATATTTGTGACCATAAATTTCTTATATGTCCATATTAAGTGAAAGGTAATAACACTTTGTGCCTTTGTTGCTACAATTATGGTCTATAAAGTAGGAGTGAAATTTAAGGATCTGAATTGTCTGCTATAGAAAATGCATGTGATTATATGAAATAAACGATCTTGATCATTAGTTTAAGATCAGACAGTTCATATTATACAATAAAAAACTTAAAATAATTTTAGTCGTTAATTTGATATCAAACCATTTATATTAAAAACTTTGCTATGAAGTAAAGGTATCAAACAAATATGAAATTAATGTGGATAGGTAAATGTTAATTTCTTGGGGGAGGGAACAAAAATTCAAGCAAATCTCTTCAACTGACACTCTTATCCCCTTGTTGGGTAGCTGAAAATAGGTTTCTATTTTAACCTTTGCATGGGACCAATCCTTTTAATTAGTGTTACATCAATAATTGTCATTAGCATTGTTTAATTATTGTTATAGATTTTGTTTAGAATTCACAATGGGAGTAGATAAGCAAAATGTGTACATAAGATAAGGGGTGGTAGGGAGAAAGATGGGCTTATCATGCTTGATTGATTAGTAGCCAAACATACAAATGTTGAAAACATAAGATCCACATATGACACATGGTTATAACCTCATCATGTACTCAACCAAGCAATACAAAAAACCTTATCTTAAAATTGCATTGTATATGTGAGATAACAATAATGAAACATAAAAATCAAAGTCATGTATGAATAAAAAGTCAAGTATTCAAATGTGCATTTCAATCTCATTATTTAATCTTATAGTGTAGACCAATGCAATTCATTATTTATGTGTTTTGGATTATGTTGGTTAATAGTTGAGAGTTGAAGCATAATGAATTGTCAAATTCTCAGTTTTGTGTAGTAATATGTTACCTTGATATTTTTAAATAACTTTAAACTTTTTATTTTATTTTTATGATAACTCATTTTTTTTCTTCAAGAAGGCATGTTCCATTTTTCTTCTGAGCCACATCTTTGTCAACTTGTAAGGATTTTTATCTCATTCATTCTCTCATAACAAAAAACAAAGATTACACTATTTTACACCTATCCTATTTTGGAAGTAGTTAAACACTTGTTGTAAAGGAAAAGAAGACAGCATAGCATGTATGAAAAGGAATTAAGATGAATGTGATATAGAAAAAAATAGAAGAAGATATGAAAATTTCCAATTAATATTTTTTGTACAAATAATTTCCAATATAATCAAGCCCTAAAAGAAACTCCTCTACACCATATTCTAGAATTGAATATGCCAAATATAGAAGAAGAAAAAAACTATGAGGACAAAAAATATGCTGTTAAACAGAGAGCCCTTTTTTCAAGAGATTTGAGGTCCATACCTTATCCATTCTCCCTTAAAAAATGAGTAATTTATTCTTTTATATTTGAAATTTGACATCAATTTAATCGGCAACATGCATGTGCTATATATTTTTTTTATTTATAACTACATTATAGGTAAAAATATTTTGTTGTTTAGTACTAGTAGCGATTAATTTTTTTGGAGAACTTGTTGAACACATAAGACGAGTTTTTCTAAAGGGATTTTCTTTGTACGTAAAAATTAAAGATTGATGACTCTTATGATTCATATCAACCTTATAACAAATGGTTACTTCATGATATGATGTTAGAGTTGATTAGATGGCATATTGTTTAATCCATTGTTGCTCTCCTTTTAAGAAAAAATGTTAAATTTTAGCATAAGGTAGAAAAGTTAATCATTGTCCACACTTAGTTTGAGCGAACAAAGTTATAAACATGACATAAAATCCATTCATATGTACAAGAGTCTAATCTTTTGGTTTTGCTAAAACTATAAAAACATGATTTCTATAAAAGCAAGTTTAAGATAGTTTCAACTCCAATAGTGGTAATCAATAATGCACTAAAATTGATTGAAACATTCATATGTCTTTTGCTTAATTACAAGAATAATTACTAGAGATCAATGTGTGCCAATACTACAAAATGTGATAAGGTAATAACATGTAATGATACAAGTGTAAGAGGATCAGCAGAACAGAACAAAGTCACCGAATGAAAGATGAAGCAATGATGAGGCTGGTTTTGTTTTGGCGATGGAATCAAATCTAGCAGGAATAAAAAGGATAATTTCAAAGCAGAGTTTTTTTTTGGTCAGAAGTGATATTTGAGGTAGAATTTGGGTGACATATAATTGGTGACATTAATCAATCATAATGTTAATCTTTGTGAAAGAGAGAGAAAAAAGTCATTTGTGATATGTTGGCCAATGTCACCTATGTCTCTAATTCTATGTCACCCGAGTGTTACTTATATCGTTTAAGGTTTTTACACACATATTAAGAAGTATATTAATTAAAAGAAAAAGAGATGTTATTTTACCAAATTATCCTAATCAATTATTGGTTTGTTTTTCATTAAAGAATAAAGGATTACATATGTTTTTTATCCCTATAAATATATACCAACTTTTTGTTTTAGTCCCTCTAAAAAAATTCTTTAACTTTTAATCCCTATTAGATTTTCAACCACTACTTTTGGTCCCTATTTTTAAGTTAATTTTTGTATTTTTAATGAAATTATGCAGAAATGTGTAGAATACTGTAAAAAAAATTCCCAAAAAAAAAAGTTTTTTAACAAAACACAAATTAAATATGAATTTTTAACCATAAAAAATATAAAAATTCATATTTAATTCATGTTTTTTTTTTAAATTCTATTTTTTTTTTGAGAGATTCTTATAATATTATGAATTTTTCTAAAAAAAATTATTCAAAAATGTGAATTTTACATATGAGTTTACTTTAAAGGAGGGACCAAAAATGAAGATGAACAATTTTTTAGGGCTAAAAGCTGAAGAAATTTTTTAGAGGGACTAAAACAAAAATTTGTCATATTTGTAGGGACCAAAAACATATTTAGAGACTTGAGTAAATAATACTTTGGAAGTAATGTATATAGTATTAATTGAAGGGTACAACTGAAAAGAAAAAAATATTATTATGTTGAAAACTGAAAGTGACATTTATTTTAAAACAAATATTTTTGGCTAAAACAACACTCATTTTAAAACGGATGGAGTAGGTTAATAATTATGTATCGTGACGATCACTTTAGTTAAGTGAGGGGGAGAAAAACACAAGAAGGGGGGTTGAATTGTGTTAGATTTTTCTTCGTTTTCTCTAAGTTAGAAACACACAGTTCAGAAGCAGTTAAGAACAGCTTCTGAAGTAATGTTCAGAACTTAAAATGCAGCAGATAAAATCAAAGAGAGAGAAGAAAGACACAAAACAATTATACAGGTTCCTTCCACAAACTGGAAGTAGTCATGTCCCCCTTGCACTTCCAAGGAGAGTTCACTAAATGTAATATCTGATTACAAATGCTTAAGCACAACTGCAAGAGACTTCCAATGCTCAAGAACACAATCAAGAGACTTCTAATGCTCAAGCACACAAGCAATAGACTTCTATCAAACAAAATTACAAAGAAAATGTTTGAGGTTGAACACTTGATATACAATCAATGGTGTTCACAATACAAATCAGATACAGACTCTTAAGACTTTAGAATTTCAAAGATATGAACTTGAAAACTGAAATTCTAAGTGAACTTTTGGATGCTGAACAATTTGACAGAGTTTTGGCTCTTTCAAAATGTTGTTGAGTCTTGTTGTTCTTCAAGTATTCACTCCTTTATATAGAGGTGTGAATTTGAACGTTGTAAGTGCCAACACATCCAAAAAGAGTCGTTTGTTGAAGCTTGATCTTTCACCAATGATTCCTTGCCTGATTAAGATATTGTTCTATGAATGATCAATTTCAAATCCATTCTAGTTGTGAAGGAACATTGTTGCAGGCGTGGTTGTATTTCAGAGCTGTTATTTTGTCTTGTAGCAGAGACACAAAACAAAGTAGTGGAGAAGGTGGTTGTACAATTCGTACAAAGTACTTTTGTCAACGCTTTTTGTATTTTACTACCCAAATGTCTTCAAATCCTTTTGAAACGACCGTTGCATTATTCCACTAGTCTTCTGCCAATCTTAGATGAACTTCGATCCATGAAACAACTCTTGAAGCTTCAAGTTCTGTGACTTCTGACGAACTTCAGCTTCTGGTGAAATGTAGCTTCTGATGAGACAGCTTCTGATGACGTCATCACTCCAGGAGCACTCTGTCTTCAGGAGCACTGGACTTCAAGAGCACTTCTCTTCAGATGCTTTAAGCTTCCTTTTTGTTGATTTCTTTGCTCTCTTTTGTTCATTCAGAACCTTTGTAAGATGTAAATTTTGTCTATGGTCTTGTACACTTGAACAAATATTAGCAATTCCAATTGTCAATTTTTAATACCTTGTTATCATCAAAACTCTTTAAGGTTTATTGTTAAACACATTTTGTTCCAACATTAAGTCCAATTAAAAACAATTTAATAGGGTTTGACTAGTGTGGACTTATAATTATCTAAAAGAGTGAGCTTTTAATACACAAAGACTAGAGACTAAATACATAGTACTCCCTCTGTTTCAAAATACATGTCCATTTTAGAGAAATTGCAGTAACCAAGAAACCAAATAAATTTTGTTATTTTTGATGAAATTATGTGTGTGTTTTCTATAATACCCTTAACCATTTATGATTTCATTTTTTTTCTCTCTCTCTCTACAATAAATATGAAAGGGTATTATTAACAAGATAATAATTAATGCTGCATTGAAACTTGAAAGTGACAAGTATTGTGAAACAAAATTATTTTCTAAAATAGACAAGTATTATGTATTTGTGATGGGTTAAAATAAAAATGTCAATAGTTAAACTTAATTTGGTTCTATAGATTAGAAGGTCATGGTCACAAGGATTAAGAGAGAATAACGAAAGGTTCTCTCATATAGAGTGTGTTATTCTCGAAGGTCAGTCACAAATATATTTGGCTGTCATAATGAATTTAGATACACTTTCATTTATTAATATATTATTTTTAAAAAAAGTTAAATTAGTTCATTCAAATTGATAAAAGAGATAATTGAATCCGAGACATTAATCAATATGATTGATTCTAGAGTTTAAGGATCAACATTTGGTTGGAAAAATAGCATCTTAGACTATGTTTACTTGTTTCCTACATTTTTATACACCGTCATTATAAAAATATTTTACATTGTTAACTAAAACATTTTGATTATGAAATCCATGTGTGCTACGGAGTTTGTGAGAAGAAGAACAATTATTTTCTTCATAATTCGTGTTGTCGCGCTAGTAAAGGTAGACATTTACCCTTTTCATTTTTCTATTTCAAGCATTACATTTTACTTGTGATTATAATTGTCAACGATAGACTTAATGGACACATAATCACCATCAACAACCATGTTTTTCTATATTTCACATTTCCTTTTCTATTTTTTCTATATTTCACATTTACTTCTCTTTTTCTTGTCTAAAGCTTAAATTCGAAGATATATTATGAGAATGTCTAAACACGTTCATCATTAATCAAAGTCTATCATGTTCCAATTTTTTTCTAACTTGTGTGAGAGAGAAAGCAACTCTTTTCACTTTCATTTTTGCTCTTCACATCGCGAAATACTAAAATACCTCCAACGACAATTAATTGTTGTTTGCTTCACAAAAACATTTGTGGAGTGACAGTTAACTAATGTGGGGGTATTTTGGTATTGTCGCAGTTGTGGGAGCAAAAAGGGAAGTGAGAAGAGAAATTTTTTATAATAGATTAAGTCAAAATTTAAACTTTGGGCCGAACCCTATTCTCTTATTAAGCCTAAACAGTTTAGAAAATTGCTCTTTCAGGATCCACTATTTGCTCTCACGCACCCTAAATTGACTGAAAAATCTCCAATTGTAGTTAACTATCATTCACCGATCTACGGTAGTTAAGTGGCGTTCGTTGAGCCCCAAAGGCAGTTCATTGACTTTCCCCATAGTTGCTTGAATTTGAAGAAATTTGATGGAGGCTGATTTGTTGAAGTTTGGAGGGAGATTCGTTTGTGTTTATGTGTTTTTCATCAAAGGGAAGTTGTTATTTCTGTTTCGGTATATGACCAGAACGAAATAACGGTTCACTCCTGTTAGATTTCAGCAATTGCAATTAATTATCATAGACCGGTGAACGGTAGTTAACTGTTGTTGAAGGTATTTTCGTTAGTTTAGGATGTCTAGAAGCAAACACTAGGTGCATAAAGAGCAATTTTCAATAATCTATGCAGTGTAAGTCTTATGTTGCAATATAAGCTTGTTTTTTGAAACAATCTTCATAAGCTTAATCACCAAAAGAGTTGTCAATAGTATTTGCACATGAACAGTGAACTTCTTGGACGTATGATAAGTAGGGTTGACGATATGTATAGCTGTGATAAGGTATCTATAACTATTAATAAAGGCAATACTCAAGTTTGGTGTAACCTATTTTACTTTCCAATAATACCCTCAATAGTTTTGTTTTATCCGAAACTACCATTTAATTGCGGTTAACCAATTGAATTAAAAATCTAAACTACATAATATAACCACCGATAACCCCCTAGATTCACTTCTTAACACTTATTCATTTGCCATCTTTTTCTCGAATTTCTTCTGTTCGACTCTTTTTCTCTAATTTCATTTCTTATGTTCGACATATTCTATTTATTTTCTGATATAACTTTTTTTTTCTTTCTAACTATTTGGTTGTTATTGATTGGATGCAGGGACTGGAATCAAATTAACTGGTTTTAAGAGAAATTGCAAGGATGACTCAAACTAACTTTCATATGTATTTCTCTTTTGATATTAAAAGTATAACAGATCTCTAGAACCAAGAGATGTATTTCTGGTGTGGTTTTTTTTTTTTGGTAATAGTTGGTGTGGCTTTTTAATCTTCATCAAACAATTATTTATTTAATTTAATGAAAGTGTGGCTTTTTGTTGTGTATTTTGTTTTTTTTAAGGCATTGATGCAAGAAATTATAACATTCAAATTTAAATAATTCATATTATAACATTGACACAACTTAGGTTCCTAATTATAAGACTCTTATGAAGAAAAAAAAATTGTCCTTTTTATAAGGTCTTTTTCAAATTTAAAAATACATTAATCATTTCTTCACTAATATACCCCTATTTATGTTACATATTTTTCTTCAATATTTAATAAAACTCTTGGAAACATTAACAAACCCTCTCTCCTAAAGGGAAAATGCTTGGTTGTATGGTCACGTAGCTAAGCAATCGAACAACGATTTGAGAGATAGGTCAATAAGACAGTTGTATGGTCGTGTCATGTGTGGGCATGAGAGAGAGAGAGAGAGAGAGAGAGTGGAGGTGGAAAGGGATAGGGAGAGGGAGAGGAAGAGAGAAGGATTTGAATCCTAAGATAGGAAATTAGGAGGGAGTGGCTCTTGCCTTCTATTTCTCCAACATTTCTCAAACAAGAACATCACTTATATGCCCTCACTTTAATGAACATTCCACTTGATATGTTACATTGACTTTTTCGATCAAAAATATCGTAAAGTATGAATAAGTGATATGACTAATGTGTAAACATTCTTTCACTCTTTTTAAAATGTCTTCGTCCTTTGCAAGACTTGGATGTGTTATTAAATTTTTGTTCTTATTTCTTCTATTGGTTTTCCTTAGATTTTCCTAATTTTATATTTTGTGAGAAACTCAAATAGCTTAAGAAATAATATAGCATATGTGTACTGTTTTTTTGTAAATTGTGTTAAAAATGGGAAAGATTTAATGTCTTCATTAAACCCACCCCCATAATTGTCACTCATGTTTCATACATATTCATCCTCCATAGATAGATGAGTATGCATCTCAAAACCAAGTATATATAAGTACCTCCATGTTAAAGAAGTGCATGAATTACATGTCTTAAATTTTTTATTAACTTTGATCCTTCACTTTTTGATCAAACTTCATCATTCTATTAATTCTAATAATCTTCTCCAAGATATATCAAGAAAAATTAAACCAACATTGATGTTGAAAAACATACTGTTTATGAGTTACATGTGTTAGCATAGTAGAAAGAGCAGACGTCATGACCCTAAATCATGAATACATGTTTCAAAAAACTTTGCTACCGATGAATCATAAATTTACAAGTCTTGGTTCATATTAGGTTCAGAGTTTAAATTATTTTTTCGTGTGAAGAATAATAATAACAATAGCAACAACAACTATATAATAATATATTAATTACGATAAGTAAATCTATATGGGTTGGTTCAGTGGTGTACCCATAGAGCATGCAATTATGATTTAACAAATAATTAGACACTTAGAAGTAAAATTATACTATTAGTTTGTCTTTTCTTTTAATTGTCTTTAATTTTTAGCTCTTTAGGTTATTAGCCATTAACACTACTATATGGATTGTCTTTAAGACACTTTGCAAAGGAACCAAAAATAAATTAAAAAATAATTTTTGTTCAAAAAAAAATTAAATTTTTTTTTATTTCATTTGGTTAGTTTGTCTTTCTCTTTCTTTTTTAGCTTAGAACATCAGTTTCATGTAGTTTTCATGGTTATAGTAAGTGTAAGTATTTGAACCTATATATCAGGTAGACTTGACATTTAGAGTATGATCTTTTATTAAGGTTTCTGGTTTGAATCCTCACTATGTCAATTTTTATTAGTTAGTTCATATAAAGTTTTATTCCGACTTTAAATGGATGTCCGCAATCAACAATGAGATTGATCTTCTTGAATTACTCAATCTTTGAATATCGAGTTTTGAAGGAGAAGACGGGTCACTACAAGAATTCAGCTAATTACTAACCAATTCAAAACTGCATCATTGGCGGATTTAAATCCTTAGTAACTATCGATAGAATAAACCCTCGGTAGTGCAGAATAAACCTTCAATAATTCAAAAAATTACGTTACCACGGATTCCCTCAGTACATTTAATGGCCAATCTAACTTAGATTAGTGACGGATTTTAACCCGCTAGTAATGTTGTGACAATTACAAAAACCGCCAGTAAAATATAAGGGATATTATCCTCTATACATACAAAGCAAAATGGTTAAAATGAATAATACACATGGCACCCTCTATTCATACGAATGCCACGTTTCATTGTTTAAGAATACAAATGTTATATATGTTTTTGGTTCTACAAATTCACATGAGAAGGTTGACCATTCCTATTAATTAACATTAAAATATAAATTGATTTCCTGTGATTTGAAGTAATAAAAATAAAAATAATTAACAGTTGATTATTATGCTACAAATTTTTACAGGTAGGCAAGCGAAATTTTTTGATCAATTTTTTTACTGCAGATAACAAATAATAAATGCACAATTGCTGTTATAAAAATAATAATTAACATAAAACCATAATTAACAAATAATTTTTTCTTTTTTTGACAAAAATTAACAAATAACTTTTTCACAAACGCAAGAAAGGAAATTTTTTTCAAGCACACAAGAAAGGAAATTTATAATTAACAAATAATAATGCATTTTAAATCTGATCTTCCTATTGAAAACTTTTAAACCTGCCACTAGAATATCAATTAATGCATTTTAATGTAGTAACTTCACAATTTGCAGGTCAACGAAAATTGGCTTACCATTTTTTGTGGTTTAAATATTTTTTATCCTCAATAATGCTTTACCATTCACAAAATTATTTTCTCACTCAATCATTCTTATCAAAAAAGTTTCTTTTATGAATTTCTAAATGGCTCCCAGCTTTGACTTTATTGTTAACATTAACGACAATACGAGTATCTGGTGTTTTTTTTTTTGCAAGAATCGTTAGACTATGGTCAACTATTGATTCAAATAGCTCTGAAAAACCAGCTAACGTCCATTTGATTTTGATGGATGATTATGTAAGTTTTTATATATTTTATATTATAGTACTATTAAGCTTTCTTACTTTGTATAAGATTTAAATGGTATATGACTATTTTTTAAAAATTATTTCGCATGCAAGGTCAAAAGATACATGCAATGGTTGGTAGCGAACTTTTTAACAAGTTTGAATCTTCTTTGAAAGAAGATGATGTTTTTATCATGTATAATTTTCGAGTCGTTATCAATGAAATACAAGAAGTCATGACAACATCGCATAGATTTTGTCTCAACTTTACAGATAAGACTAAGATCAGACATGTTGATCAGCCACGTTTATAATGCATGATAGCGTTGCGACTGAGTTTTTTGGTATACCGTGTAGTAAAATGCTTGAGTTTGGAGAAAATGTATATTTTTAAATGTCTTTGGAACAATGTCTTTTTTTATTTTATTTTAGTTTTTGGTTTAAATAGTATTCTAAAATTTATTGTGTAAAAATATGTGTCATGTAGGCTGGAGTGACTTCTTATGTTTCGAATGAACTATTGAATATGGTTGGAAAATGCTACCTGTTCAAGGTTTTCTCCAAAGTTGGTGCAGGAGTTAATGGTGAGAAATGTTATCCAATTTCAAAAATCAATGACGATGAGGAACCCATTGGAAGATTCAAACGTCATAATTCAGAAGTCATCAACTTTGATAAGGAATGAAGTGGATGACGCAAGTGTTTGTTATGGAGTCTTTGCTTATGTGTCATGTTTGATGTTGTTTCTGTTTAATATCAATATGTTGAGATCTCACTATGTTGAATCTCATGTCGTATTTCTTTTCGTTTGTTATTTTGAATCTAAATTAAGTGTCTGTAAACAGCCACAAACTTCCATAAATTCTATGTCTTCTGTTCCCCAAATTATGTGTTTGATATTCTATATTTTCTTTGGTCAATGAGAATATTAAGTAGATGACATGAACATGTATTTAAAAAAACAGAGGACAATATTAAGTAGCTAAAAAAGGATTGATTGCTTTCCCTTAAAGTATTATTTGGACAATAGGTTCTTTTGTACTTAATTTGGATTCTAACTCAGATTGACCTGAGATTGGTAATAAATTGTCTTTACTACAAAATATCATAATATCATTAATATTTATAACAAGTTATTTGACTGTTCTTTTTTTTAAAAAAAATGTTATGTTCAACTATTAAAAAACTAATGCTTGTGACACGTTAACAATTATGAGGTTTTTTTTTTTTTAATAAAATAACTGTATAATAAAAATATATGATATGATTGACAAATTGTAGTATATGTTTATATAAAAGCTAAGTACAACTTGAACACAAATAAAAATATAAATAACACACATGAATTGTTTGGTTTCACGATTAAAAATAAAAATAAAATTTGAACAATTAGTGTTTGATTCAAAATCCCTTTTTATAGTGAAATTATATTAAAATAATATTGACCTTAATCTACAATTTGTACATGGCATTCTATAGATTTTTCGACATGGGCAATAAAATCATGTGGAAGATCCGTTGACATTTGATTAATTGTGACAAGATCGTTTAGAATATAATTTCACTAATTACATGTAGGAATCTTGTAACGCCCCATTTCTATTTAATTATTTTTAGTTAATGTTTGAGTATTTTTATTTATATATATGATTGAAATGAATTATATGACCTTTTGGTGTGGTGTGTGTATTTAAATAATTAATTGTGATTTTAATATTTTTGGTTGATTTTAATATGTTTTATGTATTTTATATGAAATGTTGAATTATGTGATTTATTGGTGGTTGCCATTTATTATATAATTATTTGTGCTAATTAATAAATGGGAGAAATTATATTTATTTTAGATAAAGAGGGATTTAATTGATATTATTAGAATTAAGGAGGGGGTTACATTTTAATTGGGAGAGTTAAGAGGGAGTTAAGAGAAAGAAGGAAAAAAGGGTTTTGGTTGGTAAGGATAGAATAGAAAGAGTCAGACAAAAAACAATAGTACGTATCAGTAAAAGAAAAGAATAGCTTTTGGGAAAGAAGAGAGAAGAGCCAAGAACCAAAGGGAGATTGCTAGGATTGCTGTAGCTTTGTTTAATTCATCTGATCAGGTAAGGGTGAGGCTAACCTTCAACTATTAATATATGTATAATTTCTGAAATTGAATTGAAAGTTGTGTTCTTGAACTAGGGTTAAGATGAATTTGTGATGAATTGATGAGGGTTTGATGTGTGAGACTGTAGAACTTGTTACAGAACCTAGATTATTCCCTAGGATGACATTGCTGATGATTTAGGGGTTTGATTTGGAAGTTTGGGATGATTTGGTGTGATTTAGGTCTGAACCCGTGTGGGTTCTGAGATCGCTCGCCTGTGGCGAGTGATCACTCGCCGTGGCGAGTAACCCTTGGTTGCTCGCGAGGCGAGCAGTATAGCTCGCTGTGGCGAGCTTGTCCCTTAAATTTAAGATTTTTGCCAAACTTTAGATGGTTTTGAGTGCCCTTATATTTATAGAGATGACATGTGAAGTTGGTTTAGCCAAATTGGATTTAGAGAGCTTAAAAATGAAGTTTTGGTGAGAAAAATGTCAAAAGGCCGAAGCACCCAGTATTTCTCGCCTCCGGCTCGCCCCCAACTCGCCTTTGGCGAGTGAGCTAATGTGAGTACTCGCCTATGGCGAGCAGGTACTCGCTGTGGCGAGTTAGTTAGTCGTTTGGACTGTTTGTTCCGTTTTGCGATCTGTTTCGCATGGGACTTTGAGAGGAGACCTTTGGGTAGTAATGGAGAGGTTTTATATCCTTGGATGCATTCTGTAATGAAGATTGTTGAGGATCCTTTTATGTTGTGAATAATTGATGTATTGTTGAAATGTAAGTCATATCTCGTTTATGCATTTGTTGAGTTGTTATTGTGTCGTCCAAGTTGGGGAGTGTGTCATAAATAAATTAGGCACAGTTGTTGATGTTGAATTGTCGTGGTGTAAGTCATACGTAGATGTATGCATTGTTGGCTGGTGGTTGTTGTCGGTGTTGTCGTGTTGTATGTTGATATACACAGTTGGAGTCTGATGCATTGTCATTCAAAGCGGTGAGAGCTTATGCTCTGGAACGCCTTGTCGTTCAAAGCGGGAGGACTCATGTCCTGGAACACTTTGTTGTTCAAAAGCGGTGAGGACCTCGGTCCTGGAATGCAATGTCATTCAAAGCGGTGAGAGCTTATGCTCTGGAACACTTTGTTGTTCAAAGCGGTGAGGGCTCTGCCCTGTATTTTGGTACCACAAGCATGTTCAGTGTTGCATTGTCGTAGTTGTTTGGGTTGGGTGAGTTGTCGATGTTGTTGATGTGTCGTTGGTGTTAAGTCGTTGTCGGTGTGTCGTCATCAAGAATGAAGTTGGTTTCGAATTGAATATAATTGAAGTAGTGTTGATAATCAAGTATGATGATATATTTATATGTATATTTCTTATTGATGTTGATGATGTGAATTTGCTGTTGTTTCTATGCATTTGATGAATTATATAATAATATATATATATATATATATATATATTATTGTTGTTCGTGAATCTCACCCCTTCTGCTTGAAAATGTTGCCCTTCGTATGGGTAACTTGCAGGTGATCCTGAGTAGTAGGTGGTGGCTCAACGTCTAGGACTTGTTACGTATAGGATGGGACTTCTATAATACTTTCACTCCTATGTATTGAATTTTGAGACATGATGATGTAGCTTTTGTTGAAAACATTTTGATGAGGCCTTTGTGCCAAGATTTTACTTGAGGATTAATTATGATTGAAAAGAATATTCCGCTGCAAATTTCTATAAGTTGGTTGTTGAAGTTTAATAGTTTTATTTTCTATTAAAGAATTTTTATAAGCAGTGTAATGCTCCGTTTGTGGTTTAACTCTGATTATTTTATTTAAATTACGTATTTTTGGGAACGGGGTGTTACAAATCTACCTTCCTAGGCCTGTATTCACTCATGGCCAGTTGTATGTTGCGGTATCAAGAGTCACTTCAAGAAAGGGTCTGAAGTTTTTGATTTTCGACGAGGATAACAAGTTGTGCACGTCGACATCAAATGTGGTTTACAAGGAAGTTTTTGACAATGTTTAAAAGTTGCACCCCTATACTTTTTCATATTGATGTAGTGAATCAATAGTGAATTCATATTTAAATCACTAGTAAATTTGTATTTCCTGTACGTGAGTTTTGACTATGGAATTTAATTTTTCCAAACACGCACTCAATCATATTAGACCATGTCAGACAAAAGATTTAGCATATGTTTGGATGCACGTCGCGATCTAATTTCTCATGTCCCAATGTGTTATCGACGTCAATCTTCAGATTTTAAGAATTCAAGCTTCTAAATAAATGTGAGTTTATTGCCTTAAGTGTGGTTCCTAACAAGCTAAGCTATTGATATGATGGAAGATTTTCATTTTCATGAACTAAATTCACAATCCTATTAGAAGCTAGATATAAAAGTAGCAGGGTACTGTGAACTAGCTATAATTTCAATCATGTTAAGAACTAGATATAAGTCCCTACGAAACAATTTACAAGTAGCAGGGTACCGTGAACAATTTACAAGTAGCAAGGTACTTTTATAAAAGTCCCTATAAAAGTATGCATTTACTGTGAATAATTCCAATCATATTATTTCATGACTTATAATGTAGCATGGTACTGTGAACTAGATACAAAAGTCCCTACAAAACAATTTTAAAAACTAACTTGATGATTAATAAAAAATAGCTAATATGATCAAAGGTTTTCATGTTAAAAGATCACTTTAAAATACTCTAAAAATCAAAGAATATATTGACTGCAATCTACAATTTTATAATAGGGACTAAATGCATAGTTCACCCTTTGGAAAATGCATTATAAATTGAAATGAAATTGTTTAGACTCACCAAATAGAAAGATCCGAGGTTTCAAGTTGAGAATTAAATAAAAGCCCAACAATTAATATAGGAAATTCAGAGGACCACCATACAAAACTACACAATATTGTATGAAGATTGAAATTAGTAAAAGAAGATTAAAATGAAAGGAAGCAACATTAGTTTACAAAAAGATATTATAATTTACAAAAACATCAGTCCAAAAGGATTAGTAGAAGACAAAATCTTGGTTTTTGACATGATGGAGAGTGATTTATATAAACCCAAATCCAAATCACATTCAACCAATAAAAAATTCCAATAACTACATCGGAGAGAAGGTGTCATGACTCCAACAAATATGAATGTGCAAAAATAGAGCAAATACTAAGCTAAAAACAATGGGAAAGAAGGAAACGTGAAAATAGTGAACTAACACTTGGCATGGTTTGAAAAATAAAGAAACGTACTTTACTCAGTATTTGCAATCTCCAAACTCCATTCTCCAATCTTCAATCTTTCACTATCTTCAAGTATCTGCAATCCTTTAAGATAGGGAAAGAAGCATTCACTATTTTCACTTGAAGATAGTGAAAATAGTGAATTAACACTTGAAGAATTTGATCCTGTGTTTAAAAGTTGTTGACAATGTTTAAGAATTTTGGAAAAGAAGGACTTCAATGGATTTTATGTTGAGGAAATTGGGAACGGAGGCAGAGGCGTGTAGTCGTTGTGGTGATTATTGGAGGGAGGTGGTGGCGTTGCAATGGGGAGGATGCGGGGGAGATTGGAGAAGAAGAGGAAACACTTTACTCTTTCTTTATTTTTATTTTTATTTTTGGTATAAACTCACTAATTATTATTATTATTATTTGTAATTTTACAAATACATACGTGGAATTTATATTTATTTTTTAAATAAAAACTGCACACGTGACATATTAGTCACTTAACTGAGGTGTCACGTGTGTATTGACTAGATCAAAATTGGACCAGTTGACAAAAAGTGCAAAAGAGATTAAACTTATGGGCATATTTGTTGTTGTTTTCAATAAGACGCCAAAATCACAAGTTCGTGATACTTATAAGGACAAAAGTTACAATTAAACCAACATAATATCACTTTTCTTTTTTGAAAATATAATATCACGTTTAACTTATATTAACTATGAGGATCAAGTTTTTATTTAAATAACTATTTGAAACATCGTTTTTTTCTTCTTCAGGACATCATTGATTTTTGTACTCTTCTCAAAATACAATATTTTTTAAAGACTAAAAAAAAAGCCTAGAATCCGTGAAATGCACGGGTTAGCACACTAGTTTTAACACATAAACATATCATATCACACCCTCACTTTTCTCTCAGTAGCTCTCGTCTTCTCTTCACCCTTGCAATTCTCTCTCTCGCCGCCCATCAGCACCATGACGCAAACGTCCCTCAACCTCAACGCCTTCTCTCCTCTCAAGCCTCATTTCGTCTCTGCCTCTCAAGACTCAATCTCCTTGCTGCTGCCTCAAGTAAGCCATTTGATTCTCCTTCCTTCTTCAATTTTTATGTTTGTTTCATCGCCAATTTTGATTTCCCCAGTATTGATTTTGCAAGGGATGAATCATAAAATACTGATTTGATTTCCACAATTTGATATGCTTGTTGTTTAATCCCCCAATTTTGATTTTAACTCCAAAGAATTTCGATTCTGAATAGTTATATATTGTTTTTGTTTTTTGCATTTATCGTTCCAACCCTTCTTGACAAAAAGAGTGTGAAGGCATACTTCCGTTAGTTTTTAGATTGTACGAATATTATTGATATATTTCTGGTTTTGTAAGAAAATGATTTATGGATTGTACGAATATTATGATGATATATGTCGTTTAATTAATTTGTGTCTTATTAAATTAAAACTTTATTTCATTAATTTATTTGTGTTTAATAAATTTTATTCCTTTAATTAAAATTAAAGAGTGGAAAGGAATCATAAAAAAGTGAGAAGTACATTACTGGCAGAAATTTCCGTCAGTAATGCAGATTTGTATAAACATTACTGGCTGAATTTTCCCTCAGTATTGGAGAGGCAGTTTTGACAAAGCATTACTGAGGGATTATTCCACCAGTAACTGCTGACGGAATGCAATCCGCTAGTAATTACTGGCGGAATAATCCTCGAGTAATGCTTTGTCAAAACTACATCACTATTACTGAAGGAAAATTCTGCCAGTAACATTACTGACGCTCATATTACTGAGGGATTCATATCTGCCAGTAATACATAGTACTGAGGGATTTTTGGCATTTCTGCCAATAAAAACCAGAATTCTTGTAGTGGATGGAGCATAAATTATTGAAAAACTACACGCCCTATTTTTCTAAAAGTATCGTTTGACTAAAGCTTTCATGAGGTAATCTCCTTAAAGAAATCCATAATATAAAAGTACTTATATTAAATAATAGGAAGAAAAAACCAAGTCATAGAAAGAAGATAGACAGAAAAATAAAGGAGTATCTATTTTGAAGCAAAAGACGATACATGAAGAGTAAATAGGAAAAAGAAGAAATGGTTATCAATTTGATAAGTATACTAATTGTTCCTATTTTTTTACACATATACTTCATTTGTTCTTTTTAAGTGTCGTTTGAATACATATGTAACATTTATTTAATTGTGCTTTGATAATTTAAGAGTACAATTTATCAATTATACCTTTATTATTACTTTACTTGACACATACATGTGTTTGAATGCGTTGAAGATTAGGAGAAGTAAAGACTTTAGAACATAATGCAAAAAGGAGAACATTCAGCATAAATTTCTTGAATAGAATATGCTTAATATTTTCAAGAATACATTATCAATACAACATTTTTGAGTTTAGACCACACTTAACTTGACCACGGCTAAAAAAGCATGGCTTAAAACATGAATAAGTCATACTGGCTTAAAAATTGTACATACAATACACTTTATGATTTCTAACAAAAAAACGTGGTCTATTATATTATAGGCCACGACAATAACCGTGCTCTATCCAATTCTAATAAACCGTGTCCTGTAATGCTTTAGGCCACAACTTTTTCAAGTATAAAAACCTTGCCATATTTTGGTATCCGCAATTGAGCAGGAATGAAAATAAATGAGAGGTACTTTTTTCAATTTTGAGATCTGAATCATTTTAAAAAATAAAATAAAACATTATTTTATCAATAAAGTATATCAATTTTTCAAAAATCCCACTCTCTATCTCTCTGAACCCTTTCTCTCGCTCTCTCAAACCCATTTTTAAAGTATATTATTTTAAAAATGTTTATGTATGTGTGAGGCTCAAAATTGAGATGCTTGTTGCAATATGGATATTGTTCTTCTAAAGTGCTTCGAATGACAACTAACTTTGTTTCAGACATATATGAGTTTGAAGGGTGTTTTTTCTAAAGCAAAGCTATAATCATTTCCTCCTCTCCTTCAAAACCGAAGGACTTTTAATTTACTTGAATACATAGTAAAGTTAATGCTTGAATACATAGTCTTTGGTTGAATGAATTGCATACGCTGGATCTTGGACAATAGAAAGCGAAATTTCATTGATAATCACAAAACAATTTATCCTTAATTACATATTTTTCATTTCCTTTGCAGGATTTGATTGTTAGATTAAATAAAGAAAATGGTTCAATAAAGCAAAATTTGGAGGCTACAAATGCTGCTCTGAGTGCCTCCAGAATTGAAGGTTCTAGAGCATCTACAAGTGGCACTTCTTCGATCAAGGTAGTACTGTATTCTAATTTTTGGGTCTCTGTCCTATGTCTGATTGATTTTCATTGCATTTTTCATCTTGAAGTGCACCTTTTGTTCCTTTTTTTTTTCTTCCAATGGATATAGCCTAGAATTTGATTTTTCTGTTTTCATAATGCAAATATTTCTTTCATTTGTGTGTCATTTTTAAGTGTTTCATAGTTTTTAACCTCAAAATTAAAATCCTTCTTAAAAAAAAAATTATTTTTTTTAAATCTATTTTTTTCTAAAATCAAGAAACTCATGTATAAGAGTTTTAAATCTTTAAAAAAATGATATTTAGTAAACAAACGGAAATTAGTTTAATATTTTTCTCAAAAATCTCAAAAGAAAATATATATTATTGTACCCCAAGACTCCAAATCAGATATATAGTGGATTTGAGATGTATACTATTTTTTATTTCTATTTACCTTAGATGCATGGTTTAATCATACACCATACACTGTAAGGCTATTTACGACTGAGTTGGAGTTAAAAGTGTTGATTTGTAAATAATTTTATTGAATTTTAAATTATGTATAAGTTATTGAGGATGCTATGAACTATTATATGCAACTTATCATCAACTTATATATTGTTGATATAGGTAAACTCATATGGTTTCTTTGTTTTCTTGTATGGAGTATATTGATAGAAGAATGATATGAATCATGATGAAGATTTGAATCACGTTCAGCTTTATTAAAAAATTTAGGAATCGAAGTATTTGCCTTTAATTGTTACCTTTGTAGAGAGCACGATCAAGTAATGCCAATGAATTGAATTAGGTTAGGGAAGATATTTCTACAACAATAGTTGAAGTTATGAAGGAAACTGAAGAAGACAACGATGATTATGATTTTGATGATACTTTGTTTGACTACATGGATTGACTAGCCGTGGTAATACTGTATTTGTAAGATTTAAATATAGTTGTGCCTTTATTACGTCTTTAATTTTTTTTTGTTTTATTTTTACTAACATAATTTTTTTTTTTTTTACAGTTTGGACATGATGATTATCACCAAACGAAATGAGGTTTCATAGAAAGCAAGACTCGGTTGTATGTTATTTTTAGGAATGCAAAACTTAGTTGTTTTTTAGACTTAGTTGTTTGGTGATTATGTTTGATCGATGAATCATGAATTGGTTTTTTGCGGATGTTATAGAATTTTGATAAGACGAATTTATGTTTCCTTTGTTAAAGACATTTTAAGAAATTATTATGTTGATTTATGTTCTCTTATTTTAATTATTGTTTATTTATTTTAAGCAATATTAGCAAATGCAATGATTACAAATCTATAGTCTTATATTGAACTATATTGGCTATTTTTTCCAACAAAAAAATAAAAAAAAATGATGATCCAACAAATATAGATGTATAATCGTGGCATAAGGTACATGCAGCAGTGCAGGTGCAAATTAATTGCATGAACATTCACAGAAAACCGTGCCATAAGGGAGTTTTAAATACGTTGTCTAAGGTATAGACCACAGTTGTAGAAACGCAGCCTATACCAAATCCGAAAAGCCCGGGCTACTAAACCAAAAAACTGTGCCCTATTGTTGAGTCTTAAGCTACGGATTTTCAAATTTCGTAGCCTAAGGTCAAAAACCGTGGCCACAGAAAATAGGCCACGGAGGCATATACCACATTTCAAAAAATGTGCCCAAACCGCGGCCTAAGCTTGAGGCCACGGTTTTATTGGTTCTTGCCACGATTTTCAAGGTGTGGTCTATATTTAAAAATGTTGTAGTGATTATTTGTGATAACACTAAATCTTTCAAAAATAATGGTAACAATTGGACCAAAATTAGAATTCATGAAGTCTTTCAACTAAGTATGTAAATTGTCATGATCCAAAGGGGCAATCAATTGATGGAGGAAGAAGGACCACACACCAACAAGGCATGAAACAAATCCCGACTCTTTATGTTATAAATAAGACATAAGTTAGACGATAAAAGATTTTGAGACATTAAAACAGACATGAACATAACGAAGTATATCACATTTGCCATAAGATAAATTGGATAATAGAAGGAACTTGAAGACGCCAAATCCAATTCCACCTGACTTCGCCTAACAAAGAAGTTTGGGCACACATCAACTAGTGGTAACCATCACTTAAAAAATAAATAAATACAATTAAGGAAAATGCTAACAAGTGATCTAAGGGCACTTGTTAAGAAGTCTAAAGAAGCAATTTTGTCTTGAGGCACTTGTTAGCCAGACTTATAGATTAATTAGCCTAAACAGGCATTGAAACTTGAAAAAGTAATTTTTCTACATAAAACTTACAAATTATTTCTATTTTAAAATCTTTAACAAGTAGATTTTAAGTTTAAGGCACTTCTTAGCCAAACTTATAGATTAATTAGCCAAATTCTTAATCCATTTGAATTGGTTTGATGGTATTGACTTAAGACCTAGGAGTGTGTTCCTTCTCGAAGTCTCAAGTTCGATTTCCTCTAATACTAATTTAGGTAGGTTAGTTTAACTTTTAAAAAAAAGAAGCCAAATTCTCATGTTCTAGATTTATCAGCCAAATTCTCATGTTCTAGATTTATATTGGTTCAAACATATACCGACAGCTAGCGCCCACAGTTTTTGATTAGGGAGAAATTCAAACACAAGTTATTTTCCTAAAAGCATGGAGGCTCGAACAAGTTCCTAGTAAGTAGTGGAGATATACTATGTCCTAATTGAGGGTGACAACAAGTGCCTTACTTTACCAACGTTTGAAACTTCGACAAATATTTCTTACTTTACCCATTTTCTTTTCATCCTTATCTTATTCATCATTGCTCTATTAACTAGTGGTGTTAATTTGACTAATTTATTCTCATCCATGTAATCTATCCAAACATATATGTATCCGAAGGAAGAATTAGATTCGATTTGATAATTAAGATAGATAAATGAATCTTTTTTAAATCATTTTCAGAAGATGAGGCATGTATGGTTCATTGCGATAATGACACTTTAGATCGTAAGAAAGGTGAGTTGGGGGGTTTACCAAGTTTGGGAGTTTAATATTGCTCTCAAAATGTTAAGACATGTTTAGTATTATAAGAGTCATATATATTTATTATATTTTTTTTCTAACTCACTTTAATCGACGATTTTAACTGATATGATGTCTAATTAAGTCTCGTGGTAGTCTAAATTACCATTTCTTGTTGCTCTCGGTGCTTTATGGAACTTTCCATGATATAATCTTTTAAAGTAATTTTGTTTTAAAAAAACCAACACTTTTATATAAAAAATTTATTAGGAAGTCTTGAATTTTTTTATTTTTATTTTTTATAAAAATTGAGTTAAACTTTTATTGAATAAGAGAAATTATAATTGTCATTTTATAACCATCTTCGACACATTCGAACCAAATAACTTGAAGTTACCATTTTGCTAGCACCTCAAATGGAGAAAAAATCTTTAATTCCATAATTCTAAAAAATAAATTTATAAAAGACGTATATCTCACCATTGTTGTTTTTTTAGTCTCATATTTTTTTCTCACCAAGAAAAACAATGATGCAAGCAACCTATGTTTAAGGGGTAATGTGTTATACTTATACACAATTGACGATGATATTAATTATTATTGTAAACAAGATTGTTATTATTATTGGATATCACAATTATAAGATTTATTTATTTAGTATGAATTAAAAATGTATATTTAGATACATCAACTACTTTTTCTTTTTTAAAATGAATGTATTTTTTCTCTTTCCTATATCATCAGGGGCGATTAGCTTTGTATCAATGGGTAGCATTGGCTACCCCAACAGAAAAAAATAATTATCTTGAATATTTAGTATAGTTTTGTATGTAGGTACTCCATTGATTTATTATTTGGCTATTTCAGACAATTTTGTTGGTTCAAAGAGGGAGGATATTAATAAAATATTGATAATTTATTTAGTTTAGTGTTTATTTAAGATAAATTTAACTTCTTAAAACTTCATAGAACTCTAACTTTTATAAATAGTTATATTGTTAGATTTTATTTTTTTCGTCGTCGTTCATTAAACATAAGTAAAATATATTTTATTTATTGATTAAGTTTAATATATTAACTTTTAAAATATATTTTATTTATTTTTTATATTTGACTCCGTTGTAAAAATTGTGCTAGTTTCGCCGTTGTATACGATCATATATGTCATTTCATTTTCACATCAAACTGTCAACATCTTTAGTTAAAAGAGAAAAAACAAACCAGCATATTGTATTCATCATCTGAATAAACTTAAAGTTATATATATTATATAATATGAAAGTTTGAGTAGTTACATTTTTATTCCTTAAAAATTCCCGGAGTTCTGGTGTACATGCAGTCTGCATGCAATGAAATTAATCAAACCAATTGTACATATATCCAATTAAATTAATTAATTCAGTTGTACATTTTGTCTTTTCTCTTATTAAAGAAAAGTTAGCAGTTGGTTTCTGCAATACTAAATTGCATTGAAGCAACAAACACACTATATATACTTTAGAAAATTGATATTAGTTTGGGCTTAGATTCTAGTATATTGTTTAAACATGTCAATGCGCCGTATCGTGAGTAAGTTCATGCACCCTTTAGTTCAATTAATAATCTAATGCATATAGGTAATTAAAAATACAAATGATATTAATAAAGTGATTTGACTCAAGTTGTTGTGAGGGGTAACCTTGGCGCAACTGGTAAAGTTGTTGTCATGTGACTGGAAGGTCACGGGTTCAAGTCCTGGAAACAGCCTCTTGTATAAAAAACAAGGTAAGATTGCGTACTATACACCAAATGATGGGACTCCTTTCCGAACCCTGCATATGCGGGAGCTATAGTACATCGGGTTGCCTTTTTTTTATTTGACTCAAACACCATGAATGGAAGAAGAAGTTCATGAATAGACACTTCATTATTCACCAATCTAGTTTTAGAAATGAGATAGGACACACATATATATAACTACTTAAACTGCATATAACATAAGTAGTTAGTTATTTCAAAAAAAAAAAAAAAACATAAGTAGTTAGTTAGTTATATATCCGGTCAATCAGAGGCAGAGTCAGAAAAAACATCTCAAATAGGTTACGAGAATAAATTATAATATTTTTCTTCGTGACCTACCTAAACCCACACAACACTTTGCCACTGCAATCAATAACTTGTGGCACAAGTAACTCTCTAAACTTTCTTATTTCCACGGTTAATGGTAGTAGTAAACTTTAGTTAATAACAAATTGTTTAAAAGAATTTGAATTTTAATACTAGTTTAAACCTCGATTGTGCTCTAGTTTTTTTTTGAAAATCATCTTCCTGTCTATATATAGCTGGTTAATTAGTTGAAGAAACATGATATTTCTCAAGAAAGACTGACAAGTAAAAACACCACGATGTGTGCTCCGCAAAACCTCTATTGATTGAGTTTCATTTATTTCTCTCAATCTTTATTGATTTCCGCAAAACATTGATTTTTCATTGGTTTATTGGTTTTGTCTAACAAAATAATTTTGTACCAAGCACAATTGTTTTTTACTATAAAATCAATATATTACATCTCATTTAATTTAATGGTGAAATTTATACATCCAACAATGAAAACTATTCTATTCACAAGACATGATTTATCCCACTTATGTATCATAAAATCAATTTGATTTATTTTTTATTTGTGATCCGTTCGTTCTCTTAGTTGAATATTTATTTTCAACAACTCTTAACCGTCTTGATTAGTGGACCCCTAGTTTTTTTAGGAAATGTGGACCCCTAGTTGGATGAGCCTAGGCTACTGGTCAAAACTAGGTAACTGCATACTCTTACCAAAATAGAGGAGATGTTCAATGTTACCAAACGATGCTTATAGATTCTAAATGTAGATTAATCAAATACATTAATCAAATATATGCACATCAAGAAAGAGAAGAATATCAAAATTTCTAGAGTCAATTGCATGGCCCGTCCTACATGAAAATCATGTTTTTGCAGCTGATATTATTTTCGATAAGAAATTTTAGGGCAAAGCTTTGGCAGCAACTCTCTTATATTGACTTTCAAGTAAAAGTGATTTTTTGCCCCCTAACTCTTCCATCGTTGCCCATTTGATTTGCAGTTTTTTTTTTTTATTATTCTCACATTAATTTTTTTTTTTATAAACTAAAGGGTTGCCGTCATAATGATGTAAAACATGTCTATTTATAAATAGATATGTTAGAACATAAACTAGTAATTGAAGATCAAAGAAAACATAAACGGAACACAATGTTTGTTTACGCAGTTCAATCAATTGAATCTACCTCTGTAACTATAGCGTAGTTATAGTTTTATTTATTACTTAAGTAAATTAGAATTTACAGTTTACAAGTCATATATAGTATTACAGTTAAGTTAAAACAATACTCATGAAATGTACTGCAAGGGCTATTGTCCTTGCAACGTAAGTTTGCAAGCTAAGCTAGCTCAACTACTCTAACCCTTGCCTCTCTTATTTGGTTTACATACAAGTCATACTCAACAAGATATCTAATAGTCATAAAAATGTACACATTGTTCATTATACCTCTTAGAAAGTGTCTTGTCAAAAAAGAAAAACTTCTCACAAAGTAAGCCATGCATGCCAGCGTGCTTGTTTGTTTCGCAACCAAATATCGGTTACAATTTGAATAATGATATAGGATGATTAAATGGTGTCAAAGGGGGTGTTATAATGATATACGATGAAGAAGGGTTTATCAAAAATTTCTTGAGATCACTGTTAAAAGCAAAAAAGAAAAATTCATTGTGATTAAGAAAGTTAGTTAATTATTTTTGAAAAAAAAGTTAATTAATTGTAATCAATTTTTTAAATTTCATATGAAAAACAAGTTAAATTTATTAAAGTATCTTTATTGATAATTTTCTTTTCTACTTACCATCCGATTTACAAGGGAAATGGACATTAGTAATCCAGAAATATTTACTTGAATATGAAAAAACTTATTAAACAATCTAAATTAAATGTTTTTGAATTAAATGAAAGTTATATTCATATTAGATAGTTCAAAAATAGTTAACTTTTACTTAGGGACCAAAATTTAATGGCCATGTTTTGCTTATAATACTAACCTAAGAGTACTATTTTCTTAGTAATCTCCCCCTTTGGGCCAGCATGGTGCTTATGTGTCAATGACCAATTCTTGTGAATAAAAGTCATTTAAAACAATAATATTTAGCTCTCACATTTTGAAAACTTGTTGTTTCCACATCAGCTTTTACTATGAAATACCAGAAAATTACACATTTATCCACATCAACAGTTAACTGTCGTCAGATCTACACTTAAAAAGGTAGCATTTCGACAATTAACTATCGTTGAACAAAGAATTTCGACAATTAACTACGCCGGATAAGTTTTTTAACAATGTCAAAAATGAGAATAACAATTATCCACATTTTGCATTGCATTTTAGAATAGTTGTCAACGTCGTATAGACGAAGTAAACGGCACACACTCTTATCATAGGGTCGAGAGGAGAACATTATATTTAATGTTATAGGGTCTACCCACAATTAATCCTTGGACTAGAAAAGTAGTAGTAATTTTATAGGTGACATGCATATGATTATCCTATCTTAGGATTATTCTTTTTTGCGACTATATCTTAGGATTTGATTTAAGAAGCGGATAAAGACAACAACAAATTGGAAACGAGTGAATCATCAACTTCGTCTTTGAATTTGTAAGCATCACTCAAAATCGTCCTTAAATTTTGCGAAATATCAATTTCGTCTCTAAATTTATAAAATGTCAATCAATTTCGTCCTTCCAATTAACTGGGGTGTTAACGGAGCTGACGAGGCCGTTAACCTCTCACACAACCAGAACAAAAATTATCTTTCTATTTTTTAAACCGAAAAACCCTAATAAGACTAATCTAAACAATAACAAAAAAAAAAGTGAAAACTTGAAAACAAAATCATTAAAACAAAATCATCAAAACTAAAAACGAAAATATATTAAAAAAAGGCCAAAAAAATGGTGAAAAAGAACAGGAGGAGAAGGTGAGAGGGACATGAGACTTACCTTAACCAAAGACTGTTTCGTTCTTCCCACCGTTGATCGCGCGACGATGATGATTTTGGAGAGGAGAAGATGATGAAGGTTTTAGCGGGAAGGAGAAAGGTCGGGGACTGTTTTGATGGGTATGATTGAAATCTGATGGTGGAAGGTAAGAATAAAATAGGGGTAAAAATGGAAAAGAAAAAAATGCATTTGAAAAGTGAAAACTGAATTTTTTGCGTTTCCATCAATTTAGTCCTTGTACACATGGCTTCCTTTTTGACACGTGTATAGGACAAAACAACATGCAGGGAGCCAGCTCAGCATCACTAACAGACCTTTTTCAACGGAGGGACCATTTTGATGGACGTGAGAGAAATTCAGGGACGAAATTGATATTTCGCAAAATTTGTGGACGATTTTGGTTGATACTTATATGATTGTCACTAGATGGAAAAGACAACGTCAATTTACATTTCACTCATTCATCAGCTGTTTTTTTACGAGTAAAAATAATAGGCCGAGTCATCGCACCTACATGTTGTGGGAGGGTACACAACCTGCACAACTGCAGAAAGTTGGTGCCTCGATCGAAGTTATGGTGGTACCGAATTATTATTTCAAAGTTTGTCGTTATGTTGATTCCAAATACAAATATTTAATCAAATATCTCAACAATATTTTCTTGGGCGATACATCTTAATAATTATATAAAAGAAATTAAGCGTACATCTGAATGCTATTTATCTTTAAATTTTTCTCTTATAATCTGGTTCACCTCATACATCAATAATGGAATAACCACATTAGTAGTCACTAACGTGTAACATAACTAAATGTTGATGATCACCACAACAATTTACTTGATGACATGAATTAATATGGATGAGTGACATATAAATTTCAAGCAATAAGATCTATAAATCATGCTTCAACATATCGAATTGAAGTCTTTAGGTTATTTACTTGATTCATCAAGATTTTGTTATGTCATGAATAAATGTCTATAAAGATAAGAGTTTTACAACCCCCACCCCCCCAATGTTATGTGAACCAATATGTTTATGTTCAACAAGTGATAAGGATCTTTGAGACAATTTTGGTTCAAGTTTGCGTAATTTGTAAACATTTTTCAGTTGTCATTGTTTTTTTTTTACCTTTATGGTGTTGCCGACCACACATGGTATATATTATCTCTTTCATGAAGTTTCCTTTCACCATTGTTTGTGTTACTTCTCCGTCCACAATCTTTTTCATCCGCAAACTTTTGCTTTTTCTATTGTACTACTCCATACTGGCATCCAGAACCGCGTTGGAATTGGATCATCATTGATCTCTTTTATAAAGGGTATATATGTCACACTGTACTTTGATCTCTTCCTCTTGAGCACTCCCCATGATAATACTTCACTTCTGAATTTTGACATGACTTGGTTGTATTAAGTTTAACCATCCGCTAGGAAGGCAATCTCCATCGCATCTACTTGATTCATCAAGGTCTTGTTGTATCATGAATAGGCGTCTATGAAGGTAAGAGTTTTACACCCCCGCCTCAGCCCCAATGTTCCGTCAACCAATATATTTATGTTCAACAAGTGATAGGGATCTTTGAGACATTTTTTGTTCAAGTAGGCGTCATTTGTAAACATTTTCCGCTTGTCATTGTTTCTTTTTTACCATTACGATGTTGGCCAACCACGTATGGTATATATTATCTCTTTCATGAAGTTTCCTTTCACCATTTTTTGTTTTACTTCCCCTACCGTGGTCTTTTCAACCCGCCAAATTTTGCCTTTTCTACTGTACTATTCCATGTTGGCATCCAGAACCGCGTTGAAATTGGATCATCATTGATCTCTTTTATAAAGGGTATATGTATCACACAGTACTTTGATCTCTTCCTCATGGGCGCTCCCCGTGATGATACTTCTGAATTTTGACACGACAACATTATCATTGTTATTGGCTGGAGGTGAATCTTCTCAGTGTCTTTAATTCTCTATATCAATCATCACTACTTTTGTTGTAAGTCTTTTAATTTGTGTCTATATCTCGTCAATAGTGTTTTCTGACTTTGGGGTGGCAAATCTTGAAGTTGTGATTTTGGTGACTCGGTTCGTCTTGAAATGTCTCCAGTGGAGCCCGACTTCTAGTGACTTCCATCTTGATGGGATCTTTAGGCCTAGGTATGTTTTATCAGGTCCCACAATGGGCGTGGAAATTCTTATAGAACACAAGAGGGTGATTGCCTAAGCTGGTCATACGAATTCAAAGTTTAGTGTTTCGATCTCCACACCTTTTTCTTGTATGCTCCTTCCCAAAATAAAGGGCATCTATAAAGACGCTTTTGTGCCAAAGTTAGGCGGGGTATAAGTATGTGTTAGGTAGAATGGGTTTAGCAATCATGCTTGGGAGTGAGAGTCCTATTTATGTTGATTTGATTTTCCATACTTGCATATGATTGTTACTATATTTACTGAAGTGATTGTTGAGATCATATCGTGATAAAAGTTATGCATATTTGTAATCAAAGCATGGGATACGTGATGGAAGCCTCTTTAGGTCAAACGAGTTACCTAATATGCGAAATTGCAAAGCCACGTCAGTCATCCAAGAATCCTTATTTCTTGATGTACAATTCGAATATCCTTTAATAGAGAAAAATGTAATTTTCTCAAACATATTTTTACAAGAATAAATTTAAGGCGAAAGGATGATGATACCAATAAAATTTTTAGACTTTTAATAACACTCTAAATAATTTTATTTTTTTTATGGGTCAAAAGAATTATATCTATCCATATAAAGAAATTAGCTCAACTCGAACCTAAATAACTCGATTCAAGATTTGTATTTTTACCGCTAATTATTTAATTTCTAACTTGTTTTTGTTTAGTTAAATAAAATTTAGAACGAGGGAATGATTTTTCATTCCAAAACCATAAAAACCTTTGTGCTAAAAAACTCTTACATTATCAATTTATATTTGCCTCTCTTCAAAATCACTAATGAAACTCGTTCTAACTTTGTTTTTTGGTATAAATAATTTACTCTAATTTGGTCAAAAAGATAAATTTACTTTAACTTTAATATTACTTACTTAGGATAGGTTTAAACACAAAACCATTGGCTTACTACTAATAGTACATTTTTCACCTGCGCCCACAGTCCCAACCCTAAACCCACAAACCAGCCTTTAGTTTTCTCCAAAACCATTTTTCATTCCCAAAAACCAGGAGCTTCTTCTTTTATGTTCTTGTCATTTTCTTTCTTTCAAAAAACAATGCTACTGGGACCCACTTTTACTCCTCAATATGTGGCGATTCGACCGCACTCTGACATATGCGCGTGGTTCACACGCGCATGTTTCTTTATCCTTGAATTTTGTACCTTTTGCATGTGATACCTTTTACCATTGTTGACCTTGAACTTTTTCTGTTTTTGTTTGAAAAAGTTACGTAACTTATGGATCTGTTTGAGGGTAATTTAGGGCAATGAAAAAGATACAGTACGATGATGAAAGACTCTCGTGTCTTGTAGTAATAATATTGTTACGTCACTCTACCTAGAAATATTCTTTCTTATGGGAAAGTGATGCACTATTCTTCTTCACAACGTTTATTTTCTTTTCCTAAAAAAATAACGTTTTTATTTTCTTTCAAAATTAGTTGTAGTTTTTTCTTTTGAGAGGATAAATTAGTAGTAGTTGTTGTAGTAAAAATTAAATTTACTTTTTAAAATTTACAAGTTCTAACTTAACTTGGATAATTATCTGTTATAAGATTTAAATTTTGACTTCTTTATTTTTGTGTATGAATTTTCGACTCTCTTTAGTTAATTTTTTTCAAACATATAGATAATTTTGGAGATAGTTATTTTTTGTTATTTTATAATGTGTGGTTTTTTATCATTAGTGTATTTTTTAACGACCATATGTTATAGATACAATATCATCACCACCGTTTAATAGTGATTAATCAACATAAAAGATATATAAAGTTTTTTTTGTGTAAACTAGGAATTCTTCGTGTGCAACTGCGGAAATTAATTCATCGAATATTGTGGTATTTAAATGGGTCATAAACTCTCCCTAAAAATTTTAACACTGTTATATGTCTAATGATGAATTCAAACACAAAACTTTGGTTACGTTAAAAGAGATTTGTATCATCTCGTCTAAACGTCATTGAGTATAAGGTAAATTATTTGATATAATTGAAGTTACTTAAATAATTTTTTTTTGACAAACTTAAATAACTTTTATTACCATGATTAAAATTAAATTTGCGCGAAAGATATCCGATAAAATTATAACCATACATAGAATTGAAATAAATTTTTTATCATATTTTGTTATGAGAAAAATGTGAATGTGGCATGATGGCTTTGTTACACGCCATTGACGAGAGTTGCCACAAATAGCGAGTATAAGCACGCGCATAAACGAGAGTGGGTTTGGTTGTCCCCACACAAATGGAAAAAACTCATAAAGCTTCACTTGAATCTAGGAATGTGTTCGAACTTCCAACCTTCTTGAAGGTCCAAAAGAAAAAAGGTTTTTCTAAAAAAAATCAAATTCAAAAGAAAAAGATAAAAGGTTTTGCTAAAGCTTTCTTAAAAAAGGTTAGAAGATAAATGAAAAGTAAATTTATAGATAGTTTTTGGCTAAATCATTTGCTTAACAAGTGGTTTAAAGACACCCTCTTAAAAAAATTGTTTATAAGAAATAAAAAAATTAAAAAAATCTTAAATTGGTGTATTTAATTTTTATATCATTTCTTCTTCTTATCGAGAACAATTTCTATATTCACCCATCTAAATATCAGGATATGATGTCAAGATATATGTATCTAAATAAGAAAATTGAATTGGTTGTAATTAATAAATTTGAATCGTTTAAAAAATAGACACATCAATGTTCGTTAGATTTTAATCTACCTTTTTAAAGAATAAAATAAAATAAAAAACATGAAATCGATATCGTCGAACACATGCAACCTATATTCCTAAATATACATGCAACCTATATTCCTAAATAACATAGTTGCTCTTTTAATTTTTTTTAAAGAAGTTAAATTGATCATCTAAATTGACATCGAGGTGAATCGAACATGCGACTTTAAGGAGGAGCATAATCCAAGATCTCAAGTCCACAATACTAGAGCAATCCTTTTTTAATTTCTTAATCAAAGTCATAAAGAATTAGTACTAATTACATCTACTTTTTTTTTTGACTAAATATTTACCACTTCTTGTCATTTTTGATTTTTTTTTTTAAGAAACTTCTTTTTTTTTAAGGAACTTGTTAACTTTAAATAAATAAAAGATTAAAACCATTGTTTTATAATATTCCCTAGTAATAAAACAACTATTAAGAAACAGCTGCGTCTCCTTAAACATGTGAAAAAACCCAACAGCACCGCAAAATCCAACAACTATATAATTGCCTCCTCACTTTCACAATCACAATCCTTGTCTCTTACACAAACCAAAAACATTTCTTTCTCTCCTATTTTACAAAAAAAGTGTTGAACCAAAATGAGAATGAGTTGTAATGGATGTAGAGTTTTAAGAAAAGGGTGCAGTGACGATTGTAACATAAGACCATGTTTGGAATGGATCAAGTGTCCTGAATCACAAGCTAATGCTACTCTTTTTCTTGCTAAGTTTTATGGTCGTGCTGGTCTCATCAACCTCATCAATTCTGGTTCAGAAAATCTTCGTCCTGGTAAATTTTTATTTTGTACTTTTAATTTCTTTACCTTTTATAGATATGTCCCTACGATCTAGGTGGGGACATCAAAGTTTTTATTTTATGTCTCTTTGGTATCACGGTGAATTATAAACCACTATGATTGGAGCATATCTATCGTGATACACATTGAGATTGTGTCACCCATCAAATCTAAAAATTTGTAATTTTCTTTTGAATTTCCTTTTTTTTATCCCTTGACAGCAGTACAAAATTTAGATCAAACCCAAATTCTCTGGTTTAATAGTTTTGTAAATGATTTTTATATGAATCTCGTAGCAATTGAGAGTTTGGTAAGATCCATGTGGTGGGTATTTGTTAATTGTTTTTTGTTTTTGGTGCATAGGTGTATTTGTTAGTTGTTATTGTTGAAAGTTCTGATTTTTTTTTCATACATGTTGAAAACCTTTAGAAGAAATTTGGGCTATCAAAAATTACGATTTATGGCACTTTAATTACTATGATAAAAAAATTCCAATTTTTTAACTCATTTTCCAAATTTTGTACTCATTATTGTTATTGTAATACTGATTAACAATTCCAAACCTTAATTCCATGTTAAATTTCTAAAGAATTTGGGGTTCTCTTGAAAAAATTATATCTATATTCATATTGATTGTGATTTTGGTTTTGGTATTTTTTTTTTTCCAGCAATTTTTCGTTCATTGCTCTATGAGGCTTGTGGGAGGATCGTGAACCCTATTTATGGGTCAGTGGGTCTTTTATGGTCTGGTAGCTGGCACCTCTGTCAAGCCGCTGTGGAAGCCGTTTTGAAGGGCGAGCCGATCACTCCGATAGCTTCGGAGACTGCTGAAGATGCGAGGGGCCCACCTTTGAAGGCCTATGACATACGCCACGTGTCAAAAGATGATAACTTGGAGGAGACTAAGCAGGTTAGGACTCGGTCCCGCTGCAGACAATCCCTGAAGCCGAAGCCAAGCAAAGAAGTTGGGTCCGGTTCAGGGTCCAGTTCGGCTAAGGAAGTGGACCGGTCCAAAAGCCAAGAATCGTCGCTGAGCCAGCCGGGTAAAGATAGTGAAAGTGGGGTTTCAGTGGAGACTTCAATCCTATTTCATGATGAGTCGGAGTTTGAACCTGAGTCAGAAGCTAATGTTAGTAGGGGTCGAGCTGAGGACCGAGCTGAGGAAGGTGGGAGTGATGGGGTTGGCTTGGAGCTTAGGCTTGGTATTGAACCGGTGTCACATGAGGAGTTCATGGTTCCCATAAAGAAGAGGAAAATTGTGTTGAAGGACTGTAGTGTTTCTTCTAAGGTGGAGCTTGGGCTTGAGCTTTCAGCTTAAATGGCTTGAGCTGTTTGTGACTCAATCGGCTTATATATGAGACTTTTGAAAGAGAAGAGGAGTTTAGATGTAGAAGAATCTTTGTTATTATGCCTTTATTTTAATTTTCTTGGAACTTTTCTCCTCTATTTTTGGGTTAACCTTTGTGAATGAGGGGATGTATAAAGTTGGTTGGTATGTAGAGGAAAAAGAAAAATTATAATAAATAAAGTATAAAGTGTTTAATATTTAGCTTTTGTCTGGTTTGACGTTTAAATCACAATTCACGTATCTTAACACCGCTTCAACGTGATTTTTACGAAACTGAAAATTCTAGCTTTAGTCTAAACGTGTGTTTGATTGCTGTCCACCGCTATTCCAAACATAACATTAGTGTGATTAAATTTCTTTGTTGAGTCATAGAGAAAGTTTGGGAGATAATAGTCTATAAGATTTGTGTCCAATCACTTTGAGGGTTAATACTAATACTATTAGGTCTATTTTGAGGGAATGAATCTTGTTTTGTTAATTTTTTTTACTCTTCAATCTCAATCTCTCATCAAATCAAACATATTGAATAAGAGAGAATGATAGCGGTGTGCTTTCTTTCAACATGAGGAAAATCCACTCCTCTCTTCTAACCTAAGATTCATGGATCATTAGACGTGTCTAAATGTAGTTGGCATGGGTTGTAACGTCCTATTTTTAATTAAGCAATAAATCATGCAAATTAAATAAATACGTAAGAAATAGACGTCACTTCTACAATTAATCATCAACACAGTCATGCATGAAATTAATCTCCAACATAAGTTCTCAGCGGAATCAAATACATCTCAACATAAATGTCATGTCCTCAACATAAGATAAATCCAACAACATAAATAATCTCCACAAAATACAACTCATGATATAATAAAATCTCAAAAGATAAACAACATGCACTAAATCCTAGATCAGAGCCTAATCTAGACACGTGCGATAAACGAGGAAGCTCCCGCTCCTCAAGGTAATACTCACCAAGCATAAACATCTAAACCTGCATGTCGTCTACCCATCCATACAGAGAGGTAGGCGGTCCACCAAGACCACTAGGGGTTAGAATTACATTAATCATAATCAAAACAAAACAGGATTAGCATGCATCTTAACGATATCTTGCATAAATAATCATGAACATAATATTCCCAACAATTATTACACAAGCACGAAATTCAATCACAACAATCACCAAGCACACCAAGTACAAACACATACTCATATCAAGCTCGTGAACAAACATGACTCTCCCTAGAATCATATAATGTGACTAGACGACTCGACTAAGTGTGGTACCAAACTTCTTTCATCTCCGAGGCCGTCGCCCCTGACGCTTATAAACACGTCATAACAACCTGCATAAAGAATACCGAAGTATTCAACAACAACAATTGGAGATGAAAGACAACAACAACAACAACAACAACAACAACGTGTGTGAACTAGGACTCAACCACAACAAAATGTGCTTCGTGCAAATTCACAAGTCCACACCAACATATTCATCACCAATAACATGAATGAGGAATATCAACAACATATATGTACATTACATATATCATCACCAACAACAACATATATACATCAACATACGTATATATTCACCAACAACAACATATATACATCAACATATATATAATCATCAATCAACATATATTCACATTCAATTCTCATTCCCGAAAGAATTACAAGATAGGAAAGTTCAATGAATATAACTTCAACTAGTTTCGTATAATATGAACTCACTACTTAACAACTTAGACCAATGAACCAAAACGAGGTCAAAATGATTCGATTGCCTCTACTAAGGAAGTATACTAACCACATATGAGTGAAGGTATACTCACATAAGTATTTCATCGGCCAAATACTATGAGTTCTCAACATTCGCAAAGTTCGTCTCAAAATGTTACTTTTCAAAATATAGACCATTTTCAAAGTAAGACATTCTAGTTCTCAAAGAAAATAGATCAAGAACATATATTTAATCATTTATACAGCATATGTAAGTAATCCCACATCATTGTCTTTGAGAAAATAAGTTTCTGGAAAATTGTGTTCTTGGACGATTTTCTAAACATCATGAACGATTTTAAGAAAGTTAAGTTCAAGTCCATACCAATGATGTTTTTACAAGATTAGATACATAGGTAGTGATTAAATAAATCAAGGAAATCATTTAAAAAGAGGATTGGTTCACAAGTACACAAAACGAAAGTTCAAGTGTGGCTGAACAGGGCATGGTTCGCTTAAGCGAAGGCTGGTTTGCTTAAGCGACCAAGTCTCAGTAGCTTCTGGGCGTGTTCGCTTGGAGCTCGCTTGCAGCTCGCTCAAGTGAACTCTGTCTAGAAGCAACATTTCAGTTCGCTCAGAGCTTCGTTCGCAGCTCGCTCAAGCGAACTGTGTCCAGAAGCGCCTGGGCACGCTCGCTTCAGGTTCGCTCAGAGCTCGCTTGAGCGAACGCTCAACAGTTCAGAAAAAAAACTTCGAATTTCAAAACCTTTTTTCCCAAACTCTCCAATTTTGATCCTCCCACACTCAAAACTCGTCCCAAATGAAGTTTATAGGTCATGTACACAAACATAAACACCAAAATGCTCAAAACACATGAATCAAACCTTATTTTTGTTTCAATTCAAAATTTCACCAACTTTCAAAAATTATTCAACAACAACAACAACTTTCATCATCAATTCACCAATGGCATACTCAACATACCAATTCATCAACAACATGTTTTTCAAACATCAACAACAACAACCAACCATGAATTCTTACACAATTCAACCACAACAACTCATAACCCACCAATTTCACTAAAGAACACAATATATTCACATACATGGAATTTGGCATACAAATTCAACAACAACAACTTAGTTATCAATTCATTTATGTATATGAACATATTATCAACATCTAAAACGAAATTCAACATCAAAATCCAAATAAGCACTTATTCACAAAATCAATTATATCAACAAGCACTTAAGAGAAAGTAGAAAAGATAAGAGATTATGAAGTAAAAACTATCCCCCTTACCTCTACTAATCTCTACTCTTGCTAAGGCTTCACTTTTGCTCTCAATCCTTCACCTCCTAACTTTGTTCTTCTCTAACCCTTTTTCCTTCTCTTCTATTCTCTCTCTCTACCTCTCAAGGTTTTTGGAGTGAAAGAAATGAGTAGTGTAACCCTAATCCCCTATAGTTAGAATATATCCATACCCATTGGGCCTAACCCATGAAATAATAATTGGACTCTACTCTAATGACGCCACCTACTAGTTTTCTATCTCACTAACCAATAAATTATCTAGAAGTTACCAACACTAATTCTAGTTATTACAACTAACTAATAACTCACTAAATAATCGGTTCTCACCAAAAATGTTACGATTAATTCTTGACCCAAAATTACTATTATACTCTTACTCGCCAAAGACCAAAATACCCTCATAAGCACTAAACTCAAGAAAATACATCAAAGGGCAAATAATCACATAAAGGCATACATAAATACACATAATTAATTAAAAATTAAATAACGAAAATTGGGCTGTTACATGGGTTAGAGTCTTATTTAGGGGCAAAGCGGGCCGGTCCGCCCCATCTAAGCCCGTTAAAAACGAGACGAGACGAGGCGAGTCAAAATTAGTGACCGAGTCCAAAATCTCACCCCGCCCCGTTTAGTGGCAGACTTACGAGTTGGCGGGCCGGCCCGCCAAACAAAAAACTTTTTTTGATTTTTTTTTTTACAACTTAATTGTTACAAAAAAAACTATGTTGTTTTTATAATAAAAAAAGATAAAAGAATAGGTAGCAAATAAATTTGTGAAAAACAAGATAATTAACAAATTATCGAATTCAACATTATAATTAATAGCAAAATAAGGCAAATGCGCAACATAAACAAATCGTAAAATAAATCCAACAACCAAATTAAATCCAAAAGAATAATTAGATCCAAAAGGATAAAATAAGTCTCAAAATAAATAAACTCAACAACCAAGATAAATCGAAAAACATAAAATAAGTTCCAAAATAAATTCAACAACCAAAATAAATTCAAATGCATAAAATAAGTCTCAAAATAAACTAAACAACTAAGATAAATCCAAAAGCATAAAACAAGTCTCAAAATAATCGCAGTAGCAACATAATTCTTTTATAACGTCAATCAACTCCAAGTAAATCATCATCCAAGTTATGAATATTTGATGCACCTCCTCCTCCTCCTCCTCCTCCTCCTCCTCCTCCTGTTGTCGTCATAATATAATTGTTTCCAACGAGTTAAGCGGGCCACCCCGCCCCGTGTCCGCCCCGTTTTTCAACGAGACGAGTCGAGCCGAGTCAACTATAAAAAACGAGTTCAAAACTTTGACTCAGCCCGTCAAAAATAACGAGTCAAACGGACCGGCCCGGTGGGTCAAGACCGTTTTGCCACCCCTAGTCTTATTCTTGTTTAGTATGTGGCAAACTATTTCAGACGAAAGAGTGTTAGAAACATTCAACTTTTTACTTTTTTTATATAAAATTTATATAGATGCATCCTTTTTGTGAACAAGATCTATATAAAGTGATGTAATAAATTGAGTTTGGAAAGAAATATAGTGTCTAATGCTAACATAACTCTTTTGAACATTAATTGTAGCTTCGATTAAATACAAGTTAAATTCACATTAATTTATGTTTGAAACTACTTATGTGCAGGTCGATTGAAGTTTTTTTTTTTTTTTTACAGAGAAAAAAAACACACATTTGGAGCTAAAAACTTCAAACTCTAATTTGAAGTTTTTTCTTTTCTTTTCAAAGCAATGGAAATAAATTGCAAACTAGGATTAAGACCTGAACATTTACACAACATAAAGAAAAGAAGCCTAAAACTATCCTTTAGCAACGAAACAAAGAGGATCCTGCCATGATAAGCAAAGGACTACACATACCCCTAAAGAATTCTAAACATACATAGTAGTATTTATGCAGAATATTTGAGTATCAAACCTGTCTAATCCTCTAATCGCAAATATTTGAAATTCTTTTGATTACATCATTTTTTGAATGAGTTTGTATGTGCTTACCACTTGTGCTTTTTTGTAAACCTGAACTCTTGTATGCTAAGTTCTTGGGATTTTTGTGTTTTTGTTCCCTTTCCTGCCAAGTTTATCGGTGCTAGCTCTCCAATTTAAAGTTAGAATATGTGTTAGACCAAAAAAAAAATCCACTTGAAAACATACAAACTTGTTCAAATCAATTTTGCATTTCTATAATTAGTTTTTATCTTGGTGTCACGAAAAACAATCTAAATATGTACTGAAAGGGTGTTATAAGAGGTGGTTATATTTTTTACACCTGTTAAACTTTGAAATGGGTCACTAGATGCTTCAAAAATATAATTAGTGCTGTGAAGATATTAATTTATGCCAGATTAGTTAACTGGTTTACTTGCATTGCAAACAAGTTAGTTTGAAAGTTAGAAAAACAATTAAAAGTGGGAGTAGCACTTGATGTGATGTGTATAGACTGATTGAAGGCAATGCAATAAGTGCATCTCTACACATTTATAAATTTTGCTCATGTGTGAAACTTTTTTTTTTCAACTTTTCATATTGTATTAATTCCAATTAAGTTACACAAGTGTAATTAAACTTTGAGATTCAAAGCCTTGTTCCAACATTGGATAATTAAAGTTTTGGTTCAAGAATCGATCCATTAGATTGTTGCGATGGTTTCGATGTTCAATGGTCATTTTTCAGGAAATCTTCCTATCCTAGATGGAAAGAATTACGATAAAATCACAAAGAGTTGCACACAACGAAGCCAAGAAGAAAGACTACAAAGATTTGTTCATCACCCATCAATGCATGGATCTTGAATTTTTTTGAAAGAGTTGTTGATGTTGTATCTTCCAAGGAAGCACTGGATATCATGGAAAGAGCATATGCAAACGCGAACAATGTGAAGATGAGGTCGCACACTCACAAGAGACGGTACGAGTTACTTCAAAGGAAAAGGTAAACTAACTCGAAATAGAGAAAAAAATCACTATCATGATTCTTACGATAGAGGCAATCAAGTTAGTTGATTCATATTAGTTTAGTTTACTTACATTGCAAGGAAGTTAGAAAAATAGTTAAAATTATGTTTTGTTAGTTAGTATGGCAATTAGAAGTTGGTTCCTAGCAGATGTGGGACTAATACTTTAAGTAATATGTATAAATAGATTTAAGGCAATACAATAAGTGGATCTCTGTATATTTACAAATTTTGCTCATGTGTGAAACTCCTTTCTTTCACCTTTTCATATTGCATTAATTATAATTAAGTTGAAGTATAACCCAGCTTAGAGATTCAAAGCCTTGTTCCAAGAGTTAGAACTCTAAAAACACAAGTCAAAAGAAGGTTTAGGGGTGTTTGAAAATTAAATTTCTTGAACTATTCCTCCTTTTATGAAATTCTTTAACAAAAAAAAAAAAAACTAAGTATAAAGCTTAAACATTAAAAGAGAGACTTTTCCTAAAAAAAATTTAAAAAATAAGTAATACTACTTGTTTATTGGGCCAAATTGGGCTTGATTTCTCACCAATTCACCAAAAGGATTCAAATCAAAAGGAAAAACTTTTATAGTTATACCCCCATATCTAAAAATCATACACCCCCAAATTAATTTTCTTTTTTTCTTCTGAAGTGTGTAGACATACCTATCAAAAGTCCAATACATATAAGGAGAGACTTTTAATATATGAAAAAATAAGTATAACTTGATTATCTAAAAGTTTATCTTACTTATGACTTAAGTCATGATGATAGTCCAAACCAAAATACTAGTTAAGTAGGAGAGACTCATAACTAAGCATCACATCAAGCTTTATTATTTATTCAATGTGAGATTATTAATATTGTCGCTCGTTTATGGATAGTTGTCAACAACGACTTTCACTTTATTGGCACTGCCTCAATGGTAGCCATTTTTTTAGGGTCTCCACTCATTTCTCTGAGAGACACACACATACACATATAGCCCTTTCCACATCCAAGCGGTCAATACATGATCCGACCAATTATTTTTGTGTTAATAAGTACCTTAATCCTCCTTATTCAAATTTTTTTTACCTTAATCCTCCTTGTTATGAATACAATAGTCTATTATCTAATTATGAAACTTAATGTCTACAAAAAATACAATCTTACCCCTTCTTAATTTTTTGACACGTCATCAAAATTATATCCTTTTGTGTCTTTTGCATCAACTTCCTCCTATTTTTTCACTCCTAAAAACAAATTAAAACAAACTTATTCGATAAAACACACTAACTTAAATTTTTTTTTTAAAAACAATTTTTTTTATGATTCAACTTTTAAATATATAGAGTTTAAAAAATACAAAATATTTATTATAACGCATATAACTACTTTTAAAAAATTACACATTTTCAAGATTGCTTCTTTTCTAAAAATAATTTTCCTTTGTTTTTTCTTTATATTTTTTTACTCAAAAGTTAAATTATATTAAATAAAGAGAAATAGATAAAGAGACTGAGTACATTAGACCTGACTTAGGTACAACCAAAAATGGGGATAACACATAATAAATCAGATCAAGTGGATCGACCAAATCTATCGCAACAAAAATTCACTAATCAACAAGTGAAGCTGTACACGGGCGCGAAATCAAGTTATAAAAAAAAAGTGAAAATTGAACCTCTTCAAAAAACAATTAATGGATCCACCGTCAGCACGATATCAAAATCCAAGTGCTAACAACTCCCTAAACAAATCAACAAGCATAAAAGTTTTTTTGAGCTTGAAGAATCAGAATGTAGACAAATAAGACACTTTAAATCCTACATATCTCAACATATTTGAAAACAATAGAGAATTAAAGAAGTCACGTCACCATGTCATATTATAAAATATTTTTTTTTACTATTTTAAATTATTAATTATTATATCTTTCATAAAGATGACTATAAAAAACAATGAAAACGTGATAAATGAGTCACTAAATAATACTGTTGTACAATTCATACACGGGACTCATAACGACATCTTTATCAATAATGAAATCTTTACTATTTAAATATTTCTATATAGTTTTAGTTTACCACTTCATAATATTTAATAACAATTATTTCAATGATTTTATCATAAACAAATTACACTAACCTCCCTTAAGGTCATCTTAAATAACACAAACACACACTCTATTTTTTTAACTAAACACTAACCTCCCTTATTTATTTTTATCAAATTGATAGGTACTTCTTTTATAATATAACACAGTATAAACTTTGTTAATTCCATTTATTTTGAACGAGTATGAACACATTTAATTTTTTACCATTCTTTCTTTCAATTTTTCAATTGGTGATTTTGCTCAACTTATTGTTCCTCAATCAAGGTGGTTTAATTTTTAAACTCTAATGTAATAAAACAGATATATCGAAGATTATTTCCTTTTTATTGATCAACTACAATGTCCATCCACCAAAAAATTTCTCATTTATATGTTCTCCTTTGATCTCTTCTATAATTGCCGACATTTGATTCTATTTGGTCGTAAAAACAAATGTTGTATTGTTTCATTTGTTTCTCCTTTGCGAGAAAAAAAAACCTCACTTAACTTAATTTTGAAAAGAGAAACATAAGTCAATTTTTTTTTCATTTAACTTAATTATGAAAAGAGAAAATAGATATAAACAAACTAAAATGACTAGAATCAAACTGTATATTTATAAAGTTATTGAAATGGAAAAATGAGGGGAGATCGACGTGTTTGAAAAATTAGAAAGGTTGCATGTGTTATTTAAGAAAATCTCACAAAAGTCAAAGTAATTTGCCCTTTTATCATTTATGTCGACTTTATTGTTAGTTTTTTCTTATTTTCTCAATTTATATAGTATTGCAATGCAGTTTAATACATAGCCCCCCACTTCGAGTTAACCCGTGCGGAGCACGGGCCCGTGCTTAGCACGGGTTTGTTGCTAGTTAGGTTTATAATGGAAAGTAGAAATAAAACACAATTCCACCCTTCGAGTAACCATTCTACTGTTTAATGAGTTCAAATTGAATACAATTCAAGCTTATTTCGAGCGAAACATAAGATGATAAGATCATAATTTGAAGGGTTAATATGTTTTTACCCCCCTATAATTTGGGCGAGTTCCGGTTTACCCCCTGTAAAAAAAAGGTTAAGATTCCAACCCTATAATTTAAAGATTCTTTCGAAATAGACCTGTAATTTGAAGATTCTTTCGTTTTAGACCCTGAGGTCATCTAACTGTACAAACCTGATGACGTGGCACACTAAGTCAGCGTTTTTGGATGATGTGGCGCGCTGACTGTATAATTAATTTTGTTTTTAATTTTTTATTTTCATTTATATTAATTTAAAAATAAAAAAAATTATAAATAGAAAAAAATTAAGATTATTTTTTTCAAAATCAGATTTTTTTTTTGAAATTTACAAAATTCAAAAAATCGTAAACAAATTCAAATTTATTTTCAAAAAATAAAAAAAAATCTGAAATTAAGATTTTGAAAATTAAAATAAAATAAATTTTTCGAGTTTCTTATCTCAATCTGCAAAAAAGGTATACTTTGTAATTTTTTCAATATGAAAGAAAGAAAAATACAACTAAAGAGGACAATAAAAGAAATTAAAGTAAAATATAAAATGAAAAAAAATTATTTCTAGAATAGTTCTTTAAAAAATTTATTTGTTTCTGGAATAGTTCTTCAAAATTTAATTTTTTTTTCAGATTATATAATTTTCAAAATTTTATTTTCATATTTTAACCTGAATTATAAAAAAATTATATTTAGATTTAAAAAAAATCCAGATTTTATTTTTGTAGAAAAAATTTTAAAAAACTTTTTTTTTTCAAAAAAAATCTGTACTTTTTTTTAATTTCAAATTTGTTTTTTTCTTTTAAAAATTTAATTCCAGAATTTTTAGTTTTGGTAGAAAAAAATACTAACATTTTTTTAATTTCAATTTTTTTATTTTAAAAATTAAATTCCAGAATTTTTTTTTTTGGTAGAAAAAATTTTAAAAACTTTTTTTTTTTCGAAAAAAGCTGAACTTTTTTTTTTAATTTCAGATTTTTTCCCTAAATTTTGTTGTTTTTTTATTTTAAAAATTAAATTTCAGAGTTTTTTTTTTAGAAAATTCGGTTTTTTTTTCAAAAAAATATTGTTTTTACGATTTTTTTATTTTCAAAAATAAATTTTCAGATTTTTTAAATTAATATAATTTCATTTATATTATTTTTTATTTTAAAAGAATAGGCAAAATGCCACATGTGCCCTTAAAAAAATAAAAAACAAAATTAATTATACAGTCAGCGTGCCACATAATCAAATATGCACAGTCAGCATGCCACGTCAACATTTTGTCCAGTCAGATGGCCTTAGGGTCTAAAACGAAAGAATCTTAAATTACAGGGGGGTAAACTGGAATTCACCTAAATTACAGGGGGTAAAAACATATTAACCCTAATTTGAAAATAAAGAAAGATAAGTCTGCTTATTGGGCCTAATTATAATCATTTAATCAAGAGAGTTTTTTAGGTCATTATTTTTTTCACTCTATGAATTTTTCCCGTGCTCTATTTGAATTCTAAAATCCAAAATATTTCAACGTTTTTTTTGAAGGTTTTATGGGATTTTTATGCAGTTTAGATTCTAAAATCCGAACTGCATAAGGGGCATGAAAACCTCGTAGGATAGGAAAAGAAATGGTTAGTTTCTTAATTGTTCTTTCAAGCCACTTATATTTCAGCTCCAATGATCCAACTTGTGTATATTATATTAGGGATTGTCTAAGGTGAGTATCATAAACTTGTGTAAATATCTTCTTTTTTTTTCTTTTTTTCTTTTTTTTTTTAATAAAATATATACCATATTTATTTGCATTAAATTTAGAGCATATAGTTGTGACCTAAACACTCGAGCAGAGATTAATCTTATAGTTGATTCAAATGATTGATGTTTGCGGAGATACCATGTGAAGCCATTTGAGTGTCAAAGACTAATTAAGGTGGTTTCCCACCCCCATAAAAAAAACTCAGCCATGTAAAAATAAAAAATAAATATCATTCAAATAAAAGATTGAGAAAACAAGATAGTGGGAGTAGTATCTTAGGCTGGTGGAAGCATTTCATAAGGTGGCTGAAAAAAAAATCCTTTATAAGCTCCACAAAGTAGCAATGACCCTACAACAATTACTCATGTTACATACAAGTTGCCATATTTCATCTTTAAAAGGATGCCAATTTTTTTGAATCACCTTAATATAGAGACATATGATCAAATGATAATGATTAGTAGAATCAAATCATTATTTTCTAGTGCTGTAGTGCAATTTGGGCTATTTATGGGCCCTTTATTATAATTATTTAACTAATTATCCTATGGTGGATTAATTAGAGTGATGAAATAGATCCTTTAACCTAAGTAATGGTATATAGGCTCTTTATGGGGCCATAAAGCTTATCTAGATATCACGTGTAATTACAAAAGTTATACACTCGTGCATATCCAAGGCACACCAAATATTTTTTATTTTATTCATGATCATTCTCTTCTATGATATGTATTATCTAGTTATTGAATATAAGTGATTGATTAATAAACGTCAATTACGACTGATGAATTATTTGAAAAAACCCGAGTTCAAATGGTTAAAACAAACGTTATATTTCTTTTCGTTATGGAGACAAACAAAATATGTATAAACTTAATTCCAAAAAATTAACCATCAACTTTATTTGCTAATTTAGAATATATTTTGAATGTGCATATATCCAAATCCTTACAATTATTGCTTTGCTTCATCTGTTTTTTTACTAGAAAATTTGAGAAACCAAAAGTAGTAAAAAAAAATCATAAAATGCTAAGTAAATTAACATCCTCACAAAAAAAAAAAAACTCTAAAATCCAAAAATGAATTGTATATCTTATGGATCCAAAGGCTTCAAACAAATTTGAACACCATATTTAGGCTTAATTGTGAGGACAGTGATTGGTGCATGCTTATAATTCTCTGAAATTGTGAAGCTAAACTTTGAGATCAACATGGCCAATATAATCTTAGCTTCCATCATAGCAAATGATTGTCCAACACAATTTCTTGGGCCAGAAGCAAATGGTAGAAAACGACCAGGCATGAATGATTTTGAAGCAAATCTTTGTGGGTTGAATTCATTTGCATCTTTACCCCATAGTTCTTCACTATGATGAATAGCCAACACTGGAATCCAAACTGATAAACCTTTAGGAATAAAGAGGTCACCAAGTACAATGTCTTGAAAAGCCATTCTAGGGAGCAAGGTTGCTGGAGGATAGAGTCTCATTGATTCATTGATTACCATATGCAACTGCAACATCAAACCCTATATCAGTATTTTTTTTTAATTTAATCAAATATAAAGGCAAAACATGAAAATACTTTATAACTATCAAATCAAGCGGTTCAAATCGATTGAGAATCTAAGTTTGATCTCTTGCTGAATTAATATTTAATCAGACTTTACTTACGTCATTTCGATCGAATCCTGAATTACTAGAGCCTATTTCGCCAAAGCATGGTAGGGTGTTAAGACCAAAAAAAATTCTATTACCATTAACAGTTTCTCCATTATAAAAAACGTGTCTACTACAATATATATAAGTTGCTATAATATAATTGATGTGCAAAAGATGCCTCATATTTTGGTGGTTGTGATTCTATAAGGTAATGCTGATTCCTTGACAATCTTTTGAAAAATCTCTAGCCTACTAAAAATAATCATTATAGTACTTCACTCTTTGATTAACCCTAATTTTCTATTGTGCCTTCTCAGCTCTATGAGTTGAAGAAATAAAATACAAATATATGAATGAAGTGGGTAGCCATAAAACCATGTCATGATGTAGAACATGACTCATTCATATATTTTCCTAAAAATATAATAAAAATGCCAAGAGCCACAGAAAGGTGGTCTAAGAATTCTTTATACTCTTGAGTTTAACATTAATCCATTTTAAATTCTTGATATAATTAAATTAAACTGTCCACGAAGGGAAGAAATATAATATAATAATCTATATAATACAAGATATGTATAAGTGTCAATTTTAACTTCTTCTTGTAGAAGTATGGCTGTAAACTTACTGTAAAATTCATTCAAGCATGAATTAAATAATCTTAAACAAAATTATGAGCATTTGGACACTCTAAAAGTATGATAACCCCTTTCAATTTCTAATATTATAGAAACTACATGCAGTCATGAATGCAAATATGGTATATTTAAATCAACTGTTTACTTTGTACCCAAAATAATTCAACTGTTTACTTTGTTTGCTTCTAGAGTCATATCCTAGTTAAACTATAATATTTCTTGATTGTCTCTTCTAAAATTTAGAGCCATAACTTCGTGCTTAAGATCTTAAGTCTGCTTAGTTTTTTCCCCAAGGAACTGCAGTGTAAAATTAAGTTTAGGTGATGAATATTTTTTTAATATTTTTATTGGTGATTTGAATAAAATAAACTTTTTTCATAAAAAATAATAATAAAATTTAACTCTAATTAAATAATTATTTTTGGAGAAAAAATTAAATCATATATAATATATAAATATGCTTCCAAATTACCAATGTGAAAAAAAATGATTAGATACAAGTATCTACACAATAATATGTGTTTGGCCTAAAAAATGGGGGTTGGATAGCTCAACTCGTTTGAGTTAAGGGATAAGAAATTGGAGAGCTGAATTTAAATTCAGGAGAAAGAAAATAAATTAATCTAACAACTAACCACCAACAGTTGTCATTCAAAAAAAATAAACTCGTAAAATAAATATGCTTTACTAAAAAATAATCTTATGATATTTTATCATTTTATCACATTACTTGTTGAAATGACTATCATTACCGTATAATATGATTGAATATCTATTTGAATTTATACTATGTGTAAAACATAAGTTTTTTTTTCTTCAAGTAGTCTATTGACTAGAATTTCACCTCTAAAAATGAATAAATGGGAATTAGAAATTCAAACTCCGATCTCTGCATATGTAATGCAATGCCCCAACAAACGGAGGTATACTCACAGAAACATAAGAAGAAATTTGTATGAATAATGATAGGTTGACACCCTTAATGTGTACACCCCTTTGTACCACTCTAAAAAATTTCAATTAACCAAATATATGGTTTGTGTGACCACTATTTTTTAGAATATAGAAACTGAAAAACGTGGTCACGCAACTAAAATACGCGTGACCACTATTTTTCAGAATTTAGAAGCTGAAAAATAGTGGTCATGCAACTAAAAAAATGTGGTCACACAGACCATATATTTGGTTAACTTATATTTTTAAGAGTGATGCAAAGGGTGTACACATTAAGAGTGTCGACCTATCATCGTTGAATCTGTATATTTTTGATATTGAAAATATTATATTAAAAATAATATGTTTCCAAGTTAATTTTGTAAGAATATCATTTGTGTCCAATTAAAGACAGAAAGAGAACTAACCACATTGAGCTTGGAGAATTGATCAATAGAAGGTGTTCCTTGATTGAAAAGCTCTTTGACCTCAATTCTGACCTTTTCTTGCCAACTTGGATTGCTCGCCAACAACATAGCTGTCCATGTGAGTAAGAGTGCAGTTGTTTCATGTCCAGCAAAGAAGAATGTTTTGCATTCATCCATAACTAATTGTAGGTTTAAGCTTCCACTCTTTTGAATCTCATCCAACAACATTCCCAATAAATCATTCCCATAAGAACTGCTTCTACCTATTTCAACACAATCCTTTCTACTTTGTATTATCTCCATCAAGAGTCTCTCCACTTCCATCTTCAATGACTTAATCTCTCTATTATAAGTACTAGGAAAATACCTACATGCATAATTAAATTAAAATAAATACATAGACTTAATTCATATACACTATCAAACAATCGTAAAAACAGTGGCGGAGTCAGAAAAAAAAATCGGATGGGTCACAAAAAAAAAACTATACATATACACAAAATTTATGTTACAATGTTCATTAAACACAAAGTTGACCATTACAAATTCAAAAGAATTATTTACGCATTTTGAATGATTTCAAAGTGTAATCGTAACTCATACTGAGATGGAAAAAAGGATGGACCACAATGCAATTCTATTTAAATATCAAAGATATTTTAGTAATTTAATCAATAAAAATTTAGATTTTTTTGGCGGGGTGGGTCGTGGCCCACCCGAGCCCTAGAGGGACTCTGCCACTGAACGTTAGATGAAGAATAATTTTTTTTAATAATTCATAACAAATGAGCCCTATATCTGAAACAATCTTGATTAAGTTTAACGATTTACTTATCAAAAAAATGAAGAAACAACATTACAGTGTGATCAAATTTTAATATAGTCACATGATATGTTGAACCACACACATACATTCAAAGAGAAATGAGATTAAACATATATACACACCTGCTTCCAGGAAGGTAAAGTTTGCGACTTGCTTGAGCACAAAGACCTTGGAGTTGTGTGAGGAGGTGAAATATTTGCTTTCCCTTTTTGTAGCTTGAACCAAACTCAGTTCTAGATATAATATCTGCAGTGAGTTTAGTGAAGTATTCTCCAATTTCCACTTCATTTTTGTCAGATTCCAATATTGCATTTTGTAGTGATTCAAGCATCTCCTTAGTGCATTCCACCATGTGACCAGCATAGCTCTATAGATAGATATGATTATTATATACATTAGTTCAAAATACCAATCAAGATTTTTTAAGACTAACCATTAATTATATAACATTACAAACACATATATGTCAATTAATTAGTGGCGTAAAATAAAGGTTTTAGAGGTTGGCACCACAATTGTAATCGTGGCTGTATCCACCCGCATTTTGCCCTAATATCAAGGTTTGTGGCGTAATCACAATGGCAATTTAGAAGCACAATTTTAACTAGTGTTATGTTTGTTTGTGTGTCACTAATTAATTTAGTCTTAACTTTGTATCATGATTCCTTGCAGTAGGGATACCCTGAATTCACGCGGTAACCTTATCAATGAGTGTTAGATCAAGATTGGACAATTTTAATTTCAAACTCGGTATATCAAAATTTCAAAAATAAAATCAAAATCTACATATTTTGTGAAATGTCTGATGCGAATCCAACAACCACCAATACACGACTGCGTGAGCGCATGGATATCCCAACTACACCAAATCCATTTTCCTCGATTTTTCAATACCTTAAGTCTTTCTCCCATGAATATCGGGGAAACAAGGTGACGTTGGTGGTGCCAATCTTCACCATTTGCCATCAACAAGCCTTTTCCAATAAAATGCTTGGAACCTTGTTGTTGCTGCGATGATTTCCCAGATATTGTACTATACTTTGAAAGAAACTCCTTGATCAATGCAGTCTCTGTGAGGCACATCCTTGGCTCTATTCCATTCAAATATATGAATCTCTTTCCTGCAAAAACCCATTAGTAATAATATAATTTGAAATCATTATTTAATCTCTACGGGGCCATATTTATAAGCACTCAGAAATGAGAGGATTAGTACTCTTTCCTTATAGTACTCATTCTAATATAAAGTTTAGATGAGTTGGATTCTGAGAGCTAATCAGAATCAAGACAGACCTCAAAACTCAAACACCGTTTAAAAAGGTTTTTACTGATCACCCACCAAATAGTAATATATAATTGTATATATATGGCCTCCCTTAGTAAATAAATATATAAATTAATAAATAAGATTAATATTTTAGGAGGGACTTGGATCCTCTACACCAGCTCTCTCTACAAGTCTCCCTTGATTCTTCTCTCTTCCTTGTATCTCCATTTTATTTCAATATTATCGACTATGAAAGTAGCACCAACAAATGATCCAATTTGTTTCAAGAGTGATGTGACAGCAATTGTGATCCAAATTAGATTCTCAAGAAAAAAACAAGGGTGAGAGGAGATGGAAAAATTGAGATAAATAGTGATATTAATACAAGGAAGAGACGTTTGAATTGGGTATGTAGTCAAAATACAAAGCAAAGTCAATGTAGACCGAAAATAATGGTGTTATTAGATCGAGATCAAACAATTTATATTTTTCTGTTTGATATTCAATTTAGTATTATCTGAGTACATATTGTTTGATCTTTGATCAAACAACTATTATCGATGATATACATTGACCATATGATGATTTCACTGCACCAAATTCAGATTCAAGATGGAAAAGACAAAAGAGATAAATAAATAGTTGTAATATATAAATAAAGAATACAAACTCATTACAATCACATCAAGTGCATTTAACCTTAATTTTTGGTGATTTCAAGAATTGTGAACCGCAATTTAAAATCATCATCTAAACAAAAACAAAAACAAAAGATAATACACACATAAAATCATGATTATTGTATTATTTTTTTCATACCATATTGACTGGACCAAGCCACAAAATGAGGCAAAAGACGACCAACAATGTCATGACTGATTGTTTCCATGTCTTGTGAAGTAGATTTGGAGACAAAGGTGGAGATGTCATTAAGGTTGCCTGTAAGAAAACGTGGTTTAGGGCCACACACTCCTTGCTTCTCCATAACCTTCTTGATACGTATTGGAGTGAGCAAATAACATGAGACTGTTTGATAAGCAACCTTAAACAATAGAGTCGCAAGAATAGCCAAAAGGGTTGTGAGAATCATCCTTAATTATTGAATTAGTGATGATTCAAAGATGTTGGGTTACAAATGAGTATATAAATTTGATGGATATATAGTGCAAATTCAAAGGCAATCTCTTCACTAATAATATAATAATAACATTATAAATATATGGATATTGTATATTTGTTAATTCGTGTTTGGTAGAGATTAGAATAATAACTTTTTGCGATTTAGTACTCAGATAAGGTTGCAATATTAATAAAAATTCAAAACTAGTATTAGAATATTAGGATATTTTGATGGTGTTAAAAAGAGAGTGTGATTAACATTTCTCGTAAAAAATTAAGAATGATTAGTCATAATTGTATAACAGACAAATATATTATTATCATTCCCTTTAAAGAAAGTATAATATTAGCATTGAAAACTCATGAATGTATGAGAATCAATATCTTTTATAATAATATATAGATTAATAGAATTAATAGAGAAAAGGTATTCTAATACTCTCTTTTTTTTGTATGGAAGATTTTTTTTGTCAAGTAAGGTTAGTTGTTAGAAATTCACTTTTTTAACCTTAATAAATAGAAAGTTCAAAGTTTGAACATTGGCTCAAGTATATATTATGCAATATCACTATTATTTGAGATATGTTTACGAAGACTTTAGGAAAGATGTTCTAATAACTAGAAAAAAGAGTATCTAAGCAAGTATAATTAATTTTGTAAAAAAAAAAAAAACAAGTATATTGTAAAATGTATATTTCCTTTTTCTTCTTTGGTACAATGTAAAATGCATATTTCTATAAAATATAGAAAATTAAATGTATTCAATAAAAATATACTCATTAAGAATTTTTTTTAAAAAGGTATATATCAGAAATAAAATTATTTTTTATGGTAAATCCTCTAAAGTTATTGAATACATTGACAACATTTACTATACCTCTGACTTTCCTATACATTTTATCAACAAAATAAGTAAACCCAAAGAAATGGAAAAGTAATAAAAATTTCATTTATTAATATTGGCATCAATGTAAAATGTTCAAACCAGTATCAATTTTTTTGACTACAAATATATCAATTTATTAATTTGAATTTTTTTTTGGTGGTGTCCGAGGTTCAAACCTCGGACCTTGCATATATTACACATTGTTCTTACCAACTGAGTTAAGTTCACGGGGACATTTATTAATTTGAATTTAAAAATAGAAATATTTTCATATAATTTATAAAAGTTCTTATTTTTTCCTTCAAAAAAAACGTTCTTATTTTATGAATGAGTATGAAAAATCCCCCCTACCTGTCCCTCCTTTTATCTCTTTCAAAGATCACATATTACTCTCTCATGTACAAATTACATGTGAGAGTATCCATTTCCGTCATTTACATGCCTGTTAAAATATATGCTCACATAGAGATTAAACTCTTGTATATAAATTCTATTGACGTGCTTTTTTAAGGTAATACTTATATGTCATGTCATATGTCTGTTGTTTGTTTTCAATTGATTTTTTTTTTTCTTTTTAAGAAGTTTAACGGTGAAACTCGCACATAATAAATGCCTGAACATTAGGTTCAAAATGGCAACCGAACAGAAAAATGTTTATACAACATTTTACTTATACATATGCATTATACTTATACATATACATATGCCAAAAGTCTCTTAAGCACAATTAATTTTGAATAATTAAATAAATATATAAACTACACAAATGGAAAGCTAGTTTTTTTTACTGGAATTGGAAAACTAGTATTGTTAGGTCATTAATAAAGTCATTGTGAGCTCAGTTGGTAGGGATAATACATAATATATGCAAGGTCTAGGGTTCGAATCCCGATCACCACAAAAAAAAAATTATATATATATATATATATATGGTTACTCAACATAGTATGACACAAGTGGTAAATACTTGAGCCCCTTAACCATTTTGTCCATAGTTTATTATGTGCGAGTTTAGATATTTCAAAGAGATAAGTCTTTGCAGTTGCACACAAATTATACATTTGTTTTACTTAAATAGAGGAATAATTAATAAAATAACTGTAATTTGATATTCAACTGAATGAAAGATATTTAACAATTTATTATGTTAACTTAAGCAGATTTAATTCATCTATTATGTTAACTTAAGCAGAATTTTTTTTTTTTTTTGAGTTAGTGATTTATGTTTGAAAACATTAACAACATTTAGGATTGAACATCCTTAACAAAAATATTTAGGATTGAACATTTCATTGTGGGAAAGAAACCTGAGGTATTTAACTAGAAAACTGTCGCTAATTTATGAATAGATGTGACTAATGATACAAGTGATTATCATATAGAGTAGTGATATTTGTACAACTCTTTAATGACAACCTTTGTTACAACTTTTTATTTCTCTCTTTTTATTGGTCAAAAACAATATATATATATATATATATATATATATATAGAGAGAGAGAGAGAGAGAGAGAGAGAGAATAAGAGCATCATTTGAGTATGAGAGAGAGAATTGTCAAAAAGTTATCACAAAATAGTTGTACAAATATCATTTCTCTATCGTATAACTGTTGAATCAACACATTCAATTCATCATGCAATCTAATCGAATATCGTAGTTTGATATGTGTTGGTTCATTGGTACATACGACTTTATAATCTAAAAGATCAAAATTTAAATCTTCTAAAAAAGGATGTAAAAATAATCTTTTAATATCACTTTAATCAATGGTTTGTCAAACAAAAAAATTACTTTAATTAATGGTAACTTCAACCTATAGTTTCAAACAACTCAAGTTTACAGTCCAACTCCTAGCAAAGCAGAGTTCATCTTTAGAAGTTATACTTACTTCATAATATTCCTCAAATACTATTGAACTTTATCAGATATTTTAACTTTCATTGCACCTCAACATACACCACCTTAGCAACACTCCTTTTAAAAACAACTTGACAATATTGTTTTCTATATTAAATTTCAATTGCTTGCATAGTCCATAGGTAAAAAAAATTATTTTAGTCTTAGTTTTTTCATGTGTGATTTTTCTTTTTGGTTTTCATAACCCTCTAATTCTTAGGGTAAATCGACACTAGAAATTCAGAGTTACATCAAGAGATAAATGGTCAATGATTGTTTCAGCCTTTCAGGTAAGGCTTAATCTATTCAATTGAGGACAACCTAAAACTTGAAGTTAAATATTTTTAATAACCGTGTTATTTGTGCAAAGTATCATTCAACTTTCTTGAAGACTAATCTCTTTTAAAGAATTTGACTGACTACAATTAGTAAGGTCGGTCTCTCCCCAACCAACAATGCTTCATCACAAACTCTGACTGACCACATTTAGTATGATCAATCTCTCCCGCAACCACATTGTTTAATCACAAACTCTAACTCGATGACTTAGTTAAAAGATTTAAGTTTAGTTCCACTTGGATCAATATAATGTTGGTAATCGCACTTAAATACATACTCTTATTGACTTATCCTTTTCTTTTTCTTTGCTGATTATAAAATAGTATTAAGAGTTCCAACACATTTGTTTTGTTTGTTATGGCAAATAAAGGAGAAAAGGAATACTTTCAAGCAACATTTCAAGTAGATTTATATTTTATCCACCCTGCCTGCTCTGAAGTGTACATTAGAGCAAATATTCCAACTTTGCTTGTACATAGTTATCAATAGATCCTGGTTGATATATATATATATATATATATATAGTTTTTGTGTGTACAATTAAAAATATAAATAAATATAGACATGGCAAGAGAACAAAAGACTAAATATTATAATCATTACAATATAGGTCAATGCAGGCCAATCTCCTAATTCAATATATATAAACCGTAGTTGAAATGCATCAAACATGTCACACCTCATAATCCAACTATCTAACAAAAACAACTTATCTAACTTCAAAAGTGAAACCAAAATGTCAAATGAGTTTCTTTTCTATTTCATCTAATTTGACAGGTTTGTTTAACATCCACTGCTTTATATTGCAGCTAAGAGTTACAATCACAAACTGAGAGAAACACAGATTCATAATTATTGCTTCAAAAATAAAAGGATACTTCTTAGGAGGTTGCATTGTCAAATAAACTATGTGAAGAATTAAAGAAAATAATAAAATAAGGCGAATTGTTGTTGCGCCTAAATAGTTGTGAAAATAGTTGTCCTCTCTAACTCTTTGTTGACCAGGTGCGTTGAGAACCAAGATAAATAGAGCGAATAGAGCGAAATATGGAACAACCAAGCCGTCGCGACATATCAGAGGGAACATGGAGAACATGGCGAATTGCATGAACCACTTGAAAATAAAGGGCTCTTCCAAAGCTAGCATGGTTGCTGGAAGAAGTGGCAACAATATGGACTTCTCATGCACTGTAAAGACATAACAGAAGCAAAGACAATTTCAAATAAGATTTTTTCTTGACAAAATTGTCAGGTTTGAGCAAGATGAAAGTAATTGATGAGTAAATCAATATTTTGGTCCTCGAAATTGAAAGGTTCGGGCAATTTGGTCCCTCAAATTTTCGAAATATCAAATCAAACCCATACCTTAAAAAATACAAATCAACTTAGTCACTCTATCAAAATATTTCTTTAGTAAACATCTATCAAAACCAATGAAGTACTAACACAGACACTGACACATGTCGGACACTAGTTACGCCTTGTGAAGTGTCAGTGCTACATAGATCAAAACCACGAAGACCTCAATATACTGACTTGAGTAGTCTTTTGGTGCATCAAGGAAACCACAAATTTTAAAATTGTGCTGTTAAATTAGACAAAATGACTAAATTGACCAACATTGTTCAATTTAAAGGATTAAATTACTTTTTCGTAAATTTAAGGGAATAATTGACCGGCACTTACAATTTCGAGGACTAAAAAGCTGATTTACTCGGAGAAAAATAGTACCAACCTTGAAAAGAAAACAAGTAAAATGCCAGAGAACAGTTAAGCAGCACATAAAGGAATCCTTTATTACTTGGAGACTTTATTTGTTGAACCATTGAAGGAAAACATGATATAATTGTTGCAGAGAAACTGAGAAGTTTAAGTGGCCCTTTTTCAAACAATCTCTTCCACTTGATGACAATTGAAGTGGCGCACCAAAAATTGGCCACATAATCCTCAAATAGTCCCCTTTCAAAGGGAGCGAGACGAGAGAGGACCTGTTACAAGTTCCATGTAAATAACAAGGGTAAAGATCAAAATGGCAAAAAATAAGCATTAACTTTTTTAAACTGATATATCAATCAACAGCCTTAACTAACTTATATTACTTCTATATCTATGTTTATATCCCTCTGTTAGACTGTAGGCCTCGTTTGGATAAACAACTTAATTAAGTGCTTATAGTATGGGTGCTTATCATATATTTGTTTATGTATAAGCAATTTCTATAACAAAATATAAAATAACTATATATAAGCTATAATTAGTTTTCAAAAGCTATAAGCTATCCTCTATTTGTTTCCATAAGGTGAAAACAACTTATGGACATGTAACAAGTTGTTTCCATAAGCTCGTCCAAACAGTTTCACAAGTGCTTAAGTCAGTAGATAAGCTTAAATAAATAAGTCAATCCAAACATACTTTTAGGCTTATTGCTTTCATCTCAAACAACCGCTTCTAAAACTGCATTCGTCACTCCAGATTCGTAAACTTAGTTGCAAACTTTCAACTTGAAAAAAATAATTATCTATGAATATCAAACTTATTCATAAATGGTGGGACCCCTTCCCGGACCCTACGTATGCGGGAGCTTCAGTGCACCAGGTTGCCCTTTTATGAATATCAAACTTATCTATGATTAATTTTTAATTACAACTTCTATTAGACGGTAGTCTACCAAAGCAAAACTTCTACTAAATATTCAAGCAACATGAGAGTAACTTCGGAAGAAAGATAACTCAAACAAATCAGCAAACATACCTCACAAGAGAGAATGATGCTGAAAATCTTTGGTTAATATAAATATTTTGTTGAAATGAAATCAAAATTCTTAATTATGTAGCACTTGGTTATAAGTTTCCCATATAGAAATAAAATAAAAGGGGGGGAAACAGACACAGATTTTTAATTTATATAAGGGGGAGGATCAGTAATCCTAAAAAAATGCTGAAAAAGGAAATAAAAGAAAAACTCGAAGACGCTCTAAAATATCTACAAATAACTAAGGAAGAAAGCACTTGAAAAAAAGCATAGCCATATTCACAACCTCCATGTAAGAATAGTACACCCAGGAGTAGAGAACATGAATGCATTTTTAATAGCCAATCATTGTTACCTCCAAAAAAGACTGTGTTGAATACAGATAAGGCCACCACACCACTGCAAAGGTTCCTAAGACCACCAATCCTAGTTTTGACACCTCAAGGACTGGATGTTTACGTCTCAGGCATTTTCCAAATAGATGACTGAAAAAAGCGGGTGCAAAATATGCACTCATCTGGAAAAGAACACATAAAACAGTTATCATAACATAGATGAAAATAAAGGGAAAAAATGAGAAGGTGAGTTCTTTTGATTTTAGATACAATTCTTGATGTCCTTAGCTTATCAATTGACACCGGCTACCAGTTTGTTTTTTTTCTTTTTCTTTCTGGTAACTATATGGCTCTATCAGCTAGAGACCGCATCAAACTTAACTACAAAATTTATTGTCATTTGCAATACATGTACGACGATAGCAAAGTCATGAAGTCGTAAAATTGATCTGGTGAAGTGCTTAAATTTTATTTGATTCAAGCAACTGCATATGCTCAGAATCATATCATCATACGTTTTGGGACATACAAACAACAACAACAAAGCCTTATCACATTACGTGGGTTCAGCTACATAAATCAACGTAATAAATCTTGTCATGTGATAGAACTCGGAGAATCAAGAACAAGGAAATAGTATTTTATTGACGGAACCGAAGCAAGCATTGCTGTACAATGGTACTCCTAAACCAGGGAAGATATTTCTCCTAACAAACTCTAAACAAGATTTCTGAATGAATCCCTTGCTTCTTCCTTTGCCCTCTTATCATCATGCTCATGGTTTAAAGATAGACTATTCTTATGAATTGAGAGAAATGAACGAAAGTTATTGTTTCATTAATTGGAAAAGAGAATACAATGTCTATTTATACAAGGAGTGTTCCACAAGCTAAACTATTGTAGACTAACTAATATAGGATTCTATGCACTAGAGATTGTCACGAAAATCGGGGCCTAATTCATCCTTACAGAACCAGCTTGCCGAATGAGGAGTGCCTCCTCTTTATAAACTCTTCTCAAGAATCCTATCTATTCGATGTGGTACTAAATCCACCGAGTGTTGGCTGCTAACACACCGCCTCACGCTTCAGCCCGGCCAAATGGGCCTGAAGCGTGGACGATGTAGGAAGCCCAACGATAGACCTGATAGGCTTTGATACCATGTTACGAAAATTGGGGCCTAACTCATCCTTACAAAACCGACTTGTAAGGTGAGGAGTGCCTCCTCTTTATAAGCTCTTCTCAAGAATCCTATCTATCTGATGTGGTACTAAATCCACCGAGTGTTGGCAGCTAACAGAGATAACTTGCTACACAAGAAACTATCTAATATATCAAAGGCAATGTGAATCTCTATATATTGTAAGAATTGTTTACCTCTAAACCACTCTTAGTGATTTGGCGGCCTATAGTTTTTCTTGGCCTCCCTCTACCTCTAGCCATTCGATTTTTCTCCAGCAGGTCTACTCTCCTTATGAATGCTTCTACGAGTTTTCTCCATACACGCCCAAACCACAAGATAAGGTTCAACCATCTTTCTCTACTATAGAGGATACCCCAATTTTGTCTCTAATAATTTTGTTTCTATTTGTGGCTTTTCTTGTGTAGCCACTCATCCAACATAACATTATTATCTCTATAAGTTTACTTTCTTGTTGGCTTTTTACTATCAAACATTCAGTTCATACAATATTGCAGGTCATATAGGAGTCAAACTCAGTATCCACAGTTTACAACACTCACACACCATGCGCACCAACCACTTGTACTAGACCTCGGTATCTTAGGTAGGGTATAGTACACATGATTATGAAGACAACGTAGAATGGCTTGAAGAAATAAAATAAATGAACGATAGACCAATACAATGATGGAAGAGATTAACCTGTTTATGATTTAGAGCTAGACAATAGAAAACAGAGCCAACAAGATCTTTCCCAGAGAGGATAGCAGCAACAGCTGCAACAGTAAAGCCCAAGCTGATACAGTTGTACTGAAATCCAACAAAATGCAACATTGAAAAATCAAGGCACTACCAAACGTAATGACAGGAAAATAAGTGAAGAGCCAAAGGAATTAAATGACATATAAGCTTTGGTTATGAAGAAACCTGAAAGTGACCGTGATCGATTAAGATCAAACACGGGTTTAGCAAAAGGATGGTAATGTGCCATGCCAAATCAGTTTTACGGCTCCGTGAAGGTTGATTATAATGAACAATAATAAAGTACAAAACAGCTGGAAAGAATATCAGGGCATCGGATGATATCACTGTCCACCGCATCAGTTGTTTTCTGCAGAAGTAAGGCGCGTTTTTAAAAAAATTATAAAAATAGCAATGAAGTCAATACTTGGCAACAAAATCATACGTGAAGAAATTATAGCAATTTATAGGATCCTAAATGCATATAAACTGTCATTTTGATCCCGAAAAGTGTAACCTACTCATAATTTACTCATTGCTTCAACAAAAAGCATTTTTCCACTAGTTGAGTAGATACTGACATAAACCAGTTTGTTTAAGAATTAACTTGACTTTTTGAAGAAAATACTCATACTTTCTAAAATTTCTTCAAAATGCTAAGAATAATGAATGAGAAAATACACATTCGGTGAAAATTTGGCTCTAGAGAGTAAAAATTAGACATCTCAATCAATGAGAAAATCAACCGCTGATACTCCAACATATCTACGCTTTTCTCATCCATTGATATTAACATAACCATAATTTATTATCAAATGTAAATCAACATATCAACAGCTCAAATTACTTACTTTATCATCTATAATGAATTTGTTCATTTCACAAGAGTTAAATTTGACGGTTGCACTAAAACATGAACACTCAACTGACTCTAATGTTTTATTTCATTCATTTCATAGCAATGCTTGTAGGATTCTCATTAAAGATAACAACAACACCAACAAAAACAAAAAACTATTATTTTTAAAGATATGCAATATTTCCAAATTCTAATTATCCCTTTTGTCTTAATCCTCCGATTTTTAAAAGAAAAGGGTCTGGTAATCGACGAGAAGGTAAGTCTGCTATTGTTCAAGTCAGAGATGAAACTCGGGTACTATCCAAATGATTTGATCTTAACTAAAGTGGATTAACACTTACTTCTAACAACATTAATAAATTCTAATTCTCACTAAGGGTTGTCTTGTTTCCTATGGTACTATCCAAAAAATTAGATCTTAACTGAAGTGGATTAACCACTTAAACCTACCTAACCACTTGATTAAATTCTAGCTCTTACTAAGAATTGTTTCCTAATTGATCAAATTTGGGCAGTATCCAAACAATTTGATTTTAACTTAAGCAGATTAACCACTTACGCCTCACCACTTCATTAAATTCTAGCTTTGACTAAGATTATTTCCTCCACAAATCAAATTCATGTATTAGCCGAATGATTTGATATTAACTAAAGAAATAAACCAGTCACTTCTAACCACTTGATGAAATTCTAATTCTCCTTCAGGAATGAAGTATAGCTCTCACTAAGATTGTTTCCAACTTCGGATACTATCAAAATGATTCTATCATAACTAAAACTGATTCACAACTTTTAACCACTTGATAAAATCCTAATTCCTATTAATTCGATATTAAAGAAATTGATCAACCACTTACGCATAACCAATGGATTAAACTCTAACTGTCATAAGGCCTATTTGCATTGGCTTATTTGACATTTTGCATTGGTGCATTTGAGCTTACCTACTGGCATAAGCACTTATAAGACTATTTAAGATTACTTATGGAAACAACTTATGTCCATAAATTACTTTCAACTTATTTTTGTAAGCTCTTCAGGTTAACTTATGTCAAATAAATAAGTTTTTAGGTTAATCCATAAGTTCTCACTAAGGAAAAATGTTTCTTCATAAGCTGTTTTTTCATAAACTATATTGATATGAATAATACATAAAAGCTTATTTATTTACATAAATCGCGTTACATAAGCTCAAAAATAAGCCAATCCAAATGGGACCTAAATTCTAATTCTCACTAGATCTATTAAACAATGACCCAATTCCAAAAAAATGATAAAAATCCAAACTTACCCAAGATATGATTCATGCCCTCTAGAATCAAACAGCTCAACAGAATCAGGATGAAAAAATCTCAAAAAAACACCATGAACCCAACTCTGATAAGCAGTAAGAGGAGGATAATCAAGACCCCAATAACTCAAATCATTAAAGGTTCCATTTTTATACCAATCACGAACAGGAAGATTGATTGTTATCTCCATCCAATGTCGTTGCGCTTCGAAATCGCCGAATTTTGGTGGGGTGTTGAAACCTGAATATGGGTATAGTGATACGAGGAAACGGATCAAGAATACGAATAATGTGATTGTTGTGAATGTTGTTAAGGTTGTTGTTCCTTTGTTGATTAAGGTTGACCATGGATCGTTGGAGTTTGCATTGTCGTAGGTTGTTGTTGTTGTTGTGTTTTTCTTTGTTTTGTTTGTCATTTTTTTTGTGTGTGATGAGATTGGGATAGTGATGATGGAAGTGTTGAAGAAGAAGAAGAACACTGTCTTTTTTAGTTTTGTGTTAAGAAATCGATATTGAAGAATTCTAAGATGAATTGACAAAAATATCGAAATTGTTGACCAAATGTAGTATTCGAACTCTGGTTTATTTAGTCATGTATGTGAGTTTTCAATGGCCGCATAAGCGACTACCTTACTAAGAAGAAAAAAAAAGATAAAAAAAAGGGTTAATCTATCGGAGGAAATGACTATGATAATTTAGAGTTTTCGATGGACGGTAAATAAAAATAGTGTTTTCATTTGAAATCAAATTTGGTTCTTTCCACGGTAAATAAAGCTTTTTCATAATCAAATATCCAACTTCCGATTAATCCACTTTTGTATGTGACTTTTTAATGGTTGATTATACACACAAAGAAAAACGATAAATTGTTTTTTTTTCATCCTCTAATTCATTAGGGACTGACCTAATAATTTGGAGTTCTCAATCATAGATAAATAAAGTCCGACCAAAAATTATTTTCATTAAGAATCTAATATGGTTCTTTTGAACAATTCGTCAGAGTTCATTAACCACCTGAGTTTCTCACGATCTCTTTTGTCTTTTTTTTTTTATATGTAGAATTTTTTCATTTTTCTCCACTTGGATAGATTTTTTTAAAATAGAGTCGGCTTTAATCTTTTAGAATTTATTTTACTATTTTAGTTAATTAATTAATCTTTATTTATTGATATAAGATTTTTTTTACAAAATAAAATGATATTCATTCCTTCATTTAAATTAATAGAGTACATCAAATACAATAACATCTTTGATGTCGCTAAAAAAGTAAAGGGTGAATCTGAGAACAAACTCACAGCATCCAAATTAATATCATACAACGACAAAATACCTACAAATGATAGACTTAAATATGATTTTCGTTCTTGTAATCTGGGTCAGTTTTGGTTTTCGTCCTTGCAAAAAAAAAATTAAAAAACATCCCTGCAAAATGTTTTTTGTTTGAAAAAGGTTCATGGCCCCACTTCATATATGATGTGGCCTAATATTCGCCACATGGCAATTGCTGATTGTGCAACTTTTATCACGTAGCGCTGACGTGGCATGCCGCATAATATTAAATTTTTTAACTGTTGTTTTTGGATTTTCAAACTGTTGTATTTGCATTTCTAAATTCTATTATCTACCGAATCTGTTACTAGGTTGAGTCACGACCAGGTCGCTCTCTTTAAGACGTTTCGTGGCACTGCCCAAAATTGTGCAAGGCAGACTATCAACAACGCTGCCTCCAGGATAAAACAAGTCCAGCTACAACTGTGCGGTTAACTACTGCGCTGTAGAAAATTGTTCGAGATATACACCCTCAAATATGGTACTAAGATCACTCTTTAATACTGAAACCACTTTAATACGGTATTATTATCATTCTATTATGATGCTAAGACCACTCAAATATGGTGTTTCCACCATTCTAACCTTTAAGTTCTCCAAACTATCAATACGGTACTACAACCACTCAAATATGGTGTTACCACCATTTCTTCTCAAATAGAAAAATATTGATATAATATTTATATACCGTTAAGATCATTCTTGATTCCGACGGGACATTGTTATTACAAATAGGGACTATGATATTAAAATTACTCTTTATTCTGAAGGCAAGTATATTACCGAAGGGACTATGTTTTTAAGACCTTTCTTAGTTCTGAATGGACATTATACCGAATAGGGACTAAGGTCTTAAGAACACTCTTAATTTCGAAGGGACGGAAAAAAGGAGATGAGGAGAAGAATAGCTCGTTAACACAAGCTGGAGGGAGAAGAGAGAAAGAGTTCCATACAACTCAATGAAACTCTTTGGTGTATTTTTTGAACTGAGTGAAGTCCTCTATTTATTTAGAGATTCTGCAACTGTTTTAGCAAAAATTGCGACAAGAGTTACTCTAATGGATAAGATTAAAATGGAGTTTATCCATTAATCAGTTCAACAACACTTGTGGATAGGATCAAAAGAAACAAATCCACAAAAATGGAGGGAACAAACTATTGGATTTGAATGAAGGAAATTTATTAAATTCTTATTCTTATCACAACCACCATAAGCTAAATTTATGGGAAGTGATATTCACGAATAAAAATAATAATAACTATTATTTTTATCATTATCACGTATTTAAAATTAAATACCGCAATTTAAACACTCTATATTTTTTCAATTCACACAACATTAGATCAAAGTATAATTACTTGGTGTTTAATCTTCCAATTTATTTTCCAACATCAAATTAATGTTTCAACAATCCCCCACTTGAATTTAAAAAATGGTTTCAATAATAACGTCAAAACGTTTCTATAAGGTTGCTAATAAACAAAGGTGTCGCCTACAACTTGAACCTTTGGATAGCGGATAATATTCTGATTTACAAGAGTTCCTTACAACATTGAACTCTATCTCAGACATAGAACCCGCACACAAACATTTTTCTAAGGTGTATTCTAAAAGCCCGTTCGTTTATGGCCATGCACGTCTATCCCAGATTTAACGAACGCTCTAGGTATTCTACCCCGAATTCCATAGAAATCGGCCTCAGTTCCACATTTGTATAGGTGAGACTATCAAGAGTACTCCTGTAGCTATGTACTACACTCAACATAGAGTATAGATCTCATTAAGAGTTTCTATTATCTCATCCTTCTATCATTGCAGGAATAATGCTTTCTTACTTTTGTCATAGCATGTTCTATCACTTGTGACTTGTTATTACCCATTGAACCTATTTTTTTGGATCTCCAGTCATGTAGGTTGGGTTATCATCACTTGTGACCTTTGGGCATTAGTCTCATCCTATTGGATGTGTTTAGGACTTTCTTTTCTAGTAATTCCTTTCGTCAAAGGATCAACTAATTCTTCATCAGTACGTGCACGATATACTTTAACCGTTCCTTTTAGAGCTCTCTAATTATTTTGTGTTCGTGCCTTAGTTATCGTCTCTCACCATTGTGGTAACGATTCTCAATTTTGTAATAGCTGTAGACTATCACAATAAATTAACACTTCTGGCAACGGTTTCACCAACTAAGGGTTCTCAACTAGCAAGTTTCTTATCAACTTGCTTCTTCACTAGTTTTCTCTAGTGTTCTCATCTCAGATTCATTCCATAGTGGACTGAGTCAATATCGTTTGTTTCAACAAACAACTCCTACAATGATGCTCAATGTGCAGTCACTGGTCGCTTTAAGACTCATATGAAGGATGTTCTATTTTGTATCTTGTACCATTCAAGTACAATAGGTTACTCCGCATAATTTAAACTTAGAGTCATAATCTTCTTAAGGCACCTCACGACTCTTTCAATAGCATGGCAATGCTTCTCATTCGTCTACTAGTAAACTTGCACAAGAGTTTCACGACATCAGTAACGTCGGGTCTAATACATTCAGTGGCTTACCTAAGGACTGCCAATGATGCACGCATACTCTGTTTGTTTAACTTGATAAGTGTTCTTACACTTGGATCATAATATATGCTTGCAAGTTTACACTCAAATAATAACATTTCCTTAAGATCTTCTCAACTTTGTGAGTTTCAAAAAAGTTCTCCTCTTTTTTTCTTTATCTAGTAATCTTGAAGCCAAGAATTACTTCAACTTTGTCTAGGTCTTTCTTATCAATGTTGTTTGGTAAACAATGATTTCCCATAATTCATAACATGAATCTTTAAATCAAATATGAGCAAGTCGTCTTCATAGAGACGTATGATCGTGCAAATATTATTTGTCACTTTCATTCACTTTATACTCATTCAATAGAATTAGAATGTCAAATTTTTCATGTCATTCCTCGGAGTATATTTCAAACCATACAAATAATTATCTAACTTACAGACCTCGTTTTCTTGTCCATGAATCACAAAACTTTCAGGTTTTTTTAATATAGATTTATTCTTCTAGTTCACCATAAAAAAGGCAACTTTCACATCCATTTGGAGTACTATCGAGTTATGAACGGCGGCTAAAAGGACTAGTACTCTTATGGATATGATTCTAGTGACTGGTGAATGAGTATCGAAGAAGTCTATATTTTTTCTCTTTGTCTAAAACCTTTGACTACAAGGAGAGCCTTGTATTCATCAACCGAACCATCATGTTTTAGTTCTTTTTTCCAAAATCCAAATACAACTGATTGGTTTGCAACTATGAGACAAGTCAACCAAGTGTCATGTTTTGTTAGACTCTAGAAAATCCATTTCATCGTTTATTGCTTCTTGTAATTCAGCATCTAATGAGGATATAAATTTTTTAAGGTTTAATGGAACTTCTTCCAATGTATAAACCAAGTTCATACTCTTTAGCAATTTAGATTTCTTACCTCCTCGAGGTTCTATAACATCTCATACGATGTTTTCATAACTATTTCTTATTACTAGAATGTGATCAGATTTAGTGCCCCCACTTGTTTTTAATTTTTAAAGGAAACTTATTTTGCCTTCACTAATGTTGTGATTCCGCTAGCGCCTCCACTAGTGCCCCCACTATTCTTTATTTAAAGGGGTAAATATCTACATAGAAATCAACGTCGTTTTATTCTATGATCACTTTTTCATTTAGGTCAAAAAAACCTATATGATTTTTTATTTATAACATACCCAATGAATACACATTCATAGACTCTACTAGTGAGTTCAACTCTCTTGGGGTCCAGAATCTAAATATAGTCCAGACAATCCCAAGGTCAAAAATAAGACAAGTTGGGTTGTCTTTTCTTCAAAAAAATTCTTAATCAAAATTTTTGTTCTTAGACTTGGGTACTCTATAAATTTCAATTTTCATTATAGAAATTGAACATATCAAGCGTATCAATTTTATTTTTCAAAATTCACAGTCATTAATATGATAAAATATTATTTTATCATTTCTAATTTATATATCATCAAGTTCGCACATGTCATATTTTATTAAGTTTAGAGATTCAAATCCTCTAAACATTGATTTATATGAACTTTTGGTTCACTTATCTTGACAACAAAAAATAAATTTGTCTAATCATATAACTTGGAATTAAGTCCAATTACTCAAATTTAAAATTAAACGCTTATTCATGAGTCAAATATTAAAAATTACACAACTAATAAAATAGAAGGAGAATTTTAATTTTGAACCTACCATTAAAGATGCAATCTTTTCCCACATAAATACACGGTACACAAATCTCTCTTTAAGTCTCAGTCAACTCAATCTTATTCAATAAAAATCTGAATTAACCCAAAAAAAATTCATTATAGGAATGATGGGTATCTTTATGGTAAGACATAGGATTCTAGATTGACAACAATGATCCAGGACTATAGAATTGTCATCGTTGCGAGTAGATGGAGTGCAGATTGCATGTTTTCATAATAGTATAGTGCCACTTCTACTTTTAATTTGGTCTTTACATCTTAATTGTTTTTAGAGTAGTGTATAATTTCAAAAAGATAATATAACAATGAATTAATTATTATTCTTTAAATGTTTACTATATTTATATTTAGAGTGAAGATCCATTTTGGTCCTTGACAAATTCTATAGGGGCCAAATGAGTCCTCAACAAATAAAAAGATCATATTTAGTCCCTTACAAAATTAAACCGAAATAAATAATTTAGGGAGGTGTATTGGATTAGGATTTTGAAGGACATTTTTTGCTTAAAAATGTCTCGAGGATTTTAAAAGATTTTGTGTGATTTTAATGACTTTCAGAATTTTAAAAGACTATCAGGATTTATAATTTGGATTTCAATGGATTTACATCATGAGATTCTTAAAGATTTTAAAGGATTTCAAATGATTTTATTGATTTATAAGATTTCAAAAGATTTTATCAATTTTAAAGATTCATTGAAATAAAATGATTACAACACATTCTCTATCATAATATTTTCACTATCTACTTTTTTTTTTAGATATAGAGAGATGAAGAGAGAGAGAGAGAGGGGGGGAGGGAGAAGAGAGGAGAGAGAGAGAAAGATAGAAGGGAGAGGGGGAAGAGAGGGGAGAGAGAAGGGGAAGGGAGAAGAGAGAGAGGAGAAGAAAGAGAGAGATGGTAAAATTTTAAAAGAAAAACAATCCCAAGAAATCTCATGTTTTTATGAAAGACTTTTTCATGCTAAAATTTCACTAGAATATCCCACAAAATCCATCAAAATCCAATTTATTAAACAATCCTTCAAAATTTGAATGATTTTGAATACCACAAGACTTTTTTTAAATGATGAAAAGTCTTGATTGAATACCTTAAGACTTTTTTAAAATGACAAAGAGTCTTGATTGAATACAACAAGATTTTTTTTAAGTTGCAAAGAGTCTTGATTGAATACCTCGAGATTTTTCCATCATTAAAAAGTCTTTTAAAATCCTTTGAAATCCTAATTCAATACATCCCCCTTAGTCCCTCGATCAATACATTTCTCCAACCGGTTTTTTTTCCTATTTTTTACTTGTGTCTGGGCATATGTGGTAGTATAGTTGTCTTATTGTCGGCAGATGTAATGTTTACAAAAATAAAAGGACATTTAAGGCCCTATTAAAAAAACCTGGGACAATTTGATCCTAAAAAAAATAAAAATAAAAAGCGAAATTAGTCATAATTTTTTTATTTCTTCATGAAAGAAATTATAAAATACAGTTTGTTAAATTTTAAGAGACCAAATTGGTACTTTTATCTTTTTGTTGATCATCTTCTCAATTAGAAACAATTGTGGTTGCTAACACTTGCAAAAAAACGAAAGGTTGTTGAAGAAAACGAGAAGCATGAAACGAAATGAAATCAAAACTGAAGGACGTGTTCAATATGACCATTCATTCTCGGACACGGATCCTCTCCTGCTCTATCTCTGCTGCAGTTGGTCCGGCCTTAATCTCAACCATTAAATTGTTTTTAGTTTCTCTCTCTTATTGATTGCTTTATTATTTAATTCTTCTCAACCATTAGATGTGCAGCCGGATAGATGGCAGGAGACAGCAGCTGGAGGTGATTCACTTCCTTCATTCTCATATCGTGAAGAATTGATTCATTCATTATGTTTCAGGGTTAAGCACGACAACCCATTCTCTTATTGTGAAAACGTGAAATTTTTTGTTTTATTTCGATTTTCTTTTTAAATGAGGGACTAGATTGTCCCTTTGAAAATTATTTTTTTGCACAAGCCTTTGAAAATTATTTTAATACCACTTTGACACTTAATTGACACAATTAACACCACGTAGTTTTTTTTTGTCAGGTAGCCTAGCGATTAGAGAAATTCACCTTAAAGGTACATAAGTGGGGTGTCTGGGATTCGAACCCCGCCCCTTGCATATAATATGCATTATCCTTTATTAAGTGAGTTAAACTCACGGGGACTTAACACCACATAGTTAAGCTAATTGAACACATCATAGATTCAAAGATAAAAGCTGATTCGGGACTAAATTGTCTTGGTTTTATTTAATGAGACTAAATTGGGTCCATTTATTTGTTAAGGACTAATTTGACCCTTATAGAATTTGTTAGGGACCAAAATGAGTCTTCACTCATATTTTTTATTGTTTTAAATTTATTAATACAATTACATGTCTGTTTGACTAAGAATAATATATTTAATTTAACACTAAATTATTTTATTCCGATACATGTTTTTCAAAATCAGAAACATTGAATTTTTTTTATTAATTAAATGATATTGTAATGGTATGGACCTAAGGGTCCGTTTTGATGTTTAAGATAGAATAAATATAGAATATGATAGGATACGAAGCTTTATAAAGACATAATAGGATATTGACATGATAAATATTTATCCTATCATGTTGTTAAGGTTCTTTACATTTATCCGGGAATATAAATATAAAGACGGAAGTTTGACGCCCATGTGTTTTTTTAAAAAAAATTGTTTGACACGCACTTTTATATTCCTAAGACCATTGGATGTTATTTTCTTTTGAAAAACAAAAGCATAAAAAATTCCATAGGAACCCACTTTCCCATACTTAACTTACGAATAATTTCATGAAAATATTGGAAGTTATTTCATTCCAGGAACCTTTATACTTAGAATAATGATTTCTCAATCTTGTAACAAACATGGGTATACTCATTCCTTATCCATGTCTTCTCGAGAATTTAAATTTAAATCTGTTAGTAAGAAAATGATACTAACAGGACACTATTTTAAGATCAAGCAACAAACATCATATAATTCTTTTCCTTAATGTTCTATTATTATTTCATAGTCCATACAAAATTCACAAAAGAAAAAGTTACAGTTCATAATGAAGTTCCATTGCATCACAACGATGAAGAGCTGATGACCTCATTTCAAACATCTAAGTTGAATGTCAGATGAATCAGTGTATATTCATAAAACTGTTTCTGACATACATCGTGTCGTTGAAATCAAATAGTCTAAATTCTAACAGTGCCTTCTCAACCTTGTTTTAGATTGTATTCTTTCTTCATTTCCTCCAAGACAGAATCATTGGTGCTGTAAAAGAATTTAGACAGAAAGAAAAAAAGATGTCAATTCCACATTCATAGTCATACAAGTACTCGGGCACAAACACTCGACATCATGACTATATTAGCCTTTTAAAAACAGTTATTATGAAGATAATGATGCTCATGAGAAAGAATACTAAGCGGAATCATTTGAAATGCAATCCTTATATAAATATTCTTACGATAAAAAGATGAAAATAAGCCTCATAAAAAATGATAACAGACATTATTTTCAATTTTGGTATTTGTCTCAAAAAGTGATAGATCTAATCTAGGGTTAGGATTGTCCAAGAAGGGACCGAACGATAACAGTGTTGGCAGTCTCTTGGCACGTGTCCAATACACATCTAACAAGGTGTGTCTGAGAAGTGCTGATGTTCGTACGTGTCCGATACACCGTCACGGCACTTCGGAGAGGTGTACGTGGTTCATAGTGTATAGGTAATTAAGCATATGATCACCAACACAGAAATATACAACAGGCAAATCAAATTCAAATGAAAAAAAAAATGTATGAAAAACAACCAATACAAATATTTATTCAATTGTTGCACCGACACCTCTGAGTGAAGGCATGTCCTGGTGTCTGACACAACACCGACACTTGCGATCACATTGAATTATGTCATTTTCTCAATTTTATAGGTGTCGATGTGTCAGTGTCGTGTCCGGTGTCCGTGTGTGTGCTTCGTAGTAATCAAGATTTATGAAAGAAATTTACAAGTTTTGCCAAGGTCTTGGAACATATGCAATCACGAAAACTGAACTGACAGAAAGTAAACAATAAGAGGGCCTAAATTACAACCAGTTGTACCATCAAGCTAACAAGCTAGTTATATATCAACTTTCTTGTTTTCATGATTTCAAAATCAATAAAGATGAAAAGAAGAAAAAGAAGAAAGAGAGCAAGTTTTATTTTTCCAATCCAACACTTTTGCATGCACAAATGAAATAATGTAAATCATATCAGACAATCATGCTTTTGCTATTTCATAGTTCTATGAAATTTGACAACACAAGAATCTTCTTAAACTGTGACAGAGCCGTAATGATTTCATGCGACTACACCCCAATTTCACACAGAAATAATTTTGTAAGCGAGTTAACTCGATTATGATACCTAGAGTCTTAAACTCGTACAATTCCTAGTTAATTCAAGAGTTTAAGAACCATAATAACTAGGTATGTATACATGTCTAATGTTAATGATGGTAAGTTTGATAAATAAAAAGGATAATTTATAACTATCAATATCATTATTTTGTGCCACAACGAAATATTCCAGAAGACAGTATTTTTGTTTTGTTTTCAAGTAGCTAATGTATAGAAAGATTTAAAACGTGTATATACTCTGGCATGAGCAGTAACTACACAGTTATGATGGGTTTAATCTAATGACTAATATTCAAAGTGAGGTTGTTTAAAACACCAACAAAGACGACCAAGTCTTATCCCACTAGGCGGCGTCGGTTATATGGATCAAACGACGCCATAATACTCTATTATAAATCACATCTCTATCCAAACCATTGACCTCTAGGTTGTTCTTTATAGTTTCTTCTATATATTTTTTTTGGCCTTCCTCTGCTTCTAGTTATTGATTGAGCTACCCTCCATCTGATCTACTCTCCTAACTCAGAATCTATAGCCTAAAGGTCTCTACCACACTTGCTCAAACCACCTAAGTTGAGATTCAACCATCTTTTCCACAATAGATGTTACCCTAATTCTCTCTTAATGCTATCATTCCTAATCCTATCTCGTCCGGTATTTCCACACAACATTCTCAGTGTGGTCAAAGTTTGAAAATAAGGATCATTCATTATCACCAATGCCATTATTTTTTACCACAATGAAATGGTTCAAAATGCAGTATTTGCATTCTCTTTTCATATAGTTAATTGATAGAAAGACTTAAATGCAGATATTACATGATGCATCCATGCAATGCATTAGTGTATAATACTGTTCTCTGAAACTAAAGTGAATATTGCGCTTCTTTGTTACTACTCCCTCCGTCCCATAATAACTGAGCCATTTTCTAAAAATAAGTGTCCTAAAATAACTGAGTCATTTCCCTTTCCAAATATTAATTACTTTTTTCCCTTTATAACTCTAATTAATATTACTTTCATCATTCCCAATATTAATGCACCAATACTTAACAAGAACACTTAAAACCACTTTTCTCTCTCCTTTATTTATACATTTGTCTTAATATGTGTGAAATGAGCAAATGGCTTAGTTAATCCGGGACGGAGGGAGTATTGTTCCAATTGGCAAGAATTGAATCTTTCCTAGATCATCAACAAGAATAAATCTTTACATATCTTGTATGAGCAAGAGAATAAATATGATACAGAAACTTTCATGGTTAAAATCAAGTAAACACAGAACATATGTAACAGGGCATTAATGACTATAGCAGAAACAACTAGCATGTATGTGCGTGTAACTAGAAGTTTCTCCTTCTCAGGATCCCCAGTGCTGCAGAATTTTACAGCTAGAACAGAAACATCAATGGAATCTATTTGGGAAAAGGAAGTTTACTAACATGCAGAAGAATATTAAAGGATATATCTTATTAAGTTTACAGCATTTTTGTAAGTCTCGATTAAGATGATGAGAAATCGAATCAAGACATGTCACTGAGCTTAAACTAATATTCGACTATTTCTATTTAAAATTCATAGCAACACCACGAAAAAGCACATTCGCAGGCATAAAGAGATGAAGATATCCATACAACACAGGGGATAAAAAGCGATTACGTACATTAACATCAACAGTAAAAGAAGTCTTTTCACATTAGACAAGATTGTATACTACATAAATTAAACAACGTTATTATAGCCTATCATCAATCAAGTACTATGATAGACCATTTAAATCTACATCTCTATTCATAGTTTGAGCTAAAATCTACCTTGATCATCATGTACTTCTAATTATTTACCTACAATCTCAGGGTCGGCCAAGGGCAAGGCTAGTAAAGCCTTTGCTTTAGACCCCTAACCCAACCTGCTCCATCCCCGACACAGCCTGCTAATTTTATAGTGGTGCCTCCGTGTTGATACCTAACACAAATTGCACATATAACACCCCTTCCATCAATTGTATACTCTAAGGCCTCGCCTAGCTTTAGGCATGAACTTAACGTGCAGTGTGCCAGCGCTGTATAATCTAAAGCGATGCATTTGACTTGGGGGGCTACTTTTCACGCCCACATTTCTAAAAAAAACTCATGCTTCCAGAAGTTTGTACTTTGGAACTGCGCAAAATTTGTGTTTTTCTTTTCCAGATATCTGAAGTCATTTGGGGTGGGGAAAGTTTCTCCCTTTGACTTGTCTAGGGACTAAACCCCAATTTCCTGAATGTGTGAGATGTGTCACTATATTCGCTGAATGCATCGAAATTACAAAAGCCTCCCTATACGTGTCTTTTGTTAGTAACTTTATAGGTCAAATTGACTAACCGAATACACATTCAAAAAACAAAAGACACATTTGATGACCAATCTGACAAAAGAAAGATGTATTTAGGTATGTTTCTGCAGTTCTTAACCCAAAATAAAACAAAACAATCAAAGAATAATTCTAGTACTATTTCATAAGACAGCTTACAATTGATGAAGACAATGATTCAACTCTTTCGCTACTTTCCGACATTGCCAAACAACAGAAAGTGTTCTCCCCATAGCACACTCAGCATATTTCTTTGTGTAAAAATCGCACTCTTTAAGTGCTTTCACCTTCATTTTACTCCGTAAAGCTGCAAAATTGATCATAGCCCACCATTCCGATTTCACCATTAAACAATGTTTTGATCATAAATTTGAATGACATTCGAATAAAACACATCTCTTCTTCCAAAAAAAAAAACAATGAAAAATGAAAACTTTAGAATGAACATTTTATCTATGAAGCACCGACACAAACACCGAACACAGTTTTGACGTGGCGACATCAGTAGTAATTTAAAAAAATGACATAATTGAATGTAATGATCACATGTGTCAGAGTCAGACACTGTCACGCCTTCTATCAAAAGAGTCGGTGCTAAGGAGCATATTATTCAAATGAATAAGGGTATGTTTGGATTGACTTATCTGAGCTTATCTACTTTTTGGAAGAACATATGAAAACAGCTTGTAACATTGTTGATAAGCTGTTTTAGCTTATTCTCATAAGTTCTCCAAGATAGCTTATGAAATCAGCTTATGCGAAAACAATTTAACTTTATTTTATCTTTTCCTATAAAAATAGCTTATACATAAGTGCTTATCATGGTAAGTGCTTGTGCTATAAACTACGAAAAAAGATGTTTGTCCAAACAGGGCCTAAAACCCAATTGAATGAAAATGATGATAGCCCACCACATCAATTTCACTATGAAATAATTTGATCATAATTTGAAACCCATTTGTGGATTAATGTATATAAAAAATACCCATTTGAAATAAACCCATTTTTGTTCATAAAAATTGAAACTTTTTGATGAAGAAAAAGTGGGTTATGGTTTAGGGTTTAGTATTATTACTGTACCTTCTTCGACTTTCTTCTTCACGTGATTCTCGCGTGCTTCTTGAATGTAACCACCCATTTCAAGCTTTGAGGATTCAGAAGAACAACAACCTCAGTCGCAGGAGGTGAAAGGAAAAACAACCAAAATCCGAAGAATGAAAAACTTCTTTTTTGTGTTTTTAGGTAAAATGACAAGCTTCTTTGTTTTTCGTTTTACTGTTGTCTATAATAATTTTTTTATTGGGGTAATAACCATTTTAATTTATTTTGTTTCCTATGGATGAGATTCGAATTCCGGACATTGTACTAGTCGAGATGCCCGTGCTACAACACGGATAGCGCGGCTTCGCTGCACTATACGGTCGTGGCTCCGCCGCGTGTCGCGTCTCGGCTGCGTTTAGTATAGTGATTTTTTTTATCCATAGTGAAAATATGTAAAGTATTTAAAGCAAAATAATGTATATTTTGATCAGTAGTAATAAAAAATGACAAAATAGTTAATTTTAATATCAACAAATATATATTAAATTTTAGTATTGATTATATTAAAAAAGCTAATAAATAAAAATAATCATAGGTTTTATTTACTAATATGTTTTAGTGTCACTAGTGCAAATCAGGGATACAAAACCTTTTTTTTTAGAGATTTAAGACCTGTTTTTTTGCCGGGGTTATATCAACGGGTGTTGTAAGTTTGAGATAGGACACCTGTTTTTTATTAGGTATAATAACTACATATTATACCTGTTTTTTTTTCTTATAATCAGGTTTGATATGTGTATTTGCAACCCCACTTTTACACTAAAACAGGTGTAAAACTGTGCATATAACACCTTTTTTAATACAAAAAGAGGTGTGAAATATTGTAGCGGTAGGTTTTGAGTACATTAAAGATAACATTTAACACCATATTTTAACCAAAAATCGGTTTTAAAATTATATACGGTACCTTATTTTACCCAAAAACAGGTATGAAAAAAACTATACAACACTGAGTTTAATATTAAATAGGTGTTGAAAACTATCACACAACACCAATTTTGTATATAAACGGGTGTTGCAAACTATTGTACAAGTACCAATTGCAGGTTAAAATTTGTTGGTATTTACTTTTTAAATGTTGCTCGCTTTGGAAAAAGCTAGATCAAACAATAAAATTCTCAATTATATATAACAAATTAAATTATATTATATATATTGTATAAACAATGTAAACACCATAATGTTAACAAAAAAATAATTATTAAAAAACCAATGTAAATACAAAATTAACTAAAACTAAATTCTATTCTAAAAAAATAAAATAAAAAGTCATTTCATATAAAATCTCTGCTTTGATCTCTAACATTTATCTTCATTTTGTTGTTGTTGCTCTTTAACTATTTGCAAAAAGAATTGAGCCCAATGTTGTCTCATATCATCAAGGACATCTTTCTCTTATGGTGATGGATCATCATATATCTACAAGTTCAAACAAAAACATTAAACACGTGACATGTTTTTCATTAATCATACATATATAGTAAAATGTTTAAAATGCAATTACCTCGTCCAGTCTTTGAAAAATACATGTTTGAACAATGTCAAACATATTTTTCATAACATAATAACCACAAGCCCAATCATTGTCTTGTTGATGTGTCTACAAATGAATACAAAGAATCATATAATAATTGATCAATATGCATCTTAACTATTACTATAAAATGTCAATGAATTGAAGACAATGCACTTACGGTGATAGGTATAAATCTAGGCTTTTTGTTACGACCTTTCAAGGTATTATATCCTCTCATAGCCCTAATAGAATAATATTCATCAAAAATATAAATATGTTCAGTAAACACCTAATTCTAACAAACAATCAATTACAATCGCAACAAAACAGTAAAAAGAAATTTTACCTTTCAAGCACGCCCTTAAAAGTCTCGTTTGGCAAACTCCCCAACGAACAAAACCAATAAATTATATTATCATCTGGACAAATTACAAACAATTGCCAGTGTTTTCTGTAATTTCACAAACAAGAATCAGAAGCACAAACAAACAAAAGAAGAATAAACTGGAAATTTGACAATGTAATTAGTAATATAAACTTACCCATTAACACGTGGTCCTAAGTAACATTTTTTTGGTTGATTAACCAACATATTTTGTATGAATACTTGGATGGTATCATAGGCACCAGGTTTGCTGTTAAATGTCTTTAATGGATCAAAGAAACCAAATTGCTCGCTAGAGTCCTTGGAAATACACAAGCGATACAAATACCTAAATTATTTAAACAAATGTTAATTATAATTCATGCAATGCAAATACCTAAATTATTTAAACAAATGTTAATTATAATTCATACGTAGAAAATAAATTTATGAAGAAAATATACTTACGTGCACCACAAGGACAAGACGCGCATGGAAAGCCATTTGATACTAACCATAGCATTAAGGTCATCTACATCAACATAAAAGTATGGATTAATTTTGTCGTGATCCAATTCTATTTTCAAAGTTTCTTTCTTCTGTTTGATCATGTCTTCCGTGAAATTGACGATCTTCTTGATGAAATCTTCTTCATTTGTCATAAACATCTTGGAACAACTATCCTCGGTGCTAGTATCCAATGTAACGCTTTGAGAAACAATATTTTGTGCAGCATCACAATTGTTCATCCCCATGGACAACATCAACTGTAAAAGTAGGCGAAGAAATGGAAAGAATAGTTCGTTGTCATATTGAATATCTTAGCATGTGCACACAAGAGGGACTATGTTAGAAATAATTAAATAAACTAGTACGTACAAGATTATAGAAATTTGACTTGAAGTTATTCTTCCTCATTAATCAAGTATAAGATTGGACCAAAGAAAAAGTAATTGTAGACACCATTCAAAATCATGCAGCACTGTTTTGATTCTTTTGCTTAATGTATCAGAATTCATTTCTTTAGGAGTTAAGTATAGTTGTAGTAGTTTTTCTATGAAGTGGTTTGCATATGGAAGTAAACCTCAAATACATCAGTCTTATCGAAACACCCTTTCTAACATCTTGAAGAACGTAAAATTTCAACTTATAATTATCACAGAGGCTACTACAAACACAATAAAGGGTCATCTTGAGGTAAATATATGTTAAGGATTTTGAGACTTTTGCAATGCACTGCAGAACTTACCACTACTGTACTACTATCAAAGACTAATCTTCATTGATTAATTTTTTAAAAAAACATATAGTCTGTGAAAACAATTGCAGCTTGTTAAACTTTCTAAAGTGTTGTAGAAGTAAACCTTCAATGACCCGTCACAATTTTCTATGTTGAAAAATTACTGACAACACAAACATAATCTACAAAACCAAAACTACAAAGCTAATGAAAATTACCCAAAAATATAATCTACAAACAAACAAACCTCATAATGAAAATTAGTTAATAAAAATGTACCTCCTTCATCCCAGTTAGTTGTTGTGAAAAATTCATTTCAATTTCTCTTTGGAACTTTTCCATCTCCTCCTGTTGGACCTTTTTCATCTCCTTCAATTTGTTTTCAAACTCATTTTCAACCTTCTCTCGGATTTTATTTTCCATATTTTGCTCCATATGTTTGCTCACTGCCACCAGGTCATCCATAGAGATACGTTGTGAGGTGGATCTTGTAGATTTACCATAGTATTCCTTAAATCCCATGTACCAACCAGCAGTGCGTACACGACCCGGGCGCTCTTGTGTTCCAATTGCTTTAGTCAAGATATCTTCACGTCCTTGGGGAACATAAGTACCTTGCGTGCTTTGTTCAACTAACTCCCCCTATAACATATACATACAGAATGTGAAGCAATGCATAAATTAGAAAACAAGCACATTTAACAAAACAAATATTTACTTACAATCTTAGAAGCCACTATTTTTGTTTCCTCAGATGTATAATCACCTGATGGCTTCGTTCTGGCCTTCAGCCATACTTCGTATCGTGGTAGTGTGGGAAGATCAATCAAACTTGAGTCTTCTTCAAGCATTTGTTTCATCCTCTCTTCCATTAGATTGGCTTTAAGCTTATCGTAACCACCACGGGACAGTCTGTGGGGGTGGACATTTTTTGATGCATTTTTCTTGCCCCTTTCCCTTTTCTCCTGTAAAAATAGAACGCAATAAAATAAAATTCAATAGAGAAAATCAAATCAGCTAAGTCATAGAAAAATCTATTATTTCAACAAACCAGAAATTCTGTTGTAGTTCGACTCTTAACAAACTTATTCCACTGATCCTCAGAGATATATTTGTATTTAAGAATTGGCGTTGAGTTTCCATCTTTATCACCATTTCCAAATACATAAGTGTCAGTGAGGTCTGCCTTAAAATGCTTCCAACGATCCCCCATATGAACTAACCATTTCTTTTTAAATTTGTCATCATTTGGATTAGTAGGAGTAGGACAAGTGAACCTTTCCTGCAAAAAAAGGGGAGGTTTTAGTAACTATGTATGGCTATTAAGGTGAATAATAACTGACAAAGAATTGTGTTAAGAGTAATTACTGTAATATCTTGCCAAAGCTTATCTTTCACTTCTTTGTGTACTGCTTTCCAATTCTCATTATTAATATCAACCTTGCTACGAGCAAGGTAAGACACGTAACTAATGAGTTGTGGAGCATATTCACCTCTGGGTGCAAATGTAACTTCATCAAAATCAACCTCGAATCTCTTGCCAGCTTCTAGACTGGTAATGAAACGTGTCATGGTCGTGGCACCTCTAGTCCTTTTCTTTGGTGGAGAGGAGTCTGATGAATCAGTCATGATGCTTTTTTAGACAAAAATAATGTATCGGTTAGCTTCGCAATAACGATAACAAATAAACACCAACACAAACTAACAAAAATATAGCAATATATAAAAAGTTAACAAGTATAAACCTATAAGAAGTTTTTTTTCGTTCTCATTTATTGTCCTCTAATATCCCTTCATGATGATCATAACGAGTGGCATATACATCGTCTACTTCATTATCATTAGTGAAAGAAGGTCTTTGTGTTGAAAAAGAAGTGTCATCTATATCTAGAGTTGAATCATCATTTTCATCACTCGGATGCATGTTTCTTCTTTGGAGGACAACTGACCATTGATTGTTAGAGGGATCCTTGACATAAAATACTTGTGTTGCGTGTGCTGCCATAATAAAAGGTTCATCCCTATGACCTACCTTATCAAGGTCCACCAATGTATATCCGAATTCATTAGTTTGTACACCATTGTTACTATTAACCCACTTACATTTAAAAACAGGCACTTTAAACTTGGAATAATCTAGCTCCCAAATCTCCTCAATGACACCAAAATAAGCTATGGATGCAAGAACAGGGTTTTTGTCCTTTGAACTAGAGAAGTGCATTGCAGAAGCCATGATCATGACCCCACTGTTTTGCATGGTACTCTTGTCATCCTGTGACTTTGTACAAAAGGAAAATTTATTTATATCGTACCTACTCCAACACAAGACATTATAGTTAGGCTCATTTGCTAACCATTTTAATGTTTCAGAAGTTGTATCATCATTCAGAACCTTTGTTTTAAACCAGTCTATGAATGTCTTGTTATGTTCTTTCAACACTGATTTTTCATTCATTCGAGGATATTTGGACTTGACAATGGTTTTATGTGCAGACAAGTATGGCTCAACCTCAGTTGTGTTATTTAATATATACAAATGTGCTTGAAACACTTGTGCATGAGCCATGTGTTTAACCTTTAGACGTGTACCCTTACCATCATACCTTTCCTCATGACGTGACTTAGGAAGCCCTACAGGTTTTGCATCTGACACATAGTATGTAGAAAATTCAATTGCTTCTTTTGTGATGTACCTTTCGACAATAGATGCTTCTGGACGATATAGATTCTTCACATAACCTTTCAAGATCTTCATGTATCGTTCGAAAGGGTACATCCACCTTAAATAAACAAGACCGCACATTCTAATCTCTCTCACTAGATGGACTATTAAATGAACCATTATGTCGAAAAACGAGGGTGGAAAGAACATCTCTAACTGACACAAGATTAAACTAGACTCGTTTTCCAACTCATCTAATTTATTAGGGTCAATCACTTTACTACATATGTTATTGAAGAATAAGCACAATCTAATTAGGGCATGTCGAAGATTTTTTGGCAAGATTCCACGAATAGCAACGGCTAGTAGTTGTTGCATCAATACGTGGAAATCATGAGATTTTAATCCAACTAGCTTGAGATCTTTCATTGACACAAGACTCTTAACATTTGACGAGTATCCCTGTGGCACTTTAACACCTAGTAGACACTCGCAAAAACTTATTTTCTCTTCTTTAGACAATGTATGACATGCAGGTGGCAAGTACATCTTGTTACCTCTTATTTCTGGAGCTAATTGTCCTCTTATTTTCATTTCAACAAGATCTAAACGAGAATTCAAACCATCTTTTGTCTTGCCCGGAATGTTGAGAAGTGTTCCAATTATACTATCACACACATTTTTCTCCAAATGCATGACATCAATACAATGTCTTACATCAAGACTTGACCAATATGGAAGATCAAAGTACATTGACCTCTTCTTCCATATTTTATTTTCATTAGAATGCTTTTCTTTCTTTCCAAAACTAACATTTATGTCATTTGCCCGTTGATAGACTTCTTCCCCGGTTAAGGCCTTCAGAGCAACTTTGTTCTCTTTACATCCATTAAAAGCCTTTTTCAACCGCCGATATGGGTGATAACGTTTAAGAAATCTCCGGTGTCCAAGATAAACAGTCTTCCTTCCATGTTTCAATTGATGGTAGCATGTGTCTTTTTCACATATAGGACATGCTTTATGCCCCTTAACGCTATAACCAGACAAGTTCCCATAAGCTGGAAAATCATTGATTGTGCAAAATAACATGGCGCGCAATTTGAAATTTTCTTGTGAATACCCGTCGAATACATCAATGCCTTCCACCCATAAACTTCTTAAGTCTTCAATCAAGGGACTTAGATAAACATCTATGTCATTTCCCGGTTGTTTTGGTCCATAAATCATCATTGATAACATAAGATATTTGCGCTTCATGCACAACCAAGGGGATAAATTGTAAATAACCAAGACAACAGGCCATGAACTATGGATACTACTTAAACTACCATAAGGATTCATTCCATCTGTAGAAAGTCCAAGCCTAAGGTTTCTTGGCTTATCACCAAAATTTGGAAACAAAGAATCGACTTTTTTCCATTGCAAAGAATCAGCAGGATGACGAAGTTTTCCATCATCTTTTCTCTCTTTTGAATGCCATCTAATATTCTTTGCATCAGTTGCATTAGCAAACAATCGCTTAAACCTTGGAATAATTGGAAGATACCATAACACCTTGGCAGGAGGACCCTTTATGCTAACATCAGAACCCTCATCATCTCTCTTCTTCTTATAACGTGATATCATACACTTGGGACACTTGTCTTTCTCTTCATTATCTTTCCAGTACAATATGCAATCATTGGGGCATGCATGTATTTTCTTATACTCAATACCCATCGGACATAATATCTTTTTTGCCGCATACGTGCGGTCCGGTAATGTGTTTTCTCCTGGAAGCATCTCCTTCAACAACTCAAGCAATTCTGTAAAACTCTTATCAGTCCAACCATGTATCGCCTTCAAATTGAACAATCTCAACACAGCTGACAATCGTGTGAATTTTTTACAACTAAAATACAAAGGTTCTTCGTTGTCACTGCGCAGAGTATCATACACATGTGCTTCAAAAGAGTCTTGTCTAATATCACGAATCATTTCCTCTAGACGATCACCCATATCAAGCTCCTTTCGTTGGGGGGGCTTTGGCGCATCTACCAATTCACCGTGCCATGTCCATGTTGTATAATTTTGGCAAATCCCATAAACTCCTAGGTGTTCGCGTACGACCTCTGCTTCTAGAGGTGCGATATTGAAACACTTAACGCAAGGACAACGAAATCTTCCATTACTATTAGGAAGCTTAGTTTCGGCAAATTTAAGAAACTCCGACACTCCATTTTTATACTCAATACTGACACGATTTTTTTGCATCCAACTACGATCCATAGTTAGGTTCTGATAAGAAAAAAACACACGCTAAACCTTGAAATCCAAGTAGATGTATACTAGTTTTTTTTATTTTTCCAAAAGTAACATTAAAAACGCATTCTAGATTACTCGGTGTTCTTACCGAATGAAGTTCACAATAAATGCACAGAGTGTCACTATTTGGTGAGATCCTATGAATTTTATTTAATTAACTAGGAAAAATAAGGGTTTTACATGCTAGCATTGCTCATTAACAGATTATGTTTTCTAATTCAGATGAAACAAACAAACAACATCAATAGTATATAGTTAAAAAAAAAAAATCTAACATTTAGTTTAATCAACTGAAACTCAAAATCATCCAACACAAAGAGCCCAAGTTTAAATTATTTCAACCACAACAAAAAACAAATAAAAATTCAAGTGAAGCTAAAATCAATATAATGTTATAGAAAACTTACAAGTTTGAGTTTCACGCTCTAAAGAAAATCTAGGATCGAAGATGTTCCGAATAGAAGGAATCGAGTCACTTGTAGTATCCTTAGGTTGTGAACAGAGAAGGAATTCACCACGCACAAAAAATGAGTGGTGAGCAGAGGCTGTAAACGGCTGAGATTGTGAACAAGAAGTGAACTCTGAAGGTGGGAAAAACACAAGAAGGGGGGGGGGTTGAATTGTGTTTTCAAAAACGTTTCTTTCTTACGAAAAATAGCACTGTTCTCAGGATTCAGAGTCTGATGGAGTTCAGACTCTAATCAGAGTTCAGAGTCTCAGCAGCGGAATAAAGATCAGATGCAAGAAAGAAAGAAGACACAAACAATTTTATACAGGTTCCTTCCACAAACCGGAAGTAGTCCTGTCCCCCTTGCACTTCCAAGGAGAGTTTCACTAAAATGTAATATCAAATTACAAGTTGCTCAAACACACAAGTAAGAGACTTCCTTTGCTCAATCACACAAGAATGAGACTTCAGATGCTCAAGCACACAAGCAAGAGACTTTAAGACAATTACAGAGAATTGAAAAGAGTTTTGAATACTTGATATACTATCAGAGGTATTCACAAATCAAAACGAAACAGAACAGACTCTGTTTTCTTAAAGACTTAGAAATTCTAAAATGTGATCTTTTGTAAGAATTATCTAAGTTGTTGATGAGCAGATTTTGCGACTTAGAATATGAGATAAGAATTCAATTCGCGTGTATATCGTTCTGATATATGTGTAACAATTCTTCAAGTCTTCAGCTCTATTTATAGAGGTTTTGAGAGACGTTGGAGAACAGCCAGCTCATCAACTTTTCTTTACCGAAGCTGATTTGACACCCTTGATCCTTTGCTTGATTTGAGGCTTGTACAATGAAATCAAATTCAAATCCATTCCCTCAAATAAGGAAAAGTTTCTGCTACAGTTACTGTTATTCTTGTCGTGTATAGAAGACACTGTGCAGAGTTGGTGATTGCAGGGACAAACGTAGGCATAGTGGTTGTACTTTTCGTACACTGTACTTTGTCAATGCTTCTTGGTGTCTGAAGAATCTTTGCTTCTGGATACCATTTGCTTCTGATGAGTCTGCCTCTGATGAACTTGCTTCTGATGACTTCATCTTCAGAAGCTCTTTCTTCAGACGCACTCTGACTCTGAATTTCCAGGAGCTCTTTTAGTCAGATATTCTTCAAGCTTCAGTTTAAGATTTCCTTTGCTCTTTAAATTTATTCAAACAGAACCTCTTGTAAATAAATCTTTGATTAATGGTCCTGCACACTTGAATAAATGTTTAGCAAATCCAATTGATAATTTTTAATACCTTGTTATCATCAAAACTTAAGTGGTATACTTGTGAAACACCCTTTGTTCCAACAATCTCCCCCTTTTTGATGATGACAAACATAAGTATTTAAAAAGATCAATTGTTGTTAACTTAATTAACAAGTTGACTCTTTAAGGATTCTGAGTTTTGTAAGCTCAGACTCCCCCTGAGTCTGATATTCTTTAAGGTGAGGTTTGTAAGCTCCCCCTAAGTCCTATCCAGGTTAATTAAGTTCATTTTTACGCTTAATACCAATATCATAGAATGTAGATGAGTTAAAATTGGGTTCTCAAATAAAATTTGTTAAGATAAATTTTATTTCATTCTTGGGCTCAGCTTCTGTTAAATACTTTTCTATTACTCCCCCTTTTGTCATCTATTAAAAAGGTAAAACAAACAGTAAAAAAAAATGTATAAAACAAAAGTGAAGAAATAGAAACTTTTATATAAGAATGATCAGGAAAGTACAGAGTGTCAAAACATAGAAAGCAGACAATTAAGACACATAACAAAGAAAACAAAAACAAGGTGTGCAGCTAAGGGTTTGGTTGGGGTTGATGCTGTTGCTGTTGCTGTTGAACAAGAGCCATCAGACGCTGGATGTCTTCAGACTGCTTCCTAACAGTTTCTTCCAGAGCCAGTTGTCTCTGAAGAAGTTGATCTTCCCTAGCCTTGGCTTCTTCTTGCTGCTTCAGCACCTTTTGCTTCAGCATCTTGAAGACCTTGGTGTCTCTTGTTACGTAGTCAGATTCAGCATAGAACGGGGCATTAGCCAAAAACAGAGGCTTGGTCTGGAGTTGAGAAGAGGAGTGGGATTCTCGCAAGCGTCGTTCCATGGCGCGAGCTTGAATATCACAACACTTCTGGGCAACACCATCAAAGAAGTTCAATGCCCTATTCGTAAGATTACACCAGCTTTCTTGATAGATGAATGGTAGAAATGGAGTGTTTCGAAGAAGCACCAAACTCTGCATTTCATCATTCAGAGCCACCAGACGTTCATCCAGGTATTCAGAATCCAAAATGTTGATGGGAGGTTGGTCAGACATATGGATTGGAGAGGAGGGTGAAGATTGGTCAGAGTTAGAGGGTGAAGACGAGTGGTTTGGTGGTGGTTCAGAATGTGAAGCAGACACAGTGGGTTCAGATTCTGTCACTGGGACAGACTCTGTAGCCACAGTTTCCATTTCAGATTCTGGAATGGTTTCATTTGGAGGTTGGTTTACGGTTGTTGGTTGTTGTTGTTGGTATTCAGGAAGTTCTCCTGAATAATGTTTTTCAAGATTGGAGAGGTCATCCTGTTCTGAGATTGTGTTTTGTGGTGAATGGGGTGGTTGTTGTTTGTTTGTTGATGGATTGTCAGTTACCACTTGTTCTTCAGCAGCAGCTGTTAAATCAACAACTTGTGGACTGACTGGGTTTGTGGTTGAAGAGGGTGGAATAGAGGTATCAGGAGCAAGCATATTTAAAGGTTGGATAACAGGTGGTTGGAAGGGATGATTGGCAGGTAGTTTATTACAGATGCCTATCCTCCTTTCACCTAACTCACCTATTGTCTTATAAACATCGTCTGACACTTCTTTGTAGGGAGTGGGTTTAGAAGAAGGTTTGGATTTTGTAGTGGTAGTTTTGGTTTTGAGGGTTCTTTTGGCCTTGGGTACAGGCATGGATATTTTGAATTTCTGACTTAGAGGTGCATTGTCTAAGTCAGAGTCTGTAGAAGATGAAGTGAAGGTAGAGGGTGCAGGAATTGGATTCTGAGTTACCTTAGATGTCTTGGGAACGTCTGAGGCAGCAGCCTCTGAAGCAGCAGCTTCTGATGTAATCCCAGTGACTGATTTGTCCGGGAGAGAAACACTCGTCCGGATTACTGGTGAAGACCCAGCAGCTACTGAAGCAATCTCTTGAGGAACAGCATCTGAGGTAACAGCTTCAGAAGTCTTTTGCAGAACCTGCTGAGCTCCCTTCACAGCACTCTCTTCCAGCTTCTTGGCCAAATTCTGAGCCTCAATAACCTTCTCAATGAGATGTTGATCTTCATCATGATCAATGCCCATAGCTTCCAGAGTCTTGTCTCTATCAATCCGGTATTGGGCTTTTAACCTTTTCTTCTCATTTTTAAGGTTCTGATAGTGCTCTTCAGTCCTCTTCTGTTGTTCAGGAGTGGGTTCAAACATAGGCATCACAATCTCCCCAGTTGCTAGCCTTTTGAGTGGTCTTACAGTCTCAACAAAGCCAGCTTCTTTTTCTTCCTGGGCTTGTTGAAATCTTTCCTCAATGTTTGAATCAGCCTTTCCTCTTTTCCTCTTTGGAGTAGTCACAGTTCCAAAGGTAGTTGCTTGAGTATTAGCAGCCTTCTGCTTTCTGGCCACAGCAACTTCAGATTTCCTCTGGGCTTCTCCAGATTCCTTAGCAAAAGCTGCTAAATAAGCAGATAATGCTTCAGGATTGTTCTCTTTAAGAACAGAGGGAAAATTTCTGATGAGAGGAAGAGGGGCTTCAGACTCCTTCAAGTCCTTTGGGTCAGTCAGGATTGATGTAATGGCCTTCATGTTGTAGAGGGATGTGCCATTTATCATCCTTCCAGTAGAGACCCCCAGCACTCTGTCTGACGCCAGATTGAACGTCTCCAGAGTTCTCAGAACTCCTCCTTGGTAGAAGATTTCAGAGAGAAGTCTTCCACAAGGGATTTGTTTCCTCTTTCCTTTATAGGCTTCCTTGACAGCCCAGCATAAATGGTGCATGATATATTTTGGAAGATTTATTGGTTGACATGCAGCCAAGAAATACAGCACCAGTTTATGATCAGAGTTAGGTTGATCAGCACCTCCTCCCTTCTGGAAGAAGCACTCATTCAAAATCTTCAGAAGCACCCTGTGCTCTATATCCATTTCAACCAACCTGGTTGCAGGGTTTCCTTTCAGCAGCAGTTTTGTAAAGCTGCCCAGCATAGCGTCTTTGCTGCTGATGTTCCACTGAAACCTTCCTTCCATAGGCATCCTGCATGCCTGAGCAATCACTTCTTCAGTGATAGATACAGGGATACCCATCACTACAGACTTGATTTCCAGACCATGAAAAGGTTCAAGACCCATTTCTTTTCTTGTCTTTCCTCTCAGTGAAGGGTTTCTGGACACAGCTTCCTTTTCTTGAGCCTTGGCTGACTCAACATCAAAAACTTCAGCTCTAACCCAGAATTCCTTTACCAGATTTACATAAGTTGGACCATTCAACATCTGAAAATACCCATCCATCTTCTGAGCAGAGATAAACGCTTCCATATTAACCTTGTTTCTTTCCAAAGAAGCGAAATCCACCGGTGATTCGATTTGAACAACCAACGAATCCATTGGAAGAGGAACGGTTACAGGTTTAATGGAGATGTTTGATTTAGAACTTGAACCGCTTGCTGACGAAGCCATTTGGAGAAGATGAAGTTTGGGGGTTTTGGGTTTCTAAGTTTGAGAGAAGAGAGAAATTGATTTTCGATTGAAACTGCTTAAGACTTAAAAGTGTAGGAAAGTGAGTGAGTAGTGTGTGTTTGGTATTTATAGTGATTTGAAAAAAAATTAACTCTTCACATTTCAGAAGTAATAGCCAAACATGCGTATTAATGACTTGAGGGGCGCGAAAAATATTGAGAAAGAAAAACCATCATTGCCCTTAAAAAAAAGCGTTGTTTCCCAATGCAGATAGACGAGTCAGAAGCCTACACAAATTAACTTTAACCTTTCCCCTTCCCAGTACTTTCAGAGTCACAAAAAAGATTCCTTTTCTGGGTCTGATAATTTTCTCAGAGGCTGAGTCTTTTCAGATTCTAGAGAGTCTGAAACTTATTCAACGTCTGATATTTTTCAGAGACTGATTTTTTCATTCAGAGTCAGACATTATTCAGAGACAAAATGCATGTTCAAATTTTTCTTTATAAAATCAAATCTTTCAACGGTTAAAGGTTTTGTAAAGATATCAGCCCACTGATGATCAGTATCAATAAATTGAATATCTAATATCCCCTTTTGAACATAGTCTCTGATAAAATGATGTTTGATTTCAATGTGTTTGGCTCTTGAATGAAGAATAGGATTTTTAGATAGACAAATAGCAGCAGTATTGTCACAATAAATTGGGATACAGTTTTCAGTTATTTGGTAGTCTTCTAACTGATGTTTCATCCAAAGCAGTTGTGTGCAACAACTAGCAGCTGAGATGTATTCTGCTTCTGCTGTTGACAAAGCAATAGTTGCTTGTCTCTTGCTGGCCCAGGATATCAGATTCTCACCAAGAAACTGACAGTTTCCACTGGTTGATTTTCTTTCAATCCTGTCACCAGCATAGTCAGCATCACAGAATCCAACTAGCTTATAATCTGAAGATTTCTTGTAAAGAAGTCCAAGATTAGTTGTTCCTTTCAGATATCTAAAGATTCTTTTAACCGCAGTTAAATGTGATTCTCTAGGATCTGATTGAAATCTTGCACACAGACAGACACTGAACAAAATATCAGGTCTAGATGCAGTGAGATACAACAGAGAACCAATCATACCTCGATACAGCTTTTGATCAACTTTGGTTCCTTGATCTTCTTTGTTCAGAGTGCAGGTAGGATGCATTGGAGTGTTCATTTCCTTGCAGTCTTCAAGTTTAAATTTTTTCAGAAGGTCTCTGGTATACTTGGACTGATGAACATACACTCCTTCTTTGCACTGATTGATCTGAATTCCTAGAAAGAACTTCAGTTCTCCCATCATGCTCATTTCAAATTCTTCCTGCATCATCTTAGAAAATTCCTTGCAAAGAGATCTATTAGTTGAACCAAAAATAATATCATCAACATAAATTTGTACAATCAGAATGTCTTTCTCAAGTGTCTTCTTGAAGAGTGTTGTATCAACCTGACCTCTTTTAAAATCATTTTTAAGCAAGAAACTACTCAGTCTGTCATACCAAGCTCTGGGAGCTTGTTTCAGACCATAGAGAGATTTCTTTAGCTTATAAACGTAGTCAGGATGTTTTAAATCCTCAAAACCAGGTGGTTGTTTTACAAACACTTCTTCAGATATGACTCCATTGAGAAATGCGCTTTTAACGTCCATTTGATACAAAGTTATGTTGTGATTTACTGCGTAGGAAAGAAGTAACCTGATTGCTTCCAATCTTGCAACTGGAGCAAACGTTTCAGTGTAATCAATGCCTTCTTGTTGACTGTATCCTTGAGCAACAAGTCTGGCTTTGTTTCGGATTACTTCTCCCTGTTCATCCAGCTTGTTCCTAAACACCCATTTGGTTCCAATAATGTTTTTGTGTTCAGGCTTAGATACAAGATCCCATACGTCATTTCTTTTAAATTGATTGAGCTCATCTTGCATTGCTAAGATCCATCCATCATCAGCTAGTGCTTCATCAACTGTAGTAGGTTCCATCATGGATAGCAGACCCAGGGCAGACTCTTCAGGTCTGAAATGTGATCTAGTTCTTCTGGGGCTTTCTTTGCTACCAATGATCTGATCCTCAGGATGAGAAGACTTGTATTTGAATGAATTTTTGGATTGGATAACTTGCTGTGAATCATCTTGATTTTCTTCAGAAGCTTCAGCAATAGGGACATCAGGAGCAGTCACAGCTTCTGAAGTTTCATGTGCCTCTGAAGTTTGATCAGGTTCTGAACAATCATCAGACTCTTCTGATCCTGCATTATTTTCACTTTGCTCTGGAATTTGACTTCCAGGCTCTTTGTCATCAAACTTGACATGTATAGACTCTTCAACACAAAGTGTTTCCAAGTTATACAGTCTGTATGCCTTAGATCTCTCAGAGTAACCTAGAAAGATTCCCTTTTGAGCTTTGGCATCAAATTTCTTCAGATAGACTTTATTGTTCAAAGTGTAACAAGTACATCCAAACTGATGAAAATAAGAAATGTTGGGTTTCCTACCTTTAAAGAGTTCATATGCTGTTTTGTTCAGAATGGGTCTGATGTAGATCCGGTTCTGAACATAACATGCTGTGTTTACTGCTTCTGCCCAAAAATGTTTTGCCAGATTGTTTTCATGAATCATGGTTCTTGCCATTTCTTGAAGAGTCCTATTCTTTCTCTCTACAACTCCATTTTGTTGTGGAGTTCTAGGAGAAGAGAATTCATGGACAATTCCAAATTTTTCACAAAAAATTTCAAATGGCTCATTTTCAAATTCTCCCCCATGATCACTTCTGACTTTTAGAATTTTAAGTTCTTTTTCAGATTGGACTTGAATACAGAATTTTGTGAACACATCATATGAATCATCTTTAGATTTGAGAAACTTAACCCAACTCCATCTACTGTAATCATCAACAATCACCAATCCATATTTACTTCCATATATGGATGCAGTACTGACTGGTCCAAATAAATCAATATGGAGTAGTTCTAAGGGTCTGGAGGTAGAAACAATGTCTTTAGATTTGAAAGAAGTTTTAACAATTTTTCCCTTCTGACATGCACCACAAAGTGCACCTGAATGATAATCAATGTCTGGTAGCCCTTTCACAAGTTGTAACTTGCTAAGCTTGGAGATTAATCTCCAATTAGCATGTCCCAACCTTCTGTGCCACAGCCATTTCTTATCACTCACTGACAGAAGGCAAAATACCTTCTGATCAGTCAGTTCTGAAAAATTTATCTTATAGACATTGTTCTTTCTCTTTCCCTTAAACACTACAGATTGGTCATCAGTGTTGATTACTGTGCAGTTGTTCTTATTAAACAAGACGTCATAACCATTATCACAAAATTGACTTTTGCTAAGTAGGTTATGCCTTAGTCCATCTACAAACCACACATTATTGATTGAGACTGAGGAATTACCAATTGTTCCAGTACCAATGATTTTGCCAGTTTGGTTTCCTCCAAATCCCACAGTTCCTCCCTCTTTCATGGTCAGGGTTAGGAACATAGACCTTTCTCCCGTCATATGTCGCGAGCAGCCACTGTCCAGATACCAGGACTTCTGCTTTGTATTTCCTTTTAGACATATCTGCAGCATCAACAATTTGTGTCTTAGGTACCCATACTTTCATGGGTCCTCTTGGGTTAGTCCTAGAAGTTCTAAATCTCTTTTGTGTATTCTGTCTGAATTTTTCTTTGCCAATCTTCCTCCAGACTTTGGGTTCAGAACCTTTAGTCTCAGAATGTGACTTAGTAAAAATAGCTTCTTTTCTCTGAAATCTAGGCTTTTGAGTTTCAGACTCTGTTTTCTTCAGAACCTGTTTGATGGGTTCTGATCTTTTCAGAATCTGTAACGTTGGAGCTTTTGATTTAGAGTCATTCATGACCTTTGTCTTATAACTCTTAGGTTTTGACTTAGTCAATTCCTCTGAATTTGAAGACTTAGATTTTGAATGAGAAGCCTTTTCAGATTCAGACACAAAATGAGTTTTCAGACCTTCTTTGATGTTATCAGAACAAGGTTTTAGGATTACTTCACTAGAGTTACCTCCTGTGAAACCAATTCCCTTTTTGTTGTTCTGATTGATGCTATAAATCATGGATGCAACTTTGGTTCTATCAATTCCTGTGTTAATAAACTCCTGAAGAGCAGCATCCTGCTCAGTCATGATTTTATTATCACCCTTCTTTGTCATTGTTTTCAAGTTATAATTTTCTTGTTTTAAAGCTTCCATTTCCGTCTTAGTTGATTCATGGAGTTTCAGCAGCTTATTGTATCGTTGCTTAACTCTCCTCAACTCAGTGGATTGGTTTTCATAATGACAAAGAAGTTCTTTGAGAGACTCAATTAGTTCAGATCTGGTGAGTTTAGAATATACCTCAGTTTCAGTTTCAGAATCTGTACTTGACTCAGCATCAGATGACTCTTCTTTGTTATCAGCAGTAGCTACCAAAGCCAGAGCTATTTTAGCTTCATCTTCAGCATCATCTTTGTCAGACTCAGACTCATTATCCAGATCCTCCCAAGTTGCCATCAAGCTCTTCTTGAATTGCTTCTTGAATTTGTTAGATTTGAAGAACGCTTTCTTAGATTTTTCTTTGGATTTCTCTTTCTGCAAGTCTGGACATTCAGCAATGAAGTGTCCAACCTTTTTACAGTTGAAGCAACCTTTCTGATCTTCCTTTCTTGAACTTTTGTGATTACTTCCTTTGTTCATAAACTTCTTGTTCTTCTTGGCAAGGTATTGTAGTCTGTTGGTGAGCATAGCCATCTCTTGAACAATCTCAGAGTCTTCATCAGAATCTTCAGATGTAGATTCTTCTTCAGACTCCAAAGCCTTCAGAGCCTTACTTGACTTGCCTCTGGACTTTAGTGCGATGGACTTGGACTTCTTGACAGGTTCTTGCTCATTAAGACCTATTTCATGACATTTCAAGGAGCTTATGAGATCCTCAACACTCAAGGTGTTTAAATCTTTAGCTTCCTCAATGGCTGTCACTTTTGGTCTCCACTTTGCAGGTAAACTTCTCAGAATCTTGTTCACATGATCAGACGTTACGTAGCTTTTCTTCAGAATTTGAAGTCCAGAAACAAGAGTCTGAAACCTTGAGTACATGGTCTCAATGTTTTCATCCTCCTTCATTCTGAACAACTCATACTGATGAACAAGCATAGTAGCCTTGGCTTCTCTGACTTTCTTGTTACCCTCATAAAGTGAGCACAATGAGGTGAACATAGCCTTTGCTGTTGATTTGTCACTCATCTTTAAGTACTCTTTATGAGGCAAGGCAGCCACAAGAATGCCTCTGATCGTATGATGTTTCTTATAAAGCTTTTTCTGCTCAGGAGTGTGAGCTTTCCTATCAAGAGCAGCTCCTTCTTCATCTAGCCTCAGATCACCAACACCATCTTCAAGAACATCCCACAACTCTTCATCCATTCCCATGATGTGACTATACATCTTGGTTTTCCACCAAGAAAACATTTCAGGATCACCATTAAACATAGGAGGTTTGTTGTGATTTGAAGATCTTTCACTTTTGTTGATATTGCTGTAGTCATACTGCACAGCAGCTCCAGAACCAAAACCAGAACCAGATGCAGATGCAGAAGCTTCATCCCCAGACATGTTTTTCACCGATCGTTTACTGTAACACGGTTAAGTGCTAACTACAGAGCCGAAGCTCTGATACCAACTGAAGGTGGGAAAAACACAAGAAGGGGGGGGGTTGAATTGTGTTTTCAAAAACGTTTCTTTCTTACGAAAAATAGCACTGTTCTCAGGATTCAGAGTCTGATGGAGTTCAGACTCTAATCAGAGTTCAGAGTCTCAGCAGCGGAATAAAGATCAGATGCAAGAAAGAAAGAAGACACAAACAATTTTATACAGGTTCCTTCCACAAACCGGAAGTAGTCCTGTCCCCCTTGCACTTCCAAGGAGAGTTTCACTAAAATGTAATATCAAATTACAAGTTGCTCAAACACACAAGTAAGAGACTTCCTTTGCTCAATCACACAAGAATGAGACTTCAGATGCTCAAGCACACAAGCAAGAGACTTTAAGACAATTACAGAGAATTGAAAAGAGTTTTGAATACTTGATATACTATCAGAGGTATTCACAAATCAAAACGAAACAGAACAGACTCTGTTTTCTTAAAGACTTAGAAATTCTAAAATGTGATCTTTTGTAAGAATTATCTAAGTTGTTGATGAGCAGATTTTGCGACTTAGAATATGAGATAAGAATTCAATTCGCGTGTATATCGTTCTGATATATGTGTAACAATTCTTCAAGTCTTCAGCTCTATTTATAGAGGTTTTGAGAGACGTTGGAGAACAGCCAGCTCATCAACTTTTCTTTACCGAAGCTGATTTGACACCCTTGATCCTTTGCTTGATTTGAGGCTTGTACAATGAAATCAAATTCAAATCCATTCCCTCAAATAAGGAAAAGTTTCTGCTACAGTTACTGTTATTCTTGTCGTGTATAGAAGACACTGTGCAGAGTTGGTGATTGCAGGGACAAACGTAGGCATAGTGGTTGTACTTTTCGTACACTGTACTTTGTCAATGCTTCTTGGTGTCTGAAGAATCTTTGCTTCTGGATACCATTTGCTTCTGATGAGTCTGCCTCTGATGAACTTGCTTCTGATGACTTCATCTTCAGAAGCTCTTTCTTCAGACGCACTCTGACTCTGAATTTCCAGGAGCTCTTTTAGTCAGATATTCTTCAAGCTTCAGTTTAAGATTTCCTTTGCTCTTTAAATTTATTCAAACAGAACCTCTTGTAAATAAATCTTTGATTAATGGTCCTGCACACTTGAATAAATGTTTAGCAAATCCAATTGATAATTTTTAATACCTTGTTATCATCAAAACTTAAGTGGTATACTTGTGAAACACCCTTTGTTCCAACAAACTCTACCTGCACAATTCAAACAAAAATAATCAATCCTAATAAACAAACCCAATGCTTTAATCAACTACAAACAAATACTAAAGTAACCCATAAAAGTATAATAATATGATGATAAAATTCAAGTGCATGAGAAGATATTTATTTTATGGTTATTTTATATTAAATAGGAATACTTATTTTATACTTATGTAATAGTACACGTCAATTAAGAAAAGAGGAGAGAATACTAACCTTCAAATATTCTATGGTTGATGAAAAGAATATTTATTTATCTTCTAGCTACTTTATTGCTACATATGTTTCACTCTCTTGGCCGGCCAGAAAAATATCAGGGCAAAAATACAACTGTCTTACTAACCTTAACCTCAATACAACTGGAATAGTTAACAATTTAGTCCTAGCACATTACGTAAAAAAATCCTTGTATATACTATAGATGTTGTTTATGTTGCACACTTATTTTGCCACAACCACACTACATTAGCATTGACAATTAGCCTAACACATCTATCAATTTTGCAGGAAAAAAAATGTCAGAAGAGGACATTTGGTCATTTGTTGAAGAAGAATCTACCTAATATCTGACTCCATTAACAGGACTGACTACAATGCAAGAACAGGAATTTACCATTCTCTTGTTAAGCTTGAAACCAAACATGAAATTCCAACAAAGCCAGATCTCAACACTGCAACTCTTGTGCTATCACAGTTCCCACAAGGAGATCTTGCCGATGCAAGAATTGCATCCATTGACTTAAGTACTGACCATAGTAACCTACGGTGAGATTCGCCAATCAGTTGACTCCCTTGCAACAACTTTGTTCCATGGACTTGAGATTAGAAAAGGCGACGTTGTGTTTTTATTGTCTCCAAACTCAATCTACTCAACCATATGCTTAGTCGTGTTATCAGTTTGTGCAATTCTGACCACTGCCAACCCTCTCAATACTTAGTCAGAAATTGCAAAACAAGTACATGATTCAGGTGCTAAACTAGCTATCTCAGCACCATTATACAAATTAGTCCCAACTATAATATTTATCCTCCTCATCACAATATTTCAAACAATAACTATAACAATAATTTAAGGAGCATTCTATTTGTTAACATAAATTAAAAAAAATGTGGATTCCATTGAAAATTTTAAATTTATAACCACATGAAAAAAAAAAATTAACAGTTATGATCAAATAATCATCAATAAATGAATAAAATTCATCAATCGAATATATTCAAATTTTCATGATTCTTAACCAAATAACAAATACATCTAAAACAAAGAAGTAATCAAAAGGGAAAGATATAGTACCTTAGAGTAAATCCCAAAATCTCAGAGAGGTGAAAAAGAAGAAAGGTAGTTTCAGTTGAAATCAGACTCTTTTCAAACTAGTAATTGAACGATGAGAGGGAGGTTTTATGAGTATGAAGGTTTGGGTGAGGTTGGATCAATGGGTAATCGAACCAGTAATCAGTGAGGTTGGATGAATAGGAAGTTTGGAGTAAATCAGACCCTTTTTAGAACCTGGCTGGTTTCCGTGAGGTTGGATGAGAGTTCGATTGGGTAGCTGGAGAGTAGCAGAGCTTGATTGAACAATGGATGTTCGACTGAAGGTACGATTGAGTAGCAGAGTTCGATTGAGTAGTGATGATATTGGAAGAAACACAATCGTATATACATACATAGTGAAAAGATTTGTTTTGTTTCTTTTTTTTTTTGTTTAGGGAATTGTTTTGTTTTTTTTAGTTTTTTAGTTAGAGTGGGAGTGAGATGGGAAAGTTTAAGTTTGTCCAAGATTGTAAAGAAAAGATTATTTTGTTTTTTTTTTTTAAAAAAAAAACAAACATATGGAGAAAATATATTATACCCTTTTTTCTTAAAATCAGGTTTGCAAAGATATCTAGAGTATAAATAGCTAATTAAATTTAATCTAAAGACTGAAAAGTTAGAGGTCAAGGGTTTGAATCCTACAAAAGAAATAAAAACATTAACATAACAATTAATATACTAATATTTCACACCTTTTTTCTTAAAATCAGATATAAAATAATATTTACAAGTTTTCCACCTTGTTTTTATTTCATATTTGGCCCCGTTTATTCTTAAAATCAGGTTTTGAAACTTACTCAATAAAACAAAATTTGCAATATATTTACAAAACTGCCACCTTATTTATATTTCAAACCTTTTTTTTTAATAAAATAGGTATAAAACAAATAATTCTTATGTCAATTTTGCACTAGTGTGTGAAAAATACTAATGTGCATCCTGTGAAAAATCATAATTAATGTATTATATAATATTGTTATCGTAAAATATATTTCATAAATAAACATATACTAACATATTCCCGTAAAAAAAATACAGTGAGATATATATAATATTGTTATCGTAAAATATATTTCATAAATAAACATATACTAACATATTCTCGTAAAAAAAATACAGTGGGATATATTTTTGTTAATATATAGTTCCCATTAGAGTTCAGAAATAAGAAAAGACTAATATATTCCCGTAAAACAAACATACTCATATTATTAATATATAGTTCATACACCCACATATATTTTTTGAATATATTAATAAAACTTAGACAGTCACGGTGTTTAAATATAGATATTAAAAAAATACTAATTAAAATTGATCACTCGTTGTAGCTCAATGAGATTTTTAGTGATACATTTTTTAAAAAAACAACGGAAAAAATTGAAGTATGATTAATCATAGTATATTATAATAGTTTTTGTTTTAGTATTGACGATATTAAAAAAGCTAATAAATGAAAATATATTTCATAAATAAATATATGCTAGCATATTCCCGTAAAAATTTATATAGTGAGATATATTTTTGTTAATATATAGTCCATATACTCATATATATTTTATCAATATATAGTTCCCATTAAATTTCAGAAATAAGAATATATTAATATATAGTTCATACATCCACATATATTTTATTAATATATTAATAAAACTTAGGCAATCGCGGTGTTTAATTAGAGATACTAAAAAAATACTAATTAAAACTAATCACTCGTTATAGTTACTAAAATGGATCCCGTGTCACAGTTGTACACTCCAATGGGTTTTTTAGTGATACATTTTTTTTTAAAAACAACGAAAAAAATTTAAGTATGATTAATCATAATATGATACATCTAACAACAATCAAAAGACAATATTAGATCTTGTTTAGTTGTAATTTTGATTTAGTTTCGCATGCAACAAAATATATTTTTCTGTTGGAATTGTGTATTACTGGAATTGTTATTTGAATACTTTTCATGTCTTTATTTTCATTTAGATATGTTATTTTAAAACTTTTTAGATCTGAATCGATTTAAATTGTACAACAGTAAAAAAAATGGTTAAGAAAAAATTAAATATTCATTACCCCAAAAGAATTTTTTAAATTTTATACAAATTTTTGTTTTAAACCTACCATTTAATAAATAATATTAAATAAATATAGTATTTAAGTTTATTTTTTTTAAAAATAAGTATGTATCTTTGGTCTTTTTGTTTGATATTTCTACCACTCATTTTTCTCATCCATGGACAGGGACAGTGTGAGACACACAATTTTGAATCCCTTAAACATTATTCTCCCTCCTTTGAACTTTCATCCACATTTATTTCATTTTATCTGTACAAAAAATAAAAAGAAAGAGTGAAAATATATAAACTTTTGAAATAAAATAAGTTTACAAAGAAAAGATCAAACATTTTTTATTTGTTTATGTTGTTTCTGTATGTAGTTTTATCCACCATGCCATAGATAAAAAAAATGAAATTTTATTATATATACTTAAAGAAAGGTATAATTTGTATTTCAAAAAGGATATAAGTATGCATATGACAATGATGTTATTTTAAAAAGTAAGCTAAAAATAATGAACTTGAAAGAAAAATTAGAAGTTGTGTGATATACCTTCTTGATATGAGATCTATTCGGTAATGAAACAAATTTATGAATTCCTTGCAAAAGAAAGAAAACACTTGTTAGAGAAAATGAAGATGGAGGAAGATAATATGAAAAATATGAGAGTAAGAGTAAGATTGAGAGAGCTTTTAATATATAAATAATAGTTTGAAATTTGAAATGAATAGAGAGAGGGAAATCTTAAGAGAGTTTTTTAGGTAGTAGATATATTTGGTAGTGTTTTACTGAAATGAAATGATGGGGTAGGGTGGTTTGCTTTTCAACTAGTGTGTTGTCCGTGCGATGGGTAGAATTAATGTTGGTTACATACAGTGGGTGGAATTACAATTAGTCACAAATTACATGATGATGAACATGTAGAATTACAGTCGACCACAGATGGATAGGTGGAATTACAATTGGTCATTTACAACACGACGACGTACGAGTGGAATAACAGACAACACGACACCACCACAACACAGGAACAAAAACTAAAGCTATAAAAATTATAATTTTCTTCAATAAATTTCTGGAGTAATTCTTTTGGAATAACAATTACATTCTCTTAAATATATGAAAATTATAAACTTCTCTAGTAATTTCTATTCCTGATTCTTATGGAAATAAATAACAATAAGTGGGGTGTAAATATCATCTCTTTGATTAGTTTATTGTGAAAAATTATTTAATTATTATTTTAGAAAAATTATTTGGCGCTCTAATTTTGTTGAAAATAAATTTTACTATTCTTATTTAAAAATAATTTTTTTTAAGAAGTTAAATTAGCCCACCTAAATTGACATCGAGGAGAATCGAACCAAAGACCTTAAAAATATATTATTTTGATTTTTGTCAGGTAGCTTAGTGCTAGAATTTCACTTATTAAATGAATAGGTAATGTGTCAGAAGTTCGAATTTCAATTAATATAGATAGATGAAAAGAAAAATAATCTTAGAAACTCACGTACATAATGGAGCGATTAGAGTTCTAACCTTAATAACAATGTCTAACTTTACAATTTTGGACATGTGGACAACTCACCAAGACATTTAAAAATAAATTATATATATTACTCACTCCATCTCATATTAAGTGACACAGTTGACCATGTCACATATAACAATGTGTAATGTATATTAAGGCTTTGGGCTATACCAAATTGTATTTATAAATAAATCTGAGCAAATAAATTGTTTTATTAAGAAGATTGTCTGAAGGAGATATGTAGCTATGTTGTAGATTGTAGATTTGATTTGAAGCTTGCATAATCTCACATGCACGTATAGGTTTTATATGGTGGACATCCCCTATGAAAATTATTCAAAAGAATAGTATACTACATGATTTTAATTGTGGAAGGGAAACTTTTTAGACTTTATTTCAGCTTCACCATTGTGATAGAAAGTTTGTAGACCTGCAAAGCATGGGAAATGACAAAAGAGCTGCGACGAAAACGACATGAATTAATACTAAATGACAGATAATTAACTGATAATGGAGAAAGCCTAGGCAAGCATACTTCTAATTGAATCATTTCTCTAATATTAAAATATTGAATGTCCACCAAAATTTACAAAAACGATTAAACAAAATAAAATAAACAATGAACAGTGGTTGCAGACATAAACAGTCTCTTCAGCATTAAATGCAAGCAATTGAAACTCCTTCTAGCAATTGTGAACATGGCTTGAAAGTTTTACTCAATACTGAAGACATTAATGAAAAAAAAAAGCTGGATAATAGCATTAATAGGGTGCTCTATCATAAAAAGAGAAAAAGGTTTTTTTTGAGCGGATTAGTCTAAAATAGCCTTGAAAGTGTGAAGTAAATATTTTGGTGAAAAATTGGGTATGGGTAGTTAAGTAAATTTGGTAGTACTTTGTTATGATATATTGTAAGTAGATATATTATGTATTGTTCTTAGCTATTGAGTTAAACTCACGGAGACTTTTAATCCTTTTTTCCAAAAAACCATTTTAATCTCGAAATGTATAAATACTAGTTACAATAATCTTTTAATATACTCTTCCGTTTTATACTATTAACATAACTACCTTGAGTTTGTTTGCAAATTTATCCTTTTTATTTTTAGTGACATTGAAATTTGTACTGTATTAGTAAACTTATCCATTTGAATGAATAAATATAATTTATTTTTGTCAAAAAATAATAATTTTTCAATGTATTGAAGTTTTAAAATAATCTTTGATTGTTCACTTCAATAGTCAAAATAGTTCTTAACGTCGAAATAAACTCTCAATACTAGACATTAGCTATTTTCAAAGTGATATGATAATAAGTAAATACTTATAAATACTAATGTAATAAATAACCATATTGACATATTTATATAATAATATTAATGAAGTATTTTAACGTAAGAGACTATTTTGACTAACACAGTGCACAATCAACGACTATTTTAAAATTTTGATACATTAAGAAATATTGTAGTTTCTTAAAAAAAAAGAAAAGAGTATTGTAGTTACTTGTTACACACTATAGACCAAAATGACTATTGTCAATTATTTGGACCCAGAAGTTTCATGTTCACGCCTAATAAATATTTGTTGACTATAACTTTTTCGACCCTATTGGTTTCTCGCGCGCCCTATTTTTTTCTTCCAAAATTGCCCTTGAGATTTTCGGATTTTGTAATCCGAACTGGTGTTTTCCTTTGTTATAGGGTGAAAAAAAATGAGTTTTTCACCAATTTGGATTTTGTAATCCAAAAAAATCCGAAAATCTAAAAAAATAAGGCGTGCTATATGATTTTTTTTCGGATTATAGAATCTGAACACCCCCTAAACACAATTTTTTCATGGTACTGATGCAGTTTGGATTACGTAATTCGGACAACACCAATCCTGAACATGTTTGTAACATGGATAGTCATTTTAAGGACAATATTAATCTTCATAGCTCACATTTTGTGTTTTTATGATCAAGACTCCCTTAGAAGGGACTTCTTACGGGACTCCGCCCTCAAAATCCAAAATTAAATCGTTTAGACCCTTTTTTACATGGTGTTAATGCAGTTCGGATTACGTAATCCGGACAACATCAACATCAATTTTGAACATATTCGTAACATGAATAGTCATTTCAAGGACAATATAAATGAGGACCTTTTGTAATAAAAAATTGAACCCAAAAGTTTCATGTTCAAGCCTTACTAGTATCTTTGGAGTAGAGCTTTCAAAACGAGTTAACCGATATGGACCAACCTGAAAAGACTGATAAAACATAGGGATTGGAATAAAAAATTCAAGCCCGAGTTTTAATCAGACATTTTAGCCTGACCCTATAAAACTCTTACCCGTATCGGGCTAGCCCAATCGGGATTTGGGCTATTTGTCTATCCGCATAACAATTATACATTTTACTTTAAAAAATAGAATTACAATCCGTACACACTATAATAATTACAAACAAGAGTTTTGTTAACGAGTGTTATCGAAGCAATCTTTAAACATTTTAAAATAAACAATTATTATTTTAAAAAAGTTAAATATTTTAATTTCAATACATTGAATAAACGCATTTTTATAAATACTAGTATTCCAGAGACACTAGTTAAAATTAATAAAAAAAAAATGTAAAACATAAAAAACTGTGTTGCATAAAACTATATTATCTTAAACCAAAAGTAGTTTTCAGCATCCTTAATTCTAGTCCGACATTTCGTATCGTACATTTTATACTCATGTTTTATACTATTGATTTTTTTTCTCACCGCAGAGAAGACCTTCAGGCTCAAAGAGCACTTACAAAGATAATTACATTTATCTCTCTCCAAAAGCACTAGCGGGGTTCGAATCCGGATTCTCTCGAATTTAAGACCTGTTTTTTACCACTAGACCAAACCTTTGGAATTGGTGAATTTGGTAGTTTAAACATGAAAAACTTTTAGAAAAAAAAGGGAAACATGAAAAACTTTAATAATACTAAATTTTGCTGGGAGAATTGACAACAATCTTTTTCTCATGAAAATAACTTGATTTTGAATTTAAAGTCGACTATTTAAAAGGTAATTCATCTCACGTAAGAAATACCAGATGTCTTACCGTCGACTCGAAAAGTAGTTTCAAAGAAGACTTAAAGAGTCTAAGCCGTAGAAATTCCTTGAGCCATCTACTCAACGATCAAAGATACTAATTATGGTCAGTTAAGGAAAAAAAACAGAACAAATAATAATATTTACAATGACTCAATTTTATTGTTGGTGCGAGCAACATACTTTATGCGTGTCTATTCAAAGACTAATCTCCGAAGCCATATATATAATATAACTCCAATAGATGACAAGATTCTTCATTAACATATTTAACACTCTTTCATTCTTAAGACTGAATTTGAACATAATATCTCTATTTAAGCTTAAAGAGACTCATTAGCATTTTAGGTTTAATTCATATTTCCTATAAATATTAGTAATTACTTTTAGAATTCATTTTCACAAATCATGGTATAGATTATTATTATTATTTTTAAATAAAATAAAGAAAATTAGTGTACCAAAAAAGAAAAAAAATTAAGAAAATTACATTGACAGTGTAATAGGTTTTGGAGAGTGTCCTGTTGTTTTCAAACAACATCCTTAATCCAAACTCAAACTCAACTCTCAACCTGACTGACTGACCTCTTTCAATCCACTCCATCAGTCATTCTCATGGCTTCCAACATCATTGCCTGGTAACTCTCTCTCTCTCTCTCTCTCTCTCTCTTGTTTTCTCTCTCCTTGAATAATAATCTCCTTACTTTTTTGCAGGGGTTCAGGTGAAGATGGTCAATTAGGAATTGGTACAAACGAAGATAAGGAATGGGTTTGTTCTGTTCAAGCTCTTCCTTCTCAACGTGTTCGTTCTGTTGTTGCTGGTAGTAGAAATTCACTCGCCATTTGTGATGATGGCAAGGTCAGTGTATATGCACTTTTCACTCCATCATAACTTATTGAAAAATTTCACCTTTTTGAGTTAAATATGTTTTTATTAGCTAAAAATTATCTATTTTTATGGTTTTCGAGAACTTAAATTCTATTGCTGGGTGGAACAATTCTTGGCCATACATTGTTTCATTTTAGGCCGAACTTTGGATTATCAGGGCTAGGAGGGCTAACACCTAGAAAAATTTATCTATTTTTGAGTTAAATGCCTATAAAAATTTATTCATTTTTAAGGCTTGTTAGGATTGACTTATTTGAGTTTGTCTACTGACGTGATAAGCATTTGTGAGACTGATCGAGAGTTTGTGAAAACCACTTATGACATTTCTATTACATAATAACATGTTTTTGGCTTCTACACGGTAGCATATGTAGGTTATGTGTGTGTTTGGTTATGTGGTAACAAATTTGATTTTGTAGAATTGATTTTACTTAAAAATGAGTTGAATGTAAAGTGGTTTATTTGTATCCTAACAAACTTTAGCATTATATTTTAGTCTAAACATCATGTCTAGACTCAAAAGCTACAAATCCTAGCTTCAGTTAGAATCATTCATCGAGACAAAATCAATTCTACTCGAGGGCAACCAAACATGTCAAAATAAATTTTACACGTCCATAATCAATTCTGGCTGCTCCAAACGTGGAACCAAACATAGGCTACAACTTATAGGAATGTCTTGTTTGGATAAACAACTTAATTAAACGCTAATCATAAAAGAGCTTACGTATAAGCTATTTCTATAACAAAAAATGAAATAAACTCAAACTATTTTGATATAAGCTATAAGTGGTTTTCATAAGCGATCTCGTAGAGTTTATGAATATAAGCTGAAAACAACTTATAGACATGTCATAAGATGTTTCCAAAAGATCTCTCAAATAGTCTTACAAGTGCTTATGGTAGTAGATAAGCTGTAGTCAACCAATCCAATCAGACTCGATAACAATTATACTATTTTATCGTTTGTTATAAAAAAAACTTATACATAAATACTTATATAATAAGCATTTATGCTGTTAGAGCTTAACTAAACTTTTTATTCAAACATGGCCTTAGTCCTATATTGGGCGCTCTTAGTCTTACATAACACTAAAAACACTTTTTGTAAAAGGTGAAGACTAAAATTGTTTAAATCTTTTTTTGGGGTAAAGTTAAAAAGATTTGTAATTTTACAGGGACTAAAATCATATTTGACTTTTTTTATTCTCTCTCTCATTGTTATTGTTTTGAGTAGTTGTTTACATGGGGTTGGAATCAAAGGGGAACTCTTGGACACCCAGCTGAAACGAAGACCGAAAACATTCCCAGCCAAGTCAAAGCACTTTCCCATGCTCACATTGTTCAGGTATTTTTATTTTACTATCGTGCTTATGTTGTTGTTTTCTTTGGTGTTATATGAGGATTTGATTACTATAAAGAAAAATTCCATTTTTAGAAACATTTTATAGCTTTTTCATTTAGAAAAGAAAAATAAACCCTCCCCTCCTCTCTAAAATCTTCCATCCAAACATACTGTAAAACATTGTTGTTAAATATGGTGGATTTCGTGCTAGACGCCATAGGCGATCTTTGTACGCCACCTACTATGGTGGTGCCATTGGTTGAATTCCCAAGTTCATATGGTGGAGTTTTGGCCATCTGCTATAAACTGAATTGTTCACTTTTGAGGAGTTGAATCCGTTATGTGAATTGATTATTAACTTGTGATTCTGATAGTGTTTTTTTAAATGATGTAGGCGGCTATTGGTGGGTGGCACTGTTTGGCTGTTGATGATCACGGAAAAGCTTATGCTTGGGGTATTCATTTCAAACCACGCCATCATCTCTGTGTTTATTATATTATTTTGCTTCTCTCATTCTCTGTGACAATAGAGGGAAGTATTTTTCTTTCATTCTTAGAAGTGAAATGACCCTTCAAAGTGGGAATGTCATTAAACACGACGTGGGGTATCTTCTGATTTTCTGCTTCAACTAGGACATACCATTTTTTTACATTTGGCTTCTCATTATGTTAAATGACATTTATGCCAAAATTGTTTGCATTACACATTTTGACGAATGAGATAAGTGTCGTCATATACCTAGGTCATAGGTTTATTAGAGATATTTTACTTTCGAAAAATCGGAACGAGTATCGGTGAACTTCTATTGATCTATATCGAGAAAAATCAGAATGCGTGTCTGTATATTTTAATTATGCGTCAGTTTTGTTAATCACGATCGCAGAAAAGAGGTTTGTTCAAATTCCGCTATGCTAAAACGCTATAGTGCCACAATAGCCTCTATTTTAACAACACTTTGTATAAATAGCATATCGCAGAACAATAGCGATTTTGTCAAATTCCGCTACGCTGCAATGCTATAGTGTTACTATAGGCACTATTGCACAACACTGTTATGCATATATTATCAGAATGATAAGAGCAGATATACTTGATGTCAGGTGGAAATGAATATGGTCAGTGTGGTGAAGAACCTGAGCGCAAGGATGACAATGGTAGACCTTTGAGGAGAGATATAGTGATCCCTCAGCCTTGTGCTCCTAAGCTTGCTGTTCGGCAGGTAACTTGTTTATTCCAATGCAAATTCAATGATGGAACCAAATATGACTTACCTTTGTTTTGTTTTTGAGAAAATATTTAGTTGTGTTCATTTCTTATTTGCATCAGATTTTTTAGTGAAATACAAGTAGAATTCCTATCAAATTCTTCATCAATATTTAATTACTGAGATATTATCCTTTTGTTGAGTGAAATACAAGTCTTTATAACAAGAATATCATTTCCACGATCAATCTCCCTGACATTAAGCTGAATATTTTTTTTTCTGTGATGCGGGTCTTTTGTATTAATCTCCACTTAACGACTCTCTCAAAGCTTCATAGAATGCATACGAGTTAATCCCTCTATAGTTTGTGCAATTTTATATGCTGCATTTGTTTGATAAGAGTACTTCTCCATCCATTCAACATGTTTTAAACCTCAGTCATGACATTAGACAACTCTATGAGCTATCTTATGCATAAGCGTTGTAATTTGAATTTGATTCTTATTGTTTAGTCATTATGCAATAAATATAGTCCTACAGTGTTTAGGTTTGTAATGGAGCTTCTGCATCTCTTTTACAATAACGTACCATATGTATATTTGATATCATGACCTTTCTAGATTGCTATTTGATATTGTTCTAATTATTTATGGTGCAGGTTGCTGCTGGAGGAACTCACTCAGTGGTACTTACACGTGAAGGGCACGTTTGGACATGGGGTCAGCCGTGGCCTCCTGGTGACATGTAATTTTTCTCTTTTTTGAATAAAAGAAATAAGTTATTATTGAGATTAAAAGAATGACTTACAAGGAGACAGTAGGATAAAATCCTTATAAACAAAAGAACAAAACAGAAAGCAACCAAGGAAGTAAAAGGAAATCAACATAGGGTTCATTTTCTGCGTTTTCAAGAAAAAATGATTTTTTTTATAAATAAACATGCTTTCAAAATTATGATAATCAGATATGTTACATAAAAAAGCGATCATAATAGCAGTTTTAACACTTTCATCAAAGACTAAGCTTCTATCTGTAGAAAAGCTTCCCAATCCCTACACATATTTGTTACCGAAACCCTGTCCAAAAGGCCATGCACTTCAGCCAAAATTATGCCAAATGGTCAATCATAAGTTACTCGCCAAAGAAGCCTTCTCAAAAATACTGAGAATTCTGTGCAAACTAAATGCACCAAATTTGTTGCATAGATTGCACATTGCCACACAACTTTGTTTCTTTACTTCTACCAACAATTACTTTAGCCAATCGAGCACTTTTTTATGTTTTCGCTCTTGACATAACTATATCCCTATTATCTATGAATATATTTTACATATTTGGATGGTTATCTGCTCTTGACCAAACAGCTTCTGCTTTATGCTAATTCTAATATCTTTGCTTCATATCTTGCAGTAAACAAATTTCAGTCCCGGTTCGGGTGCAAGGTCTTGACAATATAAAGCTTATAGCAGTAGGTGCATTTCATAATTTGGCTCTCCAAGAGGATGGAACTCTGTGGGCTTGGGGTAATAATGAATATGGACAACTTGGAACTGGAGATACGCAACCAAGATCACAACCTGTTCCTGTGCAAGGACTCTCTGGACTTACCGTGGTTTGTATCTCATTTTCCAAAGTCGTCTTGTTTATTTGTAGATCATTTTGTCAATATGCATAGTAATATACTTTGCTGCGTACAATAACCACCAATGCCTTTTCCCACTTAGGCCATGTTTGGATAAACAACTTAATAAACACTTATAGCATAAGCTCCTATCATGTAAGAGCTTATGTACAAGTTATTTTTATCACAAAAGATAAAATAAAGTCAAATTGTTTTCATAAACTATCTTGGCAAGCTTGTGGAAATAAGCTGAAAACAACTTATAGCCATGTCAAAAGCTATTTCCATAAGCTCTCCCAAATAGTCTCAGAAGTACATATGTCAGTAGATCAGCTAAAATAAGGCAATCCAAACATTTCCCTATGTGGGGTTAACTACATGGATCACCCAATGTAGTACTGTTTTATCACGAATTGTGTCTAGTGGCATTACAATGCAACATGACCATAAATTAAAAGACAACGATGCAAATGATATGTAATATAAAGTACCAATTCGGGAAATATAAAACTTAAAGGACCAATCCTAAAAAAGGGTTACACATAAAGGACCGCTGGAGTAATTTTGCCTTATAATATAAAGACATGGCTAAACACAATTTCATGCATAGGCAGTGCCACTGCTACATGGCTAAAATAGCAAGATCAATTTGTTTTGATCATCTTATCAGATCAATGTATGATTCAACATTTCACAATGTTCCCTACTCAAAGCTTCATGTCCCTTTTAATATTATAAACCGGATCGCCAATATGGTGATATGGGTATTTGAAGGCCATCCCCCGTAATCTAAATTGAATCTTTGTCAAACTTAGGATGTTAGTTAAATTATGCAGTAAAATAGATTATACGCTACTGAAAAGGTTGTACATTTTTTCCTTTTCCAATGCTCAAGAGGCGCAACATGAAGTAAGTAAGTACAGGATAAATTATGTGGCTAAGTACTAGCCCAGTTTTCCTTGTAGTTGTGTCAGTGTTGTCAGTTGTAGATCGCAGAAAATAGCGGCTTGTTCAAATTTCAGTACGCTACAGTCTATAGTGTCGTTAGAGTCGATATTTGAGAACACTTTGTACTAAGTAGCGTATGACAGAGCAATATTGATTTGTTCAATACTGTTCACTAAGCTATAGTTCCACAATAGCCGCTATTTGACAACACTGAGTTGCCGGATGCTGTTTGTATAATATGATGAAACTATAGGATTATAGAGAGGAAAGTCATAATTAGAATAATGGAATTTTATTAATATTGCCGTGAAGGACGTGTTACAGAAGACATGACACTGAATGCATGTTTTTTGTAGTTGTTCACTCATCTAAAATAGCTTATCTAATTTTTTCTCATAATCTGTTTGAAACTATATAGGTAGATATTGCAGCTGGTGGATGGCACTCTACTGCATTGACAGATGAAGGAGAGGTGCTCTTTCTGTTTTTCTGGAATCTATTATGTTTAAATTTTACTTTCAAGAAATCCATGTAGAATATTTTCAGCATGTGTTTGACTATTTTTACTATTAATTCAAAGTTATAACACTATCTTGTGATATTCATGGAATCATATAATTGAAGCGCCAAAGTTTTTAGTGGATTTTTTTCATGGTTAAAGATACGAATCACATGAGTTGTATCTCAGTTCGATATTAAATTGGACTCAAACGATACAAATCTCTAGTGTGTATCTATTTTTCACTTGAATCCTGATCCAAACTAATAAACCACTACCTAGACCTAGTGTTATCAACCACCTTTTCTTGTTACTTTTGTATAACCAACCACCTTTCTTTTGTAATTTGATTTATAAATTGAATCTTAAACCATTTTGAGGTTCAAATACAATATAACAGCTTATAGTTTTGTAACGTCACTTGTTTTCACTTAAAAATGACATTTTTCATTGGTAACATGTCTTAGTCTCACGATTTATAATGAGATTCAATTCATGATTTGAAAAATAGGTCCCCCAATTCACTATGTGATAACCATAGATTTTTTTCCCACGGTGGCGTTTTTCCAATGAAAGTAGACTATAATGCTATCTTTATTCTTATTTTTGTTTCAGGTATATGGCTGGGGAAGGGGAGAACATGGTAGGCTGGGATTTGGTGATAGTGACAAGAGCAGTAAAATGTTACCTCAGAGGGTTCAACTTTTAGCCGGCGAAGATATTGTTCAGGTACTATATCTGTTACTATCCCCTCTCATTATCAGTTTTTTGAACCAATGTATGTAGCATAGGTATCATGGTTATGAAACAATAGTCACTTTCATAGTGGAAATGATTTCGCCTTCACAAATAGTGCGTTCTAATTATGTACTTTTTCCTTATCTTATCATCTCTTATTAGCTTCCATTGAATTACATAATGCCATACGTTGTTAGCTTAGTGATAAGAGTTTAATGTTATAACCTCACGAGACAAAGTTCTCAGGGACGGTTGTAAAATGGTCATTAGTGTTTTTAATTAATAATAGTTGTGATTAGTTTATGCTGAAATATCTATGTATTGGTTTGTGGTCAGGTGTCCTGTGGAGGTACTCATTCTGTTGCATTAACCCGAGATGGACGCATATTTTCTGTAAGTAGTTTGCTTACCATCTCTATTTTCTTTGCCATGTTTTGTTAAATCTGAAATAAAAAGTCACACCAAAACTTGATATCCCCTTTATATATTGATATTATAGATTAGTAGCAGTTTTCATTCTGTGAATTTTTCGGCCAATGTTATATTAGCCCTTCTGAGATGCATTTATTATTTTGAAATATTTATTCTAATTTTGATGGAATTATTTGCAGTTTGGTAGAGGTGATCATGGACGTCTTGGATATGGGAGGAAAGTCACTACTGGTCAACCAATGGAGGTACCTATAGACATCCCTCCTCCACAGAATCTCGGAGACACTGACAGTGAAGCTGAGGGAAATTGGATAGCCAAACTCGTCGCTTGCGGTGGTCGCCATACTTTGGCAATAGTAGAATGGAAAGATGATGAATCTAAAGATGAATCTATTCATGATTAAAATGGAAACTAGTAAGTAGATTAGGCAATGACTGATTTGGAACTCAGTCCATGTGTGATATGAAGTGTGTTTCGGTAAACAACTTAAATAAGCGTTTATTGAACCGACATTTATCGCATACAAGCTCATGTATAAGTTGTTTCTAGGATCGAAGAGCTTATGAAGCTAAATTTCACACAAGCTCTGGTAAGCCACTTCTATGAGCTAGTATAAGGAGTTTATGTAAACAAGATTTATATGCTATAAGCTTAAATAAACTCAAAATAAGTTCTTCCAAACACAATTCATGATATATTATTCATCAATTTAGTATTCAGTGTTTGGTGTTATTTTGCATAATTGTCTAAAGCACGAGAGACATTATATGTTTGGCACATAATACGGAATCATATAATCTGTTTATTAGTACTGATTCATATATTTTGGTGCAAAATCTTTAGCTCATAATTTGACAATTGTGGTTCTTTCACTCTATAATCTTGCAGGATTATAGAGTTATTCTACTTGTATTATTACTTGCTTTGGTTTTCTCGTCCTTAGCGTGAGAGTGTGTTGAGAGTCTTGTATCGATTTAGGATATTACCTACGCGGTACCTATGAGGTTGTTGAGATCATATGAGTGACCTGAAAGGGTGTTTACAAATATATACACTTACAACAATGTGAAAGTCAAAATTTGGGCACATCTTAAAATTACCATACTTTCACGCTGTCTAAAGATATGCAAACTACTTAACATTTGGATTGAAATGTGACCCGAAGACTTTCACTCTATAAGACAAACTCAAATACTATCTTAAAATTTGGGCCGAAGGTCTAACTTATCGCCAAAAAAATAACTTGTCATGTGAGGTTATTTAAGTTTTATAAACGCTGTTTGGTTATTTAAGTTTTATAAACACTGTTTAAGTCATATCTCTAGACGGCGTGAAAGTCTCTACAAATATATACATTTACGACCAAAAAAATGAACTTGTCATGTGAAAGTTATTTAAGTTTTATAAAAGTTGTTTAAGTCATATCTCTAGACGGTGTGAAAGTCTTTACAAATATATACACTTACGACAATGTGCTTCATTTTATGTTATGTTTCATTTAATAGATAACTTCTATCTAGTTGTGATTACTAGATTTGAATCGGGTGAAAACTCGATCGTTGTTCTTTTGGCCCTCTTACAATTGCGTAAACCGTTCGGGAGATAACTCTCGACAGATATTTCTCTGTGTTTTTAAAGGTTTCGGGAGATAACTCTCAAATGATATTTTACATAATAAAGATAAAATATGAGGGTCACAAGAGAAACGAACTGAAAATTCATGCATGTAGAATGCCTCAAATATGTAAACTACTTGGTGATGATATTGTGGCAAACTCTGAAATTCTGAACTAGCATTGGTGCTCCACTATAATCTATTGTTGGTCATGGAAAAAAATTTAATAGATATTTTTTTACAAAATTAAAATGGTGAATATATAGAGATAGAAAGTATATAGAGAGAAAATTAAACAACTTCATACCATGTTTGAATAGAAGAAAAAAGGAGAGAAAAAAATGTCTTATTTAGTGAAAGGAAAAATGAAAAGAAATAAATGCATTCATATAACATGTTTTTAAATTTTTGTTAGAGTTAGGTAGATAAATAAATAGATATAAGTTATATCTTGCCCTCTTTCTTTCTCATTTCACATCCAAAGGAAAGAAAATGGTATAATCTTTTATTTTCTTTTCCACTTCTTTCCACACAAAGGAAGAGTGCATGATCTATGTGGGTTCAACACTCTCTCTAGTAACATTTTAACAACTAATTACAGCTATTCATCATTTTTCTAAAAATAAATAAATAAGGAGCACATGCTCTATGTGGTGGTCCATATATCCAATGTCCTATCTTACCATTTTGTATTAAATTGAATGTAGGCCATGGTGAACAAAATTCGACAAATGTCAATATAATTCACACATTGTCCTTCTTCTATACATAGAATAGAAGCTCCATCAAAGAAGGTGCTTTACATTGATATATATTAATGAGCCAAGGAAATGATGATATTTTTTGCAAGCACAGCTAATACTTACGGTTGAGTCACCTAAATGGTACTCTCTCCATCATATAAAAGCAAACACAAAAAAATAAAATTGTTACGAAATACATACATTTTTCGGATTAGGTGCGTCTTGATATTAAACATGTGTCGTGTTTGAGACCGATATAACACTGACACCTATAATTATACTGAATTATGTGATTTTATCAATTATGTGCGATGTTGGCGTATTAACATCTGTGTTGTGTCCGATGTCTGTTTCGGTATTCGTACTTCGTATGTTATTAATATTGACCCCAAAATATGGTTTTAATATCTCTAAATGTGTAAGTGGTCATTCTTATTGCACATTCTAATGAATATGACTTACTTTTTTTGTTGTTGTTATATTTGAGTCTAAGAAAATGGTATGACCAAAGCTTTCCTATTAGATGTAATCTTTATTTTTCTACTTCAATAAAATATACATATCTTACACATAAACAAATTACAATCAAATAAACCTTATATCATATAGATTTGGATAAAAAAATTAATCATTAACAAGAATGTAGTGGAAAAATGTTTTCTTTGATTTTATTTGGAAATCTTTCTTGCTGCTGTAATTATCATCTCGAGAGAATTCTCCATGCATGAAATGAATTTTTCCTTGTCAATAAAGTCTTTCTCCAATCCAAATGCAATTCTTAATTTTCCCATATAGCTCATTATTGTTATGGTTAGACTCTGCAGGTCCACCAAAAAATAATATCATACAAAAATCTTGATAATAAAAGTTTCATGCTATTATTCATTGGAATAAACAATAAAGTATAGTCTAAATAATTAATTTATTTGTTCTTCTTTAATCCTTTTATAAAAAAATTAATATGTCTTTATACGAGTATTACGAAAGAGGTTCAAGGTTTGATTCCTTTTATTTTTTTTTAGAAAAGGGAAGTTAATTCATTTCATGCATAATTAAAGGGTAAAAACTAGTCGATACATCATGAAAAATATGGGAACTAGGGTGGAATAAAGACGCTCTAGCAATACTATAAGCAACTTTATTTACTTGCCTCCTAACATACGACACAACAAAGTCATTTCTTGAAAGTAAGAGACTTCTACAATGAAAATTAGTTCACCAAACCAGTTAGTAAGAGTAGACGAGGTGTCGAGCGCATCAGATAAAACTTTGGAATAAGTTTCGAACATAACATGTCGCATGCCATTTGAGATGGCCACCTTAATAGCTTTCAATAAGCCTAAGGATTCAGCTTCCAAAATGGTGGTAGAAGATGCAAAGTAATCCGATTTGCTCAGTAAGAATAGGCATGCAGAGTCTCAAAAACACATACCATATCTCATAATAGAATTACCGTTGAAAGAGGCCGAGTCAACATTATACTTGATAATGTCTGGTGGCAGTTTGATAAGGTTCGATTCCTATCGCTAAAAGTTTCTCCTTTCCTAATAAATTTACCACAATATTTACTACTATCATTTAGAAAAAAATGGTCATACTTTGAATTAAATTTGGTAGGCTCAAGTGGTATCCAAAAAGGCCACCACCATTGTAGAAAAAACCAATCAATAGATAATATTTGTTGTTTCTAATATTAGCAAAATTTATTATTCTAAAAAAGTGTTTAATAGAAAAAACATTATTAATATGATATATATTATAAATAAATTTAAAACACTGAGTTTTGTTCTTTTTCTTTCTTGAATCTGTACTTAGAACATATTCTCTAACATTAATGGAAAGCACATGTGAAATAATCTATCTAATGGATCAGAAGCATCTTCCTCCAGCATAGTGAAAATGATGGATACCTACCTATTCCATAAACTATATAGATTCAATCAATCATATACTTACCTCTGGTGGACCAACAACCATAAAGTATAGACCTTTAACAGGATGATTAGCCAAAGCCATTTGCTCCACTGGTCCAATAATGTTGGAAATTGTTGTGCTGGAATTTCTCAAAGTGTTGTATACAAATTTGGCTGAAGCCTAAAAATCAGTATTAAAAATATTCAATTAAAAATAAAATAAAATTCTATAAAAAAAAAATAAGAGAAGAAATTTAAGACTCAAATTCTTTTATATAAAAGTGTTAAGTAGGGATTGTCTCCATCATTTAGAAGAAATGTATAAATCAGTTATTATAGTTTTAGATGTATAAAAGCATGCAATTCTTAAACTAGTGACAAATTTAGGCCTTTACATGCCCAAAATTATATAATGAGGTATTTTTTTTATTTCTTTTGACACATGATGAAATTCTCTACTAAAAAAAGTTACTATCTTTCTCTTCAACCCATTATTAGTGTCACATTTGATTATTTCATCCAAATTGAAGAGAAACTATAAATAAAAGTAGAAGGATGTTTTTGTTTACCAAATTTATTTTAGGAAATATTCATGTATATGTTTTATTTCTTTAAAAAAAATGTATATATTTTATTATAAATCAAGCTGAAAATTGTCGAGTTATAGAAAAGGAAGAGGATGATCCGAACTAGATTCGCATCATCCGAAGAAATATTGATGTATTCACCAATATTATAAATGTAAAGTGAATTTTTTTTTTACCAAAGAGTGGTGCACATGATATATTAATAGAGAGTATTATTGAGAAAAAATGATTAATAATATTATATTAAAAATTAAAAGTATAATTAATTTTGAGATTTTGTTTTTGAAAATGTGAAACTCATGATGCAACTTGGAGAGCAACAATTAGAATATTGATTTTTTTTTTGTGTGAATGGAATATTGGATTGTTTGTTTGAGCAGTTTATGGTACAATTTTTTTTTTTGTCAAAAAATAAATTGTTTTAAAAGGACAAAAAAGGAACTAAGTATTGATCAAATATTTAATGATACCACTATGATTAATTGTACTATTGTAGACATGAAGTAATGACTTATAACTAAGCATAGCTACCTACCTCGGGGCCTCTCAATTTCTTCACCATATTTAAGATCATACCAGTAAGAGGTGTGGCCAAAGAATTTTTCTTCCTATTGATTTCTTTATGAGCTTCCCATATAAACTCAATTGGATTTTCATATTTTTTGTCACTTAGCTTTGGAATCGAAACATGCAAAAATGCAAATTGATTTCCCCAAGCTGAACCATTATTATTGTTCTTAATATCAACCATTTCCTTAACTGACTTATAACCTCCAATGTTTCTTGTATTCAATAAAACCAATGCTGTGGATTGATATTTGCTTGATTCTTGATTCGTTTGGTGCATATATAACCGAATTCCAAAGAAAATTAAGCCAGCAATCACATCATTTGTGCTCTAATGAAACATGCAAAAAAAAAAAAAATTCAACATTAAGCTAATAAAAAAGTATATTCTTTTTGTTGAAAAAAAAAAAGTATATTCTTATATCGACTATACTTATACCGATACTTTGCTCCATAAAATTAAGATCATATTCTTGGGCTGCATACCAAGTTTTTTTTTTTTTTTTTTTATATAAAAAATATGATACTTTGCTCGCATCAGTTTCTAAAATATTTTCACAAATATCGACTATACATATATTGATAGTGCATACCAAATAATGAAACTCTTATAATATGATACTTTGTTTCATTGGATCGGATACCAAATTTTTTTTAAAAAAATGATACTTTGCTATACCAGTTTCTAACATATTTTCACAAATATTATTGACTATACTTATATTGATAGTGCATACCAAATAAAATAATTAAACTCTTATAATAATACTTAGTTTAATTAGAAATATTTCACATACCACTCCAAGTCTTGATTTCACTTCTTTGATGCGATCCATAGAGAATGAGACACTTGAGATATTAATTTTCCTTAGCTTGATGTCATCCTCACAAGACCTAATTGGTGTTACATCATCTTCAACCAAACTACTTTTTAACATACTCCATCCAAAATCAGATATACTGTCCAATACTTTGGAAAAAATTGAGGGAAATGATCTCTTGAAAAATGGTTTGGTATTGAAAATTGATTTAGGTCTAATTTTACTTGATGGTAATGTGAATGGAAGAGAAGGGTTATCAGCTCTTTCTAAACATGAAAGAAGTGCACCCATTAGAGAGTAACCATCTCCAAGTGCATGATGAAGTTTGAATACTAAGGTACCAGCTGCATTTTTTGTTGGATATTTAATAATATGAATTTCCCAAAGTGGTCTATCTTGTGGTAAATGTTCCATTGCTATTTTGGACATATAATCATCAAGATATTCATCATAGAGTGATGATTTGCTAGTGGGAAACATAGGAATGTATACATGTTCCTCTACCTTGACATCAACTTTCTTCCATTTTTTCTCTCCATTTTGGTCTTTAATCTATTCAAGTAAGTATAGATGGTTAGTTTCTTTCATTTTAGGAAGTTTAAGAACTATGCATTGATACTATAAAAAAAAATTACATAGATGTAAAATTATATTTCAACTTTGGTGTTTATTTCATAATATCATTTTTTTTAAAAATATCTTCTTATAAAATATGATTGAATATCTGTGCAAAACTTTTTGAATTGTCACTAGTGCATATATTTATTTTTAATTTTTTTTGAAACTCTAAGATAAATTGCATTTTTGTTATATATAAGGTTAGTACACATGCATGCATTATTCATTAAATAGAAGATCAAAGATAATATTTTAAATAGGGAAAAAATTGATACAACAATGATGTAATTGTTGTATCAAAATTTCATCACTTGATGATTCATGGTGAAAATTTCATCATCATGAAATGGAGCACTAAACATAGATAATTTTTTTTGTAACTAAGAACAAAATTTGATAATTTTACAATGACTAAAAATATATTAAAACCCTTAAAATAGAGGAAATAGAGGATACACACACACACACACACACACACACACACACACATATATATATATATATATATATATATATATATATATATATATGAGTGAAGTGAACATGAGTTATTACCATGATGGAGGAGAAACGAGTGTTGATAGGAAGGAATACATTGTTAAGAAGTGACAAGGTTTGGTTGTCATCTATTGGAATCTCAGATTCTAATACACCTAGAATGCACACACTTAAGGAAGAGCTATTCAAATATTGCCCTGTGGGACTCACTGGCTCTTCTATTTCTTCCTCAAACCCTTCCATTATCTTTGAGTATGTTCATGATTTTTCAGAGTTTTGGTACATATATATATAGTATGGGAAAGAAGAGGTAGGTATAGAGCATGTTAGCATTAGTTAAATATTAGGTTTGTTTGGTTTTCTTATTAATGGTCACACTGCCAGCTTTGTCGGTTACTTAACTTACTTACTTCACTAGTATAGTGTAGTTGGAACTTGGAAATACACATTTCTTTTTCACAAAATGTGAAATACAACCTGAAGTATTTTTGAATTTTGTTTTATGCAATGCATGTTTGTTTCAACTTGTTAATTAGAAGATGTTAAACTTTTGAAATGATCTATTGTGATGGAGGAAAAAAGATGTTAATTAGAAATCATATTGATCGATAAAAGATAGTGATTTGTGTATATATATAGTCTTATTGATCGATAAAAGATAGTGATTTGTGTATATATATATATATATAGTCTTATTTATAGACATCAACCACAATAACTAATTTGAGCAAATAATTACTAACTACTTATAACTAACCAACTAAATGAGCAACTAATTCATAACAACTTATGACTAACCAACTAAATTCAAACTATCTTAACACATGTATCTCCTGGATATTTGAACTTATACTTCATAATTTCTTAACAACGATATAACCTTGTATCCGAGGTTGTTAAAGTCGAGTTTTAACTCGTAAAATCGTCTGATTTCACGTTTTCATGTATGAATTTTTGGGTTAAATTGTTTGTAAAATCAAATTTGAGTATAACATCAAAGTTGGACCTGATTTTATCTGAGGATAAAATACCACAAGTCAAAACTTATTAGGTACATAAATTAAACTTTTTTTTCTTTATCACAAAATTAGATGGGTGTTATAAGTTATCCCAAATCTTGTTCACGTTTCATTTAAAGGTTTACTAGGCAAGATTTGTGAATTGTGATGATTTATAACACCTGTCTTGAGTCGAAGAATTCCACCAAGAAATAATCCTTTGATGAGGTCACTCCACCTGAAGAATACCACCAATTAAAATTTTGGCATTACTTTACATTAATAATTTAATATGAATGTAATGAATAATTGAATATCATTTGAGCATTATGTTAGCCATCATTAAAAGTGTTCCCATCTCAAGTATGCTTTCCAATCTATTGTCTAATTTGAAATTCAAAATTATGGGTATTCACTTATCTGTTCTTAAAAAAAATAGTTGTTTCAATGGATTGAGAAGAAGACATGTGTTATAAACTAATACTATCATGTAGGGGTGTTCGCGGTTTGGTTTGGTTTGGTTGATTTTTAAAAAGTCATCCAAACCAAACCATTGTGGTTTGGATTGGTTCGGTTTATCGCGAGATAAAAAAAATTACATTAACTCTAATATTGTCAACTTGTTACAAAATAAACATAGGACATTTTATTTTGATGTTTATATGATAAAATATTAGGTAAAACTTATATCAAAATAGATAAAATTAAGAAGAAACATAAGCATGAAACAAATTATTGGGAAGAAAAGGAAACAAATTCATCATTGGAAATGAATTGAAAGAGATGAAAAGGAATTAGAATCGAACTTAATGGTGCAATAATGAAAAAATTGAATCAAAAGAGATTATTCTTGGGCTATGTAATTGGGCTAGTACATGTTTAAGTAATATTCATTATTCTTGTGGTTTGGTTTGGTTGCTGAGATGCAAACCGCAAACCAAACCGCGCGGTTCAATGCAAAAGTTATCCGAATTCATCTGAACCAAGTGCGGTTTTTTGCGGTTTCGGTTTGGATTGAGTTGATTTGCGGTTTTTCTATTGGGCTGGTTCAGTTTTGAACACCCCTACTATCATGGACCTCCTCAATTTTTAAGCAATGTATGACTTTTTAATGTATGCTTTTTAGTAGAAGTTAAAGCGTTATAGTTTCTCGTAGATCTAACTTAATCGACAATGTTAATACGATTAGGTTGAACTTCTTCACCCGAATTTAAATTTAAAATCTCGTAGTTATGTGTGGATTTTAAGTGATATCACTTCATATATAAAAAAGGAAAAAAAAAACATTTTAGCTTTCAAGTGTAGTTTATGATCTTTTTGTAAAGTTAATGTTTCGATCTCAAGTCTAATAAGGGTTGCCAACGGGACAAGCGAGGGGAGCAAAGTATTCTCCTATTCCCTGCCTCAGAGAGGTTTTTTCTGCACCCCCACGGATTTCCACAGTCTTTGCTGGGACCCCATCAATATAAAAATATTCAAATATCTATTTTATTTATTTTTATCACATTGGTACTAAAGTAATTTAAAATTTAATCATAAAACAAAGGAATGATTTAAACATCACATTTTAAATCAAATATATGTATACACATTGTGTAAAAAAGAGACAAATATAACATGAGAAATGTTAACAGTATTCCTAAAGCACTCTTTAAGTGTCTTAAATAGTTATTTTTTATGAAAATTATGTATTCAATGTATTGAGAATTGAACTATTTGACATTTTCAAAAAATAATTTCTTAATTTAGTATGCTTAATGAGTGTCCCGAGAAAACTCGTTAACAAGGCCCATATAACATATAAAACACTTTAATATAAACATATAAATGTTATTTTAGTATAATATTCAGGAACGGGGTTCTGCAGGATTGGAGTATGATCCACGTCTACCTCAATTAAAAGACTCTTTGTAGGTAAAACTGTGGTTTGGGTCATCAATGCTTTTGAGTGTGAAACTTGATATAGTAGTAAAAATGAAGGTGTTATTGGTATTTTTACCTAGCAACAAATAATGAATGAATGTGATGCAAACTTGGTCCACCATAGGGTAGACTTTGCCTTAATATAAGCAGCCAAATTATGCTCTCTAGCTAATTGTAATTTGTTTAGATAATGTCACAGGAATAATTATTTTTACCGTCTCAGATAATAATGAAGACATTTTTTGAGTCATTTAATATCCCATGTTCAACAAAAATGCATAGTTGCATACCATATGAAAAAAGATTACCAACTATTACAAAATCATTACATACCATTGAATATAAAGAAATTTTTTTTATCATCTCAAGAGATTTCTTGATTTCTTGACATTTTCTTGATATGTTGAACTGCAATTTATTCCCTCTTTTTTATGTCGAAGTCCTTCTTGATGCTTTAATTATCATCTCAAGAGATTTCTCCATACAACACTTGATTCTTTGCTTGTCAATGAAATCTTTCTCCGAACCAAATGCAATTCTTAACTTTCCCATGTAGCTCATGATTGTTACTGTGAGACTCTGCAATTAAGATGAAAAAAAAAGATACCAAAATATTAAAAATAAACTTGTTAGAACAAAAAAAAAATGCAAATTAATCGTCAATTTTGTCCCTAAACTTCTCTATCAATCGAATAAATTGATACTAAATCAGGAAACAAAGAATTTCAACATGGTCGTGAAGGTGAAAGTCCTCGATCAAGTTAATCTCGTTAGGAAATGTTGGTAGCGAAAGCCAAAATTGATCAATCTAAAAAAAATTAATACTAATGTGATTGAAAATTTTCAATTTTATTGATTGTTTTTGAATTTTGTTAATTATAAAGATCGAATTAGGTTGTATTTTATACGTTGTTGAGATATGATATGCCGTTTTTCGTGTGTCTAAATAACTAAAACTCTAAAGATAAAAATGGATTTTAATATTTCAAAAGTGTAAAAACACATTTAACTGCAAGAAATCACATACCTCTGGTGGACCAACAACCATGAAGTATAGACCTTTGACTGGATGATTAGCCAAAGCCATTTGCTCCACTGGCCCAATGATGTTTGAGATTGTTGTACTTGAGTTCCTTAAAGTACTGTGTACATATCTAGCTGCAGCCTGAAAACCCCATTTATTAAGATGCAAATTTTCAATTAAATAAACCTATGAATTAGTTTTGAAGTATACCAAATAAAAAAAATTAGATTTTCATACTTGTAGTATTACGATGCCCTAAGTAAATTGATCCAACTTACTATGTTGATTGTAAATCCTTACATTCAATGTAATCTATATCATTCTTGTCCACTTAACGGTTGTTTCTACCTTTAACGATCAAACCCTATCAGTTTGTTTTCGATTTCCCTCAAAGTCAATTCGAAAGTATACATGCTCTTGAGAAGTATATTTTCGAACACATGTGTTTGTTTCTATAAACAGGTATGAGAAAAGAAGTTCTCTAAACTAATGCTATCAAAATTTGACGTTTGGGTAAAACAACATTACATTGTCTATATTTGACAATGTAAAAACATTTTACACATATGATGACGTTCAAATAGATTACTATCATTTAAATGCATAATAATATTACTATTTCCTATATAGTTTTTTTTTCCTATACCTATATGTGTACAACTAATTTATACTATTAGACTATAAAATCTTCTCGTGAGCTTAACTCAGTTAGTAGGAACAATGTATAATATATGCAAAGTTCGAGGTTTGAACCCCGGCCACCACCAAAAAAAGACTATAACCTCTCCAAAGTTAGCTTAAGTGGTTGAGCTCAAATACTATATGGAGTTTGAGAAGGAGCTACATGATTTAAACTATATGGCTACTAAATAACATACTAACAACTAGGGTTTGTCCATAAAAAAAATGTTATTGTCAAGTGTATACAAATTATATCTTTTATTTAAAATTTGAAAATCATTTTTTCATTTTTACAAAAAAAATGACATTTATATTAAAAAAATGAAAACTCTTCTCAATTATATTTTTTAGACATGGAAGAATAATGACATTAAATTTAGTCTAACTACCAACCTCAGGGCCTCTGATTGTTTTCACCATATTTAAGAGCATGCCAGTAAGAGGTGTAACCAAAGAATTTTTCTTCCTGCTGATTTCTTTATGAGCTTCCCAAATAAATTCAAGTGGATTTTCAAATTTAGGATCATTAAGTTCTGGAATTGGTACATGCAAAAATGCAAATTGGTTCCCCCAAGCAGCACCATTATTGTTCTTGCTAACCATTTCCTTAACAGATTTATAACCCTTGATGTTTCTTGTATTCAGCAACACCAATGCTGTAGAGTTAGCTTTTCTTGATTCTTTATTAACTTCTAGCATATATAACCGAATTCCAAAGAAAATTAATCCAGCAATCACATCATTTATGCTCTGAAAAAAAATGGGATAAAAAAATCATTAATTGAGAATGTAAAATTAATTTCTAAGAATGAATAATGTTACTAGTTAATTTAGTGCTATTAATTTGAAGAATATTTAATATTTTCTTTATATCTTTTTCTTTTTTACTCCAACAACTTCACCTATAAACTCATCTATGATATGATAGTGCCATAAATTAGTAAGGGTAGATGTAAAACAAAACAAAGAGTGTGACAAAAAAAGAGCATTGATTCTATTCCCAAACTGAACAACTATTATTATGAGTGTAAAAACTAGGCATGTACTATTTTATATACATAGTTTTATACTAATACTTGAAATTCATTTTTTATGTGGGATTTAATTTCTAATTCCTATTATAGCTAATGTATGATTTTGGTCTTTTAAATATTTTTAAAACATATGCAGTCCTCAATTGTTATAATTATGTGTCAAAAAAATGTTATAATTATATTCCTCAACCACTTTCATTTATTTACTTCAAAGATTTTTCATTTATCAAATCCATCATAAAACCCTAATATATTTTGACAAAAAAATCAATGAGTTTGTGTAAAAGAAAAATAGTATGATTAGGACCTTTTTTTAAGTAATTTTTTTATGTATAATACCTCCCAAACTTTTTTTTTTTGTTGACAAAAATACCTACCAAACTAGATGGTTTAAAAGTATAATACCTAAGCTATAATATAAAATAAAAGTTTAACTATGAGATATTTCACCTACCACTCCAAGTCTTGTTTTCACTTCTTTGATGTGCTCCATAGTGAATGAAACATTTGAGATAGTAATTTGTCGAAGCTTGACATCATCAGCACGTGACCTAATTGGTGTTAGATCATCTTCAATCATGCTACTTTTTACTATACTCCATCCAAAATCCAACATAGACCTAAGTGTTGAGGATAAAATAGAGGGAAATCTCTTGATAATTGCTTTGGTATTAAAAATTGACTTAGGTTTTTGACTTGATGGGAGTGTGAATGGAAGAGAAGGGTTATCAGCTCTTTCTAAACATGAAAGAAGTGCACCCATTAGAGAGTAACCATCTCCAAGTGCATGATGAAGTTTGAATACTAAGGTACCAGCTGCATTTTTTGTTGGATATTTAATGATATGAACTTCCCAAAGTGGTCTATCTTGTGGTAAATGTTCCATTGCTATTTTGGACATATAATCATCAAGATGTTCATCATAGAATGAGTTGGATGATTTGTCACTTGGAAATTCAGGAACTTTAATATGTTCATCCAAATTAACTTCAACTTTCTTCCATTTTTTCTCTCCATCTAATTGGTCCATGATCTATTCAATCAAGTAGTGCATGATTAGTTTTTCAATTTTTCCTAATAATAGGAAAAATTAATTGGTCTAAATAATGAGACACATTCAAACATAAATATTTTTGTTAAAAACATGCACATACATTTGTGGAAAAACAATATAGTTTGTTCAATTTCAACAAAATTATATCATTTGACTAATTATAAGGTTACTAACTATAAAGTTTTAGTTTTCTAGTTTCTATTTTGGGCATTAGTCCCTTTTGATTAACCCCCAAAAAAAAGGTAGTATATTTACTATCGTAAAGCCTATATCAATTTATTTTTTTTAACAGCAGCCTATATCAATTGATAATATCAAAATTGTTAAGTTTGACGTATTCATTTGAGTCAAATTTAAAACCTTGGAGTGCTTAACACTTCAGCTAGGAAAAAAAATGTAGTACACGAACTAATTAATATTCATAAAGGCAAAAATTCGAAACAGAAATGAATGCACATGTACTGTGGGACAAAAAGCTCACAAGATTTGCATTAATCACATTTAATATCTTTGAAGGAGGGATGTCAATGAGTATCCATGGATACGGATAGTATGATACCCGTCTCCGTTCCGTTGGATAAGTTTGATACCCATGTCCGCCTCATACCCTCGTGGGTACCCACTATGCGGGTACCCATGGATATTGAGGTGTCCATGAGTATTCATGGGTACCCATAGATTTTTGAATTTATTTATTTTTTTGTACAAATAATAACTTTTTTTTAATTACCAAAAAACTTCAACTTTTAAATATCCATACATAATTCATTCAAAATTTTATAAATCATACATAATCCATAGAAAATTCATGATTCTTGTATAATTCATATGTTTTATGATGTGAATGAAGTGGAAACGGTGAACTTAATAAGATGAATTTAAAAAAAAAAGGTTATTAATGAGGAATCTTTGGTGGTCAGAAAAATTTACTTCAATAAGGTAACAACTTTACGTAATAAAATAAGATATATAAAGATATTTTAGTAATTTACTTAATTTATTATCGGGTATGAGTACCCGTGGGTATGGATACAATCAAATACGTGTCCGTATCCATATAATAATGGTAGTCAAATACCCATTTATTATACTCGTGGATACTCGATTAGCTACCCGCCCCGTGCCCGTGACGGATTTTATCCACCGGTACTCGTGGGCATGGGTATTTTTGCCACCCCTACTTTAAAGAAAACACATATAATATGACAATGACTCCTTAAGAAAATGTAGCTTTCAATTTTAATTACTCTTTTCTCTCTCTTTACCCCAATATAATAGCATACATGAACAAGAGCATGGACCATGTCATATCATTAGATCATTTCCAATTCCTAGATCTTGTAGTTTTTATTTTGGTCAAACTAGCTAGGGTTCTTATACTTTTTTTAGAGTAGCATCTTATGGTTGAGAACCTCTTTTGGGTCATGCCACTCATAAAAGAAAATTATAAATAAATAAAAAATACATTAATATTATGTGTAATGGTATTAGGATGAATGATCTCCCAAGCTCATGTTACATTTTATTGTTTCCATTTCTTTAAAAAACAAGGTATTATATGTGAAGTACCCCTTTTTTTTATAAAGAAAATGGATTTGTATGTAAAGTAATCTGTGAGGTACATTTTAAGTTTTAAACTTATTTAGTCTCTATAGTTATGTGCATGTTATATCTGATTCACACCAAAAAAAGATTTAAAGAATAACAATATAAAAAAAATATATATATTGAAAAAAAATTAAATTTAATGTAACATTATAAATGCCAAAAAAAACTTACATTCCACATGATGAGTCGTTTTTGAAACTATGATACAGATTTAGCCAACATTGCAAACATGCAGTATAGATCTTAAAAGCAAAGTACTACTCCAAAGTTCATAATTTTTCTATTAATTAACTCTTTTTTTTTTTAACAAAGCACACACAAACAATGTTGAGATATTTGTACCTAAAACAGAATATTAAGATGTAGAAAGAGATATTAAAATGTGCCAAAAACTAAATAAAGGATGTGACTGAAGTTAACACTACTTAATAAATAGTAAACATGATTAATATACATAAAATTATATTTTAAAATAAAAGAAATACATTACCATGATAGAGGAGAAACGTGTGTTAATGGGAAGGAAGATATCTTGAAGCAATTCAAAGGGAGAAAGGTGTGTTAATGGTGTTTCAAATTCTAAAACACCTAAAATGTATATGCAAAGGGCAGAGCTATTCAAATATTGACCTGTGGGACTCACTGGCTCAGTAATTTCTTCTTCAAACCCTTCCATATTTTTCTTTCACTATTTAACTATATAAATAAAATATAAAAAAAAAATACTAAGCTAGTTGAATGGGAGAATGAGTTTTGTGCTGTTGAAATTTGAGTTGGTGTGTTGGGGTAGATATATAGAATGGGAAGCAAGAGAGAGAATGGAAAGTATTCTTGGCATTAATTAAATACTAGGGGTTGTTTGCCCTTATTTAATGGTCATACAGCTTGCACTCCCTACCCTTGGCGGTTTCTTAATGTACTTGCACTGCTGCAGGGAAATATGACAAATTTTCTGGTAGATCGAGCTTTGAATAAATATACATACATTTCTTTTTGACAAAGCATTCAATATATACCTACTGTGTGTTTAACTGTGATAATTTTGTGTTAATCTTGTTCCTAAAGAAATTAGTCATAGTAACATGGAGTTTGATTGGAAATAAATGAAGTTTGATCAAGAAATCAAACTCGAGTACTTCTAAATAATTGTTCTTTGATAGAGTTTATAACCACTTGAGTTTAATCATTTAGTTAATTGTGATAATGTTTGAGTTACTGAATTTTTTTGATAAATTTACTTGCATATTACTAGCCAACCGACAAGGTCATCACATATATATGGTAGGAGTTGAACTCGTATCTTTTTTTTTTGTTTGACAAAAACAAAACGATATTAATTCATTTAAATTGAGAGTACATCATATGCAATAACATGTTCAACATCACTAAAAACGTAAAGTGTAAATCTGCGAACAAATTCACATCACCTATAAGTTAATAGCAGACAACGGTAAAATGTCTATAAATAATATGATAAATTCTAAGTCATCGAAATACCTATGATTTCGGATCTGCAACGTCGACGCCTAATTCATTGATTAAATTTGTAATTGCCTGAAGTTGATCTTTCAATAAGAACCAAATGAACACTTCAACAAGACGTGAAATCAAATGCTACACAAGACGACGAACAACACAACGCCACACTCTGACAATGAAATCACAAGAAAACACAATAAAAAACTTGATATGTGTGAAAAACCACTTATTTAAATTGAAAAAAAGGGGAAAAAGATGCGAGGGGGTGATTCTTGGTCAAAAATGAACTAAAAAAGGTGCTAGGCCCAGCTAGCTTCGTATCAAAAAACTTTTTTTTTGTGGTGGTCGGAGTTTGAGCCTCAGACTTTACATGTATTCTGCATTGTTGTTTCTATCAACTGAGCTAAGATCACGAAGACCGAACTAATTAATGTAACAAAAGAAACACCCAACTAATTAATGAAACAAAAATTTAATAACCGGGTCAAATAAGTATTTAACATGCAACCCGTACATGACAGAAGTGATTTAATAGGAGGATCAAATTGATTCACGTTTTACAATTTTAAGGATGATTTTGATTATGTAATTTTCACGTCTAAAATAACTGATAGTTAGTAATTCTAAGAATAAATTGGAGGTTCATTTTCTTTTAGAGTTAGTAGAAAAATCCACACACATTGTACAAAAAAAAAAGAAAGGAAAATCCACACACACTAAATGCAGGAAAGACGAATATTTCAAGTTCAAATTCACACCACTAATATATTAGACAAGTTTTTATCAGTCTCTATGAGCATAATTCAGTTGACAGAGACATGCATTATTATATGCAGGAATACTTTACTTATTCACCTTAAAAAATATGAATTCTGGTTAATTGGCTGCTAAAAAAAATTATGATCTAATCAATGGATGTTTGTTTAGTTGGTAAATGGTTGATTCATTTGGGTCATGAGTTTAACTCGTGCTCATCGAGCCTTAAGATCTGCCCTTATGATAGTGAGCAACTGAAGTTTAACTAACTAGCCTATGTTTTTTATACTAAACAATATTTTATCACCCAAGTTATATTTGCGGACAATGTTGATTTATTATAAATAGATATAGATTTTTTCAACGGTAATAAATGGATTTTTTTTATGGAAAGGAATGTTAGATGATGTGTTGGAGGTCTGCGGCAATAACTAAATCAAGAAGATGATGAAGTGTGAACATAAATTTCAAAACGTGTGTGGGACACACTAACATTTAGATTCGATTCGCTTTCATCAGTTATGCCAATCAGATACAAAAAGATATATCGGCGAATCCCCTTCAGGATACGATAAAATTTTTGACGTGACTTGCGTATTCACACTAAGCGTATCAACAATGGTAGTTTACAAAATAAAGTTCAGTCAATTTCTCTCGTGCATTAGAGAAAAGAAATAATGATTTAATATTATTTTTTGGTATAATTCTGACACACAACAATGTGATTTTCTGTCTATATTTTTTACTTATGTTCTGTCTCCATAGTGTCTCTATTTATAGAGAAACTTATATCCTTTGGCGAAAAGAAACAAACATTTGAAAGAGTTTGTTCATGAACGGTTACATTACTTCAATTGTCAAACATTACACATTTTCTCTAAAAGGTCTCTATTTAACCATTGTAACTTCTCGAATATATTTTGGAAATTTCCCTCACAATGGATCTTATATTAATTCACGAATAATAGAGATTAAATAACTTGTTTTTGGGATGTGAACTTTTTGAGAACTTTTGGTTACTAGCTCGACAACGGATGGGTATTTCCTCAATGAATCATCTGTGAACACAGGAAAGTGCATAAAGCCACTTTTGTTGAATTCTTATCACATGGCAGTAAAACATGTTGGCATGTAATTTCTATGTTCACATGGAAAGTTACTATGCAAAGTTGAAAATTCACACGGTGCCATAAATGTAATTGGTTGGGGCATGGCTCTTTCACTAGTATAAATAGCATGCTCTTGTACCATTGTAATCATCCCAACACAGAACAAAGTAACACATCAATAAGTGTTTTGTTAGAGAGAAAAAATATAGAGAGAAAGAAATAGTTTCTCCTGTGAGGTTTCTTCTAGGTTGTGTTTGTATTCTCCTATTTATAAGAGAGAGTGGTAATTGTACTCTCCTTGTATTTAGAGAGAGGTCCTGTAATTTCTTCCACTTAGTGAAAGTTCTCTACTCTTGCCCCGTGGTTTTTTCCCCCTTATTTGTTGAGGGGTTTCCACGTAAATATTGTGTGTTAAGTTCCTCTTTTCTCGTCTCTTATTTTAGCTGCGTGATAATATTTTGTTACTCTGGTACCTAACAGTGGTATCAGAGCCGCTGGTTCGTAGTTGTTATTCCGCTGTGATAAACTAGTGGTGTGATAAGAAAAATCTTAGTATGCTCTGTGGTTGCGGTTTGAACTGATCTTCCACATCAGAAAAGAATTCTTATTATTCCGGTCTAGTTTGAAGAAAAATATTTGGTGTAAAACCATGGCAGCAAAATTTGAGATAGAGAAGTTCAACGGAAAAATTTTTTCCCTATGGAAATTGAAGATAAGGGCAATTTTAAGAAAAGATAATTGCCTAGACGCAATAGATGGCAGACCTGCAGATATCACTGATGAAAAGTGGAAAGAGATGGATGATAATGCCGTTGCCAATTTGCACCTAGCAATGGCAGACTCGGTGTTGTCAAGTATTGCTGAAAAGAAGACAGCAAAGAAGATCTGGGATATTCTAATAAAATTGTACGAGGTCAAATCACTCCACAACAGAATATTCTTAAAGAGAAGGCTCTACACTCTTCGAATGGGTGAATCCACATCTGTAACAGATCACATCAACACCCTGAATACGCTATTTTCTCAACTCACAGCTTCTGATTTCAAAATAGAGGAAAATGAGCGTGTTGAACTTCTACTTCAGAGTTTACCAGATTCGTATGATCAACTCATCATCAATATTACAAATAATAATATAGTTGACACTCTTCACTTTGATGATGTCGCCGGTGCAATCCTTGAAGAAGAATCTAGGTGCAAGAATAAGGAAGAAAGGTCAGAGAGTTCAAAGCAAGCAGAGGCTTTGACGATGACGAGAGGCAGATCAACGGAACGTGGCCCCAGTGGAAGTCAAAATCATGGTAGGTCAAAATCTCGAAGAAGGAAGAATCTCAAATGCTACGGTTGTGGCATGAGAGGGCACTTAAAGAAGGAGTGTTGGAATAATAAGAAGAATGGAGAGAAGACTTCTGAAGCTTCAACATCTCAAGGATGTGTTGCAAGTACCTCAGATGACGGGGAAATCTTGTATAGCGAAGCAGCAACCAGTTCTAAAGGTGGAAGACGACTCAACGATGTCTGGATAATGGATTCAGGTGCAACATGACACATGACTCCACACCGAGATTGGTTTCACTCTTATGAGCCTATCTCAGAAGGATCAGTGTACATGGGAAATGACTATGCCTTCGAAATTGCTGGAGTCGGTACTATCAGATTAAAGATGCATGATGGTACTATTCGAAAAATACAAGGAGTACGTCATGTAAAAAGGTTAAAAAAGAATTTATTGTCTGTTGGACAATTGGATGATCTCGGGTGTAAGATCCATACTGAAAGTGGAATCTTGAAAGTAGTGAAAGACAATCTTGTGGTGATGAAAGCAGAAAAGATCACAAATAATTTATACATGCTTCTGGGAGATACATTGCAAGAGGCGGATGCATCAGTTGCAGCAACAAGCCAAGAAGAAATAACGATGATGTGGCATCAAAGACTAGGCCATATGTCAGAACATGGCTTGAAAGTCCTTGCGGAATGCAATCTCCTTCACGGACTCAAGACGGTAAATTTACCATTCTGTGAGCACTGTGTGATAAGCAAGCAACATAGATTGAAGTTTGCTAGAGTAACTACTAGAAGTAAGCACATACTAGACTTGATACATTCTGATGTGTGGGAGTCACCAGAAGTATCTCTGGGAGGAGCAAGATATTTCGTGTCATTCATTGATGACTATTCCAGAAGATTATGGGTGTACCCGATCAAGAAGAAGTCAGATGTGTTTCCAGTATTCAAGGCATTCAAAGCACAAATAGAGCTTGAAACTGGAAAGAAGGTTAAGTGCTTGAGGACAGATAATGGAGGAGAATATGTAGATGACGTGTTTCTAGCATTTTGTAAACAAGAGGGTATTGTAAGGCAATTCAGTGTTGCACATACACCTCAGCAGAATGGTGTGGCAGAGCGAATGAATAGAACTTTCCTAGAAAGAACAAGAGCTATGCTGAAAACAGCGGGAATGGCTAAGTCGTTCTGGGCAGAAGCAGTGAAAACCGCCTGTTATGTAATAAATCGATCACCATCAACGGCGATTGATTTGAAGACACCAATGGAGATGTGGAAAGGAAAGCCAATAGATTATTCTTCTCTACATGTTTTTGGTTGTCCTGTGTACGTGATGTACAACTCCCAAGACAGAACGAAGTTGGACCCAAAGTCCAGGAAATGTGTCTTCTTGGGTTATGCTGACAATGTTAAGGGGTATCGCCTGTGGGATCCCACTGCCCGCAAAGTTGTTGTTAGCAGGGATGTAGTATTTGCAGAAAATGAACTACAAAGTGAGCAGAAAAATGACAGCACTTCTAAAGAGACTGCTATAGTGCAGATGGAAGAAAAATCCAAAGAAAGTGATTCTTCTGAAGCTGAATCAGTGCACGAAGAACAAGAACCAGATGATGTCAATAATGGTGTTCGTCGATCAACGCGTCAGACACAGAAACCATCTTGGCAATCAGACTATGTTATGACGAGCCACGATGCATATTGTCTTACAACTAAAGAAGGTGAACCTTCAACTTTTCAAGAGGCGTTGAACGGTTCAGATGCTTCTCAATGGATGACAGCAATGCATGAAGAAATGGAGGCCTTGCATAGGAACAAGACATGGGAACTTGTTGAACTTCCAAAGGGTCGGAAAGCCATTGGAAACAAATGGGTATACAAGATCAAACGTGATGGCAATGATCAAGTGGAACAGTATCGTGCAAGACTGGTGGTAAAATGATATGCTCAGAAAGAAGGTATTGACTTCAATGAGATATTTTCTCCAGTTGTCAGACTTACTACTATCAGAGTAGTGTTGGCGATGTGTGCTACATTGGATTTACATCTTGAACAGCTAGATGTAAAGACTACCTTTCTTCATGGAGAACTTGAAGAAGAAATTTATATGCTCCAACCGGAAGGATTTAAGGAACAAGGAAAAGAAAACTTGGTTTGCAGGTTGACCAAATCTCTGTACGGTCTAAAGCAGGCGCCCAGATGTTGGTACAAGAGATTTGATTCTTTCATAATTAGCCTCGATTACAATAGGTTGAGTTCAGACCATTGTACGTACTACAAAAGGTTTGATGTTAATGATTTTATCATTTTGCTGTTGTATGTGGATGACATGTTGGTGGTAGGCCCCAACAAAGATCAAGTCCAGGAATTGAAGGCACAGTTGGCTAGGGAGTTCGATATGAAAGACTTGGGACCAGCAAACAAGATTTTAGGGATGCAAATTCACCGAGACAGAAAAGACAGGAAGATTTGGCTTTCTCAAAAGAATTATCTAAGAAAAGTCTTGCGCCGCTTCAACATGCAAGACTGTAAGCCAATCTCTACCCCACTTCCTGTGAATTATAAATTATCCTCAGGTATGAGTCCTAGCAATGAAGCGGAGAGGATGGAAATGTCTCGAGTACCGTATGCATCGGCGGTGGGAAGCCTTATGTATGCCATGATATGTACAAGACCAGACATTGCACAAGCAGTGGGAGTGGTTAGTCGGTTTATGACGGATCCGGGTAAAGAGCATTGGAATGCTGTTAAGAGAATCATGAGGTACATCAAAGGAACCTCAGGTGTTGCAATATGTTTCGGAGGATCAGAGTTAACTGTTAGGGGTTATGTTGATTCAGATTTTGCAGGTGACCTTGATAAAAGAAAATCTACTACTGGTTATGTGTTCACGCTTGCAGGAGGAACAGTAAGTTGGTTGTCCAAGTTACAAACTGTTGTAGCTCTGTCAACGACAGAAGCTGAGTACATGGCAGCTATCCAAGCGTGTAAGGAAGCTATTTGGATGCAAAGGTTAATGGAGGAGCTCGGGCACAAGCAACAACAAATTACTGTGTATTGTGACAGTCAGAGTGCCTTGCACATTGCAAGGAATCCAGCCTTTCATTCAAGGACGAAGCACATTGGCATTCAATATCATTTTGTTCGAGAAGTAGTGGAGGAGGGGAGTGTGGATATGCAAAAGATTCACACCAATGATAACCTAGCAGATGTAATGACAAAGCCAATCAACACTGACAAGTTTATATGGTGTCGATCCTCATATGGCCTATTGGAAACGTACCAACTGAAGTTGGCAAGGTAGAGAGATTTTGAGAGCTCACAAAAGTGACTTTAAGTGGGAGATTGTGAACACAGGAAAGTGCATAAAGCCACTTTTGTTGAATTCTTATCACATGGCAGTAAAACATGTTGGCATGTAATTTCTATGTTCACATGGAAAGTTACTATGCAAAGTTGAAAATTCACACGGTGCCATAAATGTAATTGGTTGGGGCATGGCTCTTTCACTAGTATAAATAGCATGCTCTTGTACCATTGTAATCATCCCAACATAGAACAAAGTAACACATCAATAAGTGTTTTGTTAGAGAGAAAAAATATAGAGAGAAAGAAATAGTTTCTCTTGTGAGGTTTCTTCTAGGTTGTGTTTGTATTCTCCTATTTATAAGAGAGAGTGGTAATTGTACTCTCCTTGTATTTAGAGAGAGGTCCTGTAATTTCTTCCACTTAGTGAAAGTTCTCTACTCTTGCCCCGTGGTTTTTTTCCCCTTATTTGTTGAGGGGTTTCCATGTAAATATTGTGTGTTAAGTTCCTCTTTTCTCGTCTCTTATTTTAGCTGTGTGATAATATTTTGTTACTCTGGTACCTAACATCATCTTCATCTGATAGATCATATTCTACAATTTAGTGTGTTGGGAGCATTTTCCATGAAAATAAGGTGTTCGACGCATATTGTGTGGCTTGCTAATGTCTAGGTAAATGTGGAAGGAAAAAACTACTCTTGTTTCCGGCAAAAGGAGGAATCAATTGCTTATTATTTGATTGAGAAATACAACTAAGATTTGAATCAGAAATACAACTAAGATTTGTATCAGAAAATCCTATTTTAGCATGAATCAAATCACTGCAAACAAAATCTATTGTTTGGAAAAAATCATGCTCTCATCCGAATCATATTATGTCATGGCCATGATGATTCAAATGGTAACGAAGATAATCATTGTTTTTTTTTTTGAAATAACGAAGATAATCATTGTTAAAATCACATTCAAAACCATATTTTATTTTAAAGCATAAAAATCATAATATGACATGACATGATCTGAAAAAAGAGGAGGTGCATACGCAAAAACTAACGTAATAGACATCACTCAAAATTGTAAAATATTCGAAATCCTAAAGAAGAGACCTATACAAGTGTTCCTTTTTTAGGCTGCTGCATGCCCAAAGCTGGATTCGAACCTAGGACCTTGGTTAAGCTAGAAGAGACATATTGCATCTCATCTAAGCGCTCTTGGGTATACAAGAGTTCCTTTATACAAGCTAAGTTTCATACAAGAGTAGTTAATTTCGAATATATTCGTAAAATATAAGTTATTTTTGTCACGACTAATACTTGGAGTTCAGACCTCATTATTTGTATATTACCAACTGAGTTATGCTTAGGAACCGATATATACCATTTTTTATTTATTAAAAATCACTCTTATTTCTAATAATACTTTCATTTTGTCAAGAAAATTGCTTTCCAAAAATATAAGTTTGATTTTTTTTTTTTTTGAATTTGATGGGATAATTGCTCTTCCCGTATATGTTTTTGTTCATTCATGTCAAATAACCGAGCGTGAGTTAATTCACGCAACACATGTGTATTTTCAACGTAAGTTAACTCACGCATGTGTATTTTTCAGCGTAAGTGAACTCACGTAAGACGGAAATGAACAAAAAACTAGATGGGAGAAGAGCAATTCTCTTTGATGAATCATATATGGGCCCTTTGATGAATCATATATGGGCCTTATTTGACCTTGAGCCCAAAGACCAAGCCCAATAAACAAAAACAATGTAAAAAAAAAAAACACAAAACCCTAGTTAGACACATTTATCACTGTCGTTTATATACCCTGTCGTCTCCAACAAATTTAGGGCTTCTAGTTCAATTTCACAAATCTACTCTCCCTATTCGCAAACTCTAACTTCCACCATGGTTGCTGCAAAGAAAACCGTAATCTCTCTCTCTCTCTCTCTCTCTATTCATCACTATCTTAAATTTTTTGTTTTTGAGTTCTGAATTTGATTTTAATTTTGATTTTGGGTTTTGGATTTGCAGAAGAAGACCCATGAGTCAATTAACAACAGACTCGCTCTTGTGATGAAGAGTGGGAAGTATACTTTGGGTTACAAAACTGTTCTCAAATCTCTCAGGAGCTCCAAAGGTAAATTTTTGTTTAGTTAAAAATTTGATTTTTAATGTTCTGATCTGATTTATATAATTTGTTTGGATTCTTAAGCTCGATTGAATTAATGGGTCGTTTTGTAAATTTAGTTTTTGTAATTTTTAGTATTTATTTTGTTCAGTAAAAATTTCGATGTTTTTGGTTCTGATCTTATTTTTACTCTTTGTTTTGTTTTTTTAGCTGGATTTAGTTGATGGTTGTTGTTAGAATATGTTTATTTTATGAAAAAACTAGATTTTTATTTTATGAATAGATGGGAGGAAATGGGGTTCTTATAGTTTTGTTTGGATTTGGGGAGAATGAATGTATGGCTTTTGGAAATGAGGTAATGAAATCTGTTTATGAATTTGAGTTTTGTTTAGGGCCCGTTTGTATTGACTTATTTTTGAGCTTGTGCAAAACAGCTTATGCAAATAGATAGGCATTTATGTTATTTCATATTTTATCACTAACGAAAATTGTATCTTCATAAGCTGTTTTTCATAAAAGCTTATTTATTTGCATAAGCTTATGAGTAATACATAAAAGCTTATTTATTTGCATAAGCTGTTTTGCACAAGCTTAAAAATAAGCAAATCCAAACGGGCCCTAAATGTTGTAGGAAAATGGCTTTTGTATGGGTTTGTTGTGATTTTTTAAGAATGAATGTTTTTGGAATGGGAAATATGGTTTTTACTCAATTAGATTTGCAATTGTTGGTCTTTTTGATTGGGAAACGTGATGACCATGAGTATTTTGTTCTGTGTTTTAGATATTGAAACCAAATTGTAGTGATTAGAGTTCACAATATTGTTTGTAACTGTTGTGGGTTTTGCTTGTGTATTTATTACTTAGTTCCTCAAAAATTGCTGATGCAATGTTCAATGTATTTAGGAAAATGGACTTTTTATGGTTTTATTTGGATTTGAGGAGAATGGTTTTGTTTGGACTTGGAGAGACGAATGTGTTTGGGTTGTGAAACTAGGCTGTGAATTTGGTTTTTGTTAAATGTTGTAGGAAAATGGCTTTTGTTGGGCTTTATTTTTAGGAATGAAAGTTTTGGGTTGGGATTAAGGGTGTGTTTGGACGGAGGGTTTAGGAGGGGAAGGGAGGGGAGGGTTTACTTATCATTTTTAAATTATGGACACTATGAAATGTTTTTTTTAGAAAGTTAACATATTAACATGATAAACGATCTTATAATCTTTCAATCACTCTTAATTTATTTTAGAAAAACATGTTATATAGTCGGTAATTTAAAAAAGAAAAGTAAACCCTCGCCTCCCTTCTTCTCCTAAACCCTCAATCTAAACACACCCTAGTGGTTTTTTCAGGAGTAAATTTGAAATTGTTGGTTTTCTCAATGGAGATTGGAGAAATGAGTATTTTGCTGTGTGTTGGAGATTGAAACTTTTTTATGATTTTGTTTTGTTTGGGGAAGAATGTTTTTGGTTTGTAAAATGTGGCTATGAATTTGTTGTACATATGGTTTTTACATAATTAAATTTGAAATTGTTGATTTCATTAATGCAGAAATGTGGTGACCATGAGTATTTTGTTCTGTATGTTGTAGATTGGAAATGAAATCTTAGTGCAGTGATTAGATTTCTCAATATTATAGTAACAATTTTTTTTAACTACTGTGGATGTGGATTTTACTTGTGTATTGTATTGACTAATGAGTTCTTTACTGAACTCATTGATTATGCTTGTTTTAAACATTCTTCAATTGTCTGCAGGGAAATTGATCATCATTGCTAACAATTGCCCACCATTGAGGAAGTCTGAGATTGAGTACTATGCTATGTTGGCAAAGGTTGGAGTTCATCACTACAACGGGAGTAAGTCTTCTATCCAATCACTTTGTGTTTTTAAAATTCAACTTATAGACACTAATTGATCAATGGAAATTGTCTCAAACATGTTTGATCAATGGTTTACTGTACTCTGCGTTTAAAAAAAAACAGTTTATGTTTTTTTCTGGAATTCAGTGACCTTAATTAATAGTTTAGTATACTATGCTGATGTGTTTTTCTGGAATTTAGTGCCCTTAATTAATAGTTTAGTGTGCAATGGTGATGTGTTTTTCTGGAACTTAGTGGCCTTGAGTATGAAAGATACATTCTGTAGCATATTTCGATTCAAGTGTTCTTTCCAGTAACATCGTAGGACAGTCTTTGGCAAATATGTTGAATACATTTTGTTGGCCAGTCTTGACAAAGGCTAAGTTTCTTAAAAAAAAAAATTGACGGCGTCAACCAATCCTCTGCATTGTTGTTTCAATACATATATGTGTACCGTCAACCCTTTAAATTGACGGCGTGTCAAGTGTCGGACACGAGTCAGTTTCCAATACCGACACAACACCGATACATTCAAGGTAGACAAAATCGAGATCCTAGACAAGATCGGGGCAGGGTGACAGTATCGTGAATCGGAGGATCGTAACACGGATCAGAAGATCCTACCAAATTTATAATATATTACATATAGATTTAAGTTAGTAAAAAAACAACTTCAAATGACACAGAATACTTACTAAAAAAATATATTGGGAAGGTTTTACAAATTATTGCTTTGTGGTGTATTGGAAAGGTTTCCAATGTAGTTATTAATCAATTATAATTAATAAATATTTGGTATAATAGGTAAAAAAGATCTGTTTCATTCATGTGACAAGTAAAAAAAAAACGCGTTTTTTTGGGAAGGTTTTCAAGACCATTAATTAATAATTAATTGGTTTAATAGGCTAAGATACATACCGTATCATGTGACAGCAAAAAAAAAAACGCGTTTTTTGGGTTTCTGAAGCTTTTATGAAGTTATTCGAAGCCGGGTTGCAGATCCGACCCGCGAACCCAGAATTTCAAGATGATTGGAAACGGCTGAAACGTACGAGACAGTCGTTTCCACGCGTTTTTGCGGCGATCCTGGCTGCTCCCACCAATTTCCGATTCCATACCCAATCAAGCACGGGGATGGTACTCAAGATCGTAGACTCTTGCATTTTTACGAGTCAGATCGCGATTTTGTCCACCATGGATACATGGGTTACACTATTTCACTGTGAAAACTTAAATGGCTGTTATAGGTGAATTTTTTTTTTTTGACTAGCTAGACTATTGTTAACTTAAATGGCTGTTATAGGCAATGTAGACAGGAACGAGTCCCAGCACGTAGGATCGTCCGTTCCTACGTGCTTCCCACACAAAAACGTGCCTCGTTCTTACCTGGGTTCGTTTTGCGCATTTTCACAGTCAGGAACGAGTTCCTGAAGCAGGAACGTAATTTTAAAACGTGCTGGGCTTGGATTTAGTGATTTGGGCTTAAAAAACCGGGTCGGGTCAAAATATAACCCGGTTTTTTATAAAACATAAAAACCCAGAAAATTTCATACGTTTTCTTCCTCACCCAAACGGCCAAACCCTAAAACGGCGGCCAGCTCTCTTTTCCGGCGAATTTGTCGCCGTTGTTCTCTCTCTACCCTCACTTAAACGTGTTTTCCGTCGTTCTCTCTCTCTCTACCCTCACCTAATACTCTCTGTTTTCGTGTTTTCTCTCCATACCCATACTCTGTTTTCATTTTCTCTCATACCCAGACTCTGTTTTCGTTTTCTCTCCATACCTTTGTAATGGCTTCATCCAGTAATGTCAATGAAACTTCCTCAGTTACTTATGAACTTGTATTTTGAGTACTTATGACTTATGACTTATTTTGAGTACTTTGATGATTATGACTTATTAATTAAGTCTGATGTACTTACGATTTCTATGTTATTCTTTTTTTGCATTATATATGTATACGATTGTGTGTGCGTGTATAGGAAAATACAATTTTGCCCTTGAGTGGGTTCTTACGAACCGTGTTACGTTCCCTGACTTTACGTTCCTTCATCAGCCAAACGAACCTACGTAAAAACTCGTTCCTGACTACATTGGTTATAGGTGAATTTATTTGATTTCAATCACTATTTCACTCTGGGAATTTTAGCTGTCAAAGCTTCTTGTTAGTTGCTACTGCTAAGTTTTGACTGGAAGTTTTAGTAATCTTATTTTAATACAAGGCCCTGTTTACTTTATGAAGTTTTAGTAAACTTCCTATTTTTAGTAATCTTAGTTTTGACTGAAATTTAGGAGATGAGAGACTGAACAATTGTCTTGCATTTCCGAAAACAATGAAAATGTCAAAAGAACTGTTTCATTATTTTCAAGAATTCCTTTGTTGCCTTTGTTATTTCATACTCAAATTCTGTTCTCTTCAAGTGCTTTAACAATGTTTTCTTGCTTCCAGACAATGTGGATCTCGGCACTGCTTGCGGAAAATACTACAGAGTGTGCTGTCTCAGCATTGTTGATCCTGGTAACATATTATTCTACCCTTATTCTAGCATTAGCATATGAAAATAATTTAGGGAAATGTTTCTCATGTTTTGAATTATTTTTTATTCTGTTTTCAGGTGATTCGGACATCATCAAGACCATACCTGGAGACCAATAGAGTTGTTGCATCAAGTCCTCGATTTTGGTCTTTTTTTAAACAAAACTGTGGCTGTTTCCTGTTTGTTTGTTTTTGCTTATCGAAATTTATGTGGACTTCCGGAAGTATTTGGATATTCGAGTATTATGATAAGTCGACTGCAATTTTTTCTTCAAAATAGTTTTAATGATCTATACAATTTTGAAAGTTATTGCTATTTTATTTATATTACAAGAATCAATATCATAGTTAGCAAATATGTTATAGTTATTGTTAACATCTTTGATCTTGAATTCCTCAACAACTAACTTGTTCATGCTATGCACATTAGTGTTAGTTTCAAAGAATATTGTGGATGACAAATAATATGTCAATTTTAGCCGATTATGTCTTTCGACAAAAAAAAAGCTTATTATGTTAAGGTGGAAAGCTTATATTAGTGGCTGAAACTCTTGTAGAGATGGCTATATAACACTGCTTTGAGAAATGCCAACAATACATATTCTAACACACTTTCTAAAGAGAGTGTGTTGAAAAGGTGTGTTGCTAGCATTCGCTTTTCTTCAAAATTGATGTCGTCTTGATATGTAATACAAATTTAATTAATTTTGAATTTGCTTAGGTTTGTTTTTGTCAACCAAAAAAAACAAGATCTTTACCTATATCAAAGGGATATCAATTTTTAGTGTATATTTTTTCTTCCAATTTTACTCTCTACTTAAAAGTATCGTAATAATTCAATTTTATCTCAATTTTACACATCACAAACAATGCCATGTTTTGTTTACTAAATATTAATCTTTTTATTTATATATATTATACTGCAATTTTTAAAATATTAGTCGCTAAAATAATTGACTTCTCATGCAGATATAAATACTAGTAAGCTCTCATATAGTTTTATCGTGTATAAATTATATGACCAAATTAGAGGGGAATTTCAACGATTTTCAATTATTTAAGATTTGTCTCAATATCTCCCTTCATTTTATCTCTAAACATCATCCTTATTTGATTTTACATCGTAAATCAAAACCATCCACATAAATGAAGATTTAAAATAAAATTTAATCTTAAATATTGCACTCGTCCTAGCAAATATGATCCGTTTAAGTTTTAGTCCTTGTAAAATAAAAATTTAGAAATCAGTCCATGCAAAAAAATCTGTCTTTTAAAAATACCCCTGAGCCCATTTAAGACAAGCCATGTCACCAAGATGCCTACGTGGCGCATGCTGACTGTGCAGTTGTGCCCACATGGCATTTAAATTAATTTAAAAATGTGAAAACAATTTAAAATATTTGGAAATTATTTTTTGAATTAAAAAATTAGAAAATATTTTCTGAACATTATAAAATAAAATTCGAAATTAAAATAAAAGTTTTTTTTTTATTTTTTTGGGAAATTAATTTTCGTAAATTAAAAAAAAAAAACTTACATAACATTTTTTTTAAATTTTATCTTCAGATTTTTCTTTCAAAATTAAAAAGAATTCATTAATTTTTTAACAAAATTGAAAATACATTTTCAAAAATCTGGAAAAAAAAATTCAGAATTAAAAAATCGAAAAGAAAATATATTTTCCAAAAATTAGAAAAAAAATGAAAAAATAATTTTTGATTTGTCTTTTAAAATTAAAAATAATTTTCTAAAAAAAAAATATGGAAATTAATTTTCATAATTTACAAAAAATAAATCCAAAAATAAATTTTCGAAAAATAACATTAAAAATTGTTGGAAATTTTTTATTTCAAAAAGTAATTTTTGATTTTTTAAAATTTTGGAAAATTAATTTCAATATTTTTAATTTAATTAAAATAAGTTTTTGTTATTTTAAATTATTGTTTTTATTTTTTATAACAAAAAAAGATTTCCAAAAATTTAAAATCATTTTTTTTAATTTTAAAATGCCATGTCAGATGCCCTGTGGGCACAACTGCGCAGTCAACGTGCGCCACATAGGCATCTTGGTGACATGGCTTTGGCTTAAATGGGCCCAGGGACATATTTATAAGATATAATTTTTTGCGGGGACTGATTTCTGAATTTTCTTTTTACAAGGACTAAAACTTAAACGAGCCATATTTGCAGGGACAAGTGCAATATTTAAGCCTAAAATTTACGTATAATATGACAATTGTGGAAATCAGAATTTAAACTCAACTCACAATAAGTTAGGATTTTTCTTAATTTCGAAAATAGTTTTATTAATCATATTTTCAATACATGGTTATAACTAGCTCATGCAAACTAAACTTTGAACCTTAGTTCATATAAACAACACTTTGTGGTGATGCTTTATGTCCACAACTAGGTCTTAAATCAGTTGGGCGAAAAACATCATCACCATCCTATTATCTTCATTTAGGAATACTTATGATCAAGTGAAGGAGGCAGTGGACTCTACGGAAAGACTTTAGGAATAAATCTTGTTCGCCGCGATTTATGTCCTTGCCCATCGCTAGGACCTAACTTTGTTGGGTGGAAAACATCATCACCATGCTTGTGACCTAACTTTGTTGGTTTGTAGGGTTAGTCGACAATCCTAAAAGCAGTCTGGGATGTTACAAATGGTATCAGAGCAGACCTCTCCCAGGACGGTGTGGTTCGGGGACGAACCAAGCGGAAGTTGGTGGGCATGTAACACCCAAGGCTGACGAAAGCACGGGAGTGGTCGCCGGTGCACAAGGCATGACAAAGAGCGGCTCCCAACAATTTATAGATGAATTGAATCACACTAGAATGAGAGTGATCCCAGGGCCATGCAGGTATGGGACTGCATGGTTGAATGAAGGCTTATAAGAATTGTTTGGTACTACCTATATCAAAAAGATACATCTTCTTTTTGGTAGCCCATTCCATAAGAACTCCATAGTTAAGCGTGCTTGACATGAAGTAATCTTTGGATGGGTGACCTACCGAAAAGTTTCTCGGTAAGCGTGTGAGTGAGGACAAAACATGCTGAAAGGACTCGTGTGAAGGGGAGAAAAACACAAGAAGGGGGGGGGGGGTTGAATTGTGTTTTCAAATTATCGTTTTCTCTTTGAAACTCAGAACACGAATGATCAGAAGCAGATTAGACAGCTTCTGAAGATACTGTTCTGGAGCGTATGCAGCGGAAAGATGAACAGAGAGAAAAGAGAAAAAGCAGGACACAAGCAATTTATACAGGTTCCTTCCACAAACCAGAAGTAGTCCTGTCCCCCTTGCACTTCCAAGGAGAGTTCACTAAAGTAATATCTGATTACAAATGCTCAAGCACACAAGCAAGGGACTTCAAATGCTCAAGAACACAATCAAGAGACTTCTAATGCTCAAGCACACAAGCAAGAGACTTCTATCAAACAAAATTACACAGAAAATGTTTGTGATTGAACACTTGATATACAATCAGTGGTGTTCACAATACAATTCAGATACAGACTCTTAAGACTTAAGAATTTCAAAGATATGAACTTGAAAACTGAAATTCTAAGTGAACTTTTGGATGCTTATACAATTTGACAGAGTTTTGGCGCTTTCAATATGTTGTAGAGTCTTGTTGTTCTTCAAGTCTTCACTCCTTTATATAGAGGTGTGAAATGAACGTTGTAAGTGCCAACACATCCAAAAAGAGTCGTTGTTGAAGCTTGATCTTTCACCAATGATTCTTTGCCTGATTTAGTTATTGTCCTATAAAGAATCAATTTCAAATCCATTCCAGTTGAGAGGGAACAAGGATGCAGACTTGGTTGTACATGAGAGCTGTTATTCTTGTCTGTTAGCTGAGACAAAGAACAGAGTAGTGGAGAAGGTGGTTGTACAGTTCGTACAGAGTACAATGTCAACGCTTCTTGTCTCTTTGCAACAAAATGACTTCAAAACTTTCTGAAAAGACCGTTGCTTCAACCCACTAGTCTTCTACCAATGCTCTATAATTTTCGCTCCAAAATACAACACTTGAATCTTGAAATATAAAGCTTCTGGTGAAATACTGTTGCTTCTGAAGGAACAGCTTCTGAGGACCTTCAGCTTCTGATGACGTCATACTCTTCAGGAGCGCAAGTCTTCAGGAGCGCAAGTCTTCAGGAGCGCTTTAAGCTTCAAATAGATACTTCCTTTGCTCTTTATTTGTTCGTTTAGAACCTTGTTAAAATATATCACTTTGTTTACAGTCCTGTACACTTGAACAAATGTTAGCAATACCAATTGTCAATTTTTAATACTTTGTTATCATCAAAACTCTTTAGGGTTTATTGTTAAACACATTTTGTTCCAACATCGTGTTGGTTTGTGGGGTTAGTCGACAATCCTAAAAGTCGTCTGAGATGTTACAAACATCATTTATTAAATGCTTATGATCAAGTGAACGAGGTTGTGAATTTGCAATATGACTCTAGGAATATCTCTTGTTGGTGGTGTTTTATGTCCTTGTCCGTCGCTAGGTTCTGATTTTGTTGGGTGGAAAACATCTTCAGCATCCTTGTGATCATCATTTATCAAATGCTTATGATCAAGTGAAGGAGGCTGTGGACTTTGCAATATGACTCTAGGAATATCTCTTGTTGATGGTGTTTTATGTCCTTGCCCGTCGCTAGGACCTGATTTTGTTGGGTGGAAAACATTATCACCATCGTTGTGATCATCATTTATTAAATGCTTATGATCAAGTGAAGGAGGTTGTGGACTTTTGAACATAAATCTAGGAATATCTCTTATTGGTGGTGTTTTATGTCCTTGCCCGTCGCTAGGACCTGATTTTGTTGGGTGGAAAACATCATCACTATCCTTGTGATCACCATTTATTAAATGCTTATGATCAAGTGAAGGAGGTTGTGGACTTTTCAATATGACTATAGGAATATCTCTTGTTTGTTTTATGTCGTTGCCCATCGCTCGGGCCTGACTTTGTTGGGTGGAAAACATCATCACCATCCTTGTGATCATCATTTATTAAATGCTTATGATCAAGTGAAGGTTGGTGTGAACTTTACAATATGACTCTAGGAATATCTCTTGTTGGTGGTGTTTTATGTCCTTGTCCATCGCTAGGTCCTAATTTTATTGGATGCAAAATATCATCACCATCATTGTTATCATCATTTATGTAATGATCAAGTGAAGGAGGTTGTAGATGAATATTATTAACCAACCTTGATGCATCTATTGAACCAAAGTTTTGTCGCATAATAATATGGAGAAGTAAAATGGTTAAAAACATGCTTTTCTGAACCACGATGCTCTTGAATAATAAGAGAAAAACAAGGATGGTCTTGAAGCACAAACAACAATGCAAGTGATATAAGGGGAGAGTGAGAGTTATATTTAAGGTGTGGTTAACCTAGCCCTTTTTTAGGTTTAGACCATACTTAAAACATATTAAAGCTAATAATAAGAGCTTTAAAAGTTAAAAGTTTTCGTTAAATTGTTTTTTCTATTAATTTTTTTAGGTTAAAAGGTGCTTGATAATATATAAATAAAATGCATAGTAAAATGCAATATATAACTGGTAACGGTGAAAAAACAACAGGTGATAATCCATAGTAGACAAAATAAAACACTTCATAAAATGTATAAAATCTGAAAATATTATAAATGAAAATTCGGTAATCCTATTAATAATTCGGTAAAAGAAATATGAAATTTTTAGTACATTGGCATGAAGTTTCATCACACATTGCGAAATACTTCCTCATATACGACATTAGACGTCACATTGGTATCTTCACCATCTTCATCAGTGATCAATATCTTTAGTCCTTCTCTGGGTGTAACTCTTGAAACAACAACATACAACTGTCCGTGAAAAAATACAGGGATTCTTCATACCGATCAAACACCATTCAAAATATCAAAATATATGATTCTTCTTCTTTATCTGTAATTTACCACGGTTTAGGTTTTTTTTTCCGAGAGAAACACGGTTTAGGGCTTGGTATAAATAGCCAAGTTTACATGGAAATTAGGGTAGCCGATTTTGCATGGAAATTAGGGTATTCTGTTTGTAACGTATTAAATAAGTGTACAAAATATTGTAAAAAAAAGAAGGCAACAAGATAGGAATGAAATTGATGCAATGCATTTTTTTAGATGAAATTTGTTAGGTTAAATTACTGCTAACCTAATACAGCAAATTAGAGGGAAAATATTAGATTAAAATGCTACAGACTTAACAAAATTAATGAATAAGGATGTACAAAATATTGTAAAAAAAAAAGGCAACATGATAGCAATGAAATTAGTGGGATGCAGTTTGACCAACAAGAATGAAGGCTTGGATTCCTTAAATAAAAGAGCGCGTGCGTAAACCAAGGCCTGGATGTTGGAATATCGTGTCCAACATCTTATTTGAATATTTGTTTTAGGCAAAAGTGAAGCCAATATACAAATATCCAACAATCTCCCCCTTCGGCTAAAACAACTTGAGGCCAGACCAAACAATGTAGAGAGAAAACACGCAACCTTTTCTTCAATCATCACAAACAAACAACCATGAAGAAAGGTACATATACTCGGATTACAAACAGATACCACACATATAGTTCTTCAGTCACATCATAATTTTCATGACTAGAAGAAGTATATTACTGATCTCAGATTCTGCTTCCAATATTTTCACAAACTATTCAACACATGGAAATATGCAGACAAGAGAAGATAGGTATCATATTAGAAAATTAGAGACTTGCAGCAACGGAAATACAAGGGAAAAATAAATTCCCAGTAAACATGCAGAAGCTAAGATGTCCCAACATCTAAATAATCATCCAGCATGATTTTACTAGCAACTGCAACACACTTCATAGTATCATTCCCCCGCAAAGATGCAACCATAGAGTGATTACTAAACATACACGCTCCCCCTGAATACATGCATATAAGACCAGAGGAATTCATGGTATAACAAGAACAGGCATGCATGGTATAATCATATAAACACATCCAGCCACTGGGAATACTTCAACCAGAAAACAAACATACTTACTCAGAAGCATAAACATATGTTTCAACATCACCTGACACATTATCCTCTAACATACTCAGGCAAACAAAAATGATAATCCTGCTATCATATGAACACACAACTCAAGAGTCCTTCACAAGCATGCATCAGAGAATACTTCCAACAACATACATGCATTTAAACACATAGAAATCATAGAAAATATGCCAAACATGAGAGACACACAACCAAGATTAAAGGTATCAGAAGCTAAATTCGAAGAACAGTAGAAAGAAGCTATAAGACCAGAGTTTCCATACATTGATTGTTATAACTCCTCATGTACACAGATACCCAGCTTGTTTCTTAACCTTTCAAATTGTTTGACATCCAGAGCCTTTGTAAAAATGTCTGCTAATTGTTCTTCAGTAGTTACATGCTCAAGAGTCACAATCTTTTCTTCAACAAGATCCCTGATAAAGTGATGACGTATGTCAATGTGCTTTGTCCTGCTATGTTTTATAGGGTTCTTTGAGACGTTAATAACACTTAAGTTATCACAATATAATGTTAGAACACCTTGTTTAACATCATACTCTTCCAGTATTTGCTTCATCCAAACCAACGGAGAACAACTACTTCCCGCTGCTATATATTCTGCTTCAGCTGTTGATAATGACACTTAATTTTGTTACTTGCTGAACCACGACACAAGGTTATTCCCAAGAAAGAAGAAACCTCCAGAAGTACTTTTGCTGTCATCTTCACTACCTGCCCAGTCAGCATCACAATATCCAATTAACCTGTAATTTTCACTGTGAGAGTATAATATTCCATAGTCAGTGGTGCCATTGATGTACTTCAGAATCCTTTTCACTTGAGTCAGGTGACTCATCTTTGGCTCTGCTTGATATCTTGCACATACTCCTACAACAAAGGTTATATCAGGTCTGCTTGCAGTAAGATATAATAGACTTCCAATCATGCTTCTGTACTAGCTTTGATCAACAACAACACCATTTTCATCTTTATATAAATTCAAGTGAGTGGCTGCTGGTGTTCTCTTATGACTGGCATTATCCAAGCCAAAATTTTTCACAATATTCTTTGCATACTTACTCTGAGAAATAAATATTGTGTCCTCCATCTGTTTGACCTGTAGACCAAGAAAGTAGGTCAACACTCCCACAAGTCTCATCTCAAATTCAGACTGCATTTGATGGACAAAATGTTGAACCATTTGGTTCGACATGTTGGAACAAAATGTGTTTAACATAAACCCTTGAGTTTTTATGATAGCAAGGTATTAAAAATTGTCAATTGGATATGCTAATATTTTTTCAAGTGTGCAGAACCATATACAATTTTTTTAGTGTCTCTTTAAAGCATAGGTTCTGAAAGAACAATTGAGAGCAATGGAATCAACAAGAAAGAAGCTTGAAGCATTTGAAGAAAAGAGGTTCTGAAGACAAATGCTCCTGAAGTGCTGACGTGATCAGAAGCACCCCATCAGAAGTACATCTCACCAGAAACACATTTCATCAGAAGCTCTGAAGATCATCAGAAGCTCTGAAGATCATCAGAAGCTGAAAGAAGTGAAGCTTCAAAAGGCTGTTCAAAGGATTTAATCACGCCCATCATTGCAGAAGACTAGAAGGATGAAGCAACAACTAATTCAAAAGGATTTGAAGTCATTGGGAGCTTATTCGTTGAAGAGAGTTGAAAAAGGACAATTGTACAAATTGTACAACCTCTGTCTCCACTACTCTAGTCTGTCTCTGCAACAAGACAAGAACAACAGCTATGCCTGCACTAGAGTTCCCCAGACTTGGAATGGATTTGAATTTGATCCTTTATACGACAATAACCAAATCAGGCAACAATTCATTGGTGATTTGATCAAGCTTCAAACGATTCTTTTTGATGTATTGGCAATCAACGTCTCTTTTGTAACATCCCAGATGACTTTAAGCATTGTCGATTGGCCCTACAAACCAACTCGAGTCTTTTCAGCGTGTTTTGTCCTCACTCGCACACTTACCGAGAAACTTCCCGATAGGTCACCCATCCAAAGACTACTCCAAGTCAAGCACGCTTAACTGTGGAGTTCTCATGGAATGTGTTACCAAAAAGAAGATGCATCTTGTTGAAATAGGTACTACCAAACAATTTTTATAAGTCTTCCTTCAACCATGTAGTCCCATACCTACATAGCCTTAGGATCCCTCTCATTCCGATATGATTCGGTTCCTCTATAAACTGTCGGGAGCCACTCATTGTCGTGCCTTGTGCACCGGCGACCACTCCCCGGTCCTCGTCAGCCGTGGGTGTTACATGCCCACCAGCTTCCGCTTGGTTTGTCCCCGAACCACACTATATTGGGAGAGGTATGCTCTGATACCATTTGTAACATCCCAGACGACTTTAAGCATTGTCGACTGACCCTACAAAGCAACACGAGTCTTTTCAGCGTGTTTTGTCCTCACTCGCACGCTTACCGGGAAACTTCCCGGTATGTCACCCATCCAAAGACTACTCCAAGTCAAGCACGCTTAACTGTGGAGTTCTCAGGGAATGAGCTACCAAAAAGAAGATGCATCTTGTTGATATAAGTAGTACCAAAGAATTCTTATAAGTCTTCCTTCAACCATGTAGTCCCATACCTACACAACCTTTGGATCCCTCTCATTCCAATGTGATTCGGTTCCTCTAGAAACTGTCGGGAGCCACTCATTGTCTGCCTTGTGCACCAGCAACCACTCCCCTGTCCTCGTCAGCCGTGGGTGTTACATCTTTCACACCTCTATATAAAGGAGTGAAGACTTGAAGAATTGCAAGACTCTTACAACAATTTACAAGTGCCAAAACTCTGCTGAAATTGTTCCACATCAAAGTTCACTAAGAATTTCTTATCAACTTTCATATCTTAGAGATTCTAGAGTCTTAAAGAGTCTGTATCTGATTTGTATTGTGAACACCATTGGTTGTATATCAAGTGTTTAACCTCAAACAAATTTCTTTGTAATTCTATTTGAATAGAAGTCTCCTGCTTGTTTGCTTGAGCATAGGAAGTCTCTTGATTTAGTTCTTGAGTATAGGAAATCTCTTGCAATTGTGCTTGAGTAGTTTGAAGTCTCTTGCTAGTTTTAGCAGTAAGCAGTTGTAATCAGATATTACATTTTAGTGAACTCTCCTTGGAAGTGCAAGGGGGACAAGACTACTTCCGGTTTGTGGAAGGAACCTGTATAACTGCTTTGTGTCTTTCTTCTCTCTTTCTTTGTTTTATCCGCTGCATTTAGATTATGAACCTCACTTCAGAAGCTGAATTCTATCTACTTTTGAACAATGACTTCAGTAGGAGAAAACGAAGAAAAATCTAACACAATTCAACCCCCTTTCTTGTGTTTTTCTCACCTTCAATTGGTTTCAGAGCCTTGGTTCTGTTGAGAACACTTAACAGTGTAACAGTTTAAGATCTGAGAAAAACATGTCTGCTGGTGAATCCTCTTTTTCTAGCTCTGGTGGTAATCACAATGCTGTTCCTTATGACTATAGTGATAAAAAAGCTGACTCGGGAAAAGTTCCAAAGTTTAATGGAGATCCTGAAGAATTCTCTTGGTGGAAAACCAACTTCTACAATTATGTCATGGGTTTAGATGAAGAATTGTGGGATATTCTGGAAGATGGTGTTGGTGACTTGGACCTTGATGAAGAAGGAGCTGCTGTTGATAGAAAGAAACATACTCCTGCTTAGAAGAAGATGTACAAGAAACATCACAAGATCAGAGGTTCACTTGTTCTTGCTATACCTCATGCAGAGTATATGAAGATGAGTGACAAATTTACTGCAAAGGCAATGTTTGCTTCTCTCTGTGCAAATTATGAAGGTAGTAAGAAGGTTATGTTGGAGTAAGCCCTAATAGCCAATCTATATTGATTGGGTTTGCCTTTGTATCATGATATTGATATAAATAATAAGGCATTTATTTATTGATTTTGTTTTGGTTCAAAATAATAAAGTCCTTAGAATAGTTAGTCTGTTTAATGGAACATTAAGTATAACTTAATTGTGAGACCCCGTTAAACATAAGGAAATTATTCTTAAAGTATCTGTAGTCAAGATTTATTGAGAAGTGGGATATCATTAAAGCATAGAGACAATTATGTGGATAGACTGATGATCACATCTCACAGATCATGGATAAAGAGTTATCAAGTCTACACATAGATATAAATATTAGGAGTAATATTTATATTGGATTGACCCACCATGAGAATACTACATAGTAAAAGTTATGAAAAATGTCATAAGGTATTCTTATAGTGATATTGGTGTATTCCTCCCTTTGACCTGAAACCACTATGTACCCTAGATGTTGGAGTCGAGTGCTTTCTCACCATTCAAACGTTGTCTGTAACATGATGACTATAAAGTTGGTTGATGGGTACTCCACGAATCATGGTGAGGGACATGAGTGACCTAGATGGAATTTGCCCTTCCTACATAACAGGAGAAATGTCTACGGGCCCAATATTGAACTGGACATAGGTGACATGTTATGCCTTGTGTTCAATATAGACATCTAGGCAAAAGGGTAATTATACACATAAACATTATCACAGAAAGGTTTCGTCAGATCACCTGACATTCTCGTCACTTGGGTAGCAGTGATGTGTTGCTAGATATCGCTCACTGTTTATAATATTAAATACATGATTTAATATTATTGTCAACGTTACAAGAACCTATAGGGTCACACACAAAGGACAGATAGATGAGAGAAATAATTAAGTAAGACTTATTTATAAAAGAATAAGTGAGACTTATTCGTAATTAAAAAATTATGTATGACTTATTATTTAATTGTGAAAATAGAGAAACGCGGTCCACCGTAAGGTATGGTGTGTTTAAGTGAGATATGGTGCACTGTAAGGTACGGTGTACTTAAGTGCTTGACTTTCTGAGCACACAAGTGGTTCTATAAATAGAACCCTTGTGCAAAAACTTTTGGTTGCTTGAAAGACTTAACCTAATTCTAAAAGTTAGAAACCTAGCCGCCGCTCTCTAAACCCTATTCTCTTTGAATCTCCGTTGGAATTGGCTAGCACGGGTACTCGGAGAAGTTTGTTCGTGTGGACTGAGTAGAGGCATGGCCATGTTGCTTTGCTCGTGATGAGAAATAATTCTTCTACAAAGGTTACGCGCTTCAAGAGATAAACACAAAATCTTTAAAGTGTTTAAGTATGTGTTCTTGTTGATTTGTGATTAATGATTTAATCAAGATCCGTTTTAATGAATTTGTTCCACTTAAAATCCCTTTAGTGGTATCAGAGTTGTGCTCGTGATTTTCGGGTATCAATCCATTAATTTGTTTTGAACCTTCAATCTTTGAACTCTCAAATTTTATTCGTGGGAAGCGAAAAAGTGAGTAAAAACCCTTATGAGATCAAGGTTCGGGGGTTGGTTTCGAATAGGGAAGGTGTCAAGCCCCCTAAACGACTTCGGTACTCCGAAGGAGCCTCTTGCCTAAATTATCTTGTGCTAATTACTTGCATATTTATTTGTAAAATATTGCCTAAAGTCTAAGTGAAAGAATGGAGGGAGAAGAAGTATGTTTTTTGGTTGTTTTTATTGATTTGGAAGGATAAATCCTTTGCCTACATACCCTTGAAGAAAAGGGATCAAAATCATGTAGTTCACCTCAAAAATTTCGGTTTGGTGAGTTGGATTGATTTTAAAAGTTTTTTTAGAAAAAAGTTTTTGAGAGGACAAGAGGCCGAAAGGCATAGAAGAATAAAATAGAGTGAAGTTGGTTGATTTTATTTACAAGAAAGCAAGTCTAAATATAGATTAAAGTTGATTAAAGATTTGATTAAGAAATAAAAGGAAAAAGATCACTTGGGTTAAAATCCAAGGTTTCTTAAGAAAATATTTTTGGTGTTTTTTGCATATTTGATTTTTTTTTTGGAAATTTGATTTTTCTAAGTTAAACGAAAACTAAAAAGCTACGCGTAACGACGCAATATAATAAAAAGCGAGAAATTTACAAAGGACGTTGGATTCTAAGAAAATTCTCAAGTTTGAAATGAACCTGAAATTACTAATAGTTTGATTTTAAGAAAATTTTAAAGTCCAATCATTAACCTAATTTGTCACTAATTCATTTTGGTCCTTGATCGCGGTTATGGCATAAAGAGGAAAAAAATAAAGTGTGGTGTCGGTGCATGTGTCGGTGCATATTTTATTTACATGATTACATGGTTCGTAAATACATTCTAAGGTTTTGCACAAAAGTAAATGACAAGAAATAAAACGCATGCATTATGTTTACATCAAATCCTACCACACACTAAAAATAATGACATTAAAATAAATGACAAGAAATAAAATATGCATGAGATGATTATAATTCTAATAAGTATACAATAAAACTAAATGATAAAAAAACAAATAAAATAAAAAAAAATGCAATGAAATAATCTAAATTAATGCAATTAAATAAACTAAAAACCAAATAAAGAAAATAAATAAAAAAACAATAAAAATAAACTAAAACCCTAGTAATGTTGCACACAAATATGTGTGCTTAAAAAGAAAAAAAAACAGCAAAATAAATAAATAAAACAACCAAAAATTAATTAAAGAATTTTTGAGAAAAAGAGTAGAAAAGTTTTAAAAAGAAAAGGGGTGTAGCAAGCAAAAGAGGGGTACCAAAACAAACAACATAAAAGAAAAAGGCTTAATTGCACTTTTCCCCCCTATTTTTTGCTAATTGTGCGATTTTGCACCCCTTCTTTTTTTTTGAGCGATTTTGCACCCCATCGTTTTGCCCCCTTTTTGATTTTGCACCCCATCTTTGTGTTCAATTGCACTTTTGCCCCCTATCTTTTTGCTAGTTGTGCGATTTTGCACCCCCTTCTTTTTTTTTGAGCGATTTTGCACCCTATCTTTTGCCCCTTTCCCCCTCTTTTAATGATGATTTTGAACAAAACACAATTGGCAAAAGATGGGGTGCAAAATCGCACAATTAGCAAAAGATAGGGGGGAAAAGTGCAATTAAGCCAAAGAAAAAATATGTGGAGCCCACGTGGTCAAGGAGGGAAGAAGTCAACTTCTTCTTGCTCCTCTCTTCTTCTTTCACCTGAAAACAATACAAAGAACTACTAACACTAGAAAAAACTTAAAAAAACTTAAATGGTCACCAAATCTCACAAACTAAAATACCATTTTGCTTGATTTTTCGCACTGATTATGAATCAATGGTTAGATTTCATAGAGAAGGTTTGTACAGAGAGAAAAGTGAACCACAACTTCGAATTGAAAAAAATGAAAACACAAAAACAGTGAATTAAGCAAAATTAAATAATGGGAAAGGTTCAGAACACTTCAAGGGGTACAAATTCATCAAAACCCACCTTGTTTATGCCTTGAAATGGTCTAACTCACTCTCACTTTTTCTTGAAAACTTGTGGTTTTGAATTCACGGTTTTGGGTGGTTTTTCTTGAGTTTTTGTGTGTTTTTGGGTTGTTGGAAGTGTTTATGAACTTTTGGTTGAAGAATGGTGAAGTTTCATGGAGAAATGAAGATTTTGGAATTTTTAATGAAAATGGTGTTTTGTTCTCTCAAAATTTTCGGCCCCCTCTCGAGTTGTTGTTTGGTACTTATAGTGGGAGTAACTTGGTCACCAAATGTGAATAATTAGGTTAAGTGGAGAGTAAGAAAGGGTAGTTTGGAATTTTTGTGAAAAATGAGTTTTTTGTGACTTTTTTTGGAGGATTTTTGGTGATGAATGATGATGTGTAGGATAGTGATGAGGTGTTATATGTGAAGATGATTCTAGATGCACAAATTGTGGAGAAAGAAATGAAGTGGGAGTGAAATGTGTATTTTGTGTGAATTTGTGAAAGTTAGTTTTTTTTTTGAATTTTTGAATTTAAAAAAAATAATAAAATAAAAATAAATAATTATTGGTGTAAAGTTGTGATTTTTGCGATTAGAAATATGATGAAAATGAAAGGAATTGAAATTGAAAAGTTTAGCGTAACGAAATTGAGTTCTCTTGAGAACGAAGTAACAAAAGAAATATGTGAGAAAAATAAATAAAAAATGCATGAAAAAAGGGAAAATTTGAAGTGAAATTATGGAACAAGTAACTAAGGAGAAAAACATTAATGAGGATGCATTTGGTGTGGAAAAAAAAGGTTTATTTAAAAATGGTCAAAAAATGAGGTATGACAGATGCCCCTATTTAAGTTTCTCCGTCACAGATGAAATTTTTAAATCAACGGGTCGAAGAGACTTAAATATCAAGTACACCAAATTTTGACCAGTTGAAAGGCTGAGAATCAATGCCTATGAATATAATGATATGAATGCCTACGATGTAAGTATGAATGCAAAGAAGACGAAGATGACTCGACTAGGGGTAAAAATAGGTTCGCTGGGGAACAAAATGATGGGTACAACTGGGGAGGAAAGACTGCCTATTACCGGTACAAGGGTAAGGTTAATAAAGACAAATGAGATGAAATTGTCCGCTACCGGTACAAAGGTAGGTTTAACAAAGGACACACGAGATAAAATTTAAAAGACATTAGGGACATTGAAAAGTATTGGTAAAATGATTATTTAGTGGGTCCTGCCACTTGAAATAAACTTGATTAGTGACATTCCTAGATCAGACACACTGGGAATGACACTTGAAAGAAAAGAAAACTGAGTGACGTCTCGTCATCCGACATACCGGGAGATGACACTGTTGACATTCCGTCTTCCGACCAAGCGAGGAATGATACATTTGATATTTCGTAATCCGACAAACCGGGGAATGATAGACCTGATATTCCGTCTTCTAATAAATTGGGGAATGATCCACTTGGTATTCCGTAATCCGACAAACCGGGGAATGATTCACTTGAAATTTCGTAATCCGACAAACTAGGGAATGATACACTTGATATTCTGTCTTCCGATAAACCGGGGAATGATCCACGTGATATTTCGTAATCCGACAAACCGGGGAATGATCCACGTGATATTCCATAATCCGACAAACCAGGGAATGATAATCTTGACATTCTGTCTTCCGACCAAGCGGGGAATGAAACACTTGATATTCCGTAATCCGACAAACCGGGGAATGAAACACTTGATATTCCGTTCTCCGATAAACCGGGGAATGATACATCTGAAGATAAAGACTGAGTGACATTTCGTTATCTGACAATCAGGGGACGACACTTTTGTGAAGATAAAAATGGTTGTCACAAGGTGGTCAATGCAATAATGGATAAATTAATGATACTATGCATGTTGTATGTGCATGAATGTTTATATGCATGAATGTAAGAATATATGTATGAAACTTGTATTACCATATGACTATATATAACTTGATGAAACCAGACTAGACAAGTAAGATGGGAGGTGGACCGACATCGCAGTACGAACACTCGACAATCTTCATTGGGGATAATATCACTGGAGATGAATCAAATCACTGTCGGCGTAAATCCCGTTAATGAAACCACTGAAGGAGGAAAAACCAATAATCCTACCACTGAAGGGGTAAAAGCCCATTAATCAAACCACTTGATGGGGTAAAAACTCAATAACCATACCACTGATGGGGGAAAGTGTAACACCCTGTATTCCCAAACAATATAAATCATACTTAAAATCAGAGTATCTCAACATATACGGAATGTCACACTTCTTTTCATAAAATCATAATGATAGAATAGAATTACTATCTGTTATTCAACTTCAATAAATATATCATTTATTACATCGTAGCGAAAAATCATTCAACATTTAAACAACTTCGGCCCAAGGCCTCAACGTAAAATCTCATAAAATTATTCGAACAACATGTTCATGAAATTTCGTAAAATAATACGTAAGGAATAGAAAGCAACAACAAAATTCTCATCCTGTTACATATCAGAGCACCTAAGACACACGTGAGAGAGTCAACTCACTCCAACAGCTAGTCCTGGTTATCTGCACGTTACCCACGTAGAGGCAACATTCAAATAGAAGGGGTGAGATTCACATTCAATAATAATAAGCATATAATTTATCAACTGAATTTAACAACATAAATAACAGCAATTAACAATGTTAATACTTCATATGATTCTTCAATAACCACATATTAAATCATTGACAACTTGACGACAACGTCAATACATCAACAACGACACCAATACTTTGACAAATGCAACGACAACGACTTCAATATGCATGTGGTACCAATCAGGGCATTAGCCCACAACGTGTTAGAGTAATAACTCTCAGGGCGCATAAGCCCTCATCATTTAGAGCAAAGCTCTCAGGGCATAAGCCCTCATCATTTGAAGCAAGCTCCTAGGGCATAAGCCCTCAACAATTAGAGTAATAACTCTCAGGGCATGAGCCCTCAACATTTACAACAAAGCTCTCAGGGCAAGAGCCCTCATCTTTAATGACTATGCATGGACTCATCAACCAATGCAACTCAACAACTTAGACAACATCTTATAACTTCATCATCTTAGACAACTTCTTACAACTTGACATCTTAGACAACTTCATCATAAATTCATATAAAATCAATCATAGGAGATTTGCATACCAAATCAAAACTTCATATAAAATCATTCATAGAATATGTGTGTCCAACATATTCCTCAATGAAAATTAGTCATCGGTAAGTAAGGTTGAAAAACTTCTTACCAATAACATAAAAACCAAAAATATAATATAAAACATTTTCGTAATATTTTTTTTTTCCGAGAGAGTACTCTGTTATATCTTAAGTCGGGTGTACCTACTTTGTGATGGTGCGTATAAAATCAAATCCCAAGTAATCCAGTTTTTTTATTTTGCAGACTTTAGTTCAAAATATGAAAATGCACTTTTATTTTTTCGAAAAAATATAATTGTTTTTCTTGGAAAAAATGTATTTTTCTTTATGAGTGTTGAGCTATCTAATTCAATTATGAGTAATGATATTTTTACTACCATTTCATGACAACTTTTGCGACAACCATCTTTTTCTCTCTTCTTATTAGTCACAAAAAATAGAGATGAACAAAGGAAGGGAGAGGATAAGAACATCATGTGAGTATGAGACTAAAAATTGTTCAAAATTTGTAACAAAATTGTTGTACAAATATCATTACTCTTCGATTATTTGTGTCACCCACATCATTAAATTCTTCTTTTTTTTTTATTTTTGTAGATTGACAAATTTACAATTGTCATTGAAGAATCACACATATAAGTAAGAGAGAAGCAGTTCGAACTCCGATTACAACGTTCGACCTAACAATTTTGAGACCCTTACTATTTCAGCTAGCATATTCTAACAATTGGCTTTTGCAAAACAGTATATGATGTCATGATTTTTAATGAACTTTTATTTGGTAGTTAAATTATACCTTATTATTAAATCATAAAAAGTGCATTTTATATTTTAGTTTATTTTTGTTTGATATATGTTATTAGTATTTGAATGAACTTTAACGTTTTATGTTCTTGTTCATGAATTTTAGTAAAACCTTTAATTTTATCTGTCTTATTAATCTTATTATATAAGTTATCTTTTATAAAATAAGTTAAAAATATTATTTATTATAAATATTTGTGAATTTTTGTAATAAAAATCATGTAATTTAATATTATATTTCTATGAACTTGACCCATTTTTTAATATATTAGTTTTTATTAGAATTATGTAAAATCAGAGTTTTTATTGAAATATATTATTAAGAACCTTCTAACTTGAAAAACAATTCAAATTGAAACAAAAAATCAAGCTTAAAGAAGAGTCTAAGAGTACAAAAAAGATAGGTCAAACACACCTTACGTCTATTTGACTAGACTAAAAAGTTAGTTCAGTGATCATGTTAAATACATCTCTCGCTCACTTCTTATATCACTTGCATAGTCGTTTTTACTTTAATATCTCCCTTGTTTTCCATTTTCATATTTATTCTATAGTTTCATGGCTGAGAAAAGCATGCTTTTAACCTTTTTACTTCTCCTTATTGTTATACAACAAAACTTTGGTTCAATGGAAGCATCAAGGTTGGTTAATAATATTGATCAACAACTTGCTTCACTTAATGATAGGTATTCCATAAATGATAATAGTAAGGAAGGTAATAGTGTTTTTCACCCAAGAGGGTCAGGACCTAGCCATGGTGGGATAGGACACAAACCTTCTCCACCAAGAGATATTCCTAAAGGCTTACTGGAAAGTCTGCAACCTCCTTTACTTAATCATAAGTATTCCATCAATGATGATAAAAAGGATGTTGATGATTTTTTCCGTCCAACAGATTCAGGACCTAGCGGTGGTGGGGAAGGACATAAACAACCTCCACAAAGAGCTATTCCTAGAATCTTATTGCAAAGTCCACAACCTCCTTCACTTGATCATCATTATTCCATAAATGATGATAATAAGGTTAGTGGTGATGTTTTTCTCCCAACAAGTTCATTACCTAGCGATGGTGGGATAGGACACAAACCTCCTTCACTTGATCATATGTATTCCATAAATGATTCCAATAAGGATGGCGGTGATTTTTTCCACCCAATAAATTCAGGACCTAGCGATGGTGGGAGAGGACACAAATCCTCTCCACCAAGAGCTATTCCTAGAATATGATGATAATGATAACGATGGTGGTGATGTTTTTCGCCAAACTGATTCAACACCTAGAGATGGGAATGGACATAAAACATCACCATTAACTGTTGTTTATGTGAACTAAGTTTCAATATTTAGATCACCTTGAACTAGTTATAATCCATGTATTGATAAGATGTTTAATAAAACTATTTTTCGTATTAAAATCTTAATGTGTTGTGATTTGGGTATAACGAAATATTGAAAGAAAAAATACACAACAAAACTTGGTATCCCCTTTATACTACTAATTAGGAATATGTAATATTATTATTTTATTGACAAAAACAAAATCAAGAAAATATAGTATTACTTAAATTTGTATTACATATCGAGACATCATCAAAATTTGAATTTAAAGAATAATATATATATGTAATCATCTCTACAAAATAATTGGCTTAAATTAACATATTATTTCCAATCCTCAATGTTCTTTGAATTCAATTTGAATATCGTCTTAGCTGATCCAAATTCACATATTATTTCCAATCCACATTGTTCTTTAAATTCAAATTGAATATCATCTTAATTGATCCAAGCTTGGTTGTTCAATGACTTATAAGAGACCCATTGCTTCCACTTCAAGCAATTTAAATACATGAGAGTGATTATAAAAATACCTTTGGGGGAGTGTTCTTTCTTCTCAAACAAAATGTTACCGAAATTGATTGATATTTTATCAATAATACAAGGAGTCATAAAGTGATTACAACTAATTTTTTTTAAAAAAACGTGAATACAACTATGCAATTTTTCATTGGGTTTTTTGGCGTAAAAATTTCTCCTTTCTTCTACTTAAAAGGAAAATCCAGGACAAACAACATTTTTAAAAGCTTAGTTGAAAGACAAAAAAACTGCGTATAAAAGAACTTTCAAATAAGGCAATAAGAGTTACTTTGCCACAAATTTTTGCACGTCTTGGTAACTGCACAACACTTGGAGTCTCGGTTCTTTCAAAAAACAAAAAAAAAACTCTTGGATTCTGGGTGGCAACTTTTTTTTCTTTCACTTTTTCTGTTTGCCTTATGTGTAAAACTCTTGGATCTTTAACTTATGGATTAAAAGAAAAATCATTTGTAAGGGGAGAATCCATCATGTGTGTCCAACATATTCCTCAATGAAAATTAGTCATCGATAAGTAAGGTTGAAAAACTTCTTATCAATAACATAAAAACCAAAAATATAATATAAAACATTTCCGTGATATTATTTTTTTCGAGAGAGTACTCTGTCATATCTTAGGTCGGGTGTACCTACTTTGTGATGGTGCGTACAAAATCAAATCCCAAGTAATCCAGTTTTTTTATTTTGCAGACTTTAGTTCAAAATAAGAAAATGCACTTTTATTTTTTCGAAAAAATATAATTTTTTTTCTTGGAAAAAATGTATTTTTCTTTATGAGTGTTGAGCTATCTAATTCAATTATGAGTAATGATATTTTTACTACCATTTCATGACAACTTTTGCGACAACCATCTTTTTCTCTCTTCTTATTAGTCACAAAATATAGAGATGAACAAAGGAAGGGAGAGGATAAGAACATCATGTGAGTATGAGACTAAAAATTGTTCAAAATTTGTAACAAAATTGTTGTACAAATATCATTACTCTTCAATTATTTGTGTCACCCACATCATTAAATTCTTCTTTTTTTATTTTTGTAGATTGACAAATTTACAGTTGTCATTGAAGACTCACACATATAAGTAAAAGAGAAGCAGTTCGAACTCCGATTACAACGTTTGAGCTAACAATTTTGAGACCCTTACTAGTTCAGCTAGCATATTCTAACAATTGACTTGTTGCAAAATAGTGTATGATGTCATGATTTTTAATGAACTTTTATTTGGTAGTTAAATTATACCTTATTATTAAATCATAAAAAAGTGCATTTTATATTTTAGTTTATTTTTGTTTGATATATGTTATTAGTATTTGAATGAACTTTAACGTTTTATAAAAGAACTTTCAAATAAGGCAATAAGAGTTACTTCGCCACAAATTTTTGCACGTCTTGGTAACTAGACAACACTTGGAGTCTCGGTTCGTTCAAAAAAAAAAAAAAACTCTTGGAATCTGGGTGGAAACTTTTTTTTTTTCACTTTTTCTGTTTGCCTTATTGTATGATTTATTATTGGTTGTAATTTATTTTAGAAAATACATTTTGGGGTTTTAAGGTGTTACACTTGCCACAGGTTTGTGTCCTATCCCACCATTGCTAGGTCCCGAACTTGTTGGGCGGAAAAAATCATCACCATCTTTATTATCACCATTCATGGAATACTTATGATTAAGTGAAGGAGGCTGTAGACTTTGCAATAAGACTCTAGGAATAGCTCTTGCCGAAGGTTTGTGTCCTATGCCACCATTGCTAGGTCCTGAACTTGTAAGGGGAAAAAAATCATCACCATCCTTATTATCATCATTCATGGAATACTTATGATTTAGTGAAGGAGGTTGTGGACTTTGCTGTGAGACTCTAGGAATAGCTCTTGCCGTGGGTTTGTGTCCTATCCCACCATTGCTAGGTCCTGAACTTGTTGAGCGGAAAACATCATCACCATCCTTATTGGGATCATTTATGGAATACCTATGATCAAATGAAGGAGGTTGAGGATGAAAGTTATTCACCAACTTTGATGCTTCCATTGAACCAAAGTTTTGTTGCATAACAATAAGGAAAACTAAAAAGGTTAAAAACATGTTTTTCTCAGTCATGAAGCTCTTGAATAAATATGAAAAAGAAAAACAAGGGTGATATTGAAGCAAAAACTATTATGTTGCAAGTGAGGGGTGAGTGAGACTTGTATTTAACATGATCGTCAAGTTAACTTTTTGACCAAATTAAATAGATGTAAAGTGTGTTTGACCAAGCTTTTTTGTTTTTTTAGGTGTAGATTGTACTTTAAACTTTTTATTTTCTATTTGCTTTTTTTTTTTTTAGGTTAAAAGTTGTTTAATAATGCATTTCAATAAAAACTATCACTTTCTTGTAAAAAAAAAACACGATCACTTTACATAATTCTAATAAATAAATAATATATAAAAAAATGAATTAAATTATGAGGAATCTATTTACTATTTATTAAAGTTAATACCATATGAATTTCATTTTTACTCCCATGAGGGGCAATTTGGTATTTTTGCAACTTAAAGGGTTTGGTTGAGTGCCACCTCACCAATGCCTTATGAATTACCATTTTTGCCCCTCACCAACTTTTTAAAATTATTTTCTAATTTTTATATTTTAAATTTTTTTAAAAATAATTTTTATATTTTTAATAACTTTCAACTATTTTCCAAATTTTCAATTTATTCTCCCAAATTCTGTTGCTTTTACATTGCCGTTGGGGGAGATTAAGATATCGTTTGACCGAGCTTTTTTCCAACTTCTCTACATTTTTAAAGAGATGTTAGACCAAACACAATATCAATTAAGTACTTATTAAAAAAAGTACATGTTTTGAATACATAAAATTGAATGTAATCAGCTTTGGCCAAAAGTTGTTGAATGTTACTTCAAAAAACTACTTCTCGACCATTCATTTCACAACCACCTCTTTTCAAGTCACGCTGGGAACCTTTTCTTTTATTTTTTAATATTATATTTCAAATTGTTTTTCTCTTCCATTTAACTTTATTTTATTTTATTTTTTTGAACCGTTCCATTTAATTTTTTAAGTAGGTTCCATTTAATTTTATTATCTTTTTTTAAAAGGAATTTTATTATCTTTTTATCGCTTATATATTTAATTTCATTATTGTTTAATCATCACAACCTTACAAATATTTTTAACCACGGTGTCATTTAATGATACTAAATATCTTTATTTCCTTTCTTCAACCTCGTGAATGTATACACACATTAACGTTTTCCGTTTGTCTATTTTTTTGTTACGTTAATGCATATATTTTTTTTTAGTGTTGCTTGGTTGAGTGCTACCTCAGCGATTTTTTTAACTATTTTCCAATTTTTATATTTTTAAAAACTTTTAACTATTTTCCAATTTTTTTTATTTGTAAATATTTTCCAATTTTTTCTCCCAAATTTAGTTGCTTCTACACTGCCGTTGTGGGAGATTAAGATACCGTTTTACCCGTTTTTTTTTAAATTTCTCTACATTTTTAACGTGAAGTTAGGCCAAATACAATATCCATTAAGTACTTACTAAAACATGTACTCTTTTTAATGCATAAAATTTAATGGAATGAGCTTTGGCCAAAAGTTGTTGAATGCTACTTCAAAAAACAACTTTTCGACAATTTATTTCACAAGCATCTTTCTTCAATTCACGTTGGGAACCTATTCTTTTATTTTTTAATATTATATTTCAATTTTTTTTTCATTTAATTTTTTTTGAACCGTTCCATTTAATTTTTTTAAGGAGGTTCCATTTATTTTTATTACCTTTTTTTCAAAGGAATTTTATTATCTTTTTATCACTTATATATTTAATCATCACAACCTCACAATTATTTTTATTCACGCTGTCATTTAATGATACCAAATATTTTTATTTTCTTTCTTCAACCTCGCAAATATATACTCACACACACATTAGCGTTTAGAGTAATACTTTATGTGTGTCTGTCTTTTTATTACGCTAATGCGTATAATTTTTTTTTTGACAAAGCGTATAATTTTTGTTGGCGTTGTATAATGCGTATAATATATATATTGTAACAAACTATGCATATCTTTTTCTTATTCAAAAAAACTAAACATATCTGTTTCCATGACATCTACAATGTAACAAATATAATATCATATAATATAAATTCTTATCTTTTTGAAAGACACCAAAAATATGGTATTCTTATAACGAAATTTGTTATAGAGTATAATTGAAATAGAAAAAACCAACTATTTTGATATTATTTATATTATTATTTCAGGCTCCTTAAATTGTTTCTCCTATTCACATATTTAACAAGTCATTTATATGATGATACAAATTTGTATTCATGTTACACAAAATAAACGTTATTGAGTAAATATAGTATTTGTAAAAAAAAATCTTTTATTTTTTAATATTTTTAGCCTTTAGAAAATATTTTAAACATTTTTTATTTATTATGTTAATTCATAATAAATTCAAATTTTTGTACTCGTGAGTTTAGCTCAGTTGATAGGAACAATGCATAAATATATGCCAAGTCCGGGGTTCGAACCCTAGACACCATAAAAAAAAAAATTCAAAGTTTGTACAATATTTTGCCAAACAACATTTAACTTAAAAATAACTTTGAAACAAAAAAAACTAAGAAACCAAACAACTTTAGCTTCTTTCGTAAAGGCATTTATTTGTTCATCCATTTATTCTTGCATATCCCAGTCTCAATTGATTAGGAATTTACTCAATTTCTTGCAATCTCTAATTTGTATTGATGAAAATGTCATTTTCCATGCAACAACATGTGATTAATCATATGTATTGAATTTGTTGCCTCTGGCTGTGTCTCTGCATCCTTTCACAACAATAATCGATGAAAAATTTGTTATTGGTGCAAACACAAGTTTGTGAGGTGTTGCAATATGGTCTGGTGATGAGTTGCTTTGTTTTTATGTAAGGTTTTCCATGTTGAGGGATTACAATTATATCAGGGATTTGAACAAGGACTCCGACATTTGGAAAATCGGTTTTAGGCTGCTTGAGTCGTGGACTGCCATTGGAAGTAATGGAAATTAGCACATGGAACTGATTATCGACGATGCAAAGGTTAGAAGGATTTGGTCGCAGTTATTGCGAAATCTTTTATGATTTATTTACGTTGTTTGATGTTGTGCATTTGGATTTACCTACGCAACTTTGTTTTGTTTATGGGTTTAGGGTGATCGAATTCATATCATAACTTGGGTTAGAGACTTTGAGCTTTGGAAGTCATTGATTGAGGAAAGCAAGACCCTCAATTGCTACAAGACAATTCTTCTTCCTTCTCAAAGTTGGTGTTAGAATTTTTGAGAAAATCATCCTAAAGTAATTGCAAAAAAGGATAAGAGCACAAGGACAAACAGAAGGAATAGCATATCAGCAACAATAGCAGACAATCAGACAATTACTGTACATAGCTAAAAAAGTTATTCCTAATTCTGACTATAAATAGTTTTGGCAATGGATTGCAGCTCAAGAAATCCTGACTCACTATATTAACAACTCAAAGTTGAAAGTCAAGTAGATTGAAGGCTCTTGATCAGTATGTCTTAATTGATATTCTGATTTCACAAGTTTAATGAGTTTCTAATATAACTAGGATTTTCCTTTTCAAATTATATTCATCACACAATTGGTGATTGTTTCATAGTTTTTATATTGGTTCCATTCAAAAAAATTAATGTTAGTGAAAACTCCTTTAAAGTTACATTAGTCATCATATAACTTGGACACTGAATGTACATAGACTTGTGCATTATATTCATTGAATGAAGTCTTATTGTATATATGCCACCAATAAAATATTATGTAACTAAATGTCAATCTCTGGAATATAATAGCAACCAACTTTTCTTAAAAAAAAAATAAAATAGCAGGCATCTTAGAATTTGTAAGTTAACATCTTAATCTTTTATTTTTACTATGAACTCTATGCTTGAGTTTTTTTTCTTACTTCTTTCTGGAGTTACTTAAAGTAAGTTTTTCTTTCCATTCATTACTTCATTAACATTATTTTATTTTAGAGTCACTTTGAATTTCTGTAATGTGTTGTGTACTTTCACTTTGTTTGCTTACAGTTTAAACATCAAAGTAGAATTTTTTGAGTTTGGCTCTTTACAAGGACTTGAATTTGAGGCATTTCTTTTAGCACTGAAATCATCAAAATGGTGTCTACTTGTGTGAACATTAAGACCAATACCAAATTTACGAAGAATAACAATGTTCCGTAATTTGAACATCTCTCCTTTAGAGTAAATTTTTTAAAAAATACGTAATTCAACTCGTGCAAAGCACGGGTTTGTAACTAGTTATAATATTAAAACACATGGTTTGTAGTATAGAAATACATAAAATTTTATATTAAATAATTTTTGAAGTTATTTTCTCAATGATAACTTATTTAATAAGATTGTTAAGATAGATAGATACTACTAAAGGTTTTACTAAAATTTATAAACAAGAACATAAAACGATGAAATGCATTCAAACATTAATAATACATAAAATGCTTTGTTTTATGATTTAATAATAAAAGTATTATTTAACTAGTAATTAAAAGTTCATTAAATTCCTGACATCATATATTGTTTCGCAAGCAGCCAATGGTCAACATATTCTAGCTCAACTGGTAAAAATGTCAAAATTCTTAAGTCAGACGTAGTGATCGGAGTTGAAAATGCGTCTCCACCACTTATATGTGTGAGTTTTTAATGACAATTGTCAATTGGTCTACACTCCAAAAGCAATGAGTGTCTTATAAGTCATTGAATAACCGAGCTTGGATCAACTAAGACGATGTTCAAATTGAATTCCAAAAAACATTGAGGATTGGAAATAACATAAGAATTTCAAATTGAATTCAAAGAACATTGTGAATTGGAAATAACATATGAATTTGAGCTTACTATTTTAATGAGGACAGCTTATATAGTGTCCTAGAGATGACTACATATATATTATTGTTCTTCAAATTGTTGATGATGTCTTGACAAGTAATACAAATATTAAGTAATACTGTTTTTTTTTAAGCAAAAAAGGGAGGTAGGTAGGATGCTAGCCAACCCAAAATTCATTAAAAGAGAGATGAAAAAGAACAAAGGAGGGAACTATGCCAAAACATCCAAAATTAAAAAGAAAATCTACAATTGGACCATCCCAATTTGTTTTAACATAGCTTTCTCTAATGAAATCAGGATCCTCCTGCCAATAGGTAAATAGAGTTCAACTCTAATCCATGAATAGCCAATAATCAGGCCACAAGATTGCACTCGCTACAAATGTGTGTTGAAATACTTAATTTTGTCGGTTTTGTTTTTCTCAAAAACTAGTTACAAATCTGAGTTTTGCACGGTTCAATAACGAATTCGATAAAAAAAACCAGACTACAAGCCATAACAAAGATTGTTAGGGTTATTAGAAAATCCTATTTAACATATGAATACTATTTTTTTTTATTATTATATTAAATATTATGCTTGAGATTAGATTAAAACTTGTTAACTTTTAAGTAGTTTAAGCTTATTATTCTATATTTAATATTATTATTTTTACATATTAAAATGTATTATTAAAAACTAAAATTGAAACATGATGTCATGTAAATTAAAATTCTCTCAAAATAAAATCATAGAACAAATTACGGATTTAAATATGTTTTCATATATGAAATAAGTTGTTAAATAGGCTAGCGAGATATATCAGACATTTAAAAGACTACACTTCGACCTAGAATAAAAGGCTACAATAGGTTGGGGCCCAGACCCTCTTTTGTACCAAAAAAAGAAAAGAGGCTACAATAGGTTACATGCCACATTTTATTTAGAGTAACAAGGCACACTTATGTCTCAACCTTTTGACAGGCCGGAGCTACAAAACCACCCCCCCCCCCCCCCCCCCCCCCCCTTTTTTTTTTCTTGCTAATCTCCTCTCCCTCTTTCTTTTTCTTAATTCAAAATTTCCAAACCAAGCCTACAAAGCACTAGATCTAAAATTAAACCTTATACTCTTTGTTTTTGCTACGGATTCGGTGGGTAAGAGTTTGTGATCAGTTTTTTATTTATGTTGTGGATAAGGCGTTTGGGATTGCCCGATCGGATTTGTGATGTGTTATGTGTGTTGTTTGGATCGGTTGGCATCCTTGTGATGTTTGAGGAATTGTTCTTGTTTGGTATTGAGGTCGTTGGGTTTGGTTATGAAAAATGTTTGATTTTTGTGATTTTGTTGATGTGGGGGTAGTGAGGTTGTTGTATCTGTTACTTGTTGTTTTGCAGGTTTCTATTATTTTTGAAAAAAACTGTGCGTGTATGGTTTCAATGTTGGTTCAAAAATCAGAAAGGGTATGTGATTCTATTAAACTAGCAACAGTCTGTTGGTTCTTAACTTGTTGGACTTATCCCTCGATATGAGTTCACGTGTTAGTTGTTCATGTGAAAACGGTTGAGGTTAGTATTCACGATTGACGATTTGCAGATGTACCAGGTGTAAACAAATTAGGTCTTCGTCCATCCTGGTACTGGAATGTAGGCCACAAATGGCTGTTAATTTTTTGATTTTAATCGCAATAAATAGTTGGTGCATGTGGATTTGTTGGTTACCTTGTTGGAAGCCAACTCCACTCCCAACCTTGAAGATCTGGTGTGATGCTCATCAAGTATTCATCTTCTTTTTTGCAATTAAGTTTCAGGCACGTATGTGGGTGCGGTGGAATGTGCGTCGTATATACTGATTCTTTTCAGACTGAACTCTATGGTTCTGAACCCAACAAGGCTGTTTTTTTAATTGTTTTTCTTTGATTGGGATATGTTTATGTCCCCTAACTTTTGTAATTTTTCCTTTTAAATTGTATCTACATAGGGTGTTCAAGATCCATCTGTACCCCATTTGATTCCAAAAAATATATTTTATCAATATTCTCTGTTAAAATTATCTTTTTTTAAGGGTCAAGATTATCCTTATTGGTTTTGGTAGAATAAATATACATATATGGTGAGATTAGAACTTAAACCTGTAACATCCCGCTCGTCAGCTAATGGTTTGGTGCTAATCGACGCGTCAGATGGCGAAATAATTAAGGAAAATAAGTAAGTTGGAACGGTTTATTACGAATTGGCAGGCAAGCTCGAGTTATGTATCAGTGTCCGGGTGAACACGAGTAAGACTAAGGGTACTTTTGTAATTGTACCCAAGGATGTTATAAATTCTAAGACCTCATCTTTCCTTCACATTCCCTATACCTTTCTCTCTCTAGAAACAAATTGTATTCCTCCTCCTTCTCTCTAACATTCTCGGCTCTCCCTCTCCAATACTCTTCATCATGAAATCTTGCTTAAAACTCCATGAATCCAACATGCATTAAAATTATCATAATCCTTGCCACAAATTAAGCCCTAATACAAGCTTTAGGTTCTTTTTCCCTCCCTCCATTGCTGCCAAGGCCGAAGCTCTCTCTCTCCCTCTCTTATGTTGGATTTTGGTTACAATTCAAGGTAATTGAATGTCTGCATGCTTGCTTTGTTTCTGTTGTGATTAGAGAGTGTTCATCAGCAATAGAACATCAAATAAGTTGGAAATTAAGTTTGGGTTGAGCTGGAGATTGGTAGAAGCTAAAGGTTGTTATTGAGTTGTTTAAGGTAAAATCTGTCATAAGTGATTATTTTACAAATTAAGCTGTTACAGTCAAGGTTCTAATAGTGTTTATACATGTTTGGGTTTCTGTTCATGAGTTTTGGCTGAGATTAATATGGAAGAAGCTGTTTGGTACATAAGCTGCTTTGCAGAAGTGCTTAACTGGAGAATAATCTGGTTTATAAAACTGACAGAAACGTGGTTGTTGGATTTTTAGATTCTACATTCAATTCCCTTCAAATCGGATATAAATTTCGTATGATTTGGATTAGAAACGGATTCGGAAAACGCGTTTGAAGATTGGTAATTTCTGCTGGATTCTGCTTACGGGTTTGTGACAGGGCTTCACTAAAACGGTAAGAACTTTCTCTCTGTAACTTGGAATTAAGTGATTTTCGATGCTATGGTTAGCTAACGAATTTCCGGACGTTTTGGTACCAGTTTCACTGATTTTAGTCCAGTAATAAAGTCTGTAGACGATTTTGAAGTTGGGGGCAGAAGTAGGATTTTGTGCTGAACCGAGATTCAAGTTGTTGATGAACTAAGCTATTGTAGTTTTGGACTGATCTTTGGAGGACCGAATAGAGGCAGAGGTGAAGAGGCTCAGTTGATGCGTATATTGTTCAAGAGTTCGAAATAAGGCGAGGTGAGTTCTTTAGTTAGTTCCCACCCTTGGTATTATGAGTTTTACCATGTGAGATAACTTGTTATTTAAGATTTATGAAATTAGGAGATTAGTTGCCCAATTGTTAATGCTTGACAAAACTTGTTATTCTTGGTTTAAAACTTTATTATTTCACTCAAATAGGCTTACTGAAATTGTTAGAATGATCCTGGGTGATTGGGCATCTCACATATGCTCAAAACATGATTTTACTAAGTTTTTGATGTTCTGCCATGGTGGCTAAGCGAGCCAGATGGTGGCTAAGCCACGGTGACAGCAAAATTCACCATTTTCTTAAAGAATGAATATTTTCTGCCTAGTGACCATTTTGCAATCTCAGAAAGCTTAATAAAAGTTAACCAAGTATTAATATACATCATTGTCATCATATTAACACGAGAGTACGATTAAGTATATGTTATGGTCGGGTAGTATTCTAACCCTTAAGCAATGGGAAAACCATAGAACCTCGACGTAGATCGTTGAGAACTAGTATGCTATGTTATGTATGTCATGTTTATGACCTAGTTATGCGACGACGCCAACGGCGAGCTAGAAAGAGATTCATACGCTTATGATGAGCTATGCTAGATAACAGATATTATGTTTATGCTAGGCCATGTCGTGTCTCTGGCCATCCATACTAGAGTGGACGTCAGGGGTTCACTTTTTGTGGACGATTTAGCCGTAAGGGAGCCGCACGACATGGCGGAGTCCGATGTTCCCTAGCTAGGTTCATCGGTATGCTAGAGGAATATACTCGGGGTTACTCCACCCGTTTATATTCCGTAAAATCAACTCAGATAATCATTCAGACTGCATATAATGAATTGCATTTGTTTATGAAGTTTACGTTACGATTATGTATACGCTATGAGGTTAGATACCGATAGCCTAGATAGTAGAGCTAGTTATGTTCGTTTACCGACGACGATCTTAGGTTCCCTAATTGTCCGGTTTAGTACCGTGTCATGAATAAGCTAGACTATGTCTTGATGCGTCTAGTGCATCTTGAGTTAGCGGTCCTAGGATCCCTCGACCGCCATGACACGAAGGAAGCAAATAAGATGACCTCTTGACGGTTTTAGCTTTGCACGACCGTCTATGTAAGCCTCACGCACGACGCCCATCAGTCAGGTAGTGTCCTAGACACGTGGTGACTATAGGTTTCCCCGAAGTCACCTATAGCTTAGGGTTAGGAGAACTCACTGAGACATTATGTCTCATCCCAATCCTTATTTGTTTCAGACTAGCAGAGCAGTTGAGCAAGTTTATCGCCGGATGGATATTCAGCAAGGACTCGTTCGTACCCGCTGCAGGATGTTCGCAAGGATTTCAAGAATGTACTTTCATAATATTTGGATTGTTGTATGGTATCTCTTATGTACGAACGTGAATTGTTGTATACAATATTCATTCGAAGTAATTTAAGTTGTAAATTTTAATGTATCCAGTACTAAGTTAATGCACATGCTAAACTTTCTAGATACGTTTAGTATGGGTGTTACAAAACCCAAATGACAACATGTTAAGATTTTCCTTAACTTGGAAAATAGTTTTATTTATTTATATTATCAATACATGGATTATAACTATTTCATGGAGAACTAAATTTAAAGCCTTAGTTCATTTAAACAACCCTTAATGGTGATGTTTTAGGCTATTCCCGTCACTAGGACTTGAATCAAGTGGGTGGAAAACATCACCACCATTCTTATTATCATCATTATCATTCATGGAATACCAAGTAAAGGAGGTTGTGGACTTCGCAATAAGACTCTAAGAATAGCTCTTGCTGTAACAGCCTGATTTTTAATATTGGTTTATTAATTTTATTATTAGATAATATTAGTATTAATGTTTTTATTAGTATTGGTTGGTAGGTAATATTAATTTAAATATTCGTATTTATTGAAAGAATAGATAAGGAGAAAGTAGATGGGTTGATTAGTCGGTTAAAGAGTGAGAAAAAAATAATGTTTAGGAATAAAATAGTAATTTTAGAGAGTATAAGAAAGTAGAGTGCGAACGAAGGTAAATTAGTAAAATTGGATAGAAAAAAAAGATGTAGTTAGCAAGCTGAGTAGTGTTTTAATGATTTAATGATGTAGTTACAGGAAGAATAGTAACAAAATTTAGAGGTACAAATAATAACTTGAAAAAATTAGTAACAAACCTGGATGACATATAGTAATCAAGATTGGTAACAAACTTAATTAGAGCTTATAAATAGAGAAGATGATTAGAGAAGGAGGGTTAGCGAGAAAGAGGGAAACAAAGCGGGGAAAACTAGGGTTGTGGAGAGAAAAAGCAAGGTGGCATAGAAAAAAGAACCTGAAGAGAAATTTTACCGTAAGAATTCATCAAATTCTCTAAACCAGAGGTAAGGGGGAGTTTTATTCATCATAAGGGTTGCGTACTCATGTGGGTAGTGAAGGGCTGTTGACTTTCATTGATTTTTTTAATTCTTTTGATGACTTTTTCGTTGAATTGGTGTTCTTTTATGTTGCTATAGTTATATGTTTGATTTTTGTTTCTGAAATTGTGATCTTTATATGTGAATTTTAATACATCATGCTCGTACGTTAGTATGCCTGTTTTGACAGAATTATACACGATCAGTAGAAGTTTAAATGTTATCATTTTATGTTTTGGATCTTGATACATAAGATGTATAATATTTGTGAAAGTATGTCTCTGTTTTCTATTTTTTTTTTTCTTCTTTATTTTGATCTGTCAAAATCGTTTTATACATAAAATATTGATTCATGAAATATGTTATGAGAGAGTTCCTATAATCTTCAAAACATGTTCACTATTCTCGCTTCCTGTGACTGTAGAATGTCCATTGCGGTTTCAAATAATTTTATAATATATGGAATTATGTTAAAGGCACTTTAAAACTAAGATTATCATATCCCTAGTTTTATTTTGAGAATGTTTATGAGTATAAAATTTTAGGCTTGTACATGAAGTAACATAGAATACACTACTGCTTATCTATCGTTAAGCCTACTATAGTTAATTTTTGGCCTTTGGGTGATTGGAAACTAACTGTATAAAATTGTTCCTAATAAAGAGTAATTAAAATCGACACTATATTTTTTTTTGTTGGGGTATATATCTAATTGAAATGTTTGGTTCCACTTCATGAATAAATTTTAGTTTGTGCTCATGTTTGATCTAGTGCAATTATTCTAAATAATGAATTATTTGATACTATTTAATGACATAATTGATTTATTATTTGACGATGTGTTATATAACGATGTGTTATTTGAAGATGTGGGATTTAAAGATGTGCTATATAAAGATGTGCTATTTTACGATGATGCTATTTAAAGATGTATATTTGTTGAGTCGTATAAAGATGTGCATTGTCGAGTCATTACTTGGTGTTCATGCATTCATGGTCAGTCCGATTTAAAGATGTGATTTAAAGATGGGGGATAAATCGGTAACATACCTCTGATATCCAAAACTGGTACCACATGCATATAGAGTCGAGTTGGAGACATTGCATACATAACTGCAGGTGTATTATGAAGATGTGTGGTTAAAAGATGTGAACTTTTAAGATGTGTAACTATTATTGGAACAAAGAAATGATGTGTGGGATCTGGTACCCAAACCACCTCAGAAGAACATTATTAGAACAAAATGGGTATTCAGAAACAAGCTGAATGAACAAGGTGAAGTAACTAGAAACAAAGCTAGATTTGTTGCACAAGGTTACAGTCAACAAGAAGACATTGATTACATTGAAACATTTGCTTCAGTTGCAAGATTGGAAGCAATCAGGTTACTTCTATCCTATGCAGTTAATCATGGCATAATATTATATCAAATGGATGTCAAGAGTGCATTTCTTAATGGTGTCATAGAAGAAGTGTATGTAAAACAACCTCATGGTTTTGAGGATCTTAAGCATCCTGACCATGTTTACAAACTTAAGAAATTACTATATGGCTTGAAACAAGCTCTCAGAGCTTGGTATGATAGACTAAGTAATTTCTTGATTAAAAATGATTTTAAAAGAGGGCAAGTTGACACAACACTCTTCAGAAGGACCTTTGAGAAAGAAATTCTTGTTGTGCAAATATATGTTGATGATATAATATTTGGTTCTACTAATGCATCTCTTTGCAAGGAATTTTCTAAGTTAATGCAGGATGAATTTGAAATAAGCATGATGAGAGAATTGAAGTTCTTCCTTGGCATTCAAATCAATCAATGCAAAGATGGAGTTTATGTTCATCAAACAAAATACACAAAGGAGCTTCTAAAGAAGTTCAAGCTTGAAGATCGTAAACTGTTGAACACTCCAATGCATCCAACATGCACCTTAAGCAAAGAAGATACTGGATCAAAGGTAGATTAGAAGCTGTATAGAGGTATGATTGGTTCTTTGTTATACCTCACTGCATCCAGGCCAGATATTTTATTCAGTGTATGCTTGTGTGCAAGATTCCAGTCAGATCCTAGGGAATCTCATTTAATAGCTGTTAAAAGAATCTTTAGGTATCTGAAAAGAACAACTAATCTTGGACTCCTTTATAGGAGATCCTTAGATTACAAGTTGATTGGATTCTGTGATAGTGACTATGCTGGTGACAGGACTGAAAGAAAATCAACCAGTGGTAACTGTCAGTTCCTGGGAGAGAATCTGATATCCTGGGCTAGCAAAAGACAAGCAACTATTGCAATGTCTACAACAGAAGCAGAATACATTTCAGCTGCAGGTTGTTGTACACAACTACTCTGGATGAAACATCAGTTGGAAGACTATCAGATTAGTGCTAACAGTATTCCCATCTTTTGTGATAATACTGTTGTTATTTGTTTGTCAAAGAATCCAATTCAACATTCTAGAGCCAAGCATATTGAAATCAAACATCATTTTATTAGAGACTATGTTCAAAAAGGGGTTCTGGATATTCATTTCATTGAATGTACTATCCTCGCGCCCCCAACTGTCATTAATGTTGTGTTTGTTTGTCCACTCTGAAATTGCAATCGTTTTACTCAATACACTCAATCACTCACACACTTCTCACTTCACTTCCTACACTTTCGAATTTCAAACTCTTTCTGCAAACAAAGCTCTTTTTTTTTTTTCAAAACTCAAACTTAAGAACCCTAAAAAGTTTCATCATTATCAATCAATGGCAACTTCAAGCTCAACCGTACAAGAATCTGTTCAAGGAAATTCATCCAATCAAGAAGCTCCAGCTTATGTAATCAAGGGAAGAACAATGTCCTTAGAAGAATGGGATCTAACAGTTCAGGTAGAGAGGCCTGTAGATTTTGCATCTCTGATTCAACACGGGTGTGACATTGTAGACTTCTATGAAGCTCAGGATTTGGGAAGCTACTTCAGCATGTTAAATGGACCAACCTATGAAAGCCTAGTAAAGCACTTCTGGGTGAGAGCTTCAGTCTATGATAAGAAAGCTGCTAAGCTCGAAGATTAGAAAGTTCTTATTGATCCTTCATTGGAAGGAAAATCAAGACAAGAAATGGGTTTGTAACCCTTTGTGGATACGGAGATTAGGTCAAGCATCATGGGAGTCCCTGTCTTCATCAATCAGGAAACCATAGCCTGTGTGATTGGGAGGACATCAGAAGGGAACTTCAAGGATGGGCTAGATAACAACAAATAGAACCCCTAGAATGAAGTGGTCAATGAGACCATGTTCAGCACCAAGAAGAAAGGATCCTACAACAGGGTATTTCTCCACTTCTTCCTGAAGGGAGGCGGTTCTGATCAACCATAGCCTATGTCAATGAGGTCAATGAGACTTGCTACCTAAGGGAGGCGGTTCTGATCAACCATCACTGGAATACAGGGTATTTCTCCACTTCTTCCTGAAGAAGGAGAAAGCCAATGTGCCCAAATACATTTTCAAGCATATGGTGAAAGCACTCACAGAAAGCCAAACAAACAACAGATCCTGGATTCCCTATGGGAGGCTAATCTCAGAGATATTTTATCAAGGAGGTTTGTTGAAAGGTCTCAGTGAAACTAAAGGTTTCACTGATGAAATGCTTGGAACTGTGACCGACAAGATTATCAATGGAGCTACACTGGCCAACCAACATAAAGCTGGTTAAGCCAGATGCGGTAATCAAACTGGAAACTGGCATGAAGGAATCAAGGATTTCTTCAAATTTAATGGAGGGTTTCCCACCAATTTGCAAGCAAGACCCTCTGGATGTTCAGCTTTTCTACATAGCTGATCATCTTCAAAGCACTGGTGAAGAGATAAGGTTGGAAGATATCCCTGATACTATGTATGGAGGGAAAATCAAAGTGGCCAAAAGCAGGAAAACCAAGAGGAAGCCTGTTTCAGAAGTAAAATACCTTGAAGGTGCTTCTGAACAGCCAGCTAAGGGAAAGAAGGCCAAAAGGGAAAGGAGGAGGTAGAAGACCTTCAAGCTGACCAAGTCCTACCTGAAAGGACAAGGAGTGGAAAAGCTGCAACCACTTCCTCATCTGCACCTGAACAACCTGCTATTCCTAAGAAGAAAAGGAAGCACGTGGTCAGAAAATTAAAAGAGTCCAAGTACATTGAAGCTGAAGAAGAAGCAACTGAACTTGTGACTAGAGAAGTTAGAAGGAAGAAAATTAATGATGAAGTTGTTGAAAGGGTTGTGGAACTTGCAAGTCAGATAATAGTTCCAGCCTCCAGCTTGGTGAAGGAATATGCTGCTCAAGCTGCACATCAAGTGATAGAAGCTGCTGCAGTGATTCAAGAGCTTGCAGCATCTGAAGCTGAGGTTCTGGGGATAGTTGAAGCTACAGAAGCCAGGGAAGGGAATGTTGGCACCTCATAAGCTCCTGAGACTTCAGAAGCTCAAGAAGGTATGACTGATCCTTTAAATTCAAACATAGACATTGTTGAATTAGGATCCAGTTCTAACACCCAAACTAATTCAACTTCCTCATCTTCTTCATCATCTATCTTATCATCATATGATGAAGATGATGTTCCATTAAGCAAAATGTATTCTTCAATAAACAAAACCTCATCCAAAACCAAAACTTCACAAAAGCCTGATGATATATTTGAACCTATGTATCCCTCTGTCCAAGAGAGGATGATAGATATGCAACAAAGACGCATAGATGCATGCAAGTATCTACCTGCAGATCATCCTTTGCAGCCACTAGTGATTGAAGCAATTCAATTCATACCTACTGCTGCAGATGGTGGAGATGATCCTGTAGGGACATATCTTGCATCTGAATCAAATTTATCATCAAAACCCAACTCACCAATAAACCAAAACCTTGACACTACTGAAACTTCCATTCTAACAAACCTTGAAAGTCATTATTCAGGTGAATTGCCTGAATATGTATCAAACCAACAAACAGCCGCTGGCATAGCTTCTGATGAAGTTATGATAGAAATCCCCCAACATCAACCACCAAACTCACCCACAAACAACTTTGTTCCTACCTCTGATATACTTGTTCCTGAACTTAACGTTCCTGAACAAACACTTACTGAACAAAGTGTCCATGAACACAATGCTTCTGAACAGACTGCTTCTGTTCAGAATGCATGTGAACTACCTGAACAAACTCAATCATCCACCTCAATCAATCATGAAACTGAGCACTCCACAAATGACCAACCTTCATCATCAAATTTTGCCATACAACCTATAAAACCAGCAAGAAGAAATGTCCCATCACCACCAACAATGTATCTACATTCAACAATATTGTCTCATGTTTGTGAAAGCATTTTTCAAGAGCTGAACAGTCTTATTGAAGCCAGAAATAATCTAATCCACGAGGACATCTATGAGAAGTTGTGGCTTAGACTCAAAGAAAGGGTAGACTTCATACTTTCAGAGCTTCAGAGATCATGCTTGGATGCACAAGAGATTGCACAAGCAAAACTTCAAGCTTGGCTCAAAGGAGTTATCTCTAATCTAGATGAGGTCAAGATCTTAAGGACATGGGTGAAAACTCCTCTTTGCTTGGAAAGAAGTCTCATTTCATCATGCATCCAACCTAAGGATTTGAATCTGGATTAGGTCACTAAGCTGAACCTTAAGGAAGCTTCTTCTGAGTTGGCTCTACTTCAAAGGAATTCACTTCTGGAGAAGGAGACTCACCAACTGAAGAAAGAGCTTCTGGAGCAAAAGCTGATGTTTCTGGAATACAAAAACAAGACTGATGCTCAGCTGGAAGAGGCAAATGTCAGAGAAGAAAAGATGTTGAAGAGTAATGAAGAGTTCAAGAAAGAGATGATGATTCAATCTGAGAAGACTCAGAAGATGATGGAGCAATTGATGGAGATGATGAAACATAAACAAGCCTAAACCCTAGATTGCACACAAATTTTGCTTGTTTTATTTCTATTTTTCATCTTTGCTTCTGTACTATTTGAATGCTTCTGAACTTCTGTCTTTCATTTTACTCTGATTATGCTTTTGAACTTGTAATGCCTGAATATTATCTGAAGTTTATTGTTGGAATTTGCTTACACCTCATATTGCTCTGATCATTTTGTGCTATAATTGATTATAAACTTATTGTATGCTTTGAACCTATATATTCTTTTGAGATTTTAAAAATGGAGTAGTATATTTTGACTTTGAACTATCTTAACGTTTTTCTCAACTCTTCTTTTTGTTTATGTTATTTACTTTTTGTTAATGACAAAAGGGGGAGTAGTAGATAGTATTTAAAAGGCTCTGAGCCCCATTAATTTAAACTCAAGGAACTTAAATTATTAGAACCACTTTCTCATCTTTGCTCTGATAATTTTCTTTATGAGATTAATTTTACGAGTTAATTTGTTTTTTAATGAATTTAATTAACAAGAATAGAACTCAAGGGGTGCTTACAAACCTCACCTTAAAGTACTATTAGACTCAGGGGAAGCTTACAAACCTCATACCCTATATAGTCAAACTTGTTAATTAGATTAACAACAATTAAACATTTTTTTTTAAATACTAATGTTTGTCATCATCAAAAAGGGGGAGATTGTTGGAACAAAATGTGTTTAACATTACCCTTAAAAGTTTTGAGTGATAACAAAGTATTAAAAAATTGTTAATTGGATATGCTAATATTTGTTCAAGTGTACAAGACCATAGACAAAAATTTTGAGACCATTTATAGGTTCTGAATGAACAAAAGAGAGCAAAGAATTGAACAAAAGGGAAGCATAAAAGCGTCAGAAGAAGAACTGCTCCTGAAGACATAGCGATCCTGAAGTGATGCGTCATTAGAAGCAAGTTCATCAGAAGCTGGATATCACCAGAAGCTCAAGTTCATAAGGATATGCAAGCTTGAAGATTCAAAAGTTGTTCAATGGATTGAATGTCGTATTTACATTGCGAAAGAGTGGAAAAGAGTAACAATGGCTAACTCAAAGGGATTCAAAAGCATGGGTGCTTGTTTCTTTGTTAAAGCGTTGACAAAGTACAAACTGTACGAAATGTACAACCACTATCTCCACTACACAGAGTTTGTCTCTGCTACAAGACAAGGATAACAACTCTTCCTGCAACAATATTCCTTCATACATGGAATGCATTTGAAATTGATCCTTCATAGGACAATAACCATATCAGGCAATGAATCATTGGTGATTTATCAAAGCTTCAAACGACTCTTTTTGGATGCGCTGGCAACACATCGTTCACTTTCACACCTCTATATGAAGGAGTGAAGACTTGAAGAACAATAAGACTCTACAACACTTTAAAAGCGCCAAAACTCTGTCAAAATTGTTCAGCATCCAAAAGTTCACTTAGAATTTCTTTTCAAAGTTCATATCTTAGAAATTATAGAGTCTCAAAGAGTCTGTATCTAATTTGTATTGTGAGCACCTCTGATTGTATATCAAGTGTGAAACATTTTTCTTGTAATTCTGTTTGATTAGAAGTCTCTTGCTTGTGTGCTTGAGCATAAAAGTCTCTTGATTGTGTTCTTGAGCATTGGAAGTCTCTTGCGGTTGTGCTTGAGCATTTGTAATAAGATATTACATTTTAGTGAACTCTCCTTGGAAGTGCAAGGGGGACAGGATTACTTCCGGTTTGTGGAAGGAACCTGTATAATTGTTTTGTGTCTTTCTTCTCCCTCTCTCTCTGTTTTATCCGCTGCAAAGTTCTGAACATCACTTCAGAAGCTGTTCTTGAACTACTTCTGGTTTGTTCATGTTCATAATCATATATAAGGTAGTGTATAACAATAACATTATCTTGGTTCATTTTACGGAGTGCATCAGGTGGAGTAACCCCGAATACAATCCCATACATGACCGATGAAAAGCTAGCTAAGGTACATCGGACTCCCTCAATGTCGTGCAGGCCTAACATGCAGAGCGAGTCCCGTCCCCCTGGCATGAACCTCTTGTATCCCCTCGCGTGGATAGCAAGAGACACGACACCTACACATTGCTTAAAGTCTTGATCATACATGGAAACATATACTATATTTGCTTGTTTATTTACCATGGGTCCGTGATATACCCGATTAGCGGTAAAAAAGCTTACATGGTCATTCTTGTTCGTATACACATATACTTATCATAATCATGTTACGCTTTAAGGCATTCTATCTTACTTAATTTCGGCTACCTAAGCCGAGGCTCTAGGTTTCACCCATCACCTAGACATAATTCTGCCCAAACATAAATCACGAATATATTTGTGCTCTCATGCTATCCGTCATTGAAGTCGTTAGAGTTTACTCATGCAATTCTCTCTTAAAATTCTCAAGATGTATTATACATCAATTACTTGACATTGAGGGGTTTAAAGATGTAAAAGAATCTGCAAGAAAGGGGTTTCAGAATTACAAAGTTTTCAAAAATATGAGTTGTGCTGAGGAATCTCGCTTGAGCGAATTCCAAGCAAAATGCAAGCGAATTGCATTAGTTGGCTTCTGCCAAAATCTCGCTTGAGCGAGCCTTCATCAGCCCAAACCTGCATAATCTCGCTTGAGCGAGATTATCTCGCTTGAGCGAGATTATCTCGCTTGAGCGAGCATTCATTATCCCAGACCTGCAGAATTCGTGTTTTTCACCGAAAAACCTCAAAAATCAAGTTCTAACATACCCAATACATCTACAGTACCAGAAAAAACATATTTAAACAATTGCATGGCAACACTTTACTCAATTCCAACAATCAATAGTATTAAAGGACAAACCCATAGGTAGGAAATCTATCTAAAGAACTCACATGATATGTCCTGATTCCAACACAAACTTAAGCTCCATCTTTCCACCAGGCCACAAACCAAAAACCCTAGCCTTGAAGATTCTCTTTGATGATACTAGACTTGAAATTCTATGTTAAGTTCAATTACTTTAATCCTTCATGTAACAGTTGCTACCAAGCCATGATCCCTCAAGAATTGGATTTGGAGGAGATAGCATAAAGAGAAAAGGAAGGGGGGCGAAAGTCTAGTCAGAGGGGAGAGCACAACTCTGATTTTCTACTTCTAGAGAGATAAGTTCAATGGTACCAATGAATAATTTGGGTCAAGAGTCACTTATATAGTCCTTAGGCCCAAGTACCAAATTGCCCTTTCTCTTAGACGCGTTCATCCTGACACTGATAATTCGACCCGTGCTTAACTGATATTACTTCATAAACGTTCTCCGTCATACTTGCTTTCCATGAACATTTGTCCCATGACATGTTTAACTAGTAATAATCCAATACTGACGAGCAGGATACTACAGTAACATTGGTTAAATTTTTCATTCAGGGTATGATGATACACTCCATATCAATTTACTCTTGGCCCATGTCTCTTCTGAAGGAGGTTGAATCTAATGTGAGGAACTTTATTTGGAGTGGTGACATAGCTAAAAGGAAACTTGTGACCGTCTCTTGAAATAAGATTTGTAAGCCTTACTTAGAAGGGGGTTAGGGATTAGGTATCTAGTCACTCTTAATGAAGCTTCAAACTTAAAGCTCTGCTGGGATCTAAAGAATTCTTTGGAAGACTGGGCAATTCTTCTCAGAATCAAAGTGTTTAGAGGTAAGAAAGTCCCATCACATCTTCTCTTCTATCTAGAGTAGTGTTAAATCAGAGACGAATACTTTGAATGAAAATTGTAGTTGGGTGGTTGGAAATGGAGAAAAAATCAACTTTTGGCTTGATCCTTGGCGCGGGGATCCCATTGTGGATACTCTCAATCTGCCAGATCATTTACACAACAATCTTACAGTAACAGTCAGTGATTTCATTCATAATTCTCATTGGAATGTTCCAGATTTTGTTTTGGATACTTTTCCTGGTCTCAGACAAATTGTTATACAAGTTACTCTTCCCCTAGTTTATAAGGAGGACAAGCTATTTAAATCTTATGCTTAGAGGTAATTACATGCCCTCAATTCTTCTTGCCACTTCTGCTCTGAAACTTCTTTCCATCTTTTCTTTGAGTGTCCTTTTGCGATTGTAATGTGGACTTGGTTAGCCTCTATTCTCAATAAATCGCTGCATTTCAACTCATTGGGTGACATTTGGTCCTTACTTGATTCCAATTGGTCTTCTCAATGCAAAAAAACAATTCGAGCTTGCATCATAAACATATTGAATGTTATTTGGTTTAGAAGAAATCAAAGCAGGTTTCAAGACAACCATTAGTTGGTAGGCTGCTATTAACTTGATTATTTCTAAGGTTTCTTTGTCTGGAAATCTCACCTTAAAGACATCATCAATGAGTGTCCATGAATTCTCAATCATGAAAGCATATAAAGTCAATATCAAGCCTCCTAAAGCCTCGATCATTAAGGAAGTTATTTGGTGTCCCCCTGCTCCATCTTGGATTAAGATCAACAATGATGGTGCTTCAATCACTAACCCTCTCCGAGCTGTTGTTGGTGGTATTTTCAGGAATTCAGAAGGTGCTTGCTTAGGAGGATTCTCTCAGTTTCTAGGTTATGGCAATGCTCTCTTTGCTGAATTGTCTGCTGCCATGACAACAATTGAGTTAGCTGCTTCAAATGGTTTCTCAGTTAGTCATTCAAGCTTTCAAGTCTAAGTCTATTGTTACTTGGGATTTAAAAAATAGATGGGATAATTGTATAGGTATCATTCGGGGTTTGAATTTTTGTACCTCCCACGTATACAGGGAAGGTAATGTTTGTGCTGATAGTATGGCCAATTTTGGCTTATCTTTATCTTCGTTTGATCTTTTTTGGTTTGATATTATCCCTGACATTAGGAATAGGTTGGGAATGGCCAACTTTAGATTCTCCACCTTTTGAAACGGTCTTGGTCTAATCCCCCTTTTCTTTTTTGTAGTCTTTCTTCCTTATTTAATGAAATGATTTGATTATGTTGCATCTTTTCAAAAAAAAAAAAAAAAGCTATTTATCGATTGTGAGCCTAAATTGATTAGTGATCAAATTAAGTAATAAGGCTATTAGATTTCTTATTGAATAATTAATTATAAATTTAATTAGTTGATATGGACTCAACACGAGTGGATGTCCAGATGACCCATTAACGGAATAATGAGAAACCCTAATGACCATCCAATATAAAAGAGGCTATGGTCTCAATACACCGTACTAGGCAATATTCTCTCTTCTCCCCATCAGAAGAGAACTTGAGGCATAAAGGTATCGGTTGAGGAAGAATCAAATCAACCGCCGCTAACTTTGTTGTGTTTCAGATTAGATCATCTCTTCTCTTGTTTTAAACTATTGTTCTTGTCGCGAGAGTCAAAGCTTCATCAGGTATTCCTAATACCCTAATTCTTAATATATAATAGTATTCAATGGTTTGTTTAATCACGAAAGCTATGAGAGGGAATAGAATTAGTATCCGATCTAAATCTGCTATAGGATTTTACCTTGCATGTTGACTTATTGATGTTTAGCATAATTTTATAGTAGGCATGATGAAGTTAAATATATATACATGATGGTAGATAACCCAAGCATTTTCAATTGATGATATTTGAATATAATCAATCAAAGTTTAATGGTTAAGTTTTCGGTTGCTTTAGTGTGCTGATGTTTGAACATTAATAACTCTTTTAATTTCAAATTTGACACTTTTTCTAATAATTTGGTTCATGTTTCTAAAATATCATAACAACGTTGCTATGAGAAAGGCTAGTTATTTAAAATACTTTTGATAAAAATTATTTAGACTATTTTAAATTATGTTTGTAAAGATAATTAATTCATTTATTTTGATTGGTTGTTGTATATGGTGGCTGGACTTTTTGGATTATTAGTTGCTACGCTGGTACAAAGCAGATGTGAACTGTTAACCATTTCGATTTATTGTCTCCTTTGGGTTTGCTATTCCGTGAAAGCTTCCATGCAGGTATGGAGTGAGAGATAAGAGTGAGAGATCATGAGTATATATAAACTAAGATGAACCGGAAAAGCGTGTTTCCCAAAATTTATTCGGGGCTCATTGCGACGGTTGTAGCCTTTTGAGAGAATAATTAAATTAACGTGCAAAGTTGGAAGTGTATGATTAAAAGAGAATTTAGAAACTTTATTAAGGTGTCCTTGGTTTAAATTATGTGAATAAGTGATAATTGATGTCATGGATAAATTTTGTGTGTGCTCATGCTTGATTTGCCGCTATTATTTGAATTGGTTAATTATTCAATGATTGATAAGAATGTGATGTATCTTTGACTGATGTTGAATTGAATGTTAATTTTTTATTTCATTATTGGTGAGTAAACATATATAAACTGATGATATTATTGGTGAGGTATAAATTCTAGTGATGTTAATGATGAGTAGAATATATAAATTCTGATGATTTTAATGATGAATAAAATATATTTATACTTGGTGATGAAAATGGTGACGTTTAATCCTGGTGATAATAAAGGTGATGTTTATTTAAATTATGGTGATGATAATGGTGATGTATATTTATATTTGGTGATGGAAATGGTGGGAGTGATGGTAATGTTTTGTGCGCTTCTTTTATAGTCGTGCATTTTAGGGGGAGTTTTGCATTAATTTGTGGAATATGTGATTATGTGTATACGTGTGATACTTGTCAATTTATTTTTATTTTTTTGCGCTCATTTAGAGTGTAGAGCAGAAGTCTTGCATATGTGGGAGAAAAGTCCAGTAACATACTTCTGGCAAATATGTGGGAGAAAAGTTCGGTAACATATTTCTGGCAACTATGTGGGAGAAAAGTTAGGTAATATAACTCTGGAAAAACGATCAGTAGGTGTGGTACGACATTCATATAGGTCTTAGGACTGAGCTCATATGTATAAAAATTGATGATGATTTGTATTTGGTGAATACGTGTAATTGTGTGAGACGATGAAGGTGATTATCTGTTGATCTTTTTATGAAGATGGTTATTAGTGACTATGAGTTGTGACTATTTTGGAATTGAACTATGACATTGTGTTTGTGAAGATTTTGGTTTTTATCCTATAATGATTTTTTCTTTTACTCATGTGGATTGAGTTGATGTAGTATATTCTTCAAGGTTTTGAATATTATGTTTGTGATGTGATACAACTTTGACTTAATTATTTACGTGTTCTTATCATTTATTTTATACTATTACATATTCTTGAAACTCACCCCTTCGTTGTTTGTGTTTGTTGGCTTGGCCCTGCGGTTGCGAAACCGTAGTTCTATATGTTATAAGTCTTGAAGTTAAGTACATGTCTTCTTATAGACTTTTAGCAAGTGTACTAAAAATACATCGAAGTAATAAAAATAAGTCTGTATACACGATGACTGTGTTAATCTCAATTAAGCAATAAAGTTTTTTTTTTTTGAAGAAGATAAATTAACCCACCTAAATTAGCACCAGAGAGAATCGAACCTGAGACCTCGAGGAGGCAAACACTTCCAGGTCTCAAGCCAATACCACCAGGCCAACCCAAGTTGGTTATTAAGCAATAAAGTTATTATCTAGGATGAATAAATTATTTTGATGCCTGAGGCAGTAGGTAAATTAACCGAAAATAAATAATGGTTTTGGAAAATATCAGAGATAAAAAGTGATCAGGATATAAAAAGCATTAAGAACAATTGAATTGGATAAAACTAGATTGTCATTCACAATAGATAGAGTTTCACATCAACATGTTTCAATTAAGATTACACAGAATCATATCAGACCTAATCTCTAAGAGATTTAGCTATATAATCGAGTTTACAAATAGCATAATCAATGGAAGAATTAAAACATACATGAATTCGTTACAAGGTAATGAAATCGCCCGTGCAGGCGTCTTCAGGTCTCAAAATCGCACTTTCTCTCTTCAGGATTCGTAACCCTTGTTTATGAAAAAAATTCAGCTTAAATAGGCAACAACTGCTCCTAAAATTGTGGCACGATTTGATGAAGTCATGACACGATTCTATCTTGAGTAACAAACTTTCCAAATTAAGAATCCTAAAACCGTGTCACGGAATAGCCATCGTGACACGTTTCAACCAATGTCAAATGAACCCCATCCTGTGCTCCAAAGCGTGACATGTTTTCAACAATCGTGTCACGATTTTACTTTCTTCAAAATCTTCAACTTTTCATGCTTTCCTTGTTGTTTAAGCTTGCTTGTGAACTCAAAATATCATGAAAGTGACACTAAAAATAGTGAATGAATGACTGTCATCACAACCCCAAACTTGAACATTCCTTGTCCTCAAGGAATTATTTGCATCATTGACAATCGACAGTAAAATAACAATTACATTGTCAAGCGATAAAACCCAAAAGTTCATCTCCCTACTAGTTAAAAATGAGCTAGTTTGACTTGCTTGCATCAACCATACACAACTCCACTCAACAATTTGAATAAGGATTCACACACAGTCGACATGCAGGCCTACATATTACCATACGATTGAAAAATTTCTAAACATCAATCAAAATAAATTTTATTACACACTTTGAAGTCTTTAAGGGTTATAACAGGGCTTGGGTAAAGGTGGGATATTATTTGGACAAGTAGGCTACACAAAATTTGAGTTAGGCACTCCTACGGAAATTAAAACATGAATTCAATCCCTCATTCACCCCTTGAAACAACAATTTGTAAAGGTACTAGAGAATATTTGTAACTTGTTGGGACAATTGAGTTTAAAGTTACTTAGATTTTTCATTGTTTGTCCCTTTTTCATTTTTTTTATACACCATTTTTTAGTGTATTTTTCATGATAATGTCCTTTGTTCTCTAGTACCCCTACCCCAAACTTAGTTGGTTGCAAATTCCAATAAAAACCCAAAACTTATTGTTTAGAAATATTCTACAAAGCCTAACTCAAATATAACATTTTTGGGTCACATCCTAAAAGTCTCTAGGCTTGTAATGTAGTTTGTCACCGAACAAAAAGATCTAAACCTACCGGATCAATTTGGCTTTCAAAAAGGATAAATTCAATCATAATCAGGGTAGGATTCAAAAGGCTCACAGGACCAAATACTTTTGTCTCAGTGTATATGACAAAAATCAATCAATAGTAAAGAAACAATGCAAGTTCTATAAATGTAGTTGCATGAAACTCTCTCTATATAAGTAAAATAAAAAATAAAATTTGGCCATGAACCTTACAATGTTAGATTTCTGGGAGTTGTGACTACCTATCACACATGTCGTACACTTCTTCTTTGAATATCAAGTCACTCCTCCTTATGAACTTTTGGAATACCACTTGAACAAGCAATTGTTACTAAACTGAAAAAAGTTAATAAACAGGCAAATTCATCAATAATAAACAAGTTCAAATTCAATTACATAACATGGGGATACAACTCAGTTAATCCAAAATAAAAGTTAAAGACAAATTGTTTGACTTAACAATAGAAATAAAATGCTAAAAACAAAAACATAAGAAAAGGATGGGCTACTTCCCACCAGGCGATTTCTTTTGCGTCATTGAGCTTTACCTTTCAACCATTGTTAGGGTGGCAAAAATGATAGAAAAAATATATTATCCTTCTTCTTCCTCTTGTTTGGTAGGAATTCCATGAATTTGGCACAAATAATCAGACACTCCCATGCACCCACTGTTAAACCTTTAGAATTTAAACTCTCCCGCCTTAGAGAAGGACATGCATCCATTTGCACACGAGTGATTTCCTCAACCCCCGTTGATTAAGACTTCGGGAAAATATCAACATTTCTCACTTGAAATTTTCTTCCACCACAACCTCGTGACACTTAGTCTCCATCTGAACCAACTTCTTATGAGACTCATTTGCTTTCTCAACAAGATCACCACACTGAACATCAAACTTCTCAAATGAAACTTGATTTGACACCAAGAAATCATCTAAAATATTTTGAAGTTGAGTATTGTAATCGATGTTGGTTACCTCTTTCTTCCATTCACAATCACTACCTGGTTGATATGCCTCATAACGATCATTTTTCTTATTTAATCTCGAGATTTTATTGTCCAAATATTTTATCTTCAAAGATAGCATATATTTTTCATACTGCAACGTAACAATCTCTTCCGTGTCATAGAGGCGTAACATGTTTATCCATTTATTTTTTGAATCTTTTCCTTGGTTTTAAGTATTTATTTATAATTTTATACTTTATTGATCAATCACTAATATTTTTTAATTATCAAAATTTATTAAAAGATGCCTTGTAATTTACATTTTTCAATATTTTTGCCCTTTTGTTAGTTCGTTGTAACTGATGCTTTTTCTCCTTTTCTTTTCTAGCACGTCTTATGGTAGGAAAACAAGGTTGTTTGATCAATATATTCTATTTTAGTCTCTTCATAAAAAAATATTATGACTTTTTTTGGAACTTCTATAGTACTTTATCGAAAAAAATAGTTAGACGAAAAATTAGTAACTTTAATGTGACACGCAAGTCACTATAACAGAGAAGCAATTTTTTTTTTAGAGGAATAGAAAAACCAATGTTAGCGACCAAAATGGACATAAAATAAGATATCAATAGTTTTATCGTGTGCATATTATATTACCATACTAGAGTGGGATTTCAAAGATTTCTATCTTAATTATTATTTTTGATGAATTTATTTTTTCGACTAATGATACACATACTAATTAGTTATCTAAAATTGGTGTAAAAAAAAAAAAATTTAAGATATGTCTAAATATATTTAGCATTTATCTTGTTTTGGTTTCAATGTAATATATGTTATATGGTCCTCTTTTATTTGAATCATTGCGGATATGGTTTGTCGGTATTTAAAAATTGTCGTGGAGAGCTTCGTTTGAGGTTGTTGCGGTGATCGTTTGGTTTTGTTGTTCTTAGATAACCACTTTCGACGTCGCCATGGTGGTCGGATCTTGTTGGTGATTTTTGTTGGTACGGAACTAGAGGGCAACATCAACCTCATCTTGTTCTTGTTGCCATTTTGGTCTCTCAATAGCGGCAACTAGCCATGCCGCCGTTTGGTTCAAAAATCAGAAAGGGTATGTGATTCTATTAAACCCGCAACAGTCTGCAGGTTCTTAACTTGTTGGACTTATCCCTCGATATGAGTTCACGTGTCGGTTGTTCATGGGAAACCGGTTGAGGTTAACATTCATGATTGACAATTTGCAGAGGTACCAGGTTTAAACGAATCAGGTCTTCTCCCATCTTGGTACTTGATGTGGGCCACAAATGGCTGTTAATTTATTGTTTTTAATCGCAGTGAATAGTTGGTGCGTGTGGATTTGTTAGTTATACCTTGTTGGAAGTCAACTCCACTCCCAACTTTAAAGACCTGGTGTGACGCTCATCAAGGATGCATATCCTTTTTTGTAATTTAGTTTCATGCACGCATGCGGGTGCGCTGGAATGTACGTCGTATATACTGATTCGTTTCAGATGGAGTTCTATGGTGTTGAACCCAACAAGGCTGTTTTTTTATTGTTTTTCTTTGATTGAGACAAGCTTTATGTCCCCTAACTTTTGTAATTTTTTCTTTTTAATTGTATCTACATAGGGTACTGCATATCCATCTGTACCCCATTTGATTCCAAAAAAATATATTTTATCTATATTCTCTATTATAATTATCTTTTTTAATGGTGAAAATTATCCTTATTGGTTTTGGTAGAATAAATATACATATATGGTGAGACGGGTAAATGAGAACCATCAACCTCAATGAAGATTATAAGAAAATCTCTGTAGAATATAATAATTTCTGAAATCCAAATTTAACATATAATAAAGATGTGACCTAAATAGTTTGATTTTTCAATTTTTATTTATAAAGTCCAACAAATTTTTAACTCTAAATGTTTAGTCTAGTAGTAAAAAGACATGTATTAAATACGAATGGTTTTTGAGTCTTTAAGATCTTCTGTGTCTTGTCCCCTCTTTCTATTTTTTTTCAATAAAAAAGTCCAATCTTTTTTTACGTTTTTCAATAAAATACAATTCCTTTTGTAAAAAAAAATACAGTTCCTTGATTATTGTTTATAAGAAACAATGATGCTATTTTTTCCACCTAATTATTATTATCAGATACATTTGAGCACTTATCTTAACTAAGTTTGAGGTATTGGAGCATGCAACGTGTCGCTGAGATTGATGAATAGTGGGTCCATCCACAATCCTATTAGTCTCATTTATTGGTTCTTCAACTTTAGATATCTCTTGTTGCCAAACATGAATGGCTAAATAAAGATAAGGAACAGTGACTAGGGAATAAGTTGTCACTATGGTTCACTATCAACAATAGTACCACATCAGTCGTTTTCTCTAATATTAAGCTCTAATATTACGAAAAATTGGTAGTTTAATTGATCTGTTCATTTTGTCTATGACTATTACTAAACTATCTTTTATTTATAAATGGTGTTTAATATTAACTTTTAATTTTCTACGATGAATTAGAAGTATTATATTAATAAAAATATTTTTAGAAAAAGAGGTTTATAGTAAAAATAAAAAAACAGCTCTCGATTGTGTACGGTCACAACCCCGTGACAACACGTGGTCAATGACATCTTGACCATTCCATCAAAATCAGTATTTTAAATATCGGTATTTTAGATTTATAAAAACCAAACTTTACATTGAAATATAAACTATCCGATCTTGATATGACGGTCTGGATGTGTAGCTCCACACCTCACACAATTTATATTAAAAAACAGTTTCCAAAGGGCTTATAAGAGGTAGCATCAATCAACTATTATGATGCCATTAACTGTAATGCAATATTAATGCAAGTACTAAGTAACAACTATCCTAAACTTCATTTGAGAATCTGAAGCCCATAAAAAACTTGAACAGGTAGGTCCAGTATTGTACTTTGGTTTTCAGCTTCTTGGTTTAGTCACTGTACTTGTATTTTGGTTTTTTGAAGAGGTACTGTTTTTAAGACCTTATGACAATTTTATTTTGTTTCTATTGATATTGATATGTCTTTGTTAGCTACAAAAAGCTATTATAGTTGGATGGAGAATTGAAATTTTACTGTAAATACAGTAATACTTGAGTTCATTTTATCAATAGTGTTTATATTTCTTATAATTTTATTTTCTTAGATTTTAACTAATAATAACAAGACATTAATACAATCTTCTTCTGTTTCTGCTGGAATTGGTATGTTTATCATCATTGGTTTGAAAACATAAATTCTATTGCAAATTTTGAAACAAATTTATGCAGAATTGATGTAGTTCATTCATCTAAGATAGAATAATGATATATTGCAGCTCTTAAACTAGGAAATGGATATAAATATAACTGCAAGATTTGGTTGTATTTTGGAAACCAATTCCTTGTTAGTAAATACCTTAAATTAGAGTGTGAAGTATATAATACCAATAGTTGATGAACAAATCAATAATTAATCCCTTCATAGAATTTTTTCACTATAACTACTGTTTTTATTTTGTGCAATATTTTTTGGTACCAACACACCTAGTACTGGTAAGAAGACACTTTCTTTACCACACACTTTACAATTGCTTGAAATTTATATGGGTCCCTTCGTGTTGTAACTAAAAAGGAAATTCATTTCAAATAGTTTCAGAGTTTCAAGAACACCTAATTTTTTTCTTTATGCTATGTTTCTTAACCTTTATTCTTTTCCCTTCTTTAGGTTTTCATGGCTGCATTTTCAGTATGTTACCGAACACCTTACAAGAACACATGCATAGTTCTTGGCAGAGATTCTCTATACAAGACCGCGACAAAATTACGTGTTCAGTGTTCATCAGAGTCTTCCTCTGCTGAGAAGAAACTAAGATCATTAGATTCTTATTTTGGAAAACTACAACATAATACAAAATTACATGTTTCTGATACATCAAATGAGGTGATGAAGGTGCACCAAGGAAATGGTCAATCTGAATCAAATCATGAACTTGAGTCTCTTGATGAGTATCTTGGCAAACTAAATAATGGTAAAGTGTAATTACTTTTTGGTATCATAGTTTCTTCTCATTTTAGTCCTGCAAATGACGTTTAAAATCGTGAATATTTACGTTTAGCGGATGGTTAATGACTTGTGACACCTTGTTATATTCATCAACCATTTACGAAGCGTAAATAAGCATGTATTTGCTTAATGCATGGTGCAAAGATAAATATGCAAGTTTTTTTGTATGCAGGCATTAACCAAGAATCTCTTGTGGCATCCTATGTTGAAAATTCTAAGGATGAAAGTTTAGCTCCAAAACAAATTATCAGCCAAGATATTCAAAGAACAAATTTTAGGAAACCAAATACTTACGTGAATATAAGAAGAATAAAAGGTGTTAGTGGTTCAATATCTGCTATAGATTCACATGATCAGCTAAATGATACATCAAGTCTTTACCTCATGTAAGTCCTGGCCTGTCATAAATTCTTATTTTGTCATTTCAAACTTACTCTTGTTGGCAGTGGCCGAGAATAACCGATGTTGACAGTCTAATTTTTCTAATAACATTTATAGAGTGAATTGATAAATTGGTCCTCGAAATTGTAAGCATCCACCAAAGATGTGGGATTGACCGACACTAGAATTTTAGGGATGTATTTTGCCAACATACAAAATTCAGGGGCTATTTCGAGTACCAATTTACCTATTTACTCAATTGTCTATCATCCGACATATTATAAATCATTCTATGTTGTTATATTTGGTGCAGTGGTATATTGGCATCAGTGAACATTGGAGTGTTTCTATTTGAAATAGCAAGTCCTATAAGGAATGATAACTTAGAGATATTTTCACTTCCAATGCTATATGGAGCAAAGATAAACGACTTGATCATGGTTGGAGAATGGTGGAGGCTTATAACACCAATGTTTCTGGTACAAGATTGAAAATTGGGTCTGTGTTTCCATTCCACATATATATACACGAAACTAGTCAGTAGTCATCATCTAGGCGACAAAAAATTCGGACCGGTTTGATTTCAAACAAGCCATACTATATGTTTTATCATTTTAAACTGATAGAACCACTAAACCATGACCAAAAAGTCTCAGCGGTCTGATTTTTAGTTTGGTTTTTGATTAATCTCATTGCAAATTTGCTTCATGTGTATGTTTCTTAGCAAATTTTTCATATGCAGCATGCAGGAATATTTCACATGGCTCTGAGTTGTTGGGCCCTTGTATCATTTGGGCCTCAAGTTTGCAAAGGTTATGGTTCATTTACATTTTTCTTGATCTACATACTTGGTGGAGTTTCTGGAAACTTGGCAAGTTTTCTACATACACCAGATCCAACTGTTGGTGGCACCGTAAGTATCACTCTACAATTCACGCTGTTACACGCATTAATTCCTAGTAAAAACATGCGATTAAACGCATAAATTAATCTCAGCCGTCAATTCAAGATAGGCCAGCTAACGATACACATTTATCCAATCTTCTTTAAATAATATTTACTATTTATTTGAGGTAAGACAACCAAGATTAATAACTGCATGGAATCCAAATTTTGCAAGAATTAATTGATCCTATATTTTCATTAGGTTTTTGATTTTCATGAGGTTAAACTTTTGCAATGTGTTACTTTCGGTTTTAACTATTTTGTTTTGTCTTCAAGTTTCTTTGTCTAACATGAATTTGCATCCAGGGACCTGCATTTGCAATAATTGGTGCTTGGCTCATGTACCAAATTCAAAATAGAGATGTTATTGCAAATGATGATTCGGAGAATCTATTCAAGAAGGCAATAATTATTACAGCTATTGGTTTCATATTATGCAACCTTGGTCCAATTGATGAGTGGTATGTATGCCTTACATAATTTATAGAAAGTATTATGATTGATATAACACAAAAAATGTTATATATACATTCATAAATGTTCATCGAATTGAAAAATATAAATATTTGTAGGTCACACTCGGGAGCCGCTTTCACAGGCATGGCATATGCCTTTCTAACTAGTTCGACTCTTCAGCTGGACAAGACATTACCAGGAACCGATGGAGAAGGACTCAAACTTGTTAGAAAATACGGTGCTTCATGCAAATCAGCTGTTATCTTCGCCATATTCGTCATTGTTTTAAGTTCACTCCTTTTGTTTGTGGATCCCCCTCTCAATGCATTGGCATCTGTTGATCAAGTAGCTGTTGTAGCCTTGGAATATAAGTCAATATTTTGTTCAACCGTATGAGAGCTTTATCTGTAACACAAACACTAATGTTTTTTATGATCTATCTAAAGCTAGAGTATATCATATATATACAACGTTTTTGATGATAGAATCTTTCTAAAGATATAGTATATACAATGTTTTTGATGAATTATTATTAGTTTGTAAAATATGATTCCAAAACATGATTCAACACGGATGTGATGATTTGTAGTATTTCATTTGAAGCATTGTCAAGTTTAATTCAAATCCGGACAAATTGAAGAATTCTTTTATGCATTGAATCAATAAAGACTATTCCCCTACCATTGTGTCTTCTCACCAATTCATATCCAAACAATAAATACAGATTTCTGATACAAATTTGTTGACAGAACTAAAAAACAATTCCAAGAGTTGTCTGCTGCTGAAAACAAAGCCGTGTATCATGACTCGGCCATGGTTAACACCACTCTAATAAGTATCAAAGAACTTGGAGTCACCTCTCTCAGGGAAATAATCAGCCAACTTAAATAATCCGTCGAGCATTTAAAAAAATCATTTGCACCAATAGAAGCAATTTCAACACCAATGTTCTTCCGGTTAGCGCAGCTTCTTTTAAGACAGACAACAATTTCCTCTTCAATGTATACCATAAATCATACTACCTACCAATTTCACAAATTATGCATGTTATATCTTTCATTAATAGTATACACTTGAGTAATTTGAGTAATAGTATACTTGAGTAATTTGACTAACTTTGACGAAATGTACTTATTATGTGCTCAGGACCATAAAAAGATATATGTATGTTGTTATCCTCTAGAAAACTTTCAAGAACGAAAATCATAACGGTAATTGGTTTTGAAAATTACTATGCATCGAAAGATCATATTATTCACCATTATAGATATTTATTATCCAAGATTTTTTACCATTAATATCTCAGTTCTTACAACATCTGAACTTTGTTTCTCTACAATATTAAAAGAGAGAAAAATTTAAACTGTTGCAATAGAAATAACATTAACCTCTTAGTTCTTACAATAGAGATAGTAATTATACAATGAACCAGGTGCATTTCTGACAGCATCCCAACATTATTTCCTCACAATATGAAAAGAAAAAAAATATCAACCATTACAGTGGTATAAACATTAAATTGAGAGAGAGAGAGCATAGATTCACCCAAGCAATTATAGACCTAGAAGAACCATTGTTGTTAGTGAAGCTTGAAAAGGAACTTATTAACCCATGTTTGATTTCCAGACAAATATGAAGGGAATGGGTGGAAGTCAAGATTTAAGTACACAAGGGTGTGATGGTGTTTACCGAAATGTGTTAAGTAGCCTATTATAAGCTTGCATCTTTCACCTATGTCAGATGCTTTGGAATGATTTTGACGAAGGGCTATAATATATTACTAAGAGTGCTAATAGGTGAACTGCAATCAATCGTGACTGCTATGTGGAATTTGGATCTACATAGCAGTCACCTTTGATTGTAGTTCACCTATCATCACTCTTCGTAATGAATTATGGTCCTTGATCAAAGCTACACCAAAAAAATTGACATAAATGAAAGATGTGAGCTTAACTTGGGCTTCCATTTTTCATAACTTATGTTTCCACTTGAATAGAAGAACTTTTTGTGGAACTTGATGGACCAACTTCACATATTAGTTAGTAAAGACCGTCCCTTCGTAGTTTATTGAACCATGGTTGATAAGTTCATTCTCAAGCTCCATTAATAACATTGGTTTTTCAGATTTTAAATTCACAAAATTGCTTTAATTGCTCCTAAACCTGAAAAATAGAATGAAATAAAAAAATAATACCTGACAATGCATCTTAGAAACCAAATAATGAAGCAAAGAATGTAAAAGGGTGAAATAAAAATATGAGTTTCATTGAAAACAGTATACATATACCTGAAAAAATGTCACCAATGAATTTAATAGGAGCCATAGAGAACAATGGTTTTCCAGGAGGTGGACATTGGTCTTCCTTAATGAATTACTTCCAGTCTATCTTGCCTTCTAAGACCTTTTCCCGTATTTGAATTAAGCACGCCCAAATCATCTTCATTTAAAAAGGTACACAATAAATTATTCTACCTTTATACTCTTGGTAAAATAGAACAATATTGAAAATAAAACCTAATTAAAGATGACAAAAGGTGAACCAAACATGTTCAAGATGTATTTGTTGTAAAATCTAATTACATAGGGCTTCTTATTTCTTCGGTTCATGCATGCCGAATCAAATATGGAAATCAAAGACAGCCGCATTTTATTTCTAGTCAATAATAAATCTATAAAAAATCATCCTCCTATAACCTATCAAAGATTTTCTATTTTTTATTTTACTTTTCACATGAAATCATGGCTTTAAAAAAGGATATGGAATCACAATATATAATATTGATATGTTTTCTTGTTGGTAAAAAAAAAATATTAATATGTTTTCATCCAACTGCATCTACAAAGAATATAAAGGAACATAATCAAATCAACATGAAAAAAAGGTTACAAGGAAAAATCAAAGAAGCTTAGAAAATCAACCTAATGACAAGATTTGTAACTTAGTTATGGTGAAGATGAACTGGAATCGATTATAATGGAGTAGCATGCAATGTTTTGGAATGCAGTGTTACAACACAAGCCATGTTGGGTAAGTGAGGGAGAGATATAGAGAGAAAGACAAGAGAGATATTTTGGTTTGGATTGAAAGTGTAAGACACCGAGGCTATTAATAAATAGGGGTGGGGGGTGGAGAGAGGGTTAAAACATTGTATCTTCTCGGTATAGTCATTTAAGTATGTTATTAATATTAGAATAGTTTCCATTTAGCCTTTTTTTGACCAAATAAGAAAAAGTCAAATGTATCTCATAAAATTTTTAACTAAATAAGAAAAAGTCAAATGTATCTGATTCAAATTTTGACCAAATAGATTTGACCTTTTATTTTTCTTCAAAGATTTGACTTGTTTTTACTTAAATTTAAGGTTGTTTTATAATATATTATGTTTTTATAATATAAAGATTTGACCCATATTTTTTCATAATATATTGTGTTTTTATAATAGTAATTTAAGGATGTTATTATTTTGTGAATTCAAGAATTTCCATCTTTTTTCTTACTTAAGACATGAAAAAGTCAATTGTATTTATCCTAGTTTAGATGGAAAATTTGACTTTTTTCTACTTATATTAAAAATTAAAGGGGTATTTATTATTATTAAAAAAATTGTGACATATCTAATTTTTAAGATTAATTTCTTTTCTGGTTACCATGTTATCGGTATTAAATTTTCACTTCTAACAGCTATAAGAAATTAATTGAGTAAATTACACTCCCCTCCCCTCAAAGATGCTTGAATTACACTCCCCTCCCCTCTTATGTTAAAATATACATTCCCCTCCCCTCTTATTCAAAACATATTAGAAAAAATTTCATTCCCCTCCCCTAAGAAAAGCTTTAATTGCATTCCTCTCCCCTCTTATGTTAAAATCTACACTTTACTCCCTCAATATTTTTTTTTTAATTCTAATAATCTAGCAAAAAAATAATAATTCAATACACTTCATAAAAAATAGTATTGCAGGTCTATTTTAACATAATAAAAAATTGAATACACATTTTTTTGCTATTTTTTATTCACAATTTCATTAACATGTAGTTTTAAACCCTAATATAAAATATGAAACAAGCCAAAATAAAATTAAAATATGTGAAAAATTACTAAAGACAATAAACCAGGGTTATTTAAAAGTTAATTTTAAACTCTAAATTATAAAATCAATAGCAAAATATTTAATTTAATTATCATTAACATTTAAATTATAAATAAATGAATTAATTTTTCTTAAAGGGTGGTTTAAAATTAATATATATCATAAAAATATTTATTTATGTTAAAATAGATTAAAGTGTAGTGTATATTTAATTATCAAGGGAGGGGGTTGTAATTCAAGCATCTTATAAGGGAGGGGAGTGTAAATTTTACTTTTCAAGGGAGGAAATTGTATATTTTAACATACGAGGGGAATGGAGTGTATTTCAAGCATCTTTCAGGGGAGGGGAGTGTAATTTACTCAAATTAATTTCTATGCACTTATTGTCTAAAACTTTTTCAAACATGTGTTGTGGCAGAGGCAGGAAAAAAAACTTTGGATGGCCCACTAAACAAAAAAATTAAGTTCTAATAAACATCAAGCACAATGTTTTTTTTTTTGACAAACAAGCACAATGTTTTTTCAATAGGTATTAAACACAACTTTGATCATAAAAGAAAAAAATAGGCTAAACTACAGTTTTGACCCTCTAAGTTTACCAATGTTGCGATTTTGGCCCCCTATTAAAAAAAATGACAAATTTGACCCTCTAAGAATTAGCCCCTTTGCAATTTTCGTCCTTTTGACAAATTTTGATTGAGTCAGCGCTGCTTTGTCATTTCATTAAAGGAGGTGGCAGGCCACGTGTGTATATCCATATTTTAAAAAAAAACAAAATGTCACGCGTGTAATTACTTAAATTAAAGAAAAAGTAAAAAGAGAATTGAAAAGGCTTGGCACGTGACTAACCCCACTTTCAACCCTTCTCTCTAAACCCTTCTTTCTCTCACTTCTTTCTCTCTACCAACACTACCCTTCATCAAACCCAGCAACTTTTTCTTCAAAGAAAAAAACCCAGCAACTTCATCTACTCTCATTCTCTTTCATACTACAAAAGCAATTATTTGCACAAAATCATCTTTTCATTTTCGCACAAGGTCCGTCAAAACCATCTAAAAAATTATTGTTGCAACCCATTGAAAATTGATCACAATCACACCCTTTTTCTTCTATCTCTACGCAAAAAAAGAAGAAGGGATATTTATATTCAAAATCTGCAAAAGGATTGTTTGAGAAATTAGAAGAATTGCTTGGGAAATTAAAAGTCTTCAAAATCAAAGGCAGAGATAAGAAATTTGCGGTGTTGTATATTCACACCGGCGTTCATAGGAGCAAGAATTTTGCCGGAATTTCTTCTCTCCGATCGGTTTACCATTAACCGTAAAACCTTTCTAGTATTTGTTTCACTTTCACACACTCACTCAGTCTCTTTTCGGGAATTTTTTTCTTCTTTGGTTTACACATTCATTCTACTTTTCACAACCATTAGTGAAAACATCTCTTTTAACAATGAGATTTGGATCTGGATTGCATAAAGAAAAAAAAAGTGATTTAGATTTGGATTGAAGTTTGTGTTTGATTGTAGATTACCCAAACGCTTAAAATTAATTTTTGGAGTTTAGTTGGGTTTGAATGAAAACCCAAAAATTATTTAAGGATTTAATTTGGTTTCTAGATTGATTTTAAGTTTTTGGTTTGATTTCGTGAATAAAGAAGAAGAGAGGATGATCAAGAACATTGGTTCGTTGTGTTTGATATTATGAAGATTTCAGATTTTGGGGGATTTTTTTTTTTGGGTTTTTTTGGAGTTGATAGGTGAAGGAGATGAAGGAGAAGGATTGATGGATTAAGTTGCTGGGTTTATCTTCACGTGCTCCATCCCTTTTTCTTTCCTTTTTTCTTTTTTTTTAATTCATCAATAAACATGTGGCTTTTTTTTTAATTAGTAATTACACACGTGGCATGCCACTTAATCAAGTGAGTTGCCACGTAGACGTTGACTTGGTCAAAATTGACTAAAAGGACGAAAATTGCAAAGGGGCTAATTCTTAGGGGACCAAATTTGTCATTTTTTTATTAAGGGACCAAAATCGCAACATTGGTAAACTTAGGGGGCTAAAACTGTAGTTTAGCCAAAAAAAACACATGTCTTAAAATAATTATCTACGGGTTCCGAGTAAATTGAAATCACGAAGAACAAACGTATAACATTTCACCACATTAAAAAGTATATATTTAAAATCAAGTATAATACAACTAGTAAAATATAATCTAAATTAATAAAAATATAATATTTATAAAATTCAATATATGTATGATATAGTATTATTTAAGGATAATGGGTCAGGCAAGTCAACTGGTTTGAGTTAAGGGATAAGGAGTTAGAGGTCAAGGGTTGTAATCCTAAAAAAATAAAAAATACTAACAAATGGTTTATTATATTAGGTATACTAAAGAGAGAAGGATCACACATAAAAAAAAATAAAGAAAAAAGGATTGTATTTATTTAAAAAAAGAAAAAAAAATAAAGTTTTTTAGTCCCACAAAATATAGGATATATTTTTAGACAACCATCCATCCCAGAGCTAGGGTTGGGAATAAGTCAGGTTGGCCTACAAGGGCATACACCCTGACATGTTTAAGCCTAAAAGGCTAGATTTAGGGTTTTGAAAAAGCCTATTAAAGTAAATAGACCAGGTCTAGGTTATCAAAAAAGCATATGCAAAGTATTAAAACTCAATTTTTTATATTAAAATATAATTTATAATAAACATAAAAATCAAGAAACAACTTAAATAATAATGAACTTTTTAAATAGGCTTGAAGGCCTTCTAGTGAAATAAGCTTTAAAGGCCTTATAATGATAGACAAGTCTTACAGTGAAATAGGCTTTAAGACCGATTTAGTTTATTTAGAAGTTGATAAAAGGAACTATTTAATGATTTAATATGAAGTAAGCCTGTAAATATGCTTTCAAGGCAGGCCAAGCTAAAAAAACAGGCCTACAAAAGATCATAGGCCAAACTCAGGCTTGCATATTTTTTCCTAGGCCAGGCTCAGTGTAACACCCCAATTTCCCGTCTTAAAAATTTCATTAAATAAATCATACATCAGAGTATTCGTCATAAAGGAGTGTCACATTTCATCTTTAAAAACAGCTTAGATAATAATTTATCAAATTACAAAACATTCAGTTAAGCAGCGGAATTCAAAAAGGTTTCATCTCATAAATGTCTTGGCTTAAAAGCCATCAACACGTCTCAAAATATTTAAGGTTTTACATCACAAAAGTCAACATCATTTATTCAACACGATACATAAAAGAATAGACTCCACAAAAGACCCTATCCCGTTACATATCAGAGCAACCCTAACTTCACACATCCTCGCATCAACGCATCTAAGACTGGGTACCTGCACTTGCCCACAAGGCGGCAATTCCAGCAGAAGGGGTGAGATTCATGACAATAATATTAATATAAAAACATAAGTCAAGATTAACAAAACTTATATCCAACTCATCACATATGCATTATAGCACTTCATGGCATCATCATAAATATCATCATATCAACACCATAAACATCATCTAAAACAACATTACATCACATATCAACGTCTCAATCATCATCTCATATATGTCACAAATGACTCGACTAAATGCAACACCTATCGTCTCAACATCATGCATGTGGTACCATATAATTACAGCATTAATATGCTTCACCGTCGCTTTGAGCAAATGCTCCACCGTCGCTTTGAGCATAAAGCTCCACCGTCTCAATAATTATGCAAATGCATGGACTCGTCATTTAACATCTTAACACACCGTCTCAACATCATTACATTTTCAAGAATGGCACATGCAGTTAATAATAATTACATGGCAGAACATCATCTCAATTATGCATACACATTGCAACACATAGCATCATCTTATTCAATTAACATCATACTCATATAACACTTATATTCAACAACACATCATTTATCATAGGTATAATAGAACCATCATCATTCATCTCTACATAACTCATCTAAGGGTATAAAACGGCACGGTCCCTACCCCAAGGGTTCCTCTAAACGTCCTATGCAAAACAGCTTACAAAAACAACAACACGGTCCTGAACCATCTAACTCGCCACGGCGAGTACATCTACTCGCCACAGGCGAGTACTCCCAGCAGCTCACTCGCCAAAGGCGAGTTGGGGGCGAGCTGGAGGCGAGAAAAACTGGGTGCTTCGGCCTTTTTGACATTTTTCGACAAAATTCTCATTTATAAGCTCCCTAAATCAAATTTGACCAAACCAACTTCACAGATCATCTCTATAAATATGAGGGCACTCAAAACCATCTAAAGTTTGGCAAAAATCCTAATTTTAAGGGTCAAGCTCGCCACGGCGAGCTATACTGCTCGCCTCGCGAGCAACCAAGGGTTACTCGCCACGGCGAGTGATCTGCTCGCCACAGGCGAGCGATCTCAGAACCACTACGGGTTCAGACCTATTTACACCAAAACTTGCCAATTCTCTTCACTTAGGCTTCTAATACATCAGCAATAGCATCCTAGGGGATAATCTAGGTTCTGTAACACATCTATACAGCAATGCAACACCTTCTCACATCAAAATCACCAAAAATCACATTAACCCTAATTCTCAAAACTTCTCTCAATCCTTCCCAATCTCTAAGCTAATCAAGAACAGATGATCTTACATTAATACTATTGAAATTAGGCTCACCCTTACCTGGAAAAATTGCAGAAATTGGAACCTAGCTTTGCTCCTTGTTCAACCGTTCTTCTTCTTCTCTAAAAGTCTGATAACGCGTTCTCAATATTTCCTTTCTTAACCTACTTCTCTTATATACTCCCTCACAACTTAATTAATTCCTTCTTAACCCACACAACTCTTCTTAATTATAATTATAACCCCATCTCTTAAAATTCTATCTTAATCCACCACATCTATTTATTTACCAACTAAATATTCAAATAACCTCACTTATATTATTTTATTAAACAATAAAATAATAGCACGTCACACGTCACATATACGTCACAAATACGTCACATAATCATCAAAATCATATAATATATAAACATATATCATAACATCTAATATAATAATTAAATAATTAAAGAGGGCGTTACAACTCTCCCCCTCTTAAAGGATTTTCGTCCTCGAAAATTTACCTCGCTCAAACAACTCTGGATAGGATTCCAGCATCTTACTTTCTAGCTCCCAAGTCAAACTTTCACCCGTCGCTCCGTCCCAAACAACTCTCACAAGAGGTATCTCCTTGCCTCTCAACGTCTTCGTCTTCCGATCATCAATCCTCACGGGTAAGGTCTCAACCGTAAGGTTGTCCCTAACTTGCACATCGTCGCTTTGGATCACATGAGACGGATCCGGAACATACTTCCTCAGCTGAGATACATGAAAAACATCATGCAAATTCGACAAGTGCGGTGGTAATCCAACACGATACGCCACCGGTCCAATCCTCTCTGAAATCTGATACGGTCCAATAAACCTCGGAGTCAACTTCTTCGATTTCAAAGCACGTCCAACACCCGTCAAAGGAGTCACTCTCAGGAACACATGATCCCCCTCTTGGAACTCAAGGTCCTTTCTACGCTTATCATGATAACTCTTTTGTCGACTCTGCGACGCTTTCCTCTTTTCTTGGATCATTCTCACCTTCTCAGTAGTCTGTTGAACGATCTCTGGTCCTAAGACCACTCTTTCACTCGACTCAAACCAGCACAACGGAGTCCTGCACCTCCGACCATACAAAGCCTCAAACGGCGCCATTCCAATACCTGAATGGTAACTGTTGTTGTACGTGAACTCTATCAATGGAAGATGACTATCCCAAGCTCCTCCTTGTTCAAGTACACAAACCCTCAACAAGTCCTCCAACGACTGAATCGTCCTCTCCGACTGACCATCTGTTTGCGGATGATAAGCCGAACTCAACCTCAACTGAGACCCTAACGCCTCTTGCAAACTCTTCCAAAATCTAGAAGTAAATCTTGGATCTCTATCAGATACGATGCTCGAAGGAACACCATGCAGCTTAACTATCTCTCTAACATAAATCTCCGCCAACTGAGCCACAGGAAAAGTAATGTTGATTGGCAGAAAGTGAGCAGACTTCGTTAATCTATCAACAATTACCCAAATAGCATCGTTCCCTCTAGGAGTATTGGGCAAACTCGTCACAAAATCCATGGATATACTATCCCATTTCCACTCTGGCACATCTAAAGGTACCATCATACCAGTCGGCTTCTGATGCTCAATCTTCGACTTTTGACAAACCAAGCAAGAATACACAAATTGTGCCACATCGCGTTTCAAACCAGACCACCAAAACAGCCTCTTTAAGTCATGGTACATCTTCGTAGCTCCCGGGTGAATACTCAAGCTACTTCTATGACTCTCTTCAAGAATCATCTTCTTAATCTCATCATTGTCAGGAATGCAAATTCTTCCTCGGAATCTCAACACTCCTTGATCATCGACCTTAAAGTCACCATCCACAGTCTCATCATTAGCAATTAACAAATCTACAAATTTGACATCTTCTTTTTGTGCCTCTTTGATATGCTTCAGGAAATCATTATCAATTCTTAGCATTCCCAGTTTTATGCTCTGAGGCGTTCTTTCACACACCAAGCTCAAGTCTCTAAACTGTTCTAACAACTCAAATTCTTTCACCATCAACGCGGACATATGCACAGTTTTCCTACTCAAGGCATCTGCAACCACGTTTGCTTTACCAGGATGGTAATTCAAACCAAAATCATAATCCTTCAATAACTCAAGCCACCTTCTCTGCCTCATATTCAACTCTTTCTGATCAAATAAATATCTCAAACTCTTATGATCACTGAATACTTCAAACCTCGAACCATACAAATAATGTCTCCATATTTTCAATACAAAGACCACAGCTGCCAACTCCAAGTCATGCGTCGGATAATTCTTCTCGTGAATCCTCAATTGTCTCGAAGCATATGCTACCACCTTACCTTCTTGCATAAGCACACCTCCCAAACCCAACTTGGACGCATCACAATATACCACAAAAGGTTCATCAGACTTCGGCAAAATCAAAACTGGAGCCGTCGTCAGGCGCTTCTTCAATTCATTGAAACTATTCTCACAATGCACATCCCATACAAACGACTTACCCTTACACGTCAACTGCGTTAACGGAAGAGCCAATTTAGAGAATCCTTCTATAAACCTCCTGTAATAACCAGCTAATCCCAAAAAGCTTCTAATCTCCGTAACCGACTTAGGCGTCTCCCATTGCGATACCGCTTCAACTTTTGACGGGTCAACCGCAATACCTTCACCAGAAATAACATGGCCAAGAAAACTTACTTCATTTAGCCAGAACTCACACTTAGACAGTTTAGCATACAGCTTCTTCTCCTTCAGCACTTGCAATACAGTCTTCAAATGCTCTGCATGCTCAGCTTCAGTCTTAGAATATATTAGAATATCATCAATAAAAACCACCACAAATTGATCCAAGTACTCATGAAAGATTCTGTTCATATATTCCATAAACACACCAGGCGCATTGGTAACACCGAAAGGCATCACCTTGTACTCGTAGTGACCATAACGGGTCCTGAAAGCCGTCTTCTGCATATCTTCATCCTTCACCTTAATCTGATGGTAACCTGACCTCAAGTCAATCTTGCTAAATACCTTTGCACCCACTAACTGGTCCATCAAGTCGTCAATCCTCGGAAGTGGATACCTATTCTTGATCGTCACTTTGTTCAACTGACGGTAATCAATGCACAACCGCATACTACCATCCTTCTTCTTTACCAACAACACCGGAGCTCCCCATGGTGAAACACTAGGTCTCACAAACTTCTTCTCAAGCAAGTCTTCCAACTGCTTCTTCAACTCTGCTAACTCAGAAGCAGACATACGATAAGGTGCCATCGACACCAGCTTCGTACCAGGCACAAGGTCTATCGAAAATTCAACCTCCCTCTCTGGTGGCACATCTGGAATCTCATCAGGGAAAACTTCAGGAAATTCCTTCACAACAGGCAGCCCATCAATAACAGCTTGGTTCTCCAAAGATAACGAAGCCATCAGCGAAAACATCAACATCCCAATTCCTCTCATTCACTACCTTGTAGTGAGCCTTGGTATCCTCTGCATATATTCTGCAGCTACTCACTAACTCAGAGAAGTTGCGGATCTTCTGATAACCAATGGCTCGCTTGATGTCAGCACGCAAGCCATCCTTGAACTTTATGCACTTCGAAAATTCAGCCGTCTCAGGAGTATAATGCGGGTAAAACTTAGCCAGCTCCACAAACCTTGCCGCATACTCAGTCACCGACATGTTTCCTTGCTTAAGCTCCAGAAACTCTATCTCTTTCTTCCCACGAACATCTTCTGGGAAGTATCTGTTAAGGAACTCCCTCGTGAAAACAGCCCACGTCACCACAACTCCGTCTCGCTCCAAAATGGGTAGAAGACTAACCCACCAAAACATCAGCCTCCTCCACTATCATGTGCGTGCCAAAACGCACCTTCCGCACATCATCACATTGCATGACTCTGAAGATTCTCTCTACTTCCTTGAGCCATGTTTGAGCCCCATCTGGATCATAGCGCCCCTTGAAGGTAGGCGGGTGATTCCTCAGAAAGGTCTCCAACATCCTAGTTCCATCGTTCCCACCAACATTGTTCTGATTACCCACAGCATTAGCCATTGCTTCCAAAGCAGCAGCAAGGGCAACATCGTTTCTACCAGCCATCTTAGTTCTCCGGAAAACAACATAAGTCAGAATAATACGATAATACTATTCTAACTCTAAGACAACGTCACTCGACTCTCTACTTGGCCAGACGGACCGACCTGCTCTGATACCAATTGTAACACCCCAATTTCCCGTCTTAAAAATTTCATTAAATAAATCATACATCAGAGTATTCGTCATAAAGGAGTGTCACATTTCATCTTTAAAAACAGCTTAGATAATAATTTATCAAATTACAAAACATTCAGTTAAGCAGCGGAATTCAAAAAGGTTTCATCTCATAAATGTCTTGGCTTAAAAGCCATCAACACGTCTCAAAATATTTAAGGTTTTACATCACAAAAGTCAACATCATTTATTCAACACGATACATAAAAGAATAGACTCCACAAAAGACCCTATCCCGTTACATATCAGAGCAACCCTAACTTCACACATCCTCGCATCAACGCATCTAAGACTGGGTACCTGCACTTGCCCACAAGGCGGCAATTCCAGCAGAAGGGGTGAGATTCATGACAATAATATTAATATAAAAACATAAGTCAAGATTAACAAAACTTATATCCAACTCATCACATATGCATTATAGCACTTCATGGCATCATCATAAATATCATCATATCAACACCATAAACATCATCTAAAACAACATTACATCACATATCAACGTCTCAATCATCATCTCATATATGTCACAAATGACTCGACTAAATGCAACACCTATCGTCTCAACATCATGCATGTGGTACCATATAATTACAGCATTAATATGCTTCACCGTCGCTTTGAGCAAATGCTCCACCGTCGCTTTGAGCATAAAGCTCCACCGTCTCAATAATTATGCAAATGCATGGACTCGTCATTTAACATCTTAACACACCGTCTCAACATCATTACATTTTCAAGAATGGCACATGCAGTTAATAATAATTACATGGCAGAACATCATCTCAATTATGCATACACATTGCAACACATAGCATCATCTTATTCAATTAACATCATACTCATATAACACTTATATTCAACAACACATCATTTATCATAGGTATAATAGAACCATCATCATTCATCTCTACATAACTCATTTAAGGGTATAAAACGGCACGGTCCCTACCCCAAGGGTTCCTCTAAACGTCCTATGCAAAACAGCTTACAAAAACAACAACACGGTCCTGAACCATCTAACTCGCCACGGCGAGTACATCTACTCGCCACAGGCGAGTACTCCCAGCAGCTCACTCGCCAAAGGCGAGTTGGGGGCGAGCTGGAGGCGAGAAAAACTGGGTGCTTCGGCCTTTTTGACATTTTTCGACAAAATTCTCATTTATAAGCTCCCTAAATCAAATTTGACCAAACCAACTTCACAGATCATCTCTATAAATATGAGGGCACTCAAAACCATCTAAAGTTTGGCAAAAATCCTAATTTTAAGGGTCAAGCTCGCCACGGCGAGCTATACTGCTCGCCTCGCGAGCAACCAAGGGTTACTCGCCACGGCGAGTGATCTGCTCGCCACAGGCGAGCGATCTCAGAACCACTACGGGTTCAGACCTATTTACACCAAAACTTGCCAATTCTCTTCACTTAGGCTTCTAATACATCAGCAATAGCATCCTAGGGGATAATCTAGGTTCTGTAACACATCTATACAGCAATGCAACACCTTCTCACATCAAAATCACCAAAAATCACATTAACCCTAATTCTCAAAACTTCTCTCAATCCTTCCCAATCTCTAAGCTAATCAAGAACAGATGATCTTACATTAATACTATTGAAATTAGGCTCACCCTTACCTGGAAAAATTGCAGAAATTGGAACCTAGCTTTGCTCCTTGTTCAACCGTTCTTCTTCTTCTCTAAAAGTCTGATAACGCGTTCTCAATATTTCCTTTCTTAACCTACTTCTCTTATATACTCCCTCACAACTTAATTAATTCCTTCTTAACCCACACAACTCTTCTTAATTATAATTATAACCCCATCTCTTAAAATTCTATCTTAATCCACCACATCTATTTATTTACCAACTAAATATTCAAATAACCTCACTTATATTATTTTATTAAACAATAAAATAATAACACGTCACACGTCACATATACGTCACAAATACGTCACAAATACGTCACATAATCATCAAAATCATATAATATATAAACATATATCATAACATCTAATATAATAATTAAATAATTAAAGAGGGCGTTACAACTCTCCCCCTCTTAAAGGATTTTCGTCCTCGAAAATTTACCTCGCTCAAACAACTCTGGATAGGATTCCAGCATCTTACTTTCTAGCTCCCAAGTCAAACTTTCACCCGTCGCTCCGTCCCAAACAACTCTCACAAGAGGTATCTCCTTGCCTCTCAACGTCTTCGTCTTCCGATCATCAATCCTCACGGGTAAGGTCTCAACCGTAAGGTTGTCCCTAACTTGCACATCGTCGCTTTGGATCACATGAGACGGATCCGGAACATACTTCCTCAGCTGAGATACATGAAAAACATCATGCAAATTCGACAAGTGCGGTGGTAATCCAACACGATACGCCACCGGTCCAATCCTCTCTGAAATCTGATACGGTCCAATAAACCTCGGAGTCAACTTCTTCGATTTCAAAGCACGTCCAACACCCGTCAAAGGAGTCACTCTCAGGAACACATGATCCCCCTCTTGGAACTCAAGGTCCTTTCTACGCTTATCATGATAACTCTTTTGTCGACTCTGCGACGCTTTCCTCTTTTCTTGGATCATTCTCACCTTCTCAGTAGTCTGTTGAACGATCTCTGGTCCTAAGACCACTCTTTCACCCGACTCAAACCAGCACAACGGAGTCCTGCACCTCCGACCATACAAAGCCTCAAACGGCGCCATTCCAATACCTGAATGGTAACTGTTGTTGTACGTGAACTCTATCAATGGAAGATGACTATCCCAAGCTCCTCCTTGTTCAAGTACACAAACCCTCAACAAGTCCTCCAACGACTGAATCGTCCTCTCCGACTGACCATCTGTTTGCGGATGATAAGCCGAACTCAACCTCAAAGCAATACTCAAAAGCATCTAAACCTGCATGCCGTCTACCCATTCATACAGAAAGGTAGGCGGTCGCCATAGACCACTGGGGGGTTAGAATGACATTAATCATAAATCAAAACAAACAGGTTAAGCATGCAACATTAATGATATCTTGCATATTAATCATGAACTCAAACATTCTCAACAATGAATATCCAAGCACAAGGTTCCATTTACAACAATCATCAAGCACATAAAGTACCAACACGTATTCACGCCAAGCTCATAAACAACCATGACACCTCCTAGAAACATACAATGTGACTAGACCGACTCAACTATGTGTGGTACCAAATCTCTTTCATCTCCGAGGCCGTCGCTCCTGACGCTTATAAACACGTCATAACAACCCGCATAAGGAATACCGCAACATCCAACAACAATTGGAGATGAAAGACAACAACAACAACGTGTGTGAACTAGGACTCGACCACAATAAAACATGCCTCATGCAAATTTCACAAGTCCACACCAACATATTCATCACCAATAGCATGAATGAGAATCTCAACAACATATATGTACATTACATATATCATCACCAACAACAAGATATATGCATTTAACATATATAATCACCAACAATCAACATATATGCATTCAACATAGGGTTAATAGTGTTTTTGGCCCCTGTAATATAGTGCACTTTTGGGTTTAGCCCTTGTAAAAAAAAAATTTTAGATTCCACCCTTGAAAAATGAAGATTCTTCAGGATTGGCCCCTGACCCCATTGAGTCAGCAGAATCTACGACGTGGCAGTGACGTGTCATTTTTTTTTAATTTTTTTTACCATGCCACGTGTGTAAATAATTGCCACGTCATTTTTTAATTAAAAAAAATAAAAAATTACAAAAAAATTGTTTTTTATTAAAAAAAAAATTTAAAAAACGAAAAAAACTTTTTCTAATTATTTTTAATTAATTTTTAAAAAACTAAAATTATTTTAAAAATCAGAAAAAAATTCTAAATTTTTTTCAAAAATTGGATAAATCGAAAAAAAATCATACTTTTTTTCAAAAATTTTAAAAATTGAAATTTTAAATTTTTTCGAAAAAAAATTCTAATTTTTTTTCAAAAATTTGATAAATAAAAAAAAAAATATACTTTTTTTTTCAAAAAATTAATCGAAAAACATTCAGATTTTTTAAATTTAATTTTCAAAATAAAAAAACAAATATTTTTTTCGAAATTAAATAATTAGAATAAGAAAATTCGAAATTTTGAGAAAAAAAATTATAATATTGTTTTTTTTTCGAATTTTATAATTTTAATTTAATTCAAATTTTTTTGATAATTTTTTGGAAAATTTGGAAATACATTAAGTTCGAGAATGGAAATGATAATACCATATGAGTTAGAATTCAAAAAATTTCCTCTCATTGATGGGAAATATATTAAGTTAGAATTTAGAAAAGAATTCAAAAAATTTATTCCTCAATTTTTACGAATTCTTTTTTGAAATCAAAAAATAGGAAAATTTGAATTTTTTTATTCTAATTATTTAATTTCAAAAAAAATAATATTTGTTTTTTTATTTTGAAAATTAAATTTAAAAAATCTGAATGTTTTTCGATTAATTTTTTGAAAAAAAATGTATGATTTTTTTTTATTTATCAAATTTGTTTGAAAAAATTTAAAATTTCAATTTTTAAAATTTTTGAAAAAAAGTATGATTTTTTTTCGATTTATCCAATTTTTGAAAAAAATTTAGAATTTTTTTTCTGATTTTAAAAATAATTTTAGTTTTTTAAAAATTAATTAAAAATAATTAGAAAAAGTTTTTTTCATTTTTTAAAAAAATGTTTTTTTTATTTTTTAATAAAAAAAACAATTTTTTTGTAATTTTTTATTTTTTTTAATTAAAAAATGACGTGGCAATTATTTACACACGTGGCATGGTAAAAAAAATTAAAAAAAATGACACGTCACTGCCACGTCGTAGATTCTGCTGACTCAATGGGGTCAGGGGCCAATCCTGAAGAATCTTCATTTTTCAAGGGTGGAATCTAAAATTTTTTTTTTACAAGGGCTAAACCCAAAAGTGCACTATATTACAGGGGCCAAAAACACTATTAACCCTTCAACATATATACTCACCAATAATCAACATATATGCATTCAACATGTATAATCACCAATCAACATATATGCACTCAACATATATAATCATCAATCAACATATATGCACTCAACATATATAATCACCAATCAACATATATGCACTCAACATATATAATCACCTTTAACATATATAATCACCAATCAATATATATAATCACCAATCAACATATATGCACTCAACATATATAATCACCTTCAACATATATGCACTCAACATATATAATCACCTTCAACATATATTCACATTCAATCTCATTCACGGAAGAATTTCAAAGTAGAAAAGTTCAATGAATGTATTTTCAACTAGTTTTGTATGACATGATTCACCACTTTAATAATTGAGGTCAACGAACCAAAACAAAACGAAACAACTTGCCTCAAATATGTACGTACACTAGTCACATGTGAATGTAGGTGTACGTACATGAGCGTTTCACCGGCCAATTACTACGAAATCATACAAATCACAAAGTTCGTCTCACTTTATCATTTTGCAAAACCAAAACATTTTTCAAAAGAAAATTAAGTTTGATTCAACAAGGAATAGATTAAATACTCTTAAACACTTTAAATAAACTCCTACTACTCAAGTTTTGAAGTTTGGAAACAAACCATAAGTTTTGGGTTGAATTGGAAATAGTTATGCTAAGTTTTCCTAAAGTTTCCCCAAGACCCGCTTGTAGTGTTTTCATCATAAATCAAAATCCACAAAACATTTTCCAATCAAACTAAAGCCATTGGAAAGCTAGTTCAATTATCTAAAACTTTCATGTTTACACCAAAAGCTAATTTGTAACAGAAAAGGGTGAAAATTAGTGAAATATGAAGGATTTGGTTCACTAAAATCACGTTACGATTTTAGAAATAGCGGCACAATTTTATGTCCAGAAATCACTGAACGTTCTGCCAGAAAAATCGCGGCACGGTTGCAAAAATCGCGGCACGATTTTGACAGCATCAGGTCCAAAAATCAGCTTTTTCAAAAGTGCGTTTTCCACCATTTTAGGCCCTTCCAAGGTTCAAAACACACCCAATTCTTCATACTAATGTCATCTAATCACTTATACATTAATCTCATCATAAACAACTTAATTCTACTCAACAAAGTCAACTTGTTCATTTCCAACCCATTTTCATAAAATATTCAACAACAACTCAAAAAATTTATATCACCAATCCATAATTATGAAAACTCAATGCATCAATTCATCAATAACACATTCCAAAACAACACCAACAACAAATAATCATGAATTCATTCCAAGTTCATCAAATCACAACTTCATTATTCATCATCTTTCACAAAAACACAACATATTCATACATATGATTTTGACACATGAGTTCAATATCAATAACACTTAATCATTCATCTCGCATGTACAAACATATCATCAACAAATAGACATGAATTCATTCACTAGATTACACATAAGCACTTATTTTCAAAATCACTTAATTGGATAATCACTTATGAGAAGGGGTAGAAAAAGAGATTATGATTAAAGTCTAGCCCCCTTACCTCTGATCTTCTAAGCTCAAATCCTAGGCTTCAATTTAGCTCCCAAGTTCTTTCCCTCTACAAGCTTTCTCTTCTTCTCCCTCTCCAAGCCTCTTGCCTCTTTGTGAAATGAATAATGAAAGTTTCTAACCCTAGGTCTCTCCCTATAGTTAGAATATATATCCATACCCATTGAGCCTAACCCATGAAATAATAATTGGACTCAATTCTAATTACGCCACCTATTAGTTTTCTATCTTACTAACAATAAATAATTAGCAACAACCGACACTAATACTAATTACTACAACTAAGTTAATAAATTACTAACAATCGGTTCTTACTAAAAATGCTACGATTAACTGTCGGCCAAAATTACTATTTTACCCTTACTCGCCAAAGACCAAAATACCCTCCTAATCACTAAACTCAAGAAAATACATCAAAGGGCAAATAATCACATACAATCATGCAAAAATACACGTAAATTAATTAAAAACTAAATAACGAAAAATCGGGCTGTTACATTGCCCACCCAATGCCATGAGAAGATCTGATGCAGTACATAAGCGTTTGAAAAGAAAAAAGTTTGAAAGCGACAAACTTGTGAAAATAGGGTTCCGGAATCCACCTGAAATTGAGAAAACTCTCTAAAATATTATTGAATGAATAAAAGTTTATCTTAGGCTACAATTGTTAAGCTTAAATAGGAAAATATCAAAACCCTAAGGCTAATGGGCCAAATATAACAAATTGAAAACAAAACAAACAAAAAAATAAAATTAGACTGAAATAATATTTATTTGGGGTTGTGTCTATGAAAAACTTTCTCCTATAACATCTTAAAAACAACGGTCATGCTAAGATTTTCAATCGATGTGCGGACTATTGTATTAAAAAGTCACTTTATAACAAAGGAATCTAAAAAATACATTATGATTTTATGAATATCTAAAAAATATAACTAATATATCTTATGATTTTATGAATATCTTAAAAATATCACTAATAAATCTTATGATATATAAAACTACTTTCAAAAGTGGATTTTAAATAAGGGTCAGGATTCAAAAAAGAAAATAATTGTTAAATTTTATGTAGAAAAAGTTGCTTTTTAATCTTTCAATAAGTTGAATATACAATTTTTAAGATAAAGTTGTTACCTTCACAACAATTGACGCCAACATTGGGGCACAAGGATCAAATCGATAATCAGGTACCATGGGTTCGTAGTGTAATATTGAGAAGTTTATCGGAGAAAATAATTTTGGGTTATGGAATGTAAAGATGCAGGTGGTGTTAATAGAACATAAGTGTGAGAAAGCGTTGAAGGGTGAAGTTGATGTGTCTCACCTTGGTAATGATGCCTTGTAGAGCGGTATTAGTTTGGAGAGACGTTAAACACTCAACATCAGCCTGGAGAGGCGGTGGAAAGAATACTCATGGTCAGTCAGAAGAGATTCCGCAAGGATCTTCAATAGGCGGAAGACATTCCGAGAGTTGAAGAGACAAAGGGTGGCTTGTGGAGCTACTTGGTGTAGTTGGAAGCAGGGAAAATAAAATGGAGAAAGCAGCAAAGTGATTGATGAATAAATTTGGCATCATCATTAATTAAGAGTCAAGGAGGAAAAATGTTGAAATTGACTTAAAGTTTGATGGATGAAAAAGATTGTTGCTAAAAATATAAAAGATTTGTTTAAAATATATTTTGTAATTCCAGAAGATTGTTGTTGAAAATATATTTATAGACAATAAATATATTTTTGTACCGTATGAAGGAAGATTTAATACAAACTTGTTTAAAAAATAATAATTTTAATGCAAATATATTTTGCGCTAAAGAAAAAAAAAAAAAAGGAAACGTATCTTCAATGTGATATTCATTCCAAATTTACTAGTTATATTTTTCTATAAATACAAATATGTATCGAATATGAAAGTAGAAAAACAAGGATTAGAAGCCAACAAAAAAAACTAGGGTTTTTTTAATTTTAATTAATAAATTTTATGATTATATTTTAATTAAAATGACATGGAAATGAGGTGTCAAATGACGGACCATGTAGGCAATGTCATTTAGCTATAATCCATGTCATTAATGGACACGTCACATCATACAAAGAGGAAAGGGACCATAAATTTAGGTTGACTTTATAAATAGGGGGATCGAAAACTTGGTTTTAAAAAATGGGGTATAAAGTTAACAAATTTAAAAATAAGAGGATCAAAATTACATTTAAGGCAAATATTTATTTGATGGTGATTGATTTGTAGGTCACACCCGGGAGCAGCTTTCACAGGCATGGCATATGGATTTCTAACTAGTCCGGCTCTTCAGCTGGATGAGACATCAGCAGGTTCCGGTGGAGAAGGACTCAAACTTGTTACAAAACACGGTGCTTTATGGATCCCCTCTCAATGCATTGGCATCTGTTGATGAAGTAGTTGTTGTAGCCTTGTAATATATGTCAATATTGAACTGCATGAGAGCTTTATATGTAATACAGACATTAATGTTTTTCACGAATTAGTAGTTTTCTAGATGTGATTCCAAAACATGATCCAACATGGATTTGATAATTCGTCGTATTTAATTTGAAACATTGTCGATAATAAATCTGGACAAATTGAAGAGTTCTTTTGTTCCAAAGGTTAGCGTGAATACAAAAATAACATGAATTGAATAAAAAAAATATACTATTCCCTTACCATTGAGTCGTCTCACCAATTCATATACAAATACAAAATATTATACATACACAATTTCAAGTCCCACTTTCTGAAGCACACAGTTGTTGACAATTTTTGTTTCCTTCCCGTACTCACATGTAATACTCACATTATTATGAATAGAGAGAAATGAATGAATCTCATGATACAGTTTGAATCCAAGAAACCTGAATCATATAATAAATCCAAACTGTATTTCTCTGACATAGGGAGATACCAACTTTTGAATGTGCTACCTCCAAACCCAAAAAATATTTTAGTTGTCCTAAGTCCTTGATTTTGAATGAATTATGAAGAATGGTTTTGATAGAAGTGAATTCCTCCAAAGAGTTACCAGCCAGAATTATGTCATCAACAGAGTTTCCAGCCAGAATTATGTCATCAACACAGACTAAGAGAGCAGTGAATTGAGTTGCATTGTGTTTGGTGAACAAAGAGCGATCTGTTGATGCCTGATAACCATGTGCAATTAACAGAGAAGCCAGTTTGTTTCAGGCCATATAAATATTTGAGAAGCTTGCAGCATTGATTAGGCTTAGTGGTGGATACTCTTTGTGGGATTTCCATGTACACCTCTTCTTGAAGATTCCCATGCAGAAAAGCATTATTGACATCCAGTTGATGAAGATGCCAGTTATATAATGAAGCAAGTGCTAAGACTAATCTGATGGTGGCATGCTTGGCTACAGGGGAGTAAGTATCAAAATAATCCAAGCCTTCTACCTGATTATAACCCTTAGCAACAAGTCTATCCTTGTATCTTTCAATACTACCATCTGCATGATACTTAATTTTGTAAATCCACCTACAGCCTATAGGTTTAGCATGAGGAGGTAAATCAATTATTTTCCAAGTTCCAGTATTCTCAAGAGCAGTGAGCTCAACTTGCATAGCTTGCCTCCAACATTCAAACTTGTTAGCCTTATTAATGAGCATGAAGACACAAAATGAAATGAGAATGAGGGTTAGAAATATTATGATAAGAAACATAATCGGTAATAGAGTATGTATTATTAACAGATGCAGAAGATTTATTATGACAAATACAATCTTGCAAATGAGGAGGGGTTTTATTTCTGGAAGATTGTCTAATGACAGGAGGTGATGCAGGAGAGAGGGAAGAGTAGTAATGGTAGGATCAATATGGGGAACAATATCAGTAATGGGTGAAGAAACAGGAGAATCATCAGAACTAGAAGTGATGACAGAAGAAGGTAAAGCAGACGAGGGAGGAGAAGGATTTAAAATCACTTGTTATCTTTGTCGTATTCGTCGTTGTTTTAAGTTCATTCCTTTTGTTTATGAGAGCTTTATCTGTAACACAAACACTAATTGTTTTTTATGATCTTTCTAAAGGTAGAGTATATGATATAATATATACACAATGTTTTCGATGAATTAATAATAGTTTGCTAGATATGATTCCAAAAAATGATCCAACATGGATGTGATGAATTAATAGTTTGCTAGATATGAATCATTGTCTAGTTTAATTCAAATCCGGACAAATTGAAGAATTCTTTTGTTCTAAACGTTAGCCTGAATATAAAAATTATGAACATGAAGCGAATCAAAAAACATACTATTCCATACCAGTCTTCTCACCAATTCATATAAAAAAATTATTATGCAAAAAGCAAAATGCACAAATACTCTTTTTTTATTGAACACAATGTATAGATATAGTTTCAAAAATCAGAAAACAATAAAGAGAGATGGCTGATACAAATTTTTTGACGGAACTAAAAAACAATTCCAAGAGTTGTATGCTACTAAAAGGAAAGCCGTGCATCTTGACTCAAGCATAGTCCACACCATTCAGATAAATATCAAAACACTTGGAGTAACCTCTCTCAAAAGTGAGCTATCACATGGGAAGAACCAAGCCACTTAAATACTCCGTCGAGCATCTTTCATCTATACTTCTCTAAATGTACGCCACACCATTCTAACCATATTGTACCGAGCCTATATGCCCAAAAGCAATCAGTCTGTTAAACGTCACGGTAGTAACCTAGAATTGCAAAAAACTTCTCAAAATGTTATACTATCCACTACTTCCTCTGGATCCTTTGATCAGTACAGTAGCTTCCATGACCCTTATTCTTTTAAAAATGCTTCAACTTTTAAAAAAACCATTTGAATTGATAGAAGCAATCTTCCACACCAATGTTCCTCCGGTTAGCGTAACTTCTTTTAAGACATACAACAGTTTCCTCTTCAATTCAGACCATATATAAATCATAGTACCTACCAATTTCCAAAATGATGCATGTTATATCTTTCGTTAATAGTATACTTCAGTAATTTAAGTAATCACAAATATATACAAAGATGGCGATACCTACATATTTCCTTCACTGCTTTCATATGGGAATGTACCACTACAAACTTTGACGAAATGTGTACTTGTTCATCTCGTCCATCTGCTCATGACAACAACAAAAAAATTCATTAGCTATAGCAACAACGTATATATTCATGCTTTGACAAAATATATGTTGTTATCCTTTAGAAAACTTGCGAGAACCCAAATCTTAATGCAAATTGGTTTTGAGAGTTGCCTTGCATCGAAAGATCATATTATTCGCCATTATAGATCTTTACTTTCCATGATTTTTTACCATTAATATCTGAGAACTCGGTCTCACTTCTTACAATATCTAAATGTTGTTTCACTACGATATTAAATGAGAGAAAAATTTAAATTGTTACAATAGAAGTAACATCAAAATTTTATACACTACAAGAAATTTGATATTTAATAACAGCAAAAAACCGTAGGTAAATGTACTTTCACCTTAGGTAAAGCCTCAAATATTTCATAAGGAGCTACCTAGGATAAACATTTGTTAATCTTTATTCAACATTGAAAATTACAACACAAAGGAGATAAAATAATGTAATCTAGCTTGGTCCATACCTCAATTTTTACATGAAGTAGCAAAAGCAAACTGAAACAAAAAGGCAACTAAATAAATAGGAGGCATGAAATCAAAATGACTAGGTTTTTTCAATCATAACGAAATATAAGGGTTTAAATTTCATCAAACAACAAAAAGTGGTTTATTCCATGAATCGGAATAATCCAATTGTATAGACAAGGAGCTGAATTAATCAACACTAATAATCCAGATTTTTGCATGAAATTATTGACAAGATTAGGGTTCAGATAGATACCAAAGCCAACAGTGAGACAACTTCTTGAACAGTGAACACCCTTAGCTTTTCCATCACAGCCATTTCGATTTCAATTTCTAAATCCTTTCTCACATCAATATTTCAAAATTATAAAACAACAATATTACAAAATAGAAAAATCAAAACCTAACAAAACCAAAGCAAAATTTGGGGTTTTTACCGTTTGTGTGAAAGGAAGAGAAGAGGCAACAATCACTGAAAAAGGATAAGTAATGTAAAATAAAACCCTAAAATCGAAGGTGAAATTGGAAAAATAAATTACGTACATATCTATAATTGATTCTTCGTCTTCTTCGTCCCCTTCTCTGGTCGTGACGGAAACCTCTTTGAGTTTGACGATCGGAGCTACTTTTGCTCCGATGTCTTTGTCGTTGTTGACGGATAGGGCCTCCTCTTCTTCATGGTGTTCGAGACGGCCATGTTCTAGGGTGAAAAAGAAGAAGAGAGGAGGGACAGAGATGATAGAGAGGGGGGATAGTATTAGAGTATAGTGAGAATAAACTAGAGTTACTTAGTGGTAACTATTGTAGAAAGTTAGATAGAGAGTTAGTTACTCCAAATCACTATAAATAAGCTACACCTATGTACTATTTCACCATCTTTTATTCAATTGTTTCTTTGTGATGACTCTAGAGAGAATTACACAATCTATCTTTCCATTGCATTTGACCTGGAACCATGGAATCCTTTTATTCATAACAGATAGAGACTCGTGAAAGTGAAAGAGAGAGTAAAAAAGGACGCGTTGATTATCATTGGGTAATGGATCTGTATACCTACAGTCAATGATATTTCCTTAGGTATATCTTATCTGTACCTATTGTGCTTTCTTCTGTTAGTAAAAACCTCCATTGGTATATCTCATTTTTCTTTTAGTGTTTCAATAGAGATACTAATCATACATTGAACCAAGTACATTTCTCATCCGAACATTATTTCCCCACAATATGAAAAGAAAAAAAATATCAACCAGTATTTGTGTAATAATTTATTATTTCCAATTAGTCATCAACTATGAAATATATATCATTAATATATGAAATAAAAACTATATTCAAATTGAATAAATTAGTTTATTTACATAACATAAATTTTGTTGATTTTGCAAGGCAGATGCATAACTTGAACAAATTAACCTAATTAAAAGGGAAGTTAAAAGTGATTTGACCAGCAATGTTAGATATCCAGCTAAATTATTTGACCATTTAAGATAACTAAAATTTATAATTTGTGCAGGAAGCAATGATTACATAAACAATTATCTACCTATCTACAACCTCAGTTTTATGACAATAACAAGCTATACCAACCTAACAATAGACTTAGGTTGGTATAACTTGTTACTTTCACAAAATTGAGGTTGAAGATAGTTGCTGATGTAGCCAATGCTTCCTGCAAAAATTATAAATATTGATTGGCTTAGATGGTCATATAACTCAGTTGGATACCTAACATTTCTGGCCAAATCACTCTTAATTTCATTTCCAAATAGGTTAATTTGTCCAGTCAATGATATGCATCTACCCTGTAAAATCGTTAAGGAAGTTCAAAATTTATTTAGAAGGCCTAAGAAGGCAAGAATATTGACTGTAAAAAACGTTAAGGAATACCCACGTTCATCTCCTTGGAAATCATTGTGCTTTAGTTCTCTTATTGAACTCAATGGTTACACTTTTAAGGTATATACATTTATACATGTCTGTAGTGAAACTGATATTTTTATTTTACTCTTTTGTATTCTTTTTGCTTTATTTTTTTTTATCGTAAGATGCACTGACTAGCATTTTTTTCTTTTTTGTCGGGTTTGCGATATTTTAGAGTGATTTTGTTAAGTTCTAGACCTGAAAGAACCATTGTTATTAGAGGAGATTCAAAGGGATCTTATCAACACATGGTTAGATGAATTAGATTTCCCTAATAGATCTGAATGGAGAAAGGGTGGAAATCAAGATTTAAGTTCACAAGGGGATTGATGGTGATAACCGAAATATGTTAAGCTGATCCAACAGAATCCATTGAAATTTATTTTATTCAAGTGGAGGTAGAAGTTATGAAAGAAGAACCCAATTTATTAAGCTTGAAATTTTCACCTATGTTAGATGCTTTGGTGTATCTTTGACCAACGCCCATAATTTTTTACTAAGAGTGATAATTGGTGAACTGCAATCAAAGGTGTCTGCTCTGGTGGATCCAAATTCTGAATATGGAGATACTAGAACAATAAAAGGAAGAAAGAAAGATATAAATCATGCAATTTATTTTTCTAAACGAACCAAGTAAAATATGCTTGCTATCTATATATTTCCTTCTTCCCCGTCTTGTCTGAGTCTTTTCGGATCCATAATTTGAATCCACCAGCGCAGCCACCTTTAGAAGCAGTTTACCTATCAACATTCTTAATGTTAAATTATGGTACTTGGTAAAAGTTACAACAAAGCACCTGACAGAAATGAAAGATGTAAGCTAAACTTGGGATTCCTTTTTCATAACTTTTGTTTCATTGAATAAATGAACTTTATGTGAAATCTGATGGACCAACTTCACATATTAGTTGGTAATCACCATAACCCCCTAGTGAGCTTCAAACTTGACTTCCATCCATTCCCCTCTTAGTTTTCTTAGGGAAACCTAATTCATCGAACCATGGTTGATAAATTCCTACTCAAGAACCTCTTGTAGCAAGGGTTCTTCTAGGACTTGAATTTCATAGAATCGCTTTAATAGCTCGCGAAACCTTAAAAATATAAAAGAAAATAAATAAAAAATGCAGGAAAGTTATTATCAATCAAAAAATAAGTTACGAATGTGAAAGGGTAAAATAAAATGAGTTTTATTGCATATCAGTATGCATATACCTGGAAAAAAAATGTCACCATTGAGTTCAATAGGAGCCGTAGAGAACAATGGTTTCCTAGGAGGCAGACATTAGTCTTCCAGAACTTAATTTTCATTCAACCTAGCCTTATGTCTTCCAGAACTTAATATGTTGTTGCAGAAAGTTCAAATCATTCAATAAGTCTACTTCTTCTGCCTTTTCCCAATATCTGAATTAAAAACACCCAAATCATCCTCATTTAAAAAAGCACAAAATAAAATATTCTACCTTTGTATTATTGACGAAATGTAAAAGTTTGTACTCTTGACAAAATATAAAAGTTTTGAAAATATAACCTAGTTAAAGATGTATCTAATCAACAGAAAATGAAAATGAGAATTTAAAGAAAAAGCATAGAATCTAAGAAAACCAACCTAGTGACAAGATTTGCCATTGAGTTATGGTGAAGATGAACTTGAATCGATTCTGGAATAGAATGCATTGTCTTGGATTGCAGTTTCATAACACAAGCCATTGATTGAGTGAGATATATATTTTTGTTTGGATTGAAAGTGTAAGACATGAGGCTATTAATAAGTAAAAAAAAGTAAGAGGATTAAAACAATGTATCTTCTCGGTTTGAAACAAATGGAAATTGACGTGGAAGGAAGGATATCATTTCTTTTTAATATTTTTTGTTTTTTCGGATATATACTAAATGGAAATATTAACTACTTCCTTATAAATTTTATAATAAATAGAAATTGTTTTTATAATATTAAAATATCAATTTTACCAAATAAAATGAGTAATTTTAATTATGAATATTAAATTAGTTTTGTTCCTTATACTCATGTTCCTTATTATTATTATTATTATTATTATTATTATTATTAGAATTAATTAAGAGTTTTCATTTAATTATTATTTAATGCTTCATGTGAGTATAGTCGTAAGAAAAAGTCAAATGTATCTGATCTGAATTTTGACCAAATAGATTTGACCTTTTTTTTTTACTTAAATTTAAGAATGTTTTATATAAATGTTTGACCACAATTATTTCAAAATAAATTGTGTGTTTTTATAATACTAGAAGAATTTCCATTGTACAATTTATTTCAAATTTAATACAAGAAAAAAGTCAAGTGTGTATTTGATCCTAATTTAGAAGAAAAACATTTGACTTTTTTTTTTTCTATTTATATTTAAAATTGAAGTGGTATTTATTATTACTAAAAATAAATTATGAGAAGTTTCCACTCCAATTCAACTATAAGAAATGGGAAATGCTAATCAGTGTTCCCGGGGCACTAGTTAAGGATATGAAAAAGGAAATTATATAGTAGTTAATGTATATTAAAGTTGTGTAATTAATTTATAATAATGTCAAAAAACAACTTCCTTTTATGGTAATAATTCTCTTTTATGGTATGCTTAACCAGTGCCCCAGGGGCACCGGTTAGCAGGACCCATAAGAAATTGATTGATTTCTATGTACTATTCCCTCTGTTTCATAATACTTGTTCATTTTGGAGAATAATTTTTTGTTTCACAATACTTGTCACTTTCCAGTTTCAATGCAACATTAATTATTGTCTTGTCAATAATACGCTTATATATTTATTGTAGAGAGAGAAAAAAAATGAAATAATAAATGGTTAAGGGTACTATAGAAAACACACATAATTTCGTCAAAAATAACAAAATTTATTTGGTTCTCCAAAATGGACATGTATTTTGAAACGGAGGGAGTAATTGCGTAAAACTTTTTCAAATATGTGTTCAAAAAAGTCATAATATTGTGTCAATTTTTACTTCTTTATGAAATTCAGATCTCTTCGTGAGATGTACTATGTTTAAACCCACCCATTGAAGTGCAACATTGATGAAACTATTGAGATAGATAGTTGCTACTAATTATAGCCATACATCAATGAAGAGAATAATATTTACTACACCTAGGAGAGATTATATAATTTACAAATTAAAAATCTTATTAAAAAAGGGTAGTTATTTATATGAGATTTCCTTTGGATCCCTTGATCAGTACAGTAGCTTCCATGACCCTTATATTCTTCCACACCAATGTTCCTTCGGTTAGAACATCTTTCTTTTAGGACAGACATCAATTTTCCTACCAATTTCACAAATGATGCACGTTATATCTTTCGTTAACAGTATACTTGAGTAATTTGAGTAATTATAGATGTATAAAAAGATGGCGATACCTTCATATATATATATATATATATATATATATATATATATATATATATATATATATATTTGCGTAATTTCACTCTTTGAAATTTTAGATCTTTTAGCCCGAGAAAGTCTTTCTTGGACACATACCCAACACCTCAATTTTGGGCACATACTCACATAAAACTTATAAAAACAAATAAAAATTATTTAGTCACATCAATTGATATATTATAATTTTATTTTTCTTTAATTTTTGCTTACTTTTGTGAGTGTGCCCAAAACAAAATTATTTGGGTTTGTGCCCAAGCAAGAGTGCCTCCTTTTAGCCCTTACTCACAAGGAAGTGACTGAATCACCATGTCACTAACAGAGCTACCTTGCATGTAAATCACTAACAGTTTTAGTATTTACACTAGTTATGACTTACATATTTCCTTCACTGCTTTCATTTGGGAGTGTACAACCACAAACTTTGCAAATCTGAGATTTTTAAATATGATTGACTAGTTTCTATTATTAAGCATCAACCACAAGGTAGTGACTGAACCACCATTCACTGACAAAGCTACTATGTAATTTTATAGTATACACCACCAACAGTTTCAATATTTACAGTCTAATCAATTTTGTTAACTAGTTATGGCTTCGACTAAAGGACTAACCATGACGAAATTTACTTATTCATCTCATCCATGTGCTCAGGACCATAAAAAAATTGTTTTTCATTAGCTGTAGCACCATTATAGATCTTTCCTTTTCAAGTTTTTTTACCATTAATATTTGAGAACTCGTTCTCAATGCAATATTAAAAGAGAGAAAAATTTAAACTGTTGCAGTAGAAGTAACATTAAACTCTTACAATAGAGGTAGTAATCATAAAATCAACCAGGTGCATTTCTGACAGCATCCGAACATCATTTCCCCAAAATATGAAAAGAAAAAAAAATATCAACCACTACAATGGCATAAACATTAAGTTATTGAGAGAGAGATAGATAGATAGATAGAGAGATAGATATATAGATAGATAGATAGAGAGAGACCATAGGTAAACCCAAGGCAATTCTAGACCTAGAAGAACCATTGTTGTTAGCGAAGCTTGAAAAGGAACTTATTAACCCATGTTGATGAATTAGATTTCCCAGAGAAATATGAAAGGGGAATGGGTGGAAGTCAAGATTTAAGTTGATCCATCATATTCCATAGAAACTTATTTCATTGATGTTGAGATATAAGCTATGAAATATGAAGCCTATTATAAGTTTGCATCTTTTACCTACGTTAGATGCTTTGATGTGGCTTTGACCGAAGACCGTAATATATTACGAGGAGTGCTAATTGGTGAACTGCAATCAAAGGTGTCTGTTATGGTGGATCCAAATTTTGAACCAAGAGAGGCTGGAACAAGAAGGGGGAGAAGGAAAGATATAGATGGTGCAATTTTTTTCCAAATTAATCAATGCCAATATGTTCCTATAAATGAATTAACTTAGGTAGGACAAGATATCTTAGATATATCTGGACATTTTTATCAATGGATGGTAACCTAAAGTCCTCATAAGCTACATTTCTCTTTGAAAATTACCTTTGTTTTCGATTCCCAAAAACAAAGGAAATTTCCCAAGACTCTAGAGACCATTCATTGACAAGAATGACAATATATATCCAAGAGCTAGTTCTATCTAAGTTAATTTATTAATAGGTAGCATATTGACCTTTGTCCTGACCTTTGTCCATGTCCCTCAGCAGGCTCTAGGTTAGGTTGGATGGGTTTATCGTAGATGGTAAACCACACGTAGTCAAATGAGTTCCATTGATTAGCCCTAGATAGGTGTGCTCGTGATTTTCGGGTGTCAATCCATTTATTGGTTTTGAACCGTCAATCTTTGAACTCTCAATTTTTATCCGCGGGAAAGGAAAACACGAGCAAAAAAACCCTTTTTTAGAGATTAAGGTCCGGGGGTTGGTTTCGATTAGGGAAGGTGTTAAGAACCCTAATCGACTTCGGTACTCCGAAGGAGCCCCTCACCTAAATTAAACTTGTGCTAATTATTCGCTTAATTATTTGTAAAAAAATGTTGCCTAAAATCTAAGTGTAAGAATGGAGGGAGAAGATGTATGTTTTTGTTATTTTTATTGATTTGAAAATGCAATGTTTTAAATGTAGAGGAAAAGGAGAATGGTGAATAGAGAAAATAAAGAAACCTATTATCTACATTTTTTATTGATTTGGAAGGACGAGTGTCCTTTGCCTACGTACCCGTGAGGGATCAAAACCTCGTAGTTCAGGGTAGAAATTGACGTTTGATTGGTTTTGTGTTTTTTATTGGTTTTGAAGAAGGTTTTAAAATAAAAAGCCAAGTGGCGAAATAAGCTTGTTTGTATTTTTAATGTTGAAGAAAATAGACTCGAAATAGAATTAGAATTGATTTGAAATTTGATTAAGAAAGAAAAAATAAAAAGAACGGTCACTTGATTAAAGATCAAGGTTTATTATGAAAATATTTTGTGATTTTGTTATTTGAATGTTTTTGTTGTTTTTGATATTGTTGTGTTTGTAGGAAAATGTTTTTGGTTTTTTTTTTTATTATTGTGCTTGACAAGAGTTTCATCTTGCTCCTACGTATCTCCAGGTGCGATGGAGAAATCAAAGCTACATAGTTCTGGGCGCAAGAAAATGTTTTGGTTTTTTTATTATTGTGCTTGACAAGAGTTACATCTTGCTCCTACGTATCTCCAGGTGCGATGGAGAAATCAAAGCTACGTAGTTCTGGGATATAAAGCTTAGGTCGAGGGAGACAAGCTCAAGCTCTCAGTTATAATGCTGAGGTCAAGGATGACAGGCTCAAACTCGGGGTTATAAAGCTGAGGTTGAGGAAGACAAACTCAAGCTCTCAGTTATAACGCTGAGGTCGAGGATAACAGGCTCAAATTCAGGGTTATAAAGCTGAGGTCGAGGAAGACAAGCTCGAGCTCGGCATACAAAAGAGAAAAACAGGGAGAGAGAGAGAGAGAGAGAGAGAGAGAGAGAGAGATAGAGAGAGTGTACCTTTGAAGGGGGAGAATAGGAGGAAAAAGATAAGAAAAGAGGCTGTTTAGTTTTGATGGTGGTGGTGTAGTGATTTTTGTTGATTTGTAGTGGTTTTGTGTGGTTGTATTGATTTGTATTGTTGATGGATGATGAAAAAAAAAATGTCAAGACTTAAAAAGATTATAGTGTTGTTTCTTCCTCTCCTCAAGCTTCCTTTCTCTAAAAAAGAAATCCTCTTTTTTTTCTCTCCCCTTGAATGACAAGTTCTATCTCTATTTATAGGTGAAATGAGACTTGAAGCTCAAGTTTGAGTATGGTTGCTTTTTGAAGCTTGGGAACCAAGTCATACTTTGTTGGATGCAAGTTGTCATGTGACATCATCTTGGTGATGTCACTTTGATGATATCACCTTGATGATGTCACCTTATTTCATGTTTCTTTTATTCTTCTCTTTTTTTTTTATGATTTTTTTGGAGGAAATTAAATATGAAGGAAAACAATTAAACAAATTAACATTTATATATTTTTTTGTGAATTTTGGGATTTGTTTGTGAAGGAAAATTTTCAAATAGAAATAAAGAAACTAATAATAATAATAATAATAATAATAATAATAATAATAATAATAATAATAGAATAAAATGAAAGGACATAATAAAAAATAATAAAAAGACTAGAATAAATAAATAAAAGTGGGCTTGAAAGCGAAAAAAAGTTATCTTTAAAATACCTCTCTGCCGAAGTTTTGTCTGAAACGACGAAAACTTATCAACTTTAAAAGACTACTAAAACAAGAAAATAAAAGTGAAACGTTGAAAAATAAACAGATAAAATGTTGGTAAAAAGTTGAGATTTAAATGGATAAAAGCTGCGGAATAAACGAGTAAAATGTTTGCAAAATAAACAGATAATATGCCGAGACATAAACTGGTAAAATTTTGGGAAGTGAAAAGATAAAATGTTGGGAAATAAACTATAAATTGTTGAGAACATAACTGGGTAAAATGAGTTCAAAAGACGAGTAAAAAGAAAATAACTGGTCAAAAAATGGGGTATGACAGATGCCCCTATTTAAGTTTCTTCGTCACGGAGGTTTGAAAACGAAAGTTTTTAATTGACGGGTCGAAGAGACTTAAATATCAGAGTACACCATTTTTGACCCGTATTGACTGTAAAGTGCTATGAATGTGATGCTATGAGTGCAATGTTATGAATATACTGATGTGAATGTGGTGTGGTGAATGCCAGACGGCGACGATGACCTGACTGGGGATAAAAAGTTCACTGGGGAACAAAAGCTTGAAGATGGTAAAGGGATAAATTTGTCTGTTGTTATTGTAGGAGAGCGAGACACAAAGTAAAGAAAAGGCAATGTTGGTGTTTGCTGTCATTGTAGGAGAGCAAGACACAAGGTAAAGGTAAATGCAATGTTGGTGTTTGTTGTCATTGTTGGAGAGCAAGACACAAGTAAAAAGCGGTAAATGTAGTGTTGGTGTTTGCTGTCATTGTTGGAGAGCAAGACACAAGAAAAGCGGTAAATGTAGTGTTGTGTTTGCTGTCATTGTTGGAGAGCAAGACACAAAGAAAAGCGGTAAATGTAGTGTTGTGTTTGCTGCCATTGTTGGAGAGCAAGACACAAAGAAAAGCGGTAAATGTAGTGTTGTGTTTGCTGTCATTGTTGGAGAGCAAGACACAAGTAAAAAGCGGTAAATGTAGTGTTGTGTTTGCTGTCATTGTTGGAGAGCAAGACACAGGTAAAAAGCAGTAAATGTAGTGTCGTGTTTGCTGTCATTGTTGGAGAGCAAGACACAGGTAAAAAGCAGTAAATGTAGTGTTGTGTTGAGAAGGTAAGACTTGAGAAAATATTGGGGAAAAATGAAAGTTGTATTTGTAGACTGACGATTCGTAGAACCTGTCACTTGAAATGTATACTCGGTGATATCTTTGGGTTAGATACACTGGGGATGACATTTTGTTGTTTTGTTTGTTTCTTTTGGATTTTGTCGAATCAAGAGTCAAGGTGGTCGATGCAATTGTGTATAGATGACCTCTGTATGTATGTACATGAAAGTGTATATGCTTGAATCTGTGCACGCATGTGCTATGTATGTATATGTGTATGTATTTATGATTTGTATGAATATGTGAGTGTATGTGTATAAATGTATGTATGTATGTATATAAATGTATGTATGTATGTATGTGTATAAATGTATGTATGTATGCATATATGTGATTGTAGATAACTTGATGTGACCAAACTAGACGGTTGGGGTGAATGTCGGACCCAAGTCGCAAACACAAACACTCGGCAATCTTCCTTGAAGATAGTAACGCTGGAGAGTCGGCAAACTTCCTTGAAGATAGTAACACTGGAGGGAAATCAAGTCACCGCCGGGGTGAAGCCTGGTATGAAGTAATAGTTGATGATGAAGTAAACATTCTTTGAAGATGAAGCCCATTAATTAAAAATCTGACAGAAGTCGCCATTCGTAAAACGCCCCAGAGTGCTTTCTCATGGGTACACTTCACTAGTCATGCTTTTCTTTTGCATTGTTTTTTTGCTTCTTTTTTTTGAATCCCTAACTTTTCCCTGGACCGCCCTTTCGGGTTTTCAATCCACCGGAAATGTATTTTTTGTATGCCCCTAATTTTTGCCTGGACCTCCCTTTCGGGTTTTCAATCCACTGGGACGCTCATTTTTGCCTAAGCCGCCTTTTCAGGTTTTCGACTTAGCAAGCTCTTTTTTTTTTTTTCAAGCAATGACTATGTTCATCCTGCAGAGGTTAACTGTTCTCGAGGCGAATGTTGACGCACGTCTCACCTACTAAAGAGTTCAAAGAAAGTGTGTTTGTTGTTTAAAGTCTTTTCAAAAGACATGAAGAAGTTAGAAAAAGAATTCTGAAATAATTTTGCTTTAAGTATTAACATCAAAAATAGAAGAAATTATGCAAGTAGAAATAAATGAGGATTTGAAATAAAGGGCACAAGCTCAAAGTAATTTGAAAGAGTGGTGACCCGTCAAAGGCGTGGCTCCACGGATCTTTAAAAAGTTTGAAAATGGTAATCATATGGGAAAGGTACATTGAACACAATAACCGCTATTCTCCCTGACAACTTTGAATTCCACTATTTCGAGTCTTTGATTTGCAGCAACTTCAAAATGGATGTCTTCTGACTGCTGAAATACCCCAAGTGAGTCATATCTGACTTAATGTAGGCCCTTTTGACAATTGAAGTGCCCCAAATGAGTCACGTCCAGTCTGATGCAGTTACCTTGTCACAACCCTTAACTTTTGCATAGATCGCCCTTGTGGGTTTCCAATCTATCAGGGTAATCATTTTCATCATTTTTGTATGTCTCTAACTTTTGCCTGAACTGCCCTTTCGGGTTTTCAGTCCACCGAGACGCTCATTTTTCCTAAGCCGCCTTTTCAGGTTTTCGACTTAGCGAGCTGTTTTTTTTTTTTACAATGTATTTCTTGACTGCATCAGTGTTCAATATGACGTGTGAGTTTGTCACAATCCTTTGTGATTAGACATTTCTTTGCCCCTGGATTCTGATTGAAAGATAGTGACTTTTTAAGCATAAGGTCTCCTTGAAATTCGCATGGACGAACCTTCTTGTTGGAAGCTTGTTTCATTCTTTTGATATGACTGTCCGGGAGAACCTTTCATTGATGGGACCTTGACCTCTGTGATGGACACAGTCTTCATGTTGCATGTTGAGGGATAGAGGGGGGTTTGCCCCTCTTGAAGTGCGTACTGAAGTACGGTATCCATGTGTTGTCATTGAGGGACGGAGGGGGGGTTGCCCTTGTTGATATGCACTTGATGTATGACACTTCGTGCAAAGCAGATATTAGCATCTCATGCCAGTCCTTGTAAGTGAATGCCCTTTTTTGGACAATCTTCTTGGTGTCTTTGTTTGTACCTTTGACGGCTAAGATGCCCCAGTAGACAAGAACTCTCATCGAGAATACTTTCATTTTCCTCTCCTTCAGCCTCATATGCAAGGAACTCAAAGTTGGGAGAGAGCACAGGGTTAAAGTGTTCAACGGGTTTATTAATGCATGATTTTGTTGATTTTGACAAGTAAATAAATGTTATGATTATGCAGACATTAAAAAAAAGAAAATTATATTTTTTTGGCTTTTTGTATTACCATTTTTCCAGAAGAAGCACAAAAATAAAATATAACAAAGTCGGGATTGAGACGACCTTTTTATTAATGATGAAAATACGTAAAGCAAAAAGCCCTAAACGAGTTCACTTCCGTCTCGGGTGGGACGAAAGGATTTTTTTTTTGAAAAACAAAAAACAACAAACAGACATATTATTCGAACAAAAGAGTAGTAGAAAGAAATGTCGGCAGCGACCCAAGTGCAGCTAACACATTCCATGTGTTGACATTAGGTACCATGGTTCGGAAGCGGATTAACTTGTACGTCCGAATTTAATCTTAGGAAAGCAAGATACTGGCTTCAATCAGCTTCTGGTCTTCGGCTTTCAGAGCACAACAATACCCGATGTCATAGTCGGGTGCCCCTTGATGGAAGGTACAAAAGAGATCAGATCAATATCCAATCGGTAAGTTGTTGATACTGTTGTTGATATTGTTGAAGATGGGGTTGATAACCCGAATTTGGAACAACATTGGTGTTGGGCATAACAACGGCAACAGGGTGATAAGTCAGATACTGTTGTTGAGGCCAACCTTTCACCATACTCTCCTCCTGATATTCGTCTTCAGAATCGTCAGTGGAAATGCTTTCTTTGACTAGCCGTCCTTCTCGGACCCCTTCTTCAAGACGCGTACCCATACCTACCATTTCGGCGAAGTTACCTGGTGCACTGGCGATCATCTTCTTATAGTAGAATGGACTAAGGGTTTTGAGAAAGATCCTGGTCAATTCCTTATCCTCTAGTGGTGGAATGATCTGAGCGGCAAACCCTCTCCATCTTTGGGCATATTCCAAGAAAGTTTCCTTATCCCCTTGAGTCATTGCCCTAAGCTGCTCCCTATCTGGGGCCATGTCCGAGTTGTAGCTGTACTGGTGGATAAAAGCATTTGCCAAGTCATGGAAAGTACGGATTCTGGCGCTGTCCAGGCTCATGTACCACTTTTGAGCAGCCCCGGCCAAACTGTCTTGGAAGAAATGGACAAGCATTTTATCATTGTATGCTTGGGTGGACATCTTCCTCACATACATTGTCAAATGAATCCTGGGACAAGTATTCCCCTTGTACTTATCGAAGTCTGGGACCTTAAATTTGGGTGGCACCACCACATTAGGAACCAAACAAAGTTCATACACATTCTATCCAAATGCTTCCTTTCCACGAAGAGCTTTCATCTCTCGCTTCATTTCATGAATTGTGTCCTGCAAAGCCTCTACTCTGTCAGATGCTTCAGCACTATCAGAATGGAAAATGGGCTCATAGCCTTGCTGAACTGTATGAACAAACGGTGCTGAATAAATCATGGTAGCTTGAGGAGTAGGTGCACCTGGCTGAAGATGCGACACAAAAGGAGTTGGAACTTCGGTGACAACGGGGTGACGACCTTTACACAGCATATACGGCATGCCCCATGGGTAAGCTCCTGGCATGGTGCGTTGAGGACCACTGGTAAACACAGTCGAGAAGGGAATAACAGACACAACTGGCTCCAAAGTGGTGTTAATAGGCTGAGAGACCGATGTCTGACTCTGAGCGGTCATCAGAATAGCCACCATAGCAGTTAGCTTCTCTATCTCAAATTGCATGGAGGCAAATTTTCCACGGAGTTCCTTGTTCTCTTGCTCAAGATGTTCCATTTTCTTTTTCCTGACTTGCTCGAATGTTGTAGATGCGAGTCGACTGACGAATTGACCTTTTATTGAGAAGACACAATGTGAGACACGGACTAGAAACTATGAATGCAAAATGATGCATGATATGTTTATGCAAAAATGTGAATTATTTTTTTTTGTTTTGAAGGACTTAGCAAAGTAAATTGTAAACATTGTAGAGGAACGTGGTTTCATTTGAAAATTGTATAGATATTGAAATAAAGTCCTTTTTCAAAAGGTAAGAACGAAACCAAGGAAAAGGTTCATAACACAAGCTAAAGCTTAGTTAAGATTTTTGAAGTTGTATTTCTTGGTGTTCTTTCTTGCAAGGTTCGTTCATCCGTGATGTTTACAAAAAAAACTTGTCTAAGTCCTTCGATGAGAAAAAAGTTTTTCATGAATGGATGCATGTATGCATGATTATGCTAAAGAATATAGAAAACATGGTGAGGGTAAGTTCCACAATGTTGTAGCTCAAGGGTAACAACGCCATTTGGTAAGGACTATGGTTTCACATGTACCTGTATTACGGGTTCTACCAAGGTTCCCAACTTACAACCACCCTTGTGAATGTATCGGTGCTCAGGACTGCTCCTAGTCAAATACTTCTTCACAAGGAGGTCTAGTTTGAGTGTAGCATTGTGTATGAAATAAATTCAAGACCGCTCTTGGTTTAGTCACCACACTACATCTTAAAAAGGCCAAGATGGGTTAAGGGTAATCTAAAGGTCCTCAACGTTCGACGGATTTTGAAAATAATAGAGCCAATCACGACTGCTCATGACGACGTCATATTACTTAAAAAAAATCCTCCGTTGAGTGGGGTTACATTACATGCACACATAGCGCAGGACCGTTCCTGGTATGGCACTATAATCGTACCCCGTCCTATCTTACATTTCACTCAAGCCCAGGTGTAGGACTTATCTCACCACTCACGTTGGAAAAAATAAACAAGTATGTATGTACAAGGTATATAAGCAAAAAATAAAGCACAAGTAAAGAAAGGTAAGGTGGGCTTAACCCACTTAGGAAATTAATGTCCCCAGTGAAGTCGCCATTTCTGTGCTCGTGATTTTCGGGTGTCAATCCATTTATTGGTTTTGAACCGTCAATCTTTGAACTCTCAATTTTTATCCGCGGGAAAGGAAAAAACGAGCAAAAAAACCCTTTTTTAGAGATTAAGGTCCGGGGGTTGGTTTCGATTAGGGAAGGTGTTAAGCACCCTAATCGACTTCGGTACTCCGAAGGAGCCCCTCACCTAAATTAAACTTGTGCTAATTATTCGCTTAATTATTTGTAAAAAAATGTTGCCTAAAATCTAAGTGTAAGAATGGAGGGAGAAGATGTATGTTTTTGTTATTTTTATTGATTTGAAAATGCAATGTTTTAAATGTAGAGGAAAAGGAGAATGGTGAATAGAGAAAATAAAGAAACCTATTATCTACATTTTTTATTGATTTGGAAGGACGAGTGTCCTTTGCCTACGTACCCGTGAGGGATCAAAACCTCGTAGTTCGGGATAGAAATTGACGTTTGATTGGTTTTGTGTTTTTTATTGGTTTTGAAGAAGGTTTTAAAATAAAAAGCCAAGTGGCGAAATAAGCTTGTTTGTATTTTTAATGTTGAAGAAAATAGACTCGAAATAGAATTAGAATTGATTTGAAATTTGATTAAGAAAGAAAAAATAAAAAGAACGGTCACTTGATTAAAGATCAAGGTTTATTATGAAAATATTTTGTGATTTTGTTATTTGAATGTTTTTGTTGTTTTTGATTTTGTTGTGTTTGTAGGAAAATGTTTTTGGTTTTTTTTTTTAATTATTGTGCTTGACAAGAGTTTCATCTTGCTCCTACGTATCTCCAGGTGCGATGGAGAAATCAAAGCTACATAGTTCTGGGCGCAAGAAAATGTTTTGGTTTTTTTATTATTGTGCTTGACAAGAGTTACATCTTGCTCCTACGTATCTCCAGGTGCGATGGAGAAATCAAAGCTACGTAGTTCTGGGATATAAAGCTTAGGTCGAGGGAGATAAGCTCAAGCTCTCAGTTATAACGCTGAGGTCAAGGATGACAGGCTCAAACTCGGGGTTATAAAGCTGAGGTTGAGGAAGACAAACTCAAGCTCTCAGTTATAACGCTGAGGTCGAGGATAACAGGCTCAAACTCAGGGTTATAAAGCTGAGGTTGAGGAAGACAAACTCAAGCTCTCAGTTATAACGCTGAGGTCGAGGATGACAGGCTCAAATTCAGGGTTATAAAGCTGAGGTCGAGGAAGACAAGCTCGAGCTCGGCATACAAAAGAGAAAAACAGAGAGAGAGAGAGAGAGAGAGAGAGAGAGAGAGAGAGAGAGAGTGTGTACCTTTGAAGGGGGAGAATAGGAGGAAAAAGATAAGAAAAGAGGCTGTTTAGTTTTGATGGTGGTGGTGTAGTGATTTTTGTTGATTTGTAGTGGTTTTATGTGGTTGTATTGATTTGTATTGTTGATGGATGATTAAAAAAAAAATGTCAAGACTTAAAAAGATTATAGTGTTGTTTCTTCCTCTCCTTAAGCTTCCTTTCTCTAAAAAAGAAATCCTCTTTTTTTTCTCTCCCCTTGAATGACAAGTTCTATCTCTATTTATAGGTGAAATGAGACTTGAAGCTCAAGTTTGAGTATGGTTGCTTTTTGAAGCTTGGGAACCAAGTCATACTTTGTTGGATGCAAGTTGTCATGTGACATCATCTTGGTGATGTCACTTTGATGATATCACCTTGATGATGTCACCTTATTTCATGTTTCTTTTATTCTTCTCTTTTTTTTATGATTTTTTTGGAGGAAATTAAATATGAAGGAAAACAATTAAACAAATTAACATTTATATATTTTTTTGTGAATTTTGGGATTTGTTTGTGAAGGAAAATTTTCAAATAGAAATAAAGAAACTAATAATAATAATAATAATAATAATAATAATAATAATAGAATAAAATGAAAGGACATAATAAAAAATAATAAAAAGACTAGAATAAATAAATAAAAGTGGGCTTGAAAGCGAAAAAAAGTTATCTTTAAAATACCTCTCTGCCGAAGTTTTGTCTGAAACGACGAAAACTTATCAACTTTAAAAGACTACTAAAACAAGAAAATAAAAGTGAAATGTTGAAAAATAAACAGATAAAATGTTGGTAAAAAGTTGAGATTTAAATGGATAAAAGCTGCGGAATAAACGAGTAAAATGTTTGCAAAATAAACAGATAATATGCCGAGACATAAACTGGTAAAATTTTGGGAAGTGAAAAGATAAAATGTTGGGAAATAAACTGTAAATTGTTGAGAACATAACTGGGTAAAATGAGTTCAAAAGACGAGTAAAAAGAAAATAACTGGTCAAAAAATGGGGTATGACAATAGGAGTTTTCACCGGATAGCATTAGGATGTTGATTGGGGTTACTCCACTCGGAATTCATTCCGTAAAACGAACCCAAATAATAATTGTTTGTTCAACGCTAACACTCTAACATAATTATGAATAAGATATGAAAATGTTTATGATTAGACCATGTTAGAATATAGATAGTGATCTTAGTCTTTCCCCCGGCCACTCTGTGTTTCAGAAAGAACAGTTTAAACCCAAAATGGGTTGAGTACAGAAAGATGGCGATCATAGATTTTCTAGAGATTGCCTACAGTCTAGGATAGGTGGAACTCACTAAGACGTCTTGTCTTACCCCAATCCCTTTTATTTTAATTTAGATCAGCAGGATGCTCGTGGCAAGGGAAGACGATACAGTCGGTTGAATGATTCATTTTCATATGCATGTGTCATACTAGTTTAGATTATTCCTACGGTTTCAAATATGTAACATATTTATGTATATCAAATTATTAGTTCTAAGAACTTGCATTGATTTTATATTCATTCGGTCGAAATTCTATTGTAATTTTAATATATCCAGTACTAAGTTAACGCACATGCTAAATATTCTAGATAAATTTAGTATGAGTGTTACGGTAGATAATTTTATAGGTGTTTATACATGCATTTTTCATATCCTCACTATGAGAAATACCTTTGTTCCCTTTCAACATGAGTGAAAACTATCCTCCAAACACTAAGCTTTAGTCAAATATCCTTTGAACATTTTTTCTATGATATCTCATATAAGAAAACTATGAGAATATATTTCATTGTTAATCGATGAACGAAAAGAGAATGAAGAAAACTGTTTTGATAAAACATTTTGAAATAGAAACTAACCAAATCCTACACTAAATCACAACTAAAATTGGAAGGAACATCAAGCAAATACCACCATTATATCTTATAATTAATGTCTTAACGTAATAATAAATGTGGTTTAGATCAGAATTCCTAATTAATTGTTTTTATAACATTTGCCCTTTCCAAATTTCTGATTTCGAAAATGGTTATTTTATACTCTAACCAACTTCGAAAACTAGTTACGAATTTAATTAAAGTGCTAACCTTGAAAAAATGTACATATCAATCTCATCCTTATGCTCTAGACCACAAATAAACCATTTTTCATTGGCAGATTCAACATCATCAGCATTCGTTAATGTAATATAAGTATGTTGTTATACTTTAGAAAACTAGAAATAGCCAAAATCTCAATGGTATAATTCATGAAAGTGCTCTTATTGAAGGCAGTTCAAAATATATTTAGAAGGCAAGAATATTGACTATAAAAAACGTTAAGGAAGACCCATATTCATCTCCTTGGAAACCATTATGCTTTAGTTCTCCTATTGAACTCATTGGTTACACTTTTCAGGTTAAGGTATATACATTTATACATGTCTGTAGCGAAACTGATATTTTTTCATTTTAGTCTTTTATATTCTCTTTGCTTTATTTTTTTGATCGTAAGATGCACTATCTAGTTTTTTTTGTTAGAATTTCTTCTAATATTTTGTGGGTTGCAATCAATTGTTGATTTTGGTTTTAATAAAAACGGATTGATGTTTTGATCCATTTGATGATCCTTATGCCCGATTAAAAGTGATCAATTGATAATGGGTTTTTGGGCACTTAATATGATTTGTGTAGAAACAAAGTGTAGACCCAAACACTAGAGCTCATGATGGGTGATACCTAGGGTTGCATGGTTATAAATAGAGAGGCTAGGTCCTCTTTTCCATCACTCTGACTATTCAGCTCATTTGTGTTTGCCCCATTGAAAACCCTAAGTCCGGAGCATGTGAAAGGCAAAGGAAGACTCTTGTCTAAAATCTCGGCAAGTCCGGTAATCATGGTTTCCAAGTAAAATCAAATTATTATATGAAATTAGAACACACTTACTTGGAAACCATGATTACCGGACTTTCCGAGATTTGAGACAAGAGTCTTCCTTTGCCTTTCACATGCTTCGGACTTAGGGTTTTCAATGGGCTCTAGCTTACTTGGAAATTAGAACACACTTATTTGAAAACCATGATGGAAAAAGGGGATCTAGATTCTCTATTTATAACCGTGCAACCCTATGTACCACCCATCATGGGCTCTAGTGTTTAGGCCTACACTTTGTTTCAACAAAAATAATATTAAGTGCCCAAAAGACCATTATCAACTAATCACTTTTATTTTTGCATAAGCATCATCAAATGAATCACAACATCAGTCCGTTTTTATTAAAACCAAAACCAACAATTGATCGCAACCAAAAAATATTAGAAGAAATTCTAACATTTTTGTTTCTTATTTGTCGGGTTTTCTAGATTTTAGAGCGATTTGGGAAATTCTAGACCTGAAAAAACCATTGTTATTAGAGGAGCTTGAAAAGGATCTTATCAACCCATGGTTAGATGAATTAGATTTCCCTAATAAATCTGAATGGAGAAAGGGTGGAGGTTGAGATTTAAGTTCACAAGGGGATGATGGTGATAACCGAAATATGTTAAGTTGATCCAACAGGTTCAAAAGAAATTTATTTTATTCAAGTGGAGGTAGAAGTTATGAAAGAAGAAGCCCAATTTATTAAGCTTGCATTTTTCACCTATGTTAGATGCTTTGGTGTATCTTTGACCAAGGCCCATAATTTTTTACTAAGAGTGATAATTGGTGAACTGTAATCAAAAGTGTCTGCTCTAGTGGATCCAAATTTTGAACACGAAGAGACTTGAACAAGAAGAGGAAGAAAGACAGATATAGATCGTGTGGTTCTTTCAAAATGAACCAAGTTAAATATGCTTCCTGTCTATGTATACTCTTAGTGTTTAATTATGGTTCTTTCAAAACTACAAACACGAAGAGTCTTTTCAGGTTTGTAGTTTGGATCCACCAGTGCTGCCACCTTTGACTGCAATTCTCCTATCAATACTCTTAGTGTTTAATTATGGTACTTGGTAAAAGATACAACAAAGCACCTTACGAAAATAAAAGATGTAAGCTTAAGATGGGATTCCTTTTTCATAACTTTTGTTTCATTGAATAAATGAACTTTCTGTGAAATCTGATGGACCAACTTCACATATTAATTGGTAATCACCATAACCCCCTAGTGTTCTTCAAACTTGACTTCCATCCATTCCCCTCTTAATTTTCTTAGGAAAACCTAATTCATTGAACCATGGTTGATTAATTCCTTCTCAAGATCCTCTAGTAGCAAGGGTTCTTCCTGGTCTTGAATTTCACAAAATCTCTTTAATAGCTCGGGAAACCATAAAAATATAGAAGAAAATAAAAAGAAATGCAAGAAAGTTCATCTTATCAATCAAAAATTAAGTCAGGAATGTAAAAGGGTAAAATAAAATATGAGTTTTGTTGCAGATCAGTATGCATATACCTGAACAAAAAAAATGTTACCATTGAGTTTAATAGGAGTCGTAGAGAACAATGGTTTCCTAGGAGGCAAACATTAGTCTTCCAAAACTTTATTTTCATTCAACCTTGTCTTCTTATGCCTTCAAAGAGTCTCACAAACAAGTAAGTTGTTTCAATATATATCTTGCACAAATTTAACATCTAATCCGAATCTACTATGCAGCAACAATTTCTCCAACATATCGTAAAGGCCTTTCAGATCACTGCCACCATAAATTGTATTCGAAATACAAAAATCAATATCTCTTAATATATTTTTGCAGAAAATTCAAATCATTCAACAAGTCTACTTCTTCTGCCTTTTCCCAATATCTGAATTAAACACACCCAAATCATCCTCATTTAAAAAAGCACACAATAAAATATTCTCCCTTTGTGCTATTGACGAAATGTAAAAGTTTTTACTCTAGACAAAATGTAAAAGTTTTGAAAATATAACCTTATTAAAGATGTATCTAATCAACAAAAAATGAAAATGAGAATTTAATAAAAAATCATAGAATCTTACAAAACCAACCTGATGACAAGATTTGCGATTGAGTTATGGTGAAGATGAACTTGAATCGATTATGGAATAGCATGAATTGTTTTGGATTGCAGTGTCATTACACAAGCCATTGAATGAGTGAGAGATATATTTTTGTTTGGATTGAAAGTGTAAGACATGAGGCTATTAATAAGTAAAAAGTAAGAGGATTAAAACAATGTATCTTCTCGGTTTGAAACAAATGGAAATTTACGTGGAAGGAAGGACATCATTTGGTTAATATTTTTTGTTTTTTCGGATATATAATAAATGGAAATATTAACTAATTCCTTGTAAATTTTATAATAAATAGATTTTTTTTATAATATTAAATATCAATTTTACCAAATAAAATGAGTAATTTTAATTATGAATTTTAAATTAGTATTGTTCCTTATACACGTGTTCCTTATTATTATTATTTATTTTGAGGGAATGTTCCTTATTATTATTATAATTAAGAGTTTCCGTTTAAGTATTATTTAATGCTTCATCTGAGTATATTTATAAGAAATAGTCAAATGTATCTGACCTCAATTTTGACCAAAATAAATTGTGTGTTTTTATAATACTAGTAATTTAAGGATGTTATTATTTTGTGAATTCAAGAATTTCCATTTTTCTATATATTTTTTATTTAATACAAGAAAAAGTCAATTGTGTATTTGAGCCTAATTTTGAAAAAAAACATTTGACTTTTTTTTCAACTTATATTTAAAATTGAAGGGGAATTTATTATTATTAAAAAAATTGTGAGAATTCCAATTTTTAAGAGATTTATTTCTTTTTAGATTACCATACTATTGGTACGAAGTTTCCACTCCAATTCAACTAATCAATTGCGTAAATCTTTTTCAAATATGTGTTCAATAAAGTCATAATATTATGTCAATTTTTACTTCATATGAAATCTCTATGAATGTCTTTATGAATAATTCAAATATTTTAAATGATCTGACATTAAATGGGGAGGAATTGGTTCATAAAATTCAGATCTCTTCGTGAGATGTACTATGTTTAAAGCCACCCATTGAAATGCAACATTGATGTAACTATTGAGATAGATAGTTGCTACAAATTATAGGCATACATTAATCAAGAGAATAATATTTACTACACCTATAGTAGAGATTACCCAAGTTACACAAAAAATCTTGTTAAAAAAGGGTAGTTATTTATGAGATTTCGTTTGGATCCCTTGATCAGTACAATAGCTTCCATTACCCTTATTTATTTTAAATATGCTTCAACTTTTAAATAAATAATTTGCACCAATTGAATCAATCATCCATGTACCTTTTGTTAGAACATCTTGTTTTAAGACATACAACAATTTCCTCATAAATCATACTACTGCCAATTTCACAAATGAAGCACGTTATATCTTTTGTTAACAGTATACTTGAGTAATTACAGATGTATAAAAAGATGGCGATACCTTCATATATATATATATATATTTGAGTAATTTCACTCTTTACAAATTTTAGATCTTTTAGCTCTGCAAGCAAGGCATAAAAGAAATATAGTTTTCTATTAATAAGCATCAATCACAAGGAAGTGACTGAATCAACATGCACTAACATAGCTACTTTGCATGTAAATCACCAACAGTTTTAGTATTTACAGACTTAAACAAAAGAACTTAGTTGAAGCAGCATGTTCATGCTTTAACGTAATATATGTAGGTTGTTATCCTTTAGAAAACTTGAAAGAGTCCAAATCTTAATGCTAATTTGTTTTGAGAATTTACCTTGAACCGAAAGATCACATATTTACCATTATAGATCTTTACTTTCCTAATTTTTTTACCATTAATATCTAGGAACTCATCAGCCTCAATTCTTACAACATCAGAAATTCATTGCACTACACTATTAAAAGAGAGAAAAAATGTCAACTATTGCAATAGAAGTACCATTAAACTCTTACAATATAGACAGTGATAACACAATGAACGAGGTGCCTTTTTGACAACAACCATACATTATTTCCCCACAATATGAAAAAAAAAATATATCAACCATTACGGTAGAAGCCCAAGTTAAGCTATCAGGTTCCGTAAAAAGTGGTTTTATTCAAATGCATATATAAGTTATGAAAGAGGAAGCCCAAGTTATGCTTGCATCTTTTACCAATGTCAGATGCTTTGGTGTGGCTTTGAACAAGGATCGTAATTTATTACTAAGAGTGCTAATAGGTGAACTGCAATCAAATGTGTCTTCTTTGGTGGATCCAAATTTTGAACCTAGAGAGGCTGGAACAAGAAGGGGAAGAAGGAAAGATATGGATAATGCAGTTCTTGCACACCAATGTTCCTCCGGTTAGCGTAACTTCTTTTAAGACATACAACAGTTTCCTCTTCAATTCAGACCATATATAAATCATAGTACCTACCAATTTCAAAAATGATGCATGTTATATCTTTCGTTAATAGTATACTTCAGTAATTTAAGTAATCACAAATATATACAAAGATGGCGATACCTACATATTTCCTTCACTGCTTTCATTTGGGAATGTACCACTACAAACTTTGCAAATTTGAGATCTTTTAAACCTGCAAGCAAGGCAGAAAATAAATATAATTTACTAGTTTCTATTATCAAGCATCAACCACAAGGTAGTGACTGAATCCCCATGCACTAACAAAGCTACTTGGCATGTAATTTTATAGTATACATCACCAACAGTTTCAATATTTACACTCTAGTCAATTTTATTAACTAGTTATGGTTTTAACTAAAGGACTAACTTTGACGAAATGTGTACTTGTTCATCTCGTCCATCTGCTCATGACAACAACAAAAAAATTCATTAGCTATAGCAACAACATATATATTCATGCTTTGACAAAATATATGTTGTTATCCTTTAGAAAACTTGAGAGAACCCAAATCTTAATGAAAATTGGTTTTGAGAGTTGCCTTGCATCGAAAGATCATATTATTCGCCACTATAGATCTTTACTTTCCATGATTTTTTACCATTAATATCTGAGAACTCGGTCTCAGTTCTTACAATATCTAAATGTTGTTTCACTACAATATTAAAAGAGAGAAAAATTTAAACTGTTGCAATAGAAGTAACATCAAAATTTTATACACTACAAGAAATTTGATATTTAATGACAGCAGAAAACCGTAGGTAAATGTACTTTCACCGTAGGTAAAGCCTCAAATATTTCATAAGGAGCTACCTGGGATAAACATTTGTTAATCTTTATTCAACATTGAAAATTACAACACAAAGGAGATAAAATAATGTAATCTAGCTTGGTCCAAACCTCAATTTTTACATGAAGTAGCAAAAGCAAACTGAAACAAAAAGGCAACTAAATAAAAAGGAGGCATGAAATCAAAATGACTAGGTTTTTTCAATCATAACGAAATATAAGGGTTTAAATTTCATCAAACAACAAAAAGGGGTTTATTCCATGAATCAGAATAATCCAATTGTATAGACAAGGAGCTGAATTAATCAACACTAATAATCCAGATTTTTGCATGAAATTATTGACAAGATTAGGGTTCAGATAGATACCAAAGCCAACAGTGAGACAACTTCTTGAACAGTGAACACCCTTAGCTTTTCCATCACAGCCATTTCGATTTCAATTTCTAAATCCTTTCTCACATCAATATTTCAAAATTATAAAACAACAATATTACAAAATAGAAAAATCAAAACCTAACAAAATCAAAGCAAAATTTGGGGTTTTTACCGTTTGTCTGAAAGGAAGAGAAGAAGCAAAACCTCGATTTGCTGCAATCACTGAAAAAGGATAAGTAATGTAAAATAAAACCCTAAAATCGAAGGTGAAATTGGAAAAATAAATTACGTACATATCTATAATTGATTCTTCGTCTTCTTCGTCCCCTTCTCTGGTCGTGACGGAAACCGCTTTGAGTTTGACGATCGGAGCGACTTTTGCTCCGATGTCTTTGTTGTTGTTGACGGATAGGGCCTCCTCTTCTTCATGGTGTTTGAGACGGCCATGTTCTAGGGTGAAAAAGAAGAAGAGAGGAGGGACAAAGATGATAGAGAGGGGGGATAGTATTAGAGTATAGTGAGAATAAACTAGAGTTACTTAGTGGTAACTATAGTAGTAAGTTAGTTAGGGAGTTGGTTACTCCAAATCACTATAAATAAGCTACACCTATGTATTATTTCACCATCTTTTATTCAATTGTTTCTTTGTGATGACTCTAGATAGAATTACACAATCTATCTTTCCATTGCATTTGAACTTGAACCATGGAATCCTTTGATTCATAACAGATAGAGGCTCGTGAAAGTGAAAGAGAGAGTAAAAAAGGACGCGTTGATTATCATTGGGTAATGGATCTGTATACCTACACTTAATGATATTTCCTTAGGTATATCTTATTGTACCTACTGTGCTTTCTTCCATTAGTAAAAACCTCCATTGGTATATCTCATTTTTCTTTCAGTGTTTCAATAGAGATAGTAATCATACAAAGAAAATCCGTTATACAACAGATTTAACGTAAAAAATGAGGAGAGAGAATCTAGAGAGAGAAGGTGAGAGGGGAAAAGAGAAAAAAGGGGCAACAAGGGTGATTCAAAATGAGAGAGGGAAAGGCAAGCTGCAGTCCAGCCAACACTACCATGGTTACTTACACAAGATGGACAGCTCCACTACCTCATTCTTTGTCTCAAATTTCCCGGATTTCGTCAATAGGGGTGATTTATGGCAAATTTTTGCTAGATTTGGCAATGTTGGAGAAGTCTTTATTCCTAACAAAGTTGACAAATGGGGGAATAGATTTGCTTTTGTGAAGTTCAGGGAGGTTAGGGATGTGGAGGAGTTAGAGGGGAGGATGCAGGAGGTGAAGTGTGGTGAGGAGGTGCTGAAAGTGAACATTGCTCGGTTCGGGAGAGAGGAAGACACTAGGGTTTCAGATAAGGTGATGTATCAAGGAGAAAGTTCAAATGCTAAGGTACTGCAAGGTAAGTCGTACAAGGAGGCGTTGTCTAGAGAGGGGTGTGGTAAGGTGTCTCCGTTGGTGCAGGTGGCAGTAGCGCCGGTACCGGCCTTAGTGGTACAGCCTTCAGAGGATATGATCCAGTTTTTGAGTAAAGGTTTTGTGGCGAGGATGCATTTTCCGATGGAAGTAAGTCACATTCAAACAGGGTTAAGTATGGAGGGTTGGAGAGAGATTAAAGTGTTTTCTATGGGAGAAGGCATGGTTCTGCTACACAGTGAGAGGGAGGGTGTGATACAAAGAGCAAGCGAAGAAAAGAAGGAATGGTGGTCTAACCATTTCCTTAAAGTCCAAAACTGGATGCCACATTTTATTGGAAAACAAAGAAGAACATGGCTGAAGCTGTATGGAGTTCCTCTACATATTTGGGAGGAATCCGTATTTAAAAAGATAGGTGGAAGGTTGGGTGAGCTCCTGGATTTTGATGGGGATTTATTGATGATTGGGTGAAGGTGGAAGTGATGGGGGCTACCTATAATATATGGGTGGTGGAAGAGAATATAGGGAATGCAGAGGAAGGGTTGGAAGAGGCGGAATTTTCGGAGGAAAAAACGTTACCGGAAGTCCACGACGGTACACGGTGGCCGGATGACGAAAGTGGCGGATCCGACCAAAATTTCGATGAGGAATCAGATGCAGGATCGGAGGATCTAGAGGTTGAAGAAGAAGCTTCAGATGGGACCCACTATTTAGAGCCAACAGCTTTGGTTGACTTGGGGGAAAACTTGGGAAAAGGGGATTGGCAGCTTGTAGGGATGCAGGAAGATAGATTACAATTGGAGGCTAGGCTCTCTGAGGAGTGGTAAAAGCCTTTGAGAGGAGAGACGGAAGTGTGGCAGGATCGGCAGGTGTGAATCAGCGACAGCTATCGCGAGAAGAGAGTGAGGAAACGTGGGAGATGGGGGATAAGCATGGAGCGTGTATGTTGAAGAGTAAGGAGGGGGACCCACGTGAAACAACTAATGGGCTTGGTGAAATGGGCTTCAGACTTTCAGAATTAACAGATTCACAAGAATCTTTTATTATGGGAGACAGGGGTGTTACAAGTAAAACTGGGAAAAAGGCTAAAAAATGTCCTTCTTCTTTAGGAAGGCCGAAATTTGTGCAGCTTAATGAGAAGATTAATGAAGGGAGAGGTGTCAGGAAGGGTAGAGGTGGAGTGAAAAAAAGAAAAGAAAAAATGATAGTTAATATAGAAGAAGTGGAAAATGTAAGTGGAGGTGTCTTAGAGGTGGTGCTACCTATTTGTCCGCTTACTCCGGGTTCGGGTTTGAATTTTTTCATGGAGGAATTGGGCACAAGTGTACCAGAAACCCCATTACCGGAAAGGTCGGAATCAAGGTGCAAGGAAGCGGATGCGACTAGATTATTAGAATTGGGAAAAAATGCGGGCATAACTTTTAACGTTATAGATGGTGTAATGGTCAAGAAATTAGTGCCAATGGAAGAATCGGATGAGGCTAACAAGGTGGTTAGGGAGAGGAATGGAGGTGATCAATGATTGTGTTATCTTTTAATATAAGAGGTTTGGGGGGAGTGGTGAGCGTAAGAAGGTGAGGGATCTTGTGAGGGTTCATAGAGTAGACTTTTTAGCTATTCAAGAAACAAAATTAGAGGTGATTACGGATACACTTTGTTATAGTTTATGGGGTGACAAAGATTGTGAATGGGCATTTCTTCCCTCCATTGGCAATAGTGGGGGAATTCTTTCTATTTGGAGAAAATCGGATTCAAAGCTTATTCATTCTTTTGTTGGGAATGGATTTGTAGGGGTGTGTGTGGATTGGGGAGTTCATAATAAAAGATGTTTTATTATGAATATTTATTCGAAATGTGATTTAACATCGAAGAAGGCTATGTGGGAGAGTATTGGTGTGGTGAGACAAGTGTGGAGGGAGGAGGCGTGGTGTTTGATTGGAGATTTCAATTCGGTTTGTGCAAGGGAGGAGCGTAAAGGAGTTAACACTTGGATAACGTCCGAGCAAAGGTTAGAGTTGCAATTATTTAATAATTTTGTAGATATGGTGGAATGTGAGGATGTAAATCTCTTGGGAAGAAAGTTTACGTGGTACCATTCTAATGGTGTTGCGATGAGTAGAATTGATAGAGCGCTTATATCGGAAGATTGGAGGGATTTATGGGGTAATGTAGTGTTTTGGGCTCTTCTGAGAGATGTATCAGATCATTGCCCGGTACTTTTAAAGGTGGAGGCAAATGATTGGGGTCCTAAACCGTTTCGGTTTAATAACTATTGGCTTCAAAATAATAATTTGAAGAAGGTTGTGGAGGAGGAGTGGAGAAAGGGTGTGGTGGGGGGTTGGATGGGTTTTGTCTTGAAATCAAAATTAAAGGGGTTGAGAGCCACTTTAAAGGAGTGGAATAGGTGTGAGTATGGGGATGTTGATGGGAGATTGGTGAAATTGAAGGAAGACATAGAGGGTTTGGATAAGAGAAGTGAGGGGGTTTTTTTATCGGTGGAAGAGGTGGCATATAGAAAGACGTTATTTGAGGATTTTTGGAGATTAGCCAAGAGTAAGGAATCTTTGGTTGCTCAAAGGTCGAGGGCGAAATGGTTGAAGGAAGGGGATACTAATTCTAAATATTTTCATAGGTGTGTGAAGTCTAGAACATCCCGGAATTCTATTAAGGCTCTAGCTTAAGGTCGAAGGGGAGTGGGTCCAAACACCGGGCGACATAAGAAAAGTGGTGGTGGATTATTTCAAGAGTCAAGTGGAGGGAGGTGTTCGGGTCCGGCCGACTTTGGAGGGGGTTCATTTTGACTCAATTGATGATGTTGGTAATAGGTTTTTGATAGCACCTTTTTTGCAAGAGGAGATAGATCAAGTGGTGAAGGATAGTGATGGAGATAAAAGTCCGGGTCTGGATGGCTACAATTTTGCTTTCTTCAAGCATTTTTGGTACCTTGTGAAAAACAAAATTAGGATCTTTTTTGATCAATTTCATGGTAATGGGGCTTTACCGAGAGGTTTGTTGTTGTATTTTGTGGCGTTAATTCCAAAGGTTAAGAACCTGTCGTGTGTGAAGGAGTTTAGACCTATTTCTCTTTTGGGAAGTCTTTATAAATTGCTTTCAAAGGTGTTGGTGGCGCGCTTAGCAAAGGTGATGAACCCTATTATTTCCACTTCTCAATCGGCTTTTTTAAAGGGGCGTCACTTGGTGGAAGGAGTGTTTATTGTTAATGAAGTTGTGGATCTAGCAAAAAGAAAGAAGAAAGAGTGTCTAATTCTTAAAGTGGATTTTGAAAAAGCATATGATTCGGTAGATTGGGGTTTTTTGGAGTATATGTTGAAAAGGTGTGGATTTTGTGAGAAATAGAGGGAGTAGATGAAGGTGTGTGTTTTTGGAGGGAGCATGTCTATTCTTGTTAATGGAAGTCCAACGGAGGAGATTAATATTCAAAGGGGCTTGAAACAAGGTGATCCATTAGCTCCGTTTCTTTTTCTTCTAGTGGCGGAAGGTTTTAGTGGGTTGATGAGGAATGCGGTGGATAGAAACATGTTTAAAGGTTTTGAAGTCAAAAGGGGTGGGGTAACACTTTCGCATCTTCAATATGCGGACGATACCCTTTGCATAGGTGAAGCTAGTGTAGAGAACCTTTGGACATTGAAGGCGTTGTTGAGGGGTTTTGAGTTGGTTTCGGGGCTAAAAGTTAACTTCCACAAAAGTTGTTTAATTGGAGTGAACGTGCCTACGGATTTTATGGATATGGCGAGTTCTTTTTTGAATTGTCGAAAAGGTACGGTGCCTTTTATGTATTTGGGTCTTCCTGTGGGAGCTAATCCGAGAAGAGTGGAAACTTGGGAATCTTTGGTGGAACAATTGAGGCGTAGACTTTTTTCTTGGGGTAATAGATACATTAGTTTGGGAGGACGCATTGTTCTTCTTAACTCGGTACTTAATTCGATTCCTATCTTATATCTTTCTTTGATGAAAATGCCGGCAAGGGTTGTTAAGATGATAGTGGCACTTCAAAGAAATTTTCTTTGGGGAGGGGGGATGGGGCGGAGGAGGCTTTGTTGGGTAAAGTGGAGGAAGGTATGTCAACCTAAGTCAAAGGGTGGTTTGGGAGTGAGGGACATTAGGCTAGTAAATTTTAGTTTACTTGCGAAGTGGAGATGGAAGCTCCTTGAGGATAATGGTTCCTTATGGAAAACTGTGCTTGTTGACAAGTATGGGGAAAGTGTGGTGGCATTGGGGGTTGCAAATGGAGTTCTTAGGCCAAGGGTTCCTCCAATTGGTGGAAGGACTTGATGAATTTAGGGGATGGGGGAGGAGATGATTGGTTTGTTTCGGAGGTTTCACGTAGATTGGGAGATGGCATGAATACAAGTTTTTGGAGTGATAATTGGCATCCCGAAGGGATTCTCCATAATCTCTTTCCGAGACTTTTTGTGTTATCAACCCAAAAGAATATTAAGGTGGGTGAGTTGTGGAATAGAAGTGCGGAGGGAAGGAATTGGGAGTTTACTTGGCGAAGATCACTATTTGAGTGGGAAAGTGTTACTCTTCAAAATTTGTTACGTCTATTGGAAGGGGTAACAATAGGAGTGGGAAGTGATGAGTGGAGGTGGCATCCGGGGGAGGAGGGAGTTTTCACGGTTAAATCGTGCTACACTTTGATAGAAGGTTTGTGGTCGCTAGAGGAGGATTTGAATGGTCTAGAAAAGGTTGTGTTTGGTTATCTTTGGAAGTCTCGGGCACCTTCAAAAGTATTGGCTTTTATTTGGGCTACACTTCTTAACCGGATTCCAACTAGAGTCAACTTGGCGGCTAGAGGGGTCTTGGGGGAGGAGAGCTCGAGAAGTTGTGTTTTGTGCGGAGTACGGGATGAAACGGAGGTGCATCTTTTTTTGCATTGCGAGGAGGTTCAAAGGGTGTGGAAAAGGATAATGTGTTGGCTCCATTGTAATTTTATTATTCCTAATAATCTTTTGGTACAGTTGGAATGTTGGTCGAAAGAGGTGTCTAACAAAAAACTTCGACAAGGTTTCTGGTTAATTTGGTACGCGTCTTTATGGGTGATTTGGATAGTTAGAAATGACATAATCTTTAATAATGGGACTTTTGATGTTGACGAGGTGGTGGAGAAGATTAAGGTGATCTCTTGGTCTTGAAGCTTGCATAGGCTTAAAATTGGTCCGAGTTTGTTTTACGAATGGTGTTGGAACCCCCGTGAATGTCTCATTAGATAGTTTTTGGGTGGCTGGTGCAGCTGTTGGGAGCTTTCAGGTGGAGGCTTCGGGTGTTAGTTTTTGTTTGGTGTAACTGTTGAGGCTGACAACAAGTTCCAGTATTTTGGCTCAGTTGGTTTTTTCCTTTCCTGTTGTCTCTCGGTAGGAACAGTTTTTATAGGGAGTTGTTGTTTTTTAGCAAGTTCTCTCCTGAGCTGATACGCTGGGATTTTTGTTCTGTTTCTGTTGACAGCAATTCCTTTTCTTATGGAATTGTTTGTTTAAATAATATTGGCTGTTCAAAAAAAAAAAAGAGATAGTAATCATACATTGAACCAAGTACATTTCTCATCCGAACATTATTTCTCCACAATATGAAAAGAAAAAAAATATCAACCAGTATTTGTGTAATAATTTATTATTTCCAATTAGTCATCAACTATGAAATATATATCATTAATATATGAAATAAAAACTATATTCAAATTGAATAAATTAGTTTATTTACATAACATAAATTTTGTTGATTTTGCAAGGCAGATGCATAAACAAATTAACCTAATTAAAAGGGCAGTTAAAAGTGATTTGACCAGCAATGTTAGATATCCAGCTAAATTATTTGACCATTTAAGATAACTAAAATTTATAATTTGTACAGGAAGCAATGATTACATAAACAATTATCTATCTATCTACAACTTCAATTTTATGACAATAACAAGCTATACCAACCTAACAATAGACTTAGGTTGGTATAACTTGTTACTTTCACAAAATTGAGGTTGAAGATAGTTGCTGATGTACCCAATGCTTCCTACAAAAATTATAAATATTGATAGGCTTAGATGGTCATATAACTCAGTTGGATACCTAACATTTCTGGCCAAATCACTCTTAATTTCATTTCCAAATAGGTTAATTTGTCCAGTCAATGATATGCATCTACCCTGTAAAATCGTTAAGGAAGTTCAAAATTTATGTAGAAGGCCTAAGAAAGCAAGGATATTGACCGTAAAAAACGTTAAGGAATACCCACATTCATCTCCTTGAAAATCATTGTGCTTTAGTTCTCTTATTGAACTCATTGGTTACACTTTTCAGGTATATATTTATACATGTCTGTAGTGAAACTGATATTTTTATTTTACTCTTTTGTATTCTTTTTGCTTTATTTTTATTTTTTTATCGTAAGATGCATTGACTAGCATTTTTTTTCTTTTTTGTCGGGTTTGCGATATTTTAGAGTGATCTTGTTAAGTTCTAGACCTAAAAGAACCATTGTTATTAGAGGAGATTCAAAGCGATCTTATCAACACATGGTTAGATGAACTAGATTTCCCTAATAGATCTGAATGGAGAAAGGGTGGAAATCAAGATTTAAGTTCACAAGGGGATTGATGGTGATAACCGAAATATGTTAAGCTAATCCAACAGGTTCCATTGAAATTTATTTTATTCAAGTGGAGGTAGAAGTTATGAAAGAAGAACCCAATTTATTAAGCTTGAAATTTTCACCTATGTTAGATGCTTTGGTGTATCTTTGACCGAGGCCCATAATTTTTTACAAAGAGTGATAATTGGTGAACTGCAATCAAAGGTGTCTGCTCTAGTGGATCCAAATTATGAATACGGAGATACTTGAACAAGAAAAGGAAGAAAGAAAGATATAAATCGTGCAATTTATTTTTCAAAACGAACCAAGTAAAATATGCTTGCTATCTATATATTTCCTTCTTCCCCGTCTTGTCTGAGTCTTTTCGGATCCATAATTTGAATCCACCAGCGCAGCCACCTCTAGATGCAATTTACCTATCAACTTTCTTAATGTTAAATTATGGTACTTGGTAAAAGTTACAACAAAGCACCTGACAGAAATGAAAGATGTAAGCTTAACTTGGGATTCCTTTTTCATAACTTTTGTTTCATTGAATAAATGAACTTTATGTGAAATCTGATGGACCAACTTCACATATTAATTGGTAATCACCATAACCCCCTAGTGAGCTTCAAACTTGACTTCCATCCAATCCCCTCTTAGTTTTCCTAGGGAAACCTAATTCATCGAACCATAGTTGATAAATTCCTACTCAAGAACCTCTTGTAGCAAGGGTTTTTCTAGGTCTTGAATTTCATAGAATCGCTTTAATAGCTCGCGAAACCTTAAAAATATAGAAGAAAATAAATAAAAAATGCAGGAAAGTTCTTATCAATTAAAAATTAAGTCACGAATGTGAAAGGGTAAAATAAAATGAGTTTTATTGCAGATCAGTATGCATATACCTGGAAAAAAAAAAAATGTCACCATTTAGTTCAATAGGAGTCGTAGAGAACAATGGTTTCCTAGGAGGCAGACATTCCAGAACTTAATTTTCATTCAACCTAGCCTTCTTATGCCTTCAAAGAGTCTCACAAACGAGAAAGTCGTTCCAATATATATCTAATCCGAATCTACTATGCACCAAGAATTTCTTTAACATATCGTAAAGGCCTTTCAGATCACTGCAAAGCATAAATTGTATTTGAAACACATAAATCAATATGTCTTAATATGTTGTTGCAGAAAGTTCAAATCATTCAATAAGTCTACTTCTTCTACCTTTTCCCAATATCTGAATTAAAAACACCCAAATCATCCTCATTTAAAAAAACACAAAATAAAATATTCTACCTTTGTATTATTGACGAAATGTAAAAGTTTGTACTCTTGACAAAATATAAAAGTTTTGAAAATATAACCTAGTTAAAGATGTATCTAATCAACAGAAAATGAAAATGAGAATTTAAAGAAAAAGCATAGAATCTAACAAAACCAACCTAGTGACAAGATTTGCCATTGAGTTATGGTGAAGATGAACTTCAATCGATTCTGGAATAGAATGCATTGTTTTGGATTGCAGTTTCATAACACAAGCCATTGATTGAGTGAGATATATATTTTTGTTTGGATTGAAAGTGTAAGACATGAGGCTATTAATAAGTAAAAAAAGTAAGAGGATTAAAACAATGTATCTTCTCAGTTTGAAACAAATGGAAATTGACGTGGAAGGAAGGATATCATTTTTTTTTAATATTTTTTGTTTTTTCGGATATATACTAAATGGAAATATTAACTACTTCCTTATAAATTTTATAATAAATAGAAATTGTTTTTATAATATTAAAATATCAATTTTACCAAATAAAATGAGTAATTTTAATTATGAATATTAAATTAGTATTGTTCCTTATACTCATGTTCCTTATTATTATTATTATTAGAATTAATTAAGAGTTTCCATTTAATTATTATTTAATGCTTCATGTGAGTATAGTCATAAGAAAAAGTCAAATGTATCTGATCTAAATTTTGACCAAATAAATTTGACCTTTTTTTTTACTTAAATTTAAGAATGTTTTATATAAATGTTTGACCACAATTATTTCAAAATAAATTGTGTGTTTTTATAATACTAGAAGAATTTCCATTGTACAATTTATTTCAAATTTAATACAAGAAATTAGAAGAAAAACAATTGACTTTTTTTTCTACTTATATTTAAAATTTAAGTGGTATTTATTATTACTAAAAAAAATTATGAGAAGTTTCCACTCCAATTCAACTATAAGAAATGGGAAATGCTAATCGGTGCTCCCGAGGCACTAGTTAATGATATGAAAAAGGAAATTATATAGTAGTTAATGTATTAAAGTTGTGTAATTAATTTATAATAATGTCAAAAATAACTTTCTTTTATGGTAATAATTCTCTTTTATGATATGCTTAACCAGTGCCCCAGGGGCACCGATTAGCAAGACCCATAACAAATTGATTTCTATGTACTACTCCCTATGTTTCATAATACTTGTTCATTTTGGAGAATAATTTTTTGTTTCACAATACTTGTCACTTTTCAGTTTCAATGCAACATTAATTATTGTCTTGTCAATAATACGCTTATATATTTATTGTAGAGAGAGAGAGAAAAAAAAATGAAATAATAAATGGTTAAGGGTATTATAGAAAACACACACATAATTTCGTCAAAAATAACAAAATTTATTTAGTTCTTCAAAATGGACATGTATTTTGAAACGGAAGGAGTAATTGCGTAAAACTTTTTCAAATATGTGTTCAAAAAAGTCATAATATTGTGTCAATTTTTACTTCTTTATGAAATTCAAATCTCTTCGTGCGATGTACTATGTTTAAACCCACCCATTGAAGTGCAACATTGATGAAACTATTGAGATAGATAGTTGCTACTAATTATAGCCATACATCAATGAAGAGAATAATATTTACTACACCTAGTAGAGATTATATAATTTACAAATTAAAAATCTTATTAAAAAAGGGTAGTTATTTATATGAGATTTCCTTTGGATCCCTTGATCAGTACAGTAGCTTCCATGACCCTTATATTCTTCCACACCAATGTTCCTTCGGTTAGAACATCTTTCTTTTAGGACAGACATCAATTTTCCTACCAATTTCACAAATGATGCACGTTATATCTTTCGTTAACAGTATACTTGAGTAATTTGAGTAATTATAAATGTATAAAAAGATGGCGATACCTTCATATATATATATATATATATATATATATATATATATATATATATATATATATATATATATATATATATATATATATATTTGCGTAATTTCACTATTTATAGTTTACAATGACTTAAACCCTAAGAAATACATCACTAGAATGTTCCACAAGAAACCACGGATTTTTAGGTCAGAAATAAACTAATAGGTAGCTTGTCCATGAAGCAAAAGCAGCAAAAGAGTAATCCTGGGACATGGCACGGCCGTGTGGAATATGGCACGGGCCGTGCCAAGCTTCTGGCTTGGGGGCGTCATATTTTTGTGTTAAATCTTCGTATTTTTCAGCCCGAATCAGCTCCTAATCCTCTTTCTTTTGCTCCAAGACTGAATCTTTAGAATATTTGTATTTTAGATATATCTAAAAACCAAACTTTGCTTTGAAATGTGGACAATCTGATCTTGATATGACGGTTTGGATGTGTAGTCCCACACCAGTCACAAAATTTATGTTAAAAAAAAGTTTCCCAAATTCAGCTTATAAGAGGTAGCATCAATCAACTATTATGAAGCCATTAACAGTAATGCAATTAATGTAAGTACTAAGTAACACCTATCCTAAGCTTCATTTGAGAATTTGAAGCCCATTCAGATAAGTGATAGTTACCAAACAAACTTGAGCAGGTAGGTCCAATATCATACTTTGATATTTTTAAGAGGTACTTTGGTACTATCACCGTACTTCTTGGCTTGAATCTTTCACCTATGTCAACTTCTTTGATGACCAAAACCGATAATATATTACTAAGGGTGTTAATAGTTGAACTGCAATCAAAGGTGTATGTTCTGTGGATCCAAATTTTGAACCACGAGAGGCTGGAACAAGAAGGGGAAGAAGGAAAGATATAGATAGTGCAATTCTCGCTAAATTAACCAATGCCAATATGCTTCCTATAAATGAATTAACTTAGCCAGGACAAGATATTCGATATATCTAGACATTCTTATCAATGAATGGTAACCTTGAGTTTTCATAAGGTACCTTTGTCTTAGAAAATTACCTTTGTTTTTAATTCCCAAAAACAAAGGAAATTTCTCAAGACTCAAGTGACCATTCATCAAGTCATTGATAAGTATATATATATATATATATATATATATATATATATATATATATATATATATCCTAAGGAGACATCCCCAGGAGCCGGTGGAGAAGGACTAAAACTTGTTAAAAAAACGATGCTTCATGCAAATCACTTGTTATCTTCGTCGTTGTTTTAAGTTCATTCCTTTTGTTTGTGGATTACCCTCTCAATATTTTGTTGAATTGTAGGAGAGCTTTAAAGGTTAGACTGAATATAAAAATTAAGAACATGAATTGAATAAAAAAATATACTATTCCCCTACCATTGGGTCTTCTCACCAATTCATATAAAAAATATTATGCAAAAAACAAAATGCACAAAGACATTTTTTTTCCTGAACACAATGCATAGATTTAGTTTCAAAAATCACAAACAATATATACAGATTGCGGATACAAATTTGTTGACTGAACTAAAAAATAATTCCAAGAGTTGTCTGCTGCTGAAAACAAAGCCGCGTATCATAACTCAGCCATGCTCCACGCGATTCTGATAGGTATCAAAGCACTTGGAGTAACCTCTCACGAAAGTGAGCTATCACAAGGGAAGAATCAAGCCACTTAAATACTCCATCGAGCATCTTTCCTCCATACTTCTCCAAATGCACGCCACATCTAGCTAACCATATTGTATCAAGCCTATGTCCAAAAGCAATCAGTCTGTAAACATCGCGATAGCAGCATAGGATTGTAGACACTTCTCAAAATGTTTTACTGATCAATACAGTAGCTTTCATGACCCTAATTCTTTTCAAAATGGTTCAGCTTTCAAAAAAATCATTTGCATCGATCAACAATATTTAAATAAACCGTAAATACAAAGAATCAACCAATCTAACAAAACATATAAACCGTTAATAATATAACATTATCATAATAATTTGTCCCTTTCAACAATAATTTAAAAGGTAAATCAAGTACATAATAAACATCATGGGTCATTTGAAGGAAATATATAAAACATTATAATCAGCCAAACAAATCCCACAACTTCATATAAAAAATATATAATAATTCTTAACTTAAAATATCAAAACAAAATGAAAAATAATAGTAAATATGAAAGAGGATGCGCAGAAGAAAAAAAACATTATTTTTACCTTTATTAATAAAGAACACCAGTGCAATTCATCTTTCTTTGTTGATGTTCTCATATATAATTGAAGAGATCACAAATGCCGGAGAAAATACTTGATATCCTTTGAATCGAGTTTTGTTACATAGCTTGTATATCTAGTAGAGGAAAAACAACAAAAATTTAATTGGAGAAAAAAATCAAAAAAAAGAAGATGCAGGTAATCAATGATAGAATTAGATAACTAGCTTACATTTTGTTATATCATCATAATAAATTCAATCATCCAAGTATATATGTGTGTCGTTCAACAAAAATGTATATGTCTGCCTGTGCGAGTATATCTTAAATATCTAATAGTAATAAATAGATAGATAATGAATCATCACATCACCAATTCTCTGTAAATGTGAGATAGCAGAGATACATCGGGAGATAAAATTTCAGTGAAATGGCGCCGCAAGCTCCTTGCAATTGTCAAAGTGAGCGCATCTCAACACATTTAGAAGGGTTTTATCGGAGGAAGGATTTGTGTTAGGTTTAGAGCTATCAAAAAAACCTCAGATTGAAAAGCCCACTTCATTAGGATTACTTTAAAGCCCCATATGTTTTGGCATCCTCTTGAGCAAATTTCTAATGACTATTACTCTTCCCACCCTATTTTATTCTCGCGTGCCTTATTTTTTCTTCCAACAACACTATATGTTTGGATTATATAATCCGAAACAAACTGATAGTTATTTTTGGATTATATATTCCGAAAAAAAAAATATAAATAAATTGTGTCATATTTGATATCAAAGGTCTCAAGTGTACGTCGTATATATTGTGTCGTATTTGATATCAAATACGACACAATTTGTTTATATCTTTCTTTTTCGGAATATATAATCCGAAAATAGCTATCAATCTGTTTCAAATTATATAATCCAAACAGATAGTGTTTTCGGAAGAAAAAAATAAGGCACGCGAGAATAAGATAGGGTGAAAAGAGTAATAGTCATTACAAATTTGCTCAATAGGAGGCCAAAACATATGGCGCTTTAAAGGAATCCTAATGAAGTGGGCTTTTCAATCTGAGGTTTTTTTGATAGCTCTAAACCTAACACAAACCCTTCCTCCGATAAAACCCTTATAAATGTGTTGAGATGTGTAACACCCCGTTTCCCAAATAACATAATAATGTCAACAATCAGAGTCATTCAACAACAACGGAGCATTACATGCCTCTTTTCAAAAATTTATTTAAAATAGAAAATATAAACTATTTAAATAAACATCAACATATCTCATCATATTAAAATATTATGCAGCGGAATATCCATTTATAAATTATCTCCAATAAAAGTAATATTTCCAACATTTCTGGCACAAAGGCCTCACCATAATAAAAATGTTCTCCAACATATATCAAATATTTATTCAACAAATCTCCAACATAAAATGATACATAAAGGAATGAAATCGTAACACATAAATCCCATCCCGTTACGTATCAGAGCCTACGACACAAGAGCCACTCCTAACTATCCATCGCTACCTGCACTTGCCCACGAGGCGGCAATTCCAGCAGAAGGGGTGAGTTCACAAAACAAAAGCAATATATATATATATATATATATATATATATATATTTATTTATATATATATAATTCATAAAGTTGTATTGAAAAACAACAACAACAAGAACATTCATCATCACCATAATCATCAGGAATCTTCATTAACATTTCAACAATATAATTTAGGTTCCCCTTAAATAACAACACCGACAACAACGCCACTTGTGGTGACACCTCACCAACAACAACTCACACCTTAAACTTCTAATGTTAGACTCCATTAACGACTAATGCATTATGCAAATGTGGTACCATCTACGCGCGTTGAATGCTAAGCATTCCGGGGCATAAGCCCCCACCGAAATGGATGATTAAAGCATCCCAGGGCATAAGCCCTCACCAAAGTGAATGACTAGCATTCCAGGGCATGAGCCCTCACCAGTTGAATGTATAAACATTCCGGGGCATGAGCCCCCACCAATGCAAATGAGTTATGAGACTCAAGGAGTATATCTACGTACAACCATACGACAAAATAGTGGTGCATTTTAACCATGCAACCAACGACAACACCAACTAGGACACCTCCCCAACTAGACTCACTTGGAGTATTTTCATCATAACTCAAAATCCATAAAACATTTTCAAGTCAAACCAAAGCCATTAGAAAGCTAACTTAATTACCTAAAACTTTCATGTTTACACCAAAAGCTAGTTCAAAGCAGAAATGGGTGAAAAATAGTGAAATATGAAGGATCTGGTTCACAAAAATCGTGTCACGATTGTGGAAATCGCGGCGCGTTTTTACGTCCAGAACCACTTAGCATTCTGCAATCAAAATCGCGTTATGGCTGCAAAAATCGCGGCACGGTTTGACAGTATCAGGTCAAAAAAACAGCTTTTTCAAAAATGCGATTTCAGCATGGTTTTACCCCAAAAATCCCAACTTTGATCCCTTTATCACCCAAAATGAATTGTTACATTGTTTATGGGTTCATTATACAACAAAATATCGGAAACATCTCATGGAAACATCATCAACAACATAAAACAACATCATAGAGCAATTTATCATGTTCTTAAACCTAATTCCAAAAACCACCATTTTCAATCCAATTTTCATGAAATCACATATGTATATATAGCATTTGAATCATAAACCCACCCTTACCTGATTAGATGAACAATTGCTACAGAAAACCTCTCCTCTTGGCTAATCCCCCTTTGCTCTTGGCTCTTCTCTCTTTCTCCCAAAAAGTCTGTTTCTTTTTCTTGTTTCTACTGATACGTGCTCTGTTCCTTATTTCCTTTACTGACTATTCCTTTCCTACTCTTTCCACCCAAAGCATAACCTCCTTTTACTCTTTACTCTCCCACTAAATTATATTAAACTCTCCTTAATTCTAATTATTTCTATTAAATCCCTTAATTCAACTATAAAAATATTATTTCTCCTATTTTCATAAAACACTACAAATAATTATAATAAATAATAACACACCAAATATCTCATATATCATTTATAAATTCAAGTAAAACACACCAAGCACACCAAAATCAATTAAAAATCACCAAAAATCATAAAACAGAATTTAGAGTGTTACAACTCTCCCCAACTTAGAAAATTTCGTCCTCGAAATATTACCTTAAGCAACAAACAACTCAGGATAGGACTCTTGCATCTTGCTTTCCAATTCCCAAGTCAAACTCTCACCGGCTACACCGCCCCAAACAACTCTAACTAGAGGTATCTCCTTGCCTCTCAGCTGCTTCACCTTGCGATCATCAATCCTCAAAGGCGAAGTCTCAATAGTAAGATTATCTCTAACTTGCACATCATCTCTAGGAATAACATGCGAAGGATCAGCTACATACTTTCTCAACTGCGACACATGAAACACATCATGCAAGTTTGATAATTGGGGTGGCAATCCAATCCGATACGCCACGGTTCCAACTCTCTCGGAAATCTGATAAGGACCAATGAACTTTGGAGTCAACTTCTTCGACTTCAATGCACGTCCTACACCCATCATCGGAGTAACCCTCAAAAACACATGCTCACCCTCTTGAAACTCAAGGGCTTTTCTCCTTTTGTCATGATAACTCTTCTGACGATCTTGAGATGCCTTCATCTTTTCTCTTATCATCTTGACCTTCTCTGTATTCTGCTGCACTAACTCAGGTCCTAACACAATACTTTCACCCGACTCAAACCAACATAGAGGAGTTCTACACCTTCGACCATACAAAGCTTCGAACGGTGCCATACCAATACTTGAATGGTAACTATTGTTGTAAGTAAACTCTATCAACGGTAAGTGGCTGTCCCAAGCTCCACCTTGCTCAAGTACACACACTCTCAACAAATCCTCCAAGGATTGGATAGTCCTCTCCGACTGACCATCTGTCTGCGGATGATAAGCCGAACTCAATCTCAATTTCGAACCCAATGCATCTTGCAAGCTCTTCCAAAACCTCGAAGTGAACCTCGGATCTCTATCCGACACGATACTAGATGGAACCCCATGCAACTTCACAATGTCACGGATATAAATCTCCGCCAACTGAGCTACCGGATAAGTAATATTAATTGGAATAAAGTGCGCCGACTTAGTCAATCTATCAACAACGACCCAAATGGCATCATGCCCTCTTGGAGTATTCGGTAAACTCGTTACAAAGTCCATAGAAATGCTATCCCACTTCCACTCAGGTACATCTAACGGAACCAACAACCCTGCAGGTTTCTGATGTTCAACTTTAGACTTCTGGCAAGTTAAACATGCATACACAAATTGAGCAACATCCCTCTTCAAACCAGACCACCAAAATAATTTCTTCAAGTCACGATACATTTTAGTAGCTCCAGGATGAATACTCAAACTACTCTTATGACTTTCTTCTAAGATCAACTTTTTCAAACCTTCATCATCGGGAATACAAATCCTTCCTCTAAACCTCAACACACCTTGTTAATCGACCTTGAAGTCACCATCTGCATTCTGATCACTAGCAGTCATCAAATCAACAAACTTAACATCAATCTTCTAGGCCTCCTTGATACTACTCAAGAAATCACTATTAATCTTTAACATTCCCAACCGTACACTTTGAGGCGATCTTTCACAAACAAGACTCAAATCTCTGAACTGTTCAAGTAACTCGAACTCTTTCACCATCAAAGCAGACATATGCAACGTCTTTCTGCTCAACGCATCGGCAACAACATTAGCTTTACCAGGATGGTAATTCAAGCCAAAATCATAATCCTTAAGTAACTCAAGCCACCTTCTCTGCCTCATGTTCAACTCCTTCTGATCAAATAAATACTTTAAACTTTTGTGATCACTAAACACCTCAAATCTGGAACCATACAAATAGTGCCTCCAAATTTTCAAAACAAATACCACGGCTGCTAACTCTAGATCATGTGTAGGATAATTCTTCTCATGGACCCTCAGCTGCCTAGAAGCATATGCGACCACCTTGCCATCTTGCATCAAAACACCACCTAAGCCCAACTTAGATGCATCACAATAAACAACAAAAGGTTCTTCTGGCTTCGGCAAAATCAAAATAGGAGCAGTCGTCAATCTTCGCTTCAACTCATTGAAACTACTCTCACATTGAGCATCCCACACAAATGCTTTACCTTTACAAGTCAGTTGCGTCAAAGGAAGTGCCAACTTCGAAAATCCTTCAATAAATCTGCGGTAATAACCAGCCAACCCAAGAAAACTTCTTACCTCAGTAACTGACTTTGGTGTCTCCCACTGCGACACAGCATCAACCTTCGAAGGGTCTACAGCAATACCATTACCAGAAATAATGTGGCCGAGAAAACTTACTTCATGCAACCAGAATTCGCACTTGGATAACTTGGCATACAACTTCTTCTCTTTCAGCACTTGCAATACAATCTTCAAATGCTCTGCATGCTCAGCTTCAGTCTTAGAATAGATTAAAATATCATCAATAAAAACCACAACAAATTGATCCAGATACTCATGAAAAATTCGGTTCATATATTCCATAAACACACCAGGCGCGTTAGTAACACCGAAAGGCATCACCTTATATTCATAATGACCATAACGCGTCCTAAACGCCGTCTTTTGCATATCTTCATCCTTCACCTTTATCTGATGGTAACCTGACCTCAAATCAATTTTGCTAAACACACGGGCACCCACGAGTTGATCCATCAAATCGTCAATTCTCGGAAGTGGATACCTATTCTTGATCGTCACTTTATTCAACTGACGGTAATCTATACACAACCGCATGCTACCATCCTTCTTCTTTACCAACAACACCGGCGCTCCCGATGGTGAAACACTCGGTCTCACAAACTTCTTGTCAAGCAAGTCTTCTAATTGTTTCTTTAACTCAGCTAACTCCGAAGCTGACATACGGTAAGGAGCCATCGACACAGGCTTCGTACCCGGCACAAGGTCAATCGAAAATTCCACTTCTCTCTCTGGTGGCACATCTGGAATCTCATCAGGGAAAACTTCGGGAAACTCTTTCACAACAGGCAGCCCATCAATTACGGCTTGGTTCTCCACCGACAAGTACGCCAACAAGGAAAACATCAACACACCATCTTGTTCTAATCGCTTCATCTCCTTAGTGGATAAGAATTCTATTCCACTCTCTTCTTCAGCAGAAGAAAACCGCACCGTCTTGCTAAAACAATCGATATGAACATGGTTATACTACAACAAGTTCTCTACACAACAACAACAAATCAGGACAACAAAGACAGTTTAAAGCTGTCACACAACACTACTAGGCTCGACACGACTCTACTAATTGGCCGGACGGACCAACTTGCTCTGATACCAATTGTAACACCCCGTTTCCCAAATAACATAATAATGTCAACAATCAGAGTCATTCAACAACAACGGAGCATTACATGCCTCTTTTCAAAAATTTATTTGAAATAGAAAATATAAACTATTTAAATAAACATCAATATATCTCATCATATTAAAATATTATGCAGCGGAATATCCATTTATAAATTATCTCCAATAAAAGTAATATTTCCAACATTTCTGGCACAAAGGCCTCACCATAATAAAAATGTTCTCCAACATATATCAAATATTTATTCAACAAATCTCCAACAAAAAATGATACATAAAGGAATGAAATCGTAACACATAAATCCCATCCCGTTACGTATCAGAGCCTACGACACAAGAGCCACTCCTAACTATCCATCGCTACCTGCACTTGCCCACGAGGCGGCAATTCCAGCAGAAGGGGTGAGTTCACAAAACAAAAGCAATATATATATATATATATATATATATATATATATATATTTATTTATATATATATAATTCATAAAGTTGTATTGAAAAACAACAACAACAAGAACATTCATCATCACCATAATCATCAGGAATCTTCATTAACATTTCAACAATATAATTTAGGTTCCCCTTAAATAACAACACCGACAACAACGCCACTTGTGGTGAAACCTCACCAACAACAACTCACACCTTAAACTTCTAATGTTAGACTCCATTAACGACTAATGCATTATGCAAATGTGGTACCATCTACGCGCGTTGAATGCTAAGCATTCCGGGGCATAAGCCCCCACCGAAATGGATGATTAAAGCATCCCAGGGCATAAGCCCTCACCAAAGTGAATGACTAGCATTCCAGGGCATGAGCCCTCACCAGTTGAATGTATAAACATTCCGGGGCATGAGCCCCCACCAATGCAAATGAGTTATGAGACTCAAGGAGTATATCTACATACAACCATACGACAAAATAGTGGTGCATTTTCACCATGCAACCAACGACAACACCAACTAGGACACCTCCCCAACTAGACTCAACCACACCACAACACCATGAACAATTGCAAACTTAGCAAAGTATATTTTATTTCATGTAAACATACATAATTCCATCATATTCAACAACAATAGCAACATATACATTAATCAATTACATTCATATCAAAGTCCAAAACATCCTTCAAAAGCAACCAAGTTTGATCAATAAGACATAAGCTAAATACTCATAAAACACCTCAATTAAACCTCTAATACTTAAGTTTGAAGTTTGGGAACTAACCATAGGTTTTGGACTAACTTGGAATAAGTTATACTAAGTTTTCTTAAAGTTTTCCTCAAGACCCACTTGGAGTATTTTCATCATAACTCAAAATCCATAAAACATTTTCAAGTCAAACCAAAGCCATTAGAAAGCTAACTTAATTACCTAAAACTTTCATGTTTACACCAAAAGCTAGTTCAAAGCAGAAATGGGTGAAAATAGTGAAATATGAAGGATCTGGTTCACAAAAATCGTGTCACGATTGTGGAAATCGCGGCGCGTTTTTACGTCCAGAACCACTTAGCATTCTGCAATCAAAATCGCGGCACGGTTTGACAGTATCAGGTCAAAAAAAAAGCTTTTTCAAAAATGCGATTTCAGCATGGTTTTACCCCAAAAATCCCAACTTTGATCCCTTTATCACCCAAAATGAATTGTTACATTGTTTATGGGTTCATTATACAACAAAATATCAGAAACATCTCATGGAAACATCATCAACAACATAAAACAACATCATAGAGCAATTTATCATGTTCTTAAACCTAATTCCAAAAACCACCATTTTCAATCCAATTTTCATGAAATCACATATGTATATATAGCATTTGAATCATAAACCCACCCTTACCTGATTAGATGAACAATTGCTACAGAAAACCTCTCCTCTTGGCTAATCCCCCTTTGCTCTTGGCTCTTCTCTCTTTCTCCCAAAAAGTCTGTTTCTTTTTCTTGTTTCTACTGATACGTGCTCTGTTCCTTATTTCCTTTACTGACTATTCTTTTCCTACTCTTTCCACCCAAAGCATAACCTCCTTTTACTCTTTACTCTCCCACTAAATTATATTAAACTCTCCTTAATTCTAATTATTTCTATTAAATCCCTTAATTCAACTATAAAAATATTATTTCTCCTATTTTCATAAAACACTACAAATAATTATAATAAATAATAACACACCAAATATCTCATATATCATTTATAAATTCAAGTAAAACACACCAAGCACACCAAAATCAATTAAAAATCACCACAAATCATAAAACAGAATTTAGAGTGTTACAAGATGCGCTCACTTTGACAATTGCAAGGAGCTTGTGCCGCTGTTTCTCTGAAATTTTATCTCCCGATGTATCCCTGTTATCTCGCATTTACAGAGAATTGGTGATCTGATGATTCATTATCTATCTATTTATTACTATTAGATATTTAAGATATATTCGCACATGCACACATATACATTTTTGTTGAACGGAACAGATATATACTTGGATGATTGAATTTAATATGATGATATAACAAAATGTAAGCCATTTATCTAAGTCTATCATTGATTACCTGCATCTTCTTTTTTTGATTTTTTTTTCTCCAATTAAATTTTCTATTGTTTTGCCTCTATTGGATCTACAAGCTATGCAACAAAACTCAATTCAAAGGCTATAAAGTATTTTCTCCGACATTTGTGACTTCTTCAATTATATATGAGAATATCAACAAAGAAAGATGAATTGCACTAGTGTTCTTTATTAATAAAGGTAAAAATAATGTTTTTTCTTTCTGCGCATCCTCTTTCATATTTACTATTATTTTTCATTTTGATTTAATATTTTAAGTTGAGAATTATTATATATTTTTTATATGAAGTTGTGGGATTTGTTTGGCTGATTATAATGTTTTATATATTTCCTTCAAATGACACATAATGTTTATTATGTACTTGATTTACCTTTTAAATTATTGTTGAAAGGGACGGTTTATTATGATAATGTTATATTATTAACGGTTTATTTGTTTTGCTAGTTTGGTTGATTCTTTGTATTTACAGATATATGCAAAGATGGCGATACCTACATATTTGCTTCACTGCTTTCATTTGGGAGTGTACTACCGCAAACTTTGCAAATTTGATATTTTTTATCCCTGCAAGCAAGACAGAAAATAAATATAATTGACTAGTTTCTATTATTAAGCATCGATCACAAGGTAGTGACTGAATCACCATGTTACTAAGAAAGCTACTTGGCATGTAATTTTACAGAATACATCACTAACAATTTCAATATTTATATTCTAATCAATTTTGTTAACTAGTTATGGCTTTAACTAAAGAACTAACTTGACAAAATGTATATATTCATCTTGTCCATCTTCTTTGGACCATAAAAAAACAGTTTTAATTAATTGTAGCAGTAACATATGCATGCTTTGACAAGATATATGTATGTTGTTATCCTTTAGAAAACTTGCAAGAACCCAAATCTTAATGCAATAGAAGCAGCATTAAATTCTTACAATAGAGATAGTAATCATAAAATGAACCATGTGCATTTCTAACAGCATCCGAACATTATTTTCCCACAATATGAAAAGAATTTTTTTTAATCATTATTGGCATAAACATTAAGAGAAATGATATTTGAACATCCATTTTGTGACAACTTTCTGTCTCATACTCACATTATTTTTTACTTTATCTCTCTATTGCTTTGGTTTTCGTGTAAATACCTACTTTTTCATTGTAAATTATGGTTGTTCCATAAGTTATCAACCAATTAATGATTGTTCAAATATCACTCCTCAAACATTAAATTCCTACAAGGAGGCATAGATTCATTAACCCAAGGAAATTCTAACCTAGAAGAAACATTGTTCTTCGAGAAGCTTGAAAAGGAACTTATTAACCCATGTTTGATGAATTATATTTCTTAGAGAAATATTAAAGGCGCATGGGTGGGTTCACAAGGGGGTGATGGTGATTACTGAAATGTGTTAAGTTGATCCATCATGTTCCATAGGTGAACCGAAATCAAAGGTGTTTGTTATGGTGGATACCAATTTTTAACCAGGAGAGGTTGGAACAAGAAGGGGAAGAAGGAAAGATATAGATGGTGCAATTCTTGCTAAATTAACCAACACCAATATGCTTCCTATAAATGAATTGACTAATTAGGCACGACAAGATCTTAGATATATATCTAGACATTTTTATCAATGGATGGTAACCTAGAGTCTTAAGACGGTAGCTTTGTCTTTGAAAATTACCTTTGTTTTCAATTCCGAAAAACAAAGGAAATTTCTAAAGACTCAAGTCACCATTCATTGATAAGAATAACAATATATATATCTACGATCTATTTCTATCCAAGTCAATTTATTAATAGGTAGCATATTGAGCTTTGTTCTTTAATATGAAATTGCACTATCTATATTTCACTACTAAGAGTGCTAATAGCTGAACTGAAATCAAAAGTGTCTGCTCTGGTGGATCCAAATTTTGCACCAGGAGAGGCTGGAACATGAAAGGGAAGAAGGAAAGATATAGATAGTACAATTCTTGATAAATTAACCAATGCCAATATGCTTCCTATAAATGAATTGACTTAGACAGGACAAGATCTTAGATATATCTAGACATTCTTATCAATGGATGGTAACCTAGAGACTTTAGAAGGTACCTTTGTCTTCAATTTCGAAAAACAAAGGAACTTTCTCAAGACTCAATGACCATTCATCGATAAGAATGGATATATATATATATATATATATATATATATATATATATATATATAAGATCTAGTTCTAACTAAGTCAATTTATTAATAGGTAGCATATTGAGCATTGTTCTTTAGGAAGGAAGTGCACTATTTCTATCTTTCCTTCTTCCCTGTCTTGTCTGAGTCTCTCTAGGTTTAGAAATTGGATCTACCATGGCAACCACCTTTGATTGTAGTTCACCTATCAGCACTCTTGGTAATGAATTATGGTTTTTGTTCAAAGCTACGCCAAAGAATCCGACATAAATGAAAGATGTGAGCTTAACTTGGGCTTCCTATTTCATAGCTATTTTCTCCACTTCAATAGAACAACTTTTTCTAGAACTTGATGGACCAACTTCACATATTAGTCGGCAATCACCATCATCCCGTAGTTTTTTTGAACAGGCACCATCATCCCGTAGTTAAATTGAAACTTGACTTCCACCATTCCCCTCTCCGATTTTTCTAGAAAATATAATTTATCGAACCATGGTTTATAAGTTCCTTCTCAAGCTCCTCTAAAAACAATATTTTTTCAGATCTTGAATTTCACAAATAATAAAGCAAAGAATAATAGTGTGAAATAAAAATGAGTTTCATTGCAGACTAGTATACATATACCTCAAAAAATGTCACCAATGAGTTTAATAGGAGCTATAGAGAACAATGGTTTTCAAGGAGGTTGACATTGGTCTTCAATAAATTACTTACCAATCTATCTTTCCTTCAAAGTCCTTCTATATTTTGATTCCATTATGCACACCATAAAGCCATTCTATTATATCTTGCACAAATGGAACATGTAATCCAAATCTATCATGCACCAACCATTTTTCTAACAGCTCATATAGGCCTTTTAGATCATCCTGCTTAAACTGTATTTGTAATACATAAATCAATATTCACTTAATATATTGAATTTAGCACACCCAAATCATTCTCATTTAAAAAAGCATACAAATTTTTTTTTGGTTCATTAGGCTTTTACTTTCTCGGTAAAATAGAACAATATTGAAAATAAAACCTAATTAAAGATTATAAAAGGTGAACTAAACTTAATCAAGAGGCATTTATTGCAAAATCTAATTACGTAGTGCTTCATATTTCTTCGGTTCATGCATGTAGCATCAAAATCAACATCATAACTAGAAATCAAAGACATACACATTTTCTTTCTAGTCATATTAAACCTAAAAAAAGTCATCATCCTACAACCTATCAATTTTTTTTTTTACTTTCCAAATGAACTCATGGCTTTAAAAAAGGGTACGAAATCACAATATATAATATTAATATGTTTTAATCCCACTGCATCTACAAACAATACAAAGGAGCTGAATCAAATCAACAAAATGAAAATAAGGTTATAAGGAAAAATGAAAAAAGTTTAGAAAACCAACCTAATGACAAGATTTGTCACTGAATTATGGTGAAGATGAATTGAAATCGATTGAAATAAAATAGCATGTACTCCCTCCGTTTCAAAATAGATGTCCATTTTAGAGATTAATTTTGTTTCACAATACTTGTCCATTTCAAGTTTCAATGCAACATTAATTATTGTTTTGTCAATAATACCCTTATGTATTTATTATAGAGAGAGAAAAAATAGAATGAAATAATAAATGGTTAAGGATATTATAGAAAACACACATAATTTCATCAAAAGTAACAAAATTTATTTGGCTTCTTGGTTACAACAATTTCTCCAAAATGGACATGTATTTTGAAACGGAGGGAGTATTGTTTTTGATTGCGGTGTCACAACATAAGCATTTGGATAAGTGAGAGAGAGAGAGAGATATATATATTTTAGTTTGGATTGAAAGTGTAAGACATTGAGGCTATTAATAAATAGTGGGGAAAGAGGGTCAAAACATTGTTGTATCTTCTCGGTTTAAAACAAATGAAAATTTATGAGGAAGGAAGAATATTTTTTTTTTATGTTATTATTTTTAAAAATATATACTAAGTGGAAATACTTACCCACTTCCTTATAAACTGTATAATAAATTAAATATAGATTTTTTTTATAATATTAACATGTTGATTTTTTTTCTCCAAATATAATGAGTAATTATTACAAATTTAAATTAGTATTGTTGCTTATATATAAAGTATGAAAAATACAACGAGATACAATAGTTGAAGGGTATTCAAGATTGATAAAACACCAATAGAAATTTGTATAAAAAAAAAAACACCTATAGAAATAAAAAAAATTAATATTAGATATTTATGGAAAAGGACCAAGGTGCCTGATATTTGTAACTCATTCTGGTGCACCTAGTGCTTGAGGGACTTTTTGGTTAAGTTAATATATTCCATTTTAAGTTGTTTTTTTTTTAAATAAAGGGACTAAAATTAGACAGAAAAAACTTGCAAAACCAAAGTGTAACTCTCAGTGTTTAAAATAAAAGTTACAAACAAGGGGAAGTGTTAGGGTTCGAACTCCGAACATGACGTTTGGCCTAATAATTTTGATCTTTTTGACGGTTAAGCTTGGAATTGTTGACAAAATAAATGGATATTTTAATGGAAGGAGAGAGGAAAAAAGTTAGACTAACTAAATAATATAATATAACATTTTGCGGCAACTCGTAAAAATGTATTGATTATTAAATTTCTTATTTTTAGGATATAATAAATATCTTATTAAACTTTTTCATAATAAATTTTGTATTTATATAATATTATTTTAAGTATGTTATTATTATTAGCATTAAGAGTTTCGGTTTAATTATTATTTAATGCTTCATATGGGCAAAGTCCTAAGATCAGCACTTAAATTAGGTGCTTAAATTGAATTTATATGTTCACATCACTCATTTTATCGTAATATTTAATAAGCACCAATTTTCTCCAACCCAACACTTTAAAAGAAATTATTAAACAGGTCCCACAAATAGAGAGAGAGAGAGAGAGAGAGAGAGGGTGAGAGAGGGTGCTTCCATAGCCACCCTTCTCCATAGCCACTCATGTATTATACTCCACAATGGAGGTGCCTATTTACTGTGGTGCTAAATAGGAGAAGCACCCACCATTGTGGATGGTCTAAGAAAAAGTTAAGGTATCTGATCTGAATTTTGACTAAATGGTTTTGACCAAGAATTTCCCTTTTATCTCTTATACAATACTCCATCCGTCCGATATTAAGTGACACAGTTGACCAAGAAAATATGATGCTTCATGCAAATCACTTGTTATCTTCACGGTATTTGTAGTTGTTTTAAATTCATCTTTTTTGTTTATGGATTTCCCTCTCAATATTTTGTTGAACTGTATGAGTGCTTTATCTGTAACATAAACACTAACACTAATGTTTTTTATGAACTTGCTAAAGATTGAGTATAAAATATAAAAATATATACACACACATAAACACAATGTTTTTCATGAATTAATAGTTTGCTAGATATGAATCATTGTCTAGTTTAATTCAAATCCGGACAAATTGAAGAATTCTTTTGTTATAACCAACTTCGGAAACTAGTTATAAATTTAATAAAAGTGCTAACCTTATAAAAATGTACATATCAATCTCATCCTTCTGCTCTGGATCACGAATAACATTGCACGAATGTTATATACCATTGGTCAATTCAATCGTGACACATAGACCAATTGAATTGGTTTCTCTCCTTTTGTGTGTCACATCCTTTTATGTTTTAAAAAATAACATTGCCACATGTCACAATTGGATTGGTTTATGTCATGTGGCATCATGTCACTAAAGTGCAATCCCGTGGCAACAACCCTCCTCTATTGATTTTCTTATAAATTAGTGGTTGCTTTCAATTTACAAGGACCAACGGCGGCCACCCCAATAAAACATCTCTCTCTCTCCCCCCCCCCCCCTCTCTCTCTCTCTCTCTCTCTCTCTCTCTATATATATATATATATATATATATATATATCAAATTGTGTGTATGATTAGATTGATAATGTTAGAGATCGGCATACAACAATGGAAATTCCATAATACTCAAAGCAATATTCTATAGATAAAAAATTATCGGTAATTTTCATTGGGTTTTTTTCTTATTTTAATTTTTTTTCATGATTCTTTATTCATTTTAATGTTATGATGTTTGATTTTTAGTTCCTAATGAAAACCAAATAAATTAGTGTTTGGGCTAAACAGACAGATCGACCCATATTATCATCCCGAGTGAAAACTTAACCTAACAAAAACCCTCCTCTATATATTTGCTTATAAATTAGTCTTGGGAATCACTTGGCATGGAGCAGCGGTAGCCGCTTTCACGAAATAATTTCAACCTCTCCCCCCCCCCCCACCCCCGCTCTCTCTCTCTGATCTCTCATCTTGCGTATGATTAGATTGAGTATAATCTAATGTTAGAGATCAGGAATCATTGTGTTTTATCTTATTTTAATCGATGGAAACTCCATTATACTAGATAGATAATAAATCATCAGTAATAATTGTTTTTTCACCTTATTTTCATCTATTTTTTGTTGATTCCTTTCCAGTTAAATCTTGTGATATTTCTTCTTTAGATTCACGAGCGAGGTAAAAAAAAACTTGGTTTATGGATAATGATTTATGACATGATCAAATTTTTTATCCATGTTGCTCTGCAAAAAACTTCAGCGACTATGATTTCTTTGATCATGATTTATGACATGATTTCTTTTATCGATGGAGTATTTTGCAGACCAACATGGATAAAAGATTTGATCATGTCATAAATCATGATCCATAAACCAAGTATTTTTACCTCGCTCGCGAATCTAAAGAAGAAATATCACAAGATTTAACTGAAAAAGGAATCAACAAAAAATAGATGAAAATAAGGTGAAAAAACAATATTATTGATGATTTACTTTGTATCTAGTATAATGGAGTTGTCGTCGATTAAAATAAGATAAAACACAATGATTCTTGATCTATAACATTAGATTATACTCAATCTAATCATACGCGAGATGAGAGAGAGTGGGGGGGGAGGTTGAACTTATTTTGTGAAAGCGGCTGCCGCTGGTCCATGCCAAGTGATTCCCAACACTAATTCAAAAGCATATTTATAGAGGAGGATTTTTGTTAGGTTAAGTTTTCATTAGGGATGATAATATGGGTTGATCCGTCCGTTTAGGCCCAACACTAATTTGTTAGGTTTTCATCAGGAACTAAAAATCAAACATCATAAAATTAAAAGGAATAAGGAATCATGAAAAAATATAATAAGACAACACGATGAAATTACCGATATTTTTTATGTATATAATACTGTTTTGAGTATTATGGAGTTTCCATTGATGTATCCCGATCTCTAACATTAGATCATAATCAATACAATCATACACAAAATTTGATATATATATATATATATATATATAGAGAGAGAGAGAGAGAGAGAGAGAGAGAGAGAGATGTTGTATTGGATTGGCCGCCGTTGGTTCCTTATAAATTGAACGCAACCATTAATTTATAAGAAAATCAATAGAGGAGGGTTGTTGCCACATGATTACACTTTAGTGACATAATGCCACATGACAGAAACCAATCCAATTGTGACACGTGGCAATGTTAGTTTTTAAACATAAAAGGATGTGACACACAAAAGGTGAGAAACCAATTCATGCTGGTCTATGTGTCATGATTGGATTAACCAATGTCATGTAACATTTGTGAAACTGATATTTTTATTTTACACTTTTATATTCTTTTTGGTTTTTTTTTTTACTGTAAGATGCACTGTAGCATTTTATTGTTTCTTGTTTGTCGGGTTTGGGAGATTTTAGGGCAATCTTGTGAAATTCTAAACCTAAAAGAACCATTGTTATTAGAGGAACTTGAATAGGAACTTATCAACCCATGGTTAGATAAATTAGATTCCCCTAATAAATCTAAATGGAGAAAGGATGGAAGTCAAGGTTTAAGTTCACTAGGGGGTTATGGTGATGACCGAAATCTGTTTGTTTTTATAATACTTGCACTTTAAGGATGTTATTATTTTGTTATTTCAAGAATTTCTATTTATTTCTTATTTAATACAAGAAAAAGTCAATTGTGTATTTGATCCTAGTTTAGACTGAAAAACATTCGACCTTTTTTTTTTACTTATATTTTTTTCGTGATGGCTGGGGTTTGAACCTCAGACCTTGTATATATTATGCATTGTCCCTACTAGCTAAACTAAGCTCACGAGGACACTTATACTTAAAATTGAAGGGGTATTTATTATTATATTATTATTATTAAAAAATATGTGAGAAAATAAACAAAATGCAGAAAGTTCATCATAGCAATAAAAAATTAAGTCAGGAATGTAAAAGGGTAAAATAAAATATGAGTTTCATTGAAGATCAATATACATATACCTGATAAAATGTCACCAATGAGTTCAATAGGAGTCGTAGAGAACAATGATTTCCAGGAGGCAGCACCAATCTTCCAGAATAATTTTCATTCAACCTTGCCTTCTATATAAATTTTTCGTTCCTTCTACTTCATCTTGGTATTTTGAATGACCTATACTACCCTGAAAATGTTTTCCACTATTGAGAATGAAGATCTATTGTTTCTATAACTCATAAGTTCACATTTCAAAGAGTCTCACACACGAGAAAGTCATTCCGATATATATCTTGCACTAATTTAACATCTAATCTGAATCTACCATGCACAAACAATTTCTCCAACGGATCATAAAGGCCTTCAGATCATTGCAAAACATAAATTGTATTTGGAATACCCAAATCAATATCTCTTAATATGTTGTTGCAGCACGTTCAAATAATTCAACAAGTCTACTTCTTCAACCTTTTCCCAATATCTGAATTAAACACACCCAAATCATCCTCATTTAAAAAAGCACACTATAAATTATTCTACCTTTGCACACTTGACAAAATATAAAAGTTTGTACTCTTGAAAAAATATAAAAGTTTTGAAAATATAACCTAATTAAAGATGATAAAAGGTTTCGTTCAAAAAATAAAGATGATAAAAGGTGAACCAAACTTGTTCAAGAGGCATTGTTGCAAAATCAAATTAAGCAGGGTTTCTTATATCATAGGTTCTTGCATTTATCATCCAAATTTGTTGTTTTTTGTCGCCACTTGAATGTGGAAAATTGGGAATCAAAGACATACTGATACACATTTTCTTTCTAGTAAAATTAAATCGAAAAAAATCATCATTCTACAACCCATCAAAGATTATTTTAACTTTTCACATGAACTTAGGGCTTTAAAAATGGGTATGGAATCACAATGTATAATATTAATATGTTTTTATCCAACTACATCTAAAAACAATACAAAGGAGATGAATCAAATCAACATAAAATGAAAATGAGAACATAATGAAAAATCATTGAATCTTAGAAAACCAACCTAATGACAAGATTTGCCATTGATTTATGATGAAGATAAACTTGAATCGATTCTAGAATAGCATGAAGATTTGCCATTGAATGAGTGAGAGAGATATTTTTGTTTGGATTGAAAGTGTAAGAAACTGAAGCTATTAATAAGTAACAAGTAAGAGGATTAAAACAATGTATCTTCTCAGTTTGTAACAATTGGAAATTTACGTGGAATGAATGATATTTTTTTTTTAGTATTTTAATTTTTTAGGATATATACTAAATGGAAATATTTTTTAGTATAGTCATAAGAAAAAGTCCAATGTATCTGATTTGAATTTTGACAAAGTGGATTTGACCATTTTAATTTTTTTTACTTAAATTTAAGGATGTTTTATATAAAGGTTTGACCACAATTTTTTCAAAAGTATATTGTGTGTTTTTATAATACTAGTAATTTAAGGGTGTAATATTATTTTGTGAATTCCAGAATTTCCATTTATTTGATCCCATTTTAGACGAAAAACATTCAATTTTTTTTTTACTTATATTTAAAATTGAAGGGGTATTTATTATTAGAGTAAATTACACTCCCCTCTCCTCTTATATTTTAATTTTATTTTGGGTTGTTTCATATTTTATAATAGGGTTTAAATCTATATGTTAATGAAATTGTGAATAAAAAAGAGAGAAAGATATGAGTTCAAAATTTGATTATATCAAAATGAACCCCAATGCTATTTTCCTTCAACAAAAATTATTGAGGGACTAAAGCATGGATTTTAATATAAGAGGGGAGATGAATGTAATTCAAGTTTCTCTAAAGAGAGGGGAGTGAAATATTTTATAAGATGTTCTAAATAAGAGGGGAGGGAAGTGTATATTTTAACATAAGAGGGGAGGGGAGTGTAATTTAAGCATCTTTGAGGAAAGGGGTATTTACTCTTATTATTATTATTTAAAAAAATTGTGAGAAATCCAATTTTTAAGAGATTAATTTCTTTTTCGGTTAACATACTATTGGTACGAAGTTTCCACTCCAATTCAACTATAAGAGATTAATTTCAATGCACTAATTGCGTAAAACTATTTCAAATATGTGTTCAAGAAAAGTCATATTATTGTGTCAATTTTTACTTCATATAACATCTTTATGAATGTCTACGTATGGTAAAATTTGATTAGATATACGTGTAACATAATATTACACTCGGATGACATTAAAATTTTATGAAAAATTCAAATATTTTAAATGATTTGACATTAGATGTGGAGGAATTGGTTCAGATCTCTTCGTGAGATGTACTGTCTTTAAACTCACCCATTGAAGTGCATGATAAATGCCTGAAATTAGTTAAATAATATATATTTTAGGCACTTTAGTTATTTGTTTTGCAAGTTATCTAATGAAAACCTCCAAAATAATAGATAAATGCTACTTTATGCTTTTTATGTCTAATACCAATCATTTATGTAGGAATTTACTTGCAATGGGACTTAAAGATCAAAGAAAGAAGAAAAAGTGCAACTAGAGGCTCGCAACAGCGAGGGCAGGCAGAAAGCCCCCAAAATCAGAATTCATGGTGTGGCCAAGCGAGCTTGGAACGAGATCATGTCCACGAGGCTCGCCTGCAACAGAGTCCCAACGAGAATATGCAATCAATCCTTCTAACTATGTACTTAAGTAGATTATGCAATTGCATGATTCTAGTTTATTTATGATATTAATGTTGTTCTTTAGTTTAGTGCTTTAATCATATGATTTGAATGAATATCGAAAAATATCTTCTTCTTTTTTTTGAGCAAATCGAAAAATATCTTTAAATCTAGACTAGGATAACATCTATTGAGTACTAAATTCTAGAAATAGTGTTTGGTCTTAATATTCACTCAATTACTGAATCATAATGCTTTCTTATTGATTAATAGGATGAGAAATCGTTGATTAATCAATACGATCAAACCCACGACATTATTTAGACATAAATAACACTTATTGAGAAATACGTAAAAATATCGAATAAAACTAGGATCGATGATTCTAATCATTATAGTGTATATGCAATAGGTTGATGAAGTTTAATCCCGACAAACTTATCTCTCTCTGCTAAACTCAATTTCATTTATTGCACTATAGTTCGATTAAGTTTTTTAAACAAACAAATTATAAACCCATCACTTAAAATGATATCAATTGTTGAATGACTTAAATATCGCATTAGCTCCTGTGAAAACAATACAAAATTATACTTACTTTTGATACTACATCACTACATTGAATAAACTATTGAGAGAAATCGTTGCTACTAATTATAGTCCTACATCAATCAAGAGACCAATATTTACTACAACTACGAGTAGAGATTACCCAATTTACACATAAAAAATCTTATTAAAAAAGGGAAGTTATTTATTTGAGATTTTCTTTCCTTTGGATCCCTTGAATAGTACAGTAGCTTTCGTGACCCGTATTGTTTTAAATATGCTTCAACTTTTAAATAAATCATTTGCACCAATTGAATAAAGAGCATTGCTAGTTATCTAGAGAGATTTTATCAACAATTGATCAAGAAATGGTCTCAACCAATTAAATTTGTTATTTATCGGAAATCAAGGGAGGTAATAGTGTGTAATTAAAGAAAGGTGTTAGCAAAAACACTGTCTAAAAAGTTTTTTGATACAATTTGTCATTGTATCTATCATTTCCCTTGAATCAATCTTCCAGACCAATGTTCCTTCTGTTAGAACATCTTCTTTGCGAATTAGTGATCTTTTAGCCCACTAGTAGCTATTATTAAGCATCAATCACAAGGAACTGACTGAACCACCATGTCACTAACAAATCTACTTGGCATGTAATTTTACTGTTTAAATCACCAACAGTTTTAGTATTTACACTCTAACAACCAATTTCGTTAACGAGTTATGACTTGAACAAAAGGACTAAACTTGACGAAATGTATTTATCCATCCCCTCCTATATCTCAAGACCATAAAAAATAATTCATTAGGAAACTTAATTCTAATTTGTTTTGAGAATTTACCTTGCATCAAAAGATAATATATTCACCATTATAGATCTTTACTTTCTAAATTACTTTCACTATTAATATCTGAGAACACAGTCTCAATTCTTACAACATCTGAACTCCGTTGCACTAAAATATTAAAAGAGAAAAAAAATGTCAATTGTTGCAATAGAAGTAACATTAAACTCTTACAACAGAGATAGTGATCACACAATGAACCAGGTGCCTTTTTGACAACATCCGAACATTATTTCCCCATAATATGGAAAGAAAAAAAAATCAACCATTACAGTGGAATCCCAAGTTAAGCTATCAGGTTCCATATAAAGTTATTTTATTCAAGTGCATATATATGCTATGAAAGAGGAAGCCCAATTTAAGCTTGCATCTTTCACCTATGTCAGATGCTTTCGTGTAGCTTTGACCAAGGGTCATAATTTATTACTAAGAGTAGTGCTAATAGGTGAACTAAAAATCAAAGGTGTCTTCTCTGCTAGATCCTAATTTTGTACCTGAAAAGGCTAGAACAAGAATGGGAAGAAGGAAAGATATGGATAGTGCAGTTCTTGCTAAATGAACCAATGCCAATATGCTTACTATAAATGAATTGACTTAGCCAGAACAAGATCTTAGATATATATATATATATATATATATATATATATATATATATATATATATATATATATATAGACATTCTTATCATTGGATGGTAACCTTGAGTCTTCAGAAGGAGCCTTTGTCTTTGAAAATGACCATTATTTTCAATTCCCAAAAACAAAGGAAATTTCTGAAGACTCACGTGATCATTCATTTATAAGAATGCTAATATATATATATATATATATATATATATATATATATATATATATATATATAGACACACACACACAAATACACACACATATACGAGCTAGTTCTATCTACGTGGATTTATAATTAGGAAATGTATTGACCTTGGTTCCTTAAGAAGGAACTGCACTATATATTTCTCCGTTATGTTCGAGTCTCTCCAGGTATAGAATTTGGATCCACCAGAATCGCCATCTTTGATTGTAGTTCACCTATCAACACTTTTAGTAATGAATTATTGTCCTTGTTTAAAGCCACAACAAAAGCTCTGGCATAACTGAAAGACGTGAGCTTAACTTGGCCTTCATTTTTTATAGCTTTTGTTTCCACTTGAATATAAGAACTTTTTGTGGAACTTGATGAACCAACTTCACATATTAGTCAAAAATCACCATCACACCATAGTGAAATTGAGACTTAACTTCCATCCATTCCCCTCTCGGATTTCTCTGGGAAATCTAATTCATCGAACCAAGGTTGATAAGTTCCTTCTCAAGCTCCTCTAATAACAATGGTTTTTCAGATCTTGAATTTCACAAAATCACTTTAATAGTTCCCAGACCTGAAAAATAGAAGGAAATAAAAAAAATGTATGACAATGTATTTTAGAAATCAAGTAATAAAGTAAAGAATGTAAAAGGAAAAAACCCTTCCCACTTGTATGAATGTATGAGGGAAAAACCCTTACATTATGCACTTTTCTTTCTAACACAAGCTCTAGAATGAAATTCTACAAATCCTCAAGGAGGTTTCACCAGGATTTGAATTAAACACTACAAAAGAGAAAACCTTAATATTAGCGACAATCCATTAATTGGAGGAACATATGAAAAATGGTGGAAATACTTTACAATTAAGGTCACACGAAATTGGAGGAGATTGAAAAACTTAAAAATTGTTTAGATGAATTAGATGATGGTATTGATGGTTAAAGTGGTATGGGTTTGAGAGTGTGAGGAGAGAAACATGTTAGTAATATGAGATTGATGGAAAGTAAATTTTATAGAACCACTTTTATGAAAGAGAGAGGTAGATGAGGTGGTGTGGCCAACGAGTAAGAGACACATGTTGTCTTGGCCAATAGAAAAGTGGCATGAACTGTCATGACTAATGAAAAAGAGGCATGTGTTGTCTTGACCAATGACAAAGAGGCTTCACTTGTCTTAGCCAATAAGAAGCAACGTGACTTGTCATAGCTAATAAAAATAAAGGGGTTGTTGTCTTAGCCAATGAGAACAAGAGGTGTGGCATGAAAGGAAAACTTAGGAGGGAAATAAAATTTGAAATTCAAAAACGGCATTCAAATGAGGTTGCAATGATCTTTCATTAAAGTTATGAAATACAAATAGAAAAGAGTTAAAATGGTGTAATGCCTTGTATGAAGATAGGGAGGATGTCCAAGTTCATGATTAACAACTAGACAGTCTTCTAATTATTAATGTTTTTTAGAATAATTTTTTTTGTAATATTAATTTAAGTATGTTATTATTATTAAAATTAAGAGTCTCCATTTAAGTATTATTTAATGCTTCATATAGGTATAATCATAAGAAAAAGTCAAATGCATCTGATCTGAATTTTGACCAAATAAATTTGACCTTTTTTTTTACTTAAATTTAAGGATGTTTTATATAAAGGTTTGACCATAATTTTTTTCAACGAGATTTATAGTAAAACTTCAAAAACAGGTTTTGATTGTGTACAGTCACAACCCCGTGATAATACATGGTCAATGACATCTGGACTATTCTATCAAAATCAGACTTTTCAAATTTTAATTTTGGTATTTTAGATATATAAAAACCAAACTTTGCCTTGAACTGTGGACCGTGTAATTTTGGTACTGTCATTGTACTTCTTGGCTTATTTTTTTCTGTCTCTATTGTTGTGTTTCTGTTTCTGTAGATTTCAATTAATATTAATAAGACATTGAGACAATCTTGTTCTGTTTCTGTTGGAATTGGTATCTATGGTCATGTTAGCTAGAGAAAGTTGGGTGCGGTTATGGTGCATAAGGAAATCCTTATGCACCCTGCATAAATACAGAAATGGTTTCTGTGAGTTGTACTCCAAAATCATTAGATGTACTTAATGGTTTCCAGCAGGTGAAAACTAAGGACTCGTTTCTGTGAGTTGTACTCCAAAACCATTAGATGTACTTAATGGTTTCTGTGAGTTGTACTCCAAAACCATTTCTGGGAGGCAAACATTAGTCTTCCAGAACTTTATTTTCATTCAACCTTGTCTTCTTATGCCTTCAAAGAGTCTCACAAACAAGTAAGACGTTTCAATACATATCTTGCACAAATTTAACATCTAATCTGAATCTACTATGCAGCAACAATTTCTCCAACATATCGTAAAGGCCTTCCAGATCACTGCCACCATAAATTGTATTTGAAATACATAAATCAATATCTCTTAATCTGTTTTTGCAGAAAACTCAAATCATTCAACAAGTCTACTTCTTCTGCCTTTTCCCAATATCTGAAATAAACACACCCAAATCATCCTCATTTAAAAAAGCACACAATAAAATATTCTACCTTTGTGCTATTGACGAAATGTAAAAGTTTTTACTCTTGACAAAATGTAAAAGTTTTGAAAATATAACCTAATTAAAGATGTATCTAATCAACACAAAATGAAAATGAGAATTTAATAAAAAATCATAGAATCTTACAAAACCAACCTAATAATAAGATTTGCGATTGAGTTATGGTGAAGATGAACTTGAATCGATTATGGAATAGCATGCATTGTTTTGGATTACAGTGTCATTACACAAGCCATTGAATGAGTGAGAGATATATTTTTGTTTGGATTGAAAGTGTAAGACATGAGGCTATTAATAAGTAAAAAGTAAGAGGATTAAAACAATGTATCTTCTCGGTTTTAAACAAATGAAAATTTACGTGGAAGGAAGGATTTCATTTGTTTAATATTTTTTTTCGGATATATAATAAATAAAAATATTAACTACTTCCTTGTAAATTTTATAATAAAGAGAAATTTTTTTATAATATTAAATATCAATTTTACCAAATAAAACGAGCAATTTTAATTATGAATTTTAAATTAGTATTGTTCCTTATACACGTGTTCCTTATTATTATTATTATTATTATTATTATTATTATTATTATTATTATTATTATTATTATTATTATTATTTATTTTGAGGGAATGTTCCTTATTATTATTAGAATTAAGAGTTTCCGTTTAAGTATTATTTAATGCTTCATTTGAGTATAATTATAAGAAAAAGTCACCTGAATTTGACCAAATAGATTTGACCTTTTATTTTACTTAAATTTAAGAATGTTTTATATAAATGTTTAACCACAATTTTTTCAAAATAAATTGTGTGTTTTTATAATACTAGTAATTTAAGGATGTTATTATTTTGTGAATTCAAGAATTTCCATTTTTCCATATATTTTTTATTTAATACAGGAAAAAGTCAATTGTGTATTTGAGCCTAATTTAGAAGAAAAACATTTGACTTATTTTTCAACTTATATTTAAAATTGAAGGGGAATTTATTATTATTAAAAAAATTATGAGAAATCCAATTTTTAAGAGATTTGTTTCTTTTTAGATTACCATACTATTGGTACGAAGTTTCCACTCCAATTCAACTAATTAATTGCGTAAATGTTTTTCAAATATGTGTTGAATAAAGTCATAATATTAGGTCAATTTTTAAATCTCTAAGAATGTCTTTATGAATAATTCAAATATTTTAAATGATCTGACATTAAATGTGGAGGAATTGGTTCATAAAATTTAGATCTCTTCGTGAGATGTACTGTGTTTAAACCCACCCATTGAAATGCAACATTGATGTAAGTATTGAGATAGATAGTTTGCTACAAATTATAGGATTAGAGAATAATATTTACTACACCTATAGTAGAGATTACCCAATTTACACAAAAAAAAATTATTAAAAAAGGGTAGTTATTTATATGAGATTTCCTTTGGATCCCTTGATCAGTAGCTTCCATGACCCTTATTTATTTTAAATATGCTTCAACTTTTAAATAAATCATTTGCACCAATTGAATCAATCTTCCATGTACCTTTTGTTAGAACATCTTCTTTTAAGACAGACAACAATTTCCTCATAAATCATACTACCTGCCAATTTCACAAATGAAGCACGTTATATCTTTCGTTAACAGTATACTTGAGTAATTACAGATGTATAAAAAGATGGCGATACCTTCATATATATATATATATATATATATATATATATATATTTGAGTAATTTCACTCTTTGCAAATTTTAGATCTTTTAGCCCTGCAAGCAAGACATAAAAGAAATATAGTTTACTATTAATAAGCATCAATCACAAGGAAGTGACTGAATCAGCATGTCACTAACAGAGCTACTTTGCATGTAAATCACCAACAGTTTTAGTATTTACAGACTTAAACAAAAGAACTTAGTTGAAGCAGCATGTTCATGCTTTAACGTAATATATGTAGGCTGTTATCCTTTAGAAAACTTGAAAGAGTCCAAATCTTAATGCTAATTTGTTTTGAGAATTTACCTTGAACCGAAAGATCATATATTTACCATTATAGATCTTTACTTTCCTAATTTTTTTACCATTAATATCTAGGAACTCAGTCTCAGTTCTTACAACATCATAAATTTGTTGCACTACACTATTAAAAGTGAAAAAAAAATGTCAACTATTGCAATAGAAGTACCATTAAACTCTTACAATATAGATAGTGATAACACAATGAACGAGGTGCCTTTTTGACAGCATCCATACATTATTTCCCCACAATATGAAAAAAAAATTATCAAACGTTACGGTGGAAGCCCAAGTTAAGCTATCAGGTTCCGTATAAAGTGGTTTTATTCAAATGCATATATAAGTTATGAAAGATGAAGCCCAAGTTATGCTTGCATCTTTTACCAATGTCAGATGCTTTGGTGTGGCTTTGAACAAGGATCGTAATTTATTACTAAGAGTGCTAATAGGTGAACTGCAATCAAAGGTGTCTTCTCTAGTGGATCTAAATTCTGAACCTGGAGAGGATGGAACAAGAAGGGGAAGAAGGAAAGATATGGATAGTGCAGTTCTTGCTAAATGAACCAATGCCAATATGCTTCCTATAAATGAATTGACTTAGCCAGAACAAGATCTTAGATATATCTAGACATTCTTATCAATGGATGGTAACCTTGAGTCTTCAGAAGGTGCCTTTGTCTTTGAAAATTACCATTATTTTCAATTCCCAAAAACAAAGTTAATTTCTGAAGACTCAAGTGACCATTCATTGATAAGAATACCACTATATATATACGAGCTAGTTCTATCCAAGTGAATTTATTAATAGGAAGCATACTGACCTTGGTTCCTTAAGAAGTAACTGCACTATATATATCTTTCCTTCTTCCCTGTCTTGTCTGAGTCTCTCCAAGTTTAGAATTTGGATTCACCAGAGTCGCCGCCTTTGATTGCAGTTCATCTATCAACACTTTTAGTAATGAATCATTGTCCTTGTTTAAAGTCACAAAATAGCATCTGACATAAATGAAAGATGTGAGCTTTGGGCTTCCTTTTTCATATCTTTAATTTCTACTTGAATAGAAGAACTTTTTGTGGAACTTGATGGACCAACTTCACATATAGTTGGAAATCACCATCACACCATAGTGAAATTGAGACTTAACTTCCATCCATTACCCTCTCAGATTTCTCTTGGGAAATCTAATTCACAAATCATGGTTGATAAGTTCCTTCTCAAGCTCCTCTAATAACAATGGTTTTTCAGATCTTGAATTTCACAAAATCACTTTAATAGTTCCCAGACCTGAAAAATAGAAGGAAATAAAGAAATTTATGATAATGTATTTTAGAAATCAAGTAATAATGTAAATAATGTAAAAGGAAAAAACCCTTACCTCTTGTATGAATGTATGAGGAAAAAAAAACCCTTACCATATGCGCTTTTCTTTGTAGCACACAAGCTCTAGAATAAAGTTATATTGATCCCCAAGGAGGTTTCACAAGGATTTGAATTAAACGCTTCAAAAGAGCAAACCTTAATATTAGCCACAATCCATTAATTGTTTAGCTGAATAAGATGATGATATTGATGGTGAAAGTGGTATGTGTTTGAGAGCGTGAGGAGAGAAACATGTGAGTGATATGGGTTTGAATATTGAAAGGAAATTTATAGAACCACTTTTATGAAAGAGAGATGTAGATGAGGTGGTGTGGCCAATGATAAAGAGACACATGTTGCCTTGGCCAATAGAAAAGAGGCATGAACTGTCATGACTAATGAAAAAGAGGCATGTGTTGTCTTGGCCAATGACAAAGAAGCTTCATTTTTCTTAGCCAATAAGAAGCAGTGTGACTTGTCATAGACAATAAAAATAAGAGTAAATTACACTATCCTCCCCTCAAAGATGCTTGAATTACACTCTCATCACTTTTATGTTAAAATATACACTCCCCTCCCCTCTTATTCAAAATATATTAGAAAATATTTCAATCCCCTCCCCTAAGAAAAGTATGAATTACATTCTCCTCCCCTCTCATGTTAAAATCTACACTTTACTCCCTCAATAATATTTCTTTTATTTCTAATAATCAAGAAAAATAATAATAATCTAACACACTTCTAAAAAAAATAGTTTTGCATGTTTATTTTATTATAATAAAAATTTGAATACATGTTTTTCGCTATTTTTTATTCACATTTTCATTAACATATGGTTTTAAACCCTACTATAAAATATGAAACAACTCAAAATAAAATTAATATATGTGAAAAATTACTAAACACAATAAAATATGGTTATTTAAAAGTTAATTTTATACTATAAATTATAAAATTAGTAACAAATTATTTAAATTATACATAAGAATTGTGATTGTGATGATCATTCATTAAAGTTATGAAATACAAAACGAAAAGAGTTCAAATAGTGTAATGCCTTGTATGAAAATAGGGAGGATGTCCAAGTTCATGATTAACTACTAGATATTATTACTCCCTCCGTTTCTTTTCTTTCGATGTTTTAGCTGATTGCACAAGTATTAAGGAATCATTAAAGTATAAGAATAGTTGTATAGTTTATATATTAAAATACCCTTATTTATCATTAAATTCATATGTGATAAACCAAATGTCATAACTACTTTAATAGTTTATGATGTTTTCCAACAAGGGTAAACTTGAGAAAACAATATAAATTCACTAAAACATCAAAAGTTTTGGAATATAGTTGAAGTTCTAAAACATCAAAAGAAAAAAATGGAGGGAGTATTGTTTTTCAGACTAATTTTTTTTATATAATAATATTTTAAGTATGTTATTATCTTTAGAATTAAGAGGTCTCCATTTAAGGTTTATTTAATGCTTCATTTGTGTTTAGTCATAAGAAAAAAGTCAAATGTATTTGATTTGAATTTTAACCAAATAGATTTGACCTTTATATAAAGGTTTGACCACAATTTTTTTTCAAAATATATTGTGTTTTAATAATATACTAGTAATTTAAGGATATTATTATTTTGTATATTCAAGAATTTCCATTTATTTCTAATTTAATACAAGAAAAGTCAATTGTGTATTTAATCCTAGTTTAGACGAAAAACATTCGACTTTTTTTTCTACTTATATTTAAAATTGAAGGGGTATTTATTATTATTAAAAAAATTGTGAGAATTTCAACTTTTAAGAGATTAATTTCTTTTTAGGTTACCATACTATTGGTAAGAAGTTTACACTCCAATTCAACTATAAGAGATTATTTTCTGTGCAATAGTTGGGTAAAACTTTTTCAAATATGTGTTCAATAAAGTCATAATTATATTGTGTCAAGTTTTACTTTCATATAATTAACATCTCTATGAATGTCTGCATATACGGTGAAATTTGATTAGATATATGTAACATAATACTCCCTCCGTTTTAAAATAGATGTCCATTTTGGAGATTAATTTTGTTTCACAATACTTGTCTGTTTCAATGCAACATTAATTATTGTCTTGTCAATAATACCCTTATATATTTATTATAGAGAGAGAGAGAAAAAAAAAAAAAAATAGAATGAAATAATAAATGGTTAAGGGTATTATAGAAAACACATATAATTTCATCAAAAGTAACAAAATTTATTTGACTTCTTGGTTACAACAATTTCTCTAAAATGAACATGTATTTTGAAACAGATGGAGTATTACACTTGTATGACATTAAATTTTTATGAATAATTCAAATATTTTAAATGATCTGACATTAGATGTTAAAGAATTGGTTTATAAAATTCAGATCTCTTCGTAAGATGTTATGTGTTCAAACCCACTCATTGAAGTGCAACATTGATGGAACTATTGAGAGCGAAGGTTGCTACTAATTATAGTCCTACATTAATCAAGAGACTAATAATATTTACTACACCTACACATATAGATTACCGAATTTACACATAAAATCATATTTAAAAAAAAAAAAAGTTATTGATGAGTTTCGTAGAGTTTGATTGTAAGCCCTCATAAAAACTTCTTCGACGTAGTTTCCAAAACATTTTTTATCAACATTTCTTGATTATAGGGACTAAACACTCATGTGAATTAATATCGAGACTTTGTGACTTAGAATCGTAAACTTGTAAGTTCGACAACTTTGTCATTTGCCATCAACAAAAAATTCATTAACAGTACGTAGCATGCAGCTGAGATTGATTGTTGAAAGTAATATTTAGAAGAATTGAAATAGAAAGCCAAGCATTCCTCCAATAATTTATTGCACATAGAAAAATGCGGACACACTTCCTAACACACTCTTTAACACACTCCATTCATATTCAACCACGTCATCTACTTTTTCAATTTTCTTGACCGGTTACTTGTTGCTTACCTTTTAACACTTAAATATTTTTTTTTTATTATTGGGTTTCAAACCGTCACCCATTATGGTGAGAAGAACCGTACGTCATCCTACATTGGTTACAAGTCTCGAATGCCCTCTGTTTCTCATATGGACATGTGAGTTTGTTGTATGCTTCTATTTTGTTGTCGAAAATGAGTTGATCAACAAATCAATAATTAATAATTATATGTACATTTTCAAAGCTTGATGGAAATATAAATAGTAAGTATTGGTTAACTTATTCCCCTCATAGAAAATTTGCATTGTAACTAGTGTTTTTACTTTGTGCAGTTTTTTTTGGTACCAACACACCTCTTAATGGTAAGAACATACTTTCTTTATTGCGCACTTTACAATTGGTTGAAATATATATTGATCCCTTTGTAAATGTTGAACCTAGACAATTTTTTTTTCTTTATAATATGTTTCTTAACCTTTATTCTTTTCCCTTCTTTAGGTTTTCATGGCAGCATTTTAGTATGTTACAAAAAATCTTACGAAAACACATGCATAGTTCTTGGCAGAGACTTTCTGCTCAAGACCGCGATAAAATTACTTGTTCTGTGTTCATCAGAGTCTACCTCTAATGAGAAGAAGCTAATATCATTAGATTCTTAAATATCAACTTCAAAATTGATTACTATCATGTTAGCTTCAAGAATAGATATTCAACTAAACATCAATTGATTATTTACAAATATTGCCTAGTATATTTATACAAGCATGTGCATTTCTACAGTATGATTGCAAAACAGAAACTTAAGTCACTTGATTCAGTGTTTGTTTTTATATTAACTATTATAATAATCACTAATATAACGTCAAACCTGTTATGTGAATTGTTACCTAATATTTAGCGTTTGCTGTTACAATTTTAGGCATGTTGTGTGTTCATGAAATAGCACTCTCGAACAAGAAAGGGAAACAGGAAAGATATAGATAGTGCAATTCCTGTTAGACGAACTAAGATAAATATGTTCTCTATCAAAAAGTTGACTTAGCCATAACAAAATCTTAGATATATCTTTAGTAACTAGAAGGTACCTTGTCTTTTAAAATTACTTTTGTTTTCAATTTCTTAAAACAAAGGTAATTTTAATTTGAAGACTCAAGTTACCATTGATCGATAAGAATGCCAAGAGCTAGTTTTATCCAAGTAAATTCATTGATAGGAAGCATGTTGACTCCGGTTCTTTAAGCATGAGCTGCACTATCTATATCTTTCTTTCATTCCTAGTCTTGTCTAAGTCTCTCTAGGTTCAGAATTCAGATCCACCAAAGCAGCCACATATGATTGGAGTTCACCTATCAACACTCTTAGTAATGTATTATGGTCATTGGTCAAAGATGCGAGCTTAACTTGGGCTTACCCCTACTGGACTTAAAACTAGACTTCCATCCATTCCCTTTTCAGATTTCTCAAGGAAATCTAATTCATTGAACCCATGGATGATATTACAAAAAATTGGTAGTTTATTTGAAATGCACATTCCGTCTATGACTGTCACAAAATTATCTTTAATGTATAAATGTGTTTAATATAAGCTTTTAGTCTTCTATGATAAATTAGTAGTATATATATATAGAAGAGAGAGTTAACTTACAATGAGGTGATGAGAAAAACTGCAAGTGCACGGTTCTACCGATGTAGTAATAAAAGAGTATCATTCCAACAGAGAGTTATGAATTCAATTAACTTTTAATAATGATTAGATTGAATGTTTAAAAAGGTAGAAAGTTGTATTTTTGTTTAAAAGAAAATAACGATAATAAAATAAAAATGTCTTGGGATTTATTGGTCCATCTTAATAACAAATCCTTCACAAACAAACCATAAACCAGTAATTTTATATTGGTACCACTTTCTAAAGACAAGTTTCTCTTAAGCCTATCGCATCTCCTTTCGGTCTCAGTGAGTGTGTTCCTCTAGCAACCACGCCTATTCTCATGGTTGATTGCTATTGGAATCCTTGAAGAACGAAACTTTATGTGTCTCAAGATTTGCTAGACTATTCTCATGTTTCGCAACCCTTGTCTAATTTCACTTGTTCCAATATTAAAACTTCTTCTTTCGATCCTTCGCTTTGATACTTGTGATGATGAATTAACAAATACTAACTCCTCCGCGTTTGCTTCACAAGTTTGGTATTTGTTAATTCATTATAAGATCGGTGAAATTAGATTAGAAAGTGGGATTATATAAAATTAGGGTTTATGGTTTGGTTTGATTGGGATTATGTCATTAAGACTTATCCAACAATCCCAAGACAAGAAGAGTCTACTCACTCATGATCATAGTAGACATAGAGAAGAAGGAGAAGAAAATAAAATAACAAGAAAGTAAAAGAAAGAACTTTTATTAAGAAAGACAATTGTCACTATTGAATTCCAAGAACAAAAGATGAATTGTTTTGATAGCTAACTACTCTATTTATAGTTTACAATGACGTAAGCCCTAAGAAATACATCACTAGATTGTTCCACAAGAAACCACAAGCTTTTAGGTCAGAAATAAACTAATAGGTAACTTGTCCATGAAGCAAAAGCAGCAAAAGAGTAATCCTGGGACATGGCACGGCCGTGTGGAATATGGCACGGGCCGTGCCAAGCTTCTGACTTGGGGGCATCATATTTTTGTGTTGAATCTTCGTATTTTCCAGCCCAAATCAGCTCCTAATCCTCTTTCTTTTGCTCCAAGACTGAATCTTTAGAATATTTGTTCCTGAAATTAAATAACCTGCAATTAAAGTAAAATAGTTCTAAAATAAAATAATATTAAGTAAAACGAAATCAAATCTAAATAAAACAGACTCAAATATTATATTTAAAACACTAATTATTGACTCATTAAACTCCCCCACACATGAATCTTTGCTTGTCCTCAAGCAAAATGCATAAGCATAACAGCATAAACAAGATTTAACATATGACAATGCAATTAAAAACTTATGTCTCCTTCTAAGGTTTCATTTCAAATGTACACTAATTACAACTTCAAGTATTCCTTGTGAACCTATTCAACCCAACAACAAGTTTCAAGTGAGTGTGTGTGTGTGAAGTTCAGCCCCTTTCTTGCTCCTGTATAAGATAGATATTATGAGGAAATAGGTTCTAACCTTAAGACTAAACCAACCGAGAAAAATTCTTTCTTCATTTCATATAAGAGAGATGGGATTATTTGTGATCATTAGATCTTTGCCATTTGCACATTCTTGGGGTTTTAGCAGAATTTATATTAATTTATGGAGACAACATCTTCACGTAGGAAGTCGGAGGGCCTACCCCTTCCCCAATCTAGATTCAATGATGCCCCTTATATTTCTATTTGTTCTGCCCCCTTAAGTTTCTCAAGATAACATCACCTTCACGTAGGAAGTCGGAGGGCCTACCCCCTTCCCCAATCTAGATTCAATGATGCAACCTTAAAATTAATTTTGGCTTTATAAACTCCCCTACACTAGCTTATACTACTTTTACTCTGAACATTTTTGAGGGTTAACTTACCTTTAGAGTTAGAACGTGCTCCTTAAAATACCTACTTATACACTTACTCAAAGGATGCAACTTTGTGCTTTTCTCATTGGAGAAGTTTCACAATAAAACAAGATGTGGGTATAGCACGAACACTTAAAACACAAGAACTACTTTCATGTACTAGAAACAACCATTTTAGAAGAGACAACAAAAAAAATTATGTCATAATTTACAATAAAAACAAGCTGCTTAATCATGCCTTTCGCAACAAAACATAACAAAAGAATTAAAGTTGAAAGGAGTTTGGAAACAGTACGACACTAGACACTTTATTCCACCCCGCCCCCCCCCCCCCCCCACCCCCCCCCCCCCCCCCCCCCCACACACACACACACACACTTGGGAGAAGCATTGTCCTCAATGATTTGAAAAGAAGAGGAAAAAGATAAAGAAGAAGAAGAAGAAGAAGAAGAAGAAGAAGAAGAGTAGAGGAAAAGGAAGAGGAAAGCTCACAATTTTATGGAGGGCCATAAGGTGGACCTTGGAGGTGAAGGTGTTGCATCATGTTCCGGAGCATTTGATTTCTTCATTTATTCGATTGCCCCTTTGGACATCTTTCCTTAGCCCGGCCAATTCAACACCTTGTCTTTGTTGCTCGGTGCTTATTCTTTTGAACTTTGGTTTGCATCCATGCCCTCCGTTCATCATTATAGCTTCCATCGGCTTATTCTTCATGGTGCAAGTATGCACCTACCTCCTCTTCATCATCATTATCATTGTGTACCTCTTTCCTACCCCAGATGGTGCAATCCATAGTCAACAGCCTAATCATATGTTCATCTATTCCTAGTCTATCCATATCATCAACATCAGGGTACCTGCACGGAGAGATAGTTTTAGAGATTAGAGATTTATACCTATTCCTTTGCTCGGGATCCTTAAATTCGATCTCATGATTTCGGACTGTTGATTGTTTACTGCTTGCATTGCTTCCGGAGCCTTCAATCTCCTTACTTTTCCTCTTTGATGTCATTGACCTTAATTTGACTTGGTGTGGGTTTGGGTGGAGGTTAGGTTTGGACAAGGTTTTGTGTGGGAAGGGTGGGTTTAGTGACGGGGTTTGGTTTTAAGTGAGGTTTATGAGTTGAATGATGGAGATTGGTGAAGAATTTTTGGTTTTTTGGGTTAGGGTTTAATGGTGTACGAATTTGGTGTTCGGATGGATTAAAGTTGGTTTTGAATGATGGTTTATGTTTGGAGTGATGAATGGAGATAGATATGGAGGTTTGAAGGTTGATGTTATGGAGGTTTAGAGAGAGAAGTTGAAGGATGAGGGAAGTTTGTGTTTGAGAGTGTAGGAGGAAGAAGAAAAAAAGAAAATTGGTAAAAGAAGGCCTGGGAACATGGCACGGCCATGCCAATATTGGCATGGGCCGTGCCAACCTTCTGGAAATGGAGGGTTTGGCTAAGGCATAGTCAGGCACGACCGTGCCACTTCAGGCACGGGTCGTGTCAAGGTTCTGGTCATCCTAGGCTCAATTTTCTTCATATTTTCGCATCATATTTGGACAAATACATACAAAACAAATTAAAACAACACAAAACAAACAAAATAAAAGCAATTAAACTCGTGGGTTGCCTCCCACGAAGCGCTCATTTAAAGTCATTAGCTTGACAATCTAGAGGTTTCTCTACCCTATACCCAATCTTTCACTAAGGGACAAAGGAATCAAACTGACATTCTCTCCCAAATCACACATAACTTTCTCAATGGTTTCAGATCCTATGACACAAGGTATGAAAAATAATTATGGATCTTTGAGTTTAGGTGGCAAGTTGTTTGGAAGTATTTCAAAAATATTTCTAAATTGCTCATCTAACTTAGATTTAGCAAACCCTTGTGTTAACGGAATTTTAGGCTCATGAGGTGGTGAAACAAGTGGCTTGTCATTCTCTCCTATGGATTTCTCACCTTGAGGCTCATCACCCCCTATCTCTCCCTCATTATTCTTCACTTTGACAACAATCTTCTTATTGTTTACCATCCGTAAGAGTGATATGACCTTTGGGGTTGGTTTCAGTTTGATTTGGAAAGATTCCGGTGGTTTGAGAGGAAGCAGCCATTTGTTGGGCCACTTGAGAGATTTGGGTTTCAAGCATCTTATTGTGAGTTGCTATGGAGTCTACCTTGGATGTGAGTTTGGCAAGAGAGTCATTCAAAAATCCAGTTTGATTTTTAAGTTCTTGAAATTGGTTGGATTGATCCATAACATATTTTTCTAGTAAAATTTCCAAGCTGGATTTTTGAGGGACTCTTTGGTTGTTTGCAAAACTGGGTGGTGCAGCTTGTCCATAGGAATTTTGAGGAGTTTTACAAAAGTTTTGATTTTGCCTCATTCCTTTGTTGTATTGAGCATAATTCATTTGCTCAACACCTTCAATAGCACTACCTAGTTGGCAACCAATGCCAATATGGCCAAATACACCACAAACATCACAAGGAGGTTATACAGGGGCAAGTGTGACAACACTAGTATTCATTTTATCAAATTTTTGTGTGAGTGTGTCAACCTTAGCAGCTAGATGATCAAGGGAAGAAATTTCATACATACCTGCCTCGTTTTTAGAGGGTGAAGAAGCGGTGATGTCTTTCACACTTGTCCACTGATAATGGTTTTATGTCATGTCTTCGATCAAAGCATATGCTGTTGTGTAAGTTTTATTCATCAAAGCTCCACCTGCAGCTGCATCAACATAAATTTTTGTGGTATACAAAAGACCATTATAAAAAGTGTGGATAATAAGCCACTTCTCCAAACCGTGATGGGGGGCAAAGCCTAAGCATTTCTTTGAAACGCTCCCACGCATCGTAAAGAGATTCTCCATCTCTTTAACTGAATTGTGTGATTTGATTCCTTAATTGAACAGTTTTAATATGGGGAAAGAATCGGGAAAGGAATGCCTGTCTCATTTGGTCCCATGAAGTGATAGAACCAATTTGCAATGAATGAAACCAAGCACTAGCTCTATCCCTCAAAGAGAAAGGAAAGTGGTGCAACCTTACGGCCTCTTGGTTTGCCTTCAAAGTTCCACTAAGTCTTAAAAAATTTGAAAGATAAAGATTCGGATCCTCAGTGGGTGATCCAAAAAATTGATTTTGCTGCACTAAGTAAATAAGTGCATGCTTTATTTCAAAATTATTACCCTCAACCGTTGGGTACAAAATAATAGCATGTGGCTCTTCCGTAGAAGGGGTTGCATACTCTTTAAGAGTGCGTTCCTCAGCCATATCGTTATTATTTCATGCTTCCCAAGAAGTTAAAAGTATAAGAAAGAAATAGAAAAAGAAAGAAAAAATAAAAATGAAAACAAAGAAAAAGAAAAAGTTTTTTTTTCAGTCTAATCGTTAAAAAAGAAATAATCAAATTGCAATAACTCCCCGACAACGACGCCAGAAACTTGATGAGAAAAACCGCAAGTGCACGGTTCTACCGATTTAGTAATAAAGGAGTATCATTCCAACAGGGAGTTATGAATTCAATTAACTTTTAATAATGATTAGATTGAATGTTTAAAAAGGTAGAAAGTTGTATTTTTGTTTAAAAGAAAATAACGATAATAAAATAAAAATGCCTTGGGATTTATTGGTCCATCTTAATAACAAGTCCTTCACCAACAAACCCTACACCGGTAATTTTATATTGGTCCCACTTTCTAAAGGCAAGTTTCTCTTAAGCTTATCACATCTCATTTCGGTCTCAGTGATTGTGTTCCTCTAGCAACCACGCCTATTCTCATGGTTGATTGCTATTGGAATCCTTGAAGAACGAAACTTTATGTGTCTCAAGGTTTGCTAGACTATTCTCATGTTTCACAACCCTTGTCTAATTTCACTTGTTCCAATATTAAAACTTCATCTTTCGATCCTTCGCTTTGATATTTGTGATGATGAATTAACAAATACTAACTCCTCCGCGTTCGCTTCACAAGTTTGGTATTTGTTAATTCATTATAAGATCGCTGAAATTAGATTAGAAAGTGAGATTATATAAAATTAAGGTTTATGGTTTGGTTTGATTAGGATTATGTCATTAAGACTTATCCAACAATGCCAAGACAAGAAGAGTCTACTCACTCATGATTATAGTAGACATAGAGAAGAAGGAGAAGAACATAAAATAACAAGAAAGTAAAAGAAAGAACTTTTATTAAGAAAGACAATTGTCACTATTGAATTCCAAGAACAAAAGATGAATTGTTGTGATAGCTAGCTACTCTATTTATAGTTTACAATGACTTAAGCACTAAGAAATACATCATTATAATGTTCCACAAGAAACCGCGGGCTTTTAGGTCAGAAATAAACTAATACGTAGCTTGTCCATGAAGCAAACACAGCAAAAGAGTAATCCTGGGACATGGCACGACCGTGTGGAATATGGCATGGGCCGTGCCAAGCTTCTGACTTGGGGGCGTCATATTTTTGTGTTGAATCTTCGTATTTTCCAGCCCGAATCAGCTCCTAATCCTCTTTCTTTTGCTCCAAGACTGAATCTTTAGAATATTTGTTCCTGAAATTAAATAACTTGCAATTGAAGTAAAATAGTTCTAAAAGAAAATAATATTAAATAAAACGAAATCAAATCTAAATAAAACAAACTCAAATATTATATTTAAAACACTAATTATTGACTCATCATGAGGTTTATAGAGAAGTTCAAAAATAGGTGTCTCGATTGCATACAATCACAACACCGTGACAATACATGGTGAATGACATCTGGACCTTTCTACCAAAATCAAACTTTTCAAATTATAATTTTTGTATTTTAGATATATCTAAAAACCAAATTTTGCTTTGAAATGTGGACAATCTGATCTTGATATGATGGTTTGGATGTGTAGTCCCACACCCGTCACACAATTTATGTTAAAAGAAGTTTCCCAAAGTAGGCTTATAAGAGGTAGCATCAATCAACTATTATGAAGCCATTAGCAGTAATGCAAGTACTAAGTAACACCTAACCTAAGCTTCATTTGAGAATCTGAAGCCCATTCATATAAGTGATAATTACCAAACAAACTTGAACAGGTAGGTCCAATATCACACTACAGTATTTTTAAGAGGTACTTTGGTACTATTACCGTACTTCTTGGCTTGAATCTTTCACCTATGTCAGATTCTTTGGTGACCAAAACCGATAATATATTACTAAGGGTGTTAATAGTTGAACTGCAATCAAAGATTCCTATTCTGTGGATCCAAATTTTGAACCACGAGAGGCTGGAACAAGAAGGGGAAGAAGGAAAGATATAGATAGTGCAATTCTCGCTAAATTAACCAATGGCAATATGCTTCCTATAAATGAATTAACCTAGCCAGGACAAGATATTCGATATATCTAGACATTCTTATCAAGGAATGGTAACCTTGATCATCATAAGGTACCTTTGTCTTAGAAAATTACCTTTGTTTTTAATTCCCAAAAACAAAGGAAATTTCTCAAGACTCAAGTGACCATTCATCAAGTCATTGATAAGAATGGCAATATATATATATATATATATATGGCAATATATATATATATATATATATATATATACCCAGGAGACATCCCAGGAGCCAGCGGAGAAGGACTCAAACTTGTTAAAAAAAACGGTGTTTCATGCAAATCACTTGTTATCTTCGTCGTTGTTTTAAGGTCATTCCTTTTGTTTATGGATTACCCTCTCAATATTTTGTTGAATTGTACGAGAGCTTTATCTGCAACACAGACACTAATGTTTTTTTTTATGATCTTTCTAATGATAGAGTGTATATACACAGACACACAATATTTTTGATGAATTAATAGTTTGTTACATATGAATCATTGTCTAGTTTAATTCAAATCCCGAGAAATTGAAGAATTCTTTTGTTCTAAAGGTTAGACTGAATATAAAAATTAAGAACATGAATTGAACAAAAAAACATATTATTCCCTTACCATTGAGTCTTCTCACCAATTCATATACAAAATATTATGCAATAAACAAAATGCACAAAGACATTTTTTTTTTCTGAACACAATGCATAGATTTAGTTTCAAAAATCATAAACAATATATACAGATTGCGGATACAAATTTGTTAACCGAACTAAAAAACAATTCCAAGAGTTGTCTGCTGCTGAAAACAAAGTCGTGTATCTTGACTCAGCCATGCTCCTCCCGATTCTGATAGGTATCAAAGCACTTGGAGTAACCTCTCACGAAAGTGAGCTATCATAGGGGAAGAATCAAGCCACTTAAATACTCTGTCGAGCATCTTTCCTTTATACTTCTCCAAATGCACGCCACATCCAGCTAACCATATTGTATCGAGCCTATGTCCAAAAACAATCAGTCTGTAAACATCGCGATAGCAGCATAGGATTGTAGACACTTCATAAGCAATCAGTCTAATAATTTAAAAGGTAAATCAAGTATGTAATAAACATTATGGGCCATTTGAAGGAAATATATAAAACATTATAATCAGCCAAACAAATCCCACAACTTCATATAAAAAAATTATAATAATTCTCAACTTAAAATATCAAAACAAAATGAAAAATAATAGTAAATATGAAAGATGATGCGCAAAAAAAAAACATTATTTTTACCTTTATTAATAAAGAACACCAGTGCAATTCATCTTTCTTTGTTGATGTTCTCATATATAATTGAAGAGATCACAAATGCCGGAGAAAATACTTGATATCCTTTGAATCGAGTTTTGTTACATAGCTTGTAGATCTAGTAGAGCAAAAACAACAAAAATTTAATTGGAGAAAAAAATCAAAAAAAGAAGATGCAGGTAATCAATGATAGAATTAGATAAATGGCTTACATTTTGTTATATCATCATAATAAACTCAATCATCCAAGTATATATGTGTGTCGTTCAACAAAAATGTTAATGTCTGCATGTGCGAGTATATCTTAAATATCTAATAGTAATAAATAGACAGATAATGAATCATTAGATCACCAATTCTCTGTAAATGTGAGATAGCAGAGATACATCGGGAGACAATTTCAGTGAAATGGCGCCGCAAGCTCCTTGCAATTGTCAAAGTGAGCGCATCTCAACACATTTAGAAGGGTTTTATCGGAGGAAGGGTTTGTGTTAGGTTTAGAGCTATCAAAAAAACCTCAGATTGAAAAGCCCACTTCATTAGGATTACTTTAAAGCCCCATATGTCGTGGCATCCTCTTGAGAAAATTTGTAATGACTAGTACTCTTCCCACCGTATCTTATTCTCGCGTGCCTTATTTTTTCTTCCAACAACACTATATGTTTGGATTATATCATCCGAAACAGATTGATAGCTATTTTCGGATGATATATTCCGAAAAAGAAAAATATAAATAAATTGTGTCGTATTTCATATCAAAGGTCTCAAGTGTATGTCGTATAAATTGTGTCGTCCCTTTCTATTGCTTTGGTTTTCGTGTAAATACCTACTTTTTCTTTGTAAATTACGGTTTTTCCATAAGTTATCAACCAATTAATGATTGTTCAAATATCACTCCTCAAACATTAAATTCCTACAAGGAGGCATAGATTCATTAACCCAAGGAAATTCTAACCTAGAAGAAACATTGTTCTTCGGGAAGCTTGAAAAGGAACTTATTAACCCATGTTTGATGAATTACATTTCCTAGAGAAATATTAAAGGAACATGGGTGGGTTCACAAGGGGGTGATGATGATTACCGAAATGTGTTAAGTTGATCCATCATGTTCCATAGGTGAACTAAAATCAAAGGTGTCTGTTCTGGTGGATACCAATTTTTAACCAGGAGAGGCTGGAACAAGAAGGGGAAGAAGGAAAGATATAGATAGTGCAATTCTTGCTAAATTAACCAACGCCAATATGCTTCCTATAAATGAATTGACTAATTAGGCACGACAAGATCTTAGATATATATCTAGACATTTTTATCAATGGATGGTAACCTAGAGTCTTAAGACGATAGCTTTGTCTTTGAAAATTACCTTTGTTTTCAATTCCGAAAAACAAAGGAAATTTCTAAAGACTCAAGTCACCATTCATTGATAAGAATAACACTATATATATCTACGATCTATTTCTATCCAAGTCAATTTATTAATAGGTAACATATTGAGCTTTGTTCTTTAAGATGGAATTGCACTATCTATAATTCACTACTAAGAGTGCTAATAGATAAACTGAAATCAAAAGTGTCTGCTCTGGTGGATCCAAATTTTGCACCAGAAGAGGCTGGAACATGAAAGGGAAGAAGGAAAGATATAGATAGTGCAATTCTTGATAAATTAACCAATGCCAATATGCTTCCTATAAATGAATTGACTTAGACAGGACAAGATCTTAGATATATCTAGACATTCTTATCAATGGATGGTAACCTAGAGACTTTAGAAGGTACCTTTGTATTTGAAAATTACCTTTGTTTTCAATTTCGAAAAACAAAGGAACTTTCTCAAGACTCAATGACCATTCATCGATAAGAATGGATATAATATATATATATATATATATATATATATATATATATATATATATATATATATAAGATCTAGTTCTAACTAAGTCAATTTATTAATAGGTAGCATATTGAGCATTGTTCTTTAAGAAGGAAGTGCACTATTTCTATCTTTCCTTCTTCCCTGTCTTGTCTGAGTCTCTCTAGGTTTAGAATTTGGATCTACCATAGCAACCACCTTTGATTGTAATTCACCTATCAGCACTCTTGGTAATGAATTATAGTTTTTGTTCAAAGCTACGCCAAAGAATCTGACATAAATGAAATATGTGAGCTTAACTTGGGCTTCCTATTTCATAGCTATTTTCTCCACTTCAATAGAACAACTTTTTCTGGAACTTGATGGACCAACTTCACATATTAGTCGGCAATCACCATCATCCCGTAGTTTTTTTGAACAGTCACCATCATCCTATAGTTAAATTTAAACTTGACTTCCACCATTCCCCTCTCCGATTTTTCTAGAAAATATAATTTATCGAACCATTGTTTATAAGTTCCTTCTCAAGCTCCTCTAAAAACAATGGTTTTTCGGATCTTGAATTTCACAAATAATAAAGCAAAGAATAATAGTGTGAAATAAAAATGAGTTTCATTGCAGACTAGTATACATATACCTCAAAAAATGTCACCAATGAGTTTAATAGGAGCCATAGAGAACAATGGTTTTCAAGGAGGTTGACATTGGTCTTCATTAAATTACTTACCAGTCTATCTTTCCTTCAAAGTCCTTCTATATTTTGATTCCATTATGCACACCATGAAGCCATTCTATTATATCTTGCACAAATCGAACATGTAATCCAAATCTATCATGCACCTACCATTTTTCTAACAGCTCATATAGGCCTTTTAGATCATCCTGCTTAAACTGTATTTGTAATACATAAATCAATATTCACTTAATATATTGAATTTAGCACACCCAAATCATTCTCATTTAAAAAAGCATACAATTTTTTTTTTGGTTCATGAGGCTTTTACACTCTCGGTAAAATAGAACAATATTGAAAATAAAACCTAATTAAAGATTATAAAAGGTGAACTAAACTTAATCAAGAGGCATTTATTGTAAAATCTAATTACGTAGTGCTTCTTATTTCTTCAGTTCATGCATGTAGCATCAAAATCAACATCATAACTAGAAATCAAAGACATACACATTTTCTTTCTAGTCATATTAAACATAAAATAAAATCATCATCCTACAACCTATCAAATTTTTTTTTTACTTTCCAAACACTACAAGAGAATATGACATTTGCTACCATCATTGTGCTAGGAAAGTATAATGGTAGTGAATTTTAAAATAATTAACTACCATTTGATAGAAATTTGTTTATTTTGATTTTTTTATATATATAAATAAATTATTGCCAATATTTATTTTTGTTTTAAAAAAAAAAACACTCACACTCTCGTGAAAAAGAAAAAGAAACACAGCACCACCGTAAAACTCGATCGCGATTCCGTCAACGCCACTCGCACAACTCCGCCGTAGTGCCGATCATCACCGTCTCTCGCACAACCGTCACCATCACCTCTCCGATCTACTAGGCTTCATATCTTTCTCATCTATCTACACCGTCATGGCCAGGAAACCACAATTTCATCCGATGAAACCTCAATCTGGCGAGTTTATGTTTCGTTTTCCTCCGATGAAACCACAATTTGGCGTTTCACGTGATTTTTCTTTCTCCGATACAATCAATTTTGCGATCTGTGTTGCTTTGGTAAGAACCCTAATTTTTGTACTTTCATCTTCTATGTAACTTTCTTCAAATCTTTTCACATGTAACCAATGTTGTAATCAAACTTATTTGAATTACGTTGAATAATCACTTTTGTTTCTAGTTCAATTCATTCCATGTTTAAATTCATGTATGTGTTGTTATATATATATATGCTGCATCAAACTTTAGAGAACTATTGAATTAGGCCTGTTTGGATAAATAACTTTTTTGGAGCTTATAGCATAATCACTTCTTATGTTTAAGTCATATGTATAAACTTACTTAAGTTATTTTAATCGAAAATGATAAAATAAAGTTAAATTGTTTTTGTATATGCTATTGCTATTTTTGTATTTTAGTTTGGAGAACTTATGAAAATAAGCTTGATTCAAACAAACTTATGAAAATAAGCTGAAAAAGCTTATGAAAAATGTTATAAGTTGTTTTCAAAAGTTCCCCGAAACAGCTTTATGAAAATTATGCCCGTATATAAGCTCAATTAAGCTAATCCAAACAGGTCCTTGGTTTCATATAGAATAATCAGTTTTGTTCTACTGGTTGTTGCTATTAGAAACTCGTGTTCTGCTTAACCTCGGGTCATCCGCCCCAACATATACATTTTCAGTGTGATAATCACTTATTGTCCATAAGTGATTATCTTTAAATTCACAACTAAGGTATCTACTTTGATTGACTTATTTGAGCATAAGCACTTGTGAGAAGAAAAAACACGAATACCCTGGTTAGGACATCATTGTAGTAGAGCTCTTAAGCTCATCGATTTTCATTCAGTAAATTTCCTGGGTTCTATCATTATGTATTAGGATTAACTTATGTATTTTAATCTTGATTATGTATTATTATGACCTTTCTATTACGTTGATATATACCTTTGAAATTTGAGTCAAGAGGATTTGCTATTACTCTAGTATATACCTTTGTTCTGTTGTGCGTATAAAACGCATTACTCAAGAGGATTGACAGTATGTCCTGCTCCTGTTTTTTTTTTGTTTTTTTATGTTCTTTGTGTTTTAGACTATGCATTGGTTGGACCCATAATCAGCTAGTGAAAAATTATTATGTATCCAAAATTTATTGTGCATGAGATCATATCTTACCAATTTTTATTTTTTATTTACCTGTTGTCATTCCCAGTGTGTTTAAGATCTTATTTTTCCAAATATCATGTTATTTTTATGCAGCAAATTTTGTGAGCTTCCAGTTGCTACAATATGTGTTGGTGATATTCAGAACAAAGGACGAGGAAATGATTATTAGCCAAGAGCCATATGTTTGGTAATTAAAGAGTGTTGGCCTCCGCACATAGATGCTAATTATTAGCCAAGGAGGGGGTGAGCCATATGTGTACATAGATGCTAATTAAAGTTTAGTCCTCAACGACTCTTATAGTTTAGGCCTCCGCACAATACTGCTGCTGGAACCTCACTTTTTAACAGTGGTTGTGAATGTTAATTTAGGCCTCCGCACAATACTTCTGTTGGAATCACAAAGGAGATTGGTAAGCTTTGTCTTTGTCTCATGTAGAATCCATTGTCAATATTAGCAAGAATTTAATGAGTATTCTGATATGATTGAGTGCAGAGGCAGAGAGAGGGTATCTTTCTCTATGAAGCATTTGCATGGTTATGCACTGAAGTGAGCTCAGTCTCTTGGTTCTCTTTCAAACTACAATACACTAGGATTCAGTTTTCTCTCTGGTTCATATTATCACCTCTGCTATATCAGTAGTTACTGAACTTCAGATCTTGTGAACTATTCAGTTTAAAGAAAAATGATTTGTTTTCTTCGTCTTATATAGAGCAATATAGAATGGAAATTTAAGTTGGTGTCGTTGAATGGACCGTGGCCCAGACTGGAGTGGGCTCCACCAACATGGTGATAACTATTTGGCTCATTAAAGGTTAGCCATTGTTGATTCTACTTCAGGTGATCAACCTCTCTTCAATGAAGACAAATCAATTATTGTCACGGTAATAATTAAGCCATATTTATAATATTCTATATGGTTAATTTACACTTCTCATACTATATACTATAATAACATATAAATTGTATCATAAAAATTAGGTAAATGGAGAGATTTACAATAATGAAGATCTCATAAAACAATTGCCTAATCACAAATAAGTTATTCCAACTTCATGTATGTTCATCTATAAGTTTGTTTGGGTATTGACTTGTATGTTTCTATTAATTAAAAAAATTGTGCAGGACTTCAGATAAAAGTTAAAGTGAAAGTTCGTTTGAATCTGCATGAATTTGTATTAATTGAATTAGCAACTTTAAGTCTTATAATGACTAAAAGTCAAAATAAGTCTTATAATGACTAGTTAATTTTCTTACCTAACCCAACCTTTATTTGCTGGTTGTTTAGATCCTAGAAAATACTAAGATGGTGTGATGGACAATGTCACTGTTCCAACCTCCTGCACTGCACCTACCTACAATCTCTTTTTCCAATAGACACAGCCACACAGGGACAATAACAATATTTGCATGTATTTTGGCAAGTCTGGCTTTGGAAGGTTCAAAATTTGATGCCTATGATAGAATCAAACACAAGGTATGTATTTGATAGATTTTACCTTTGTAATTGACGGAGTGTAACTTGAATTGACCGAGGGTGATTGGCAGATTTTACTTTTATTTAGATGATAGAGCATGTTAACAGTTTTGACTATGAGAACTGGTGTACTTTCCAATATGTGGACACAAGGCCTGCCATGTGGATTAGTTATGTTACCAATTCGGCATAATGTATATTAATATGTGGACACAAGGAATGAAATAGTGGAACTGATGAACTTTCATGCATGTCGTGTAGTGGTTTTTTTTCCCTTGTGATGGAAGGATACAATTGACTTGTTCTATTTGATGCAGAGTGACCGACAACACAACCTCTGAGACGGAACATAGATAATTTAGTTACTTTCCCTCTGAGACCGAGTAATTGTCCTTTCACAAGTAAATGGTTTTCAATTAATGTGAGTTTCAAACAAATAATTTATGTGTACATTGCTTTTCTGTTTTGTTAAGTTCATTCATGCTTTAGATTAAATAATACAAATGATATTTTTCCCATAATATGCAAATCTAAACACCTATGCTTATGATTTACATTGACTTGAATTTTAGTATTTTAATTAATCTGGTTTGATGTGTTTTATGATGCATCTTGGTCTGCCGATTTGCTTGGTTTAATTCACCCAAAGTACATTTTCTCAGAATTTTGAAATACAAAGGGTTGTCGAATAAGAGCATGAAACGGACCATTTATGCATGAATTTACACATTCTTAGGTTAGAATCGGTACATTTTGAATAATGGAAGGTGAATGTCGGAAAGATAGCTCGTATCTTCAACTTGGACTATAAAACTGCTGAAGAGCATTATAGGTGAGCTCTTTTATGGGTGAGCATTATAGGTGAGCATTCATCTTCCTTTGAATCAATATACACTTCCTTGGAAGAATACATCCTTAGTTTTTTTCACTCAGTCATTGAGATTAAGTTTATCTTATTAAAACCCTTATTCTACAATTGTTGTTCTTTTAATGGGATCACATTCATCTTAGAAGGTTATTGACATAAGTTCCTTTTCATTACTCTTAATTTCCAGTGATGGGAGCTTCCTTCGTTTAGCTAAGTCAACCATCTTCAATTCATCATATTCTTGGTGTAAACAAGGCTTTGGCCAGGCTTTGGTACTAACCATTGCTGTCCTTAAGAGGTATATAGATTCTTGAAGCTTCGCTTGAAGATAACACTATGCATTATCTATGGTATAGCTTATATTACATCTAAATAATCAATTCAGACTCATACTTTTTGTCACTTTCCTGCCTTTTAATAATCAATTTTTTTAGACACATTGCATACTTTTTACATTTTCTGTAAATTTCAGATGTAAGTCACAAGCTCACAACTCAAGACACTGCATTTTCATTAAATTTCAATTATTTTTTAGTTTCTCTAAACATCTGAATAGTTATTCTCAACAAATATTATGTGTTTAACTGTTAATTGTTCGTCTACATCAGCATATTAAACACGTTGCTTTCCAAATCCTTACTAGCCCAACCAACCAAGAGTACAAAATTACTGGTTTAAGTGAAATGACATAAGAAGATGATACAGAGATCACTGTTTATGATTATTTTGTCAACCGCAGAAAAATTTCTCTGCAGGATTCAGCTGATCTGCCATGTATTAATGTCGGAAAGCCAAAGCGACCTACATTTGTCCCAGTTGAGGTAGATTAGTTGCTTTATTTTAATTTAGTACTAACCTAATAGAGCGGATGAGGGTCTTGACGGATGTAAGCCTCTCTTGATGTTGAATTACTTGTATGTGATCTAATTTTTTATCAATACTATTTTGCATTTTGTGTGGTGTTCAACTAAAGCTTCTTATTAATAGATTGGTAGTGATTTAAATGTTTTTTTTAAATGGTTAAAAGGTCCTAATTGCTAGGATCCAATAAAGAAAATTTTGTTATATTTCTGCTGTAGATTTTCTATGGAATTGTTACGACAAGTCTTAGTTATGTTGCTGTAGATTTGTTGCGAAATTGCTATGAAAAGTCATGGTTATTTTGCTGTGGAAAATTCATCTTGAATGCTTTTTTGCTGCGGATTAACTAAATATTTGCTAGGATTTCTGTTTAACTATCTACGGATTTACTAAGAACAAATTCCCTATCAAATTTGCCTCCCAATCCATGCTACGGCCGAATTAATAGGTATTCCCTAGCATATCCCTAGTTAAACTTGTTTGCTAGGAATTAGCTGCGAATTAGCTCCGGAAATGGGCGTAGCAAATCACATATTTTCTTGTAGTGAAATGAACTCATGGCTTTAAAAAAGGGTACGAAATCACAATATATAATATTAATATGTTTTCATCCCACTGCATCTACAAACAATACAAAGGAGCTGAATCAAATCAACAAAATGAAAGTAAGGTTATAAGGAAAAATGAAAAAAGTTTAGAAAACCAACCTAATGACAAGATTTGTCACTGAGTTATGGTGAAGATGAATTGAAATCGATTGAAATGAAATAGCATGCATTGTTTTTTATTGCCGTGTCACAACATAAGCATTTGGATAAGTGAGAGAGAGATATATATATTTTAGTTTGGAATATTGAAAGTGTAAGACATTGAGGCTATTAATAAATAGTGGAGAAAGAGGGTCAAAACATTGTTGTATCTTCTCGGTTTAAAACAAATGGAAATTTATGAGGAAGGAAGAATATTTTTTTTTTATGTTATTATTTTTTAAAATATATACTAAATGGAAATACTTACCCACTTCCTTATAAACTGTATAATAAATTAAATATAGATTATTTTTTATAATATTAACATGTTGACTTTTTTTCTCCAAATATAATGAGTAATTATTACAAATTTAAATTAATATTGTTACTTATATATAAAGTATGAAAAATACAACGAGATACAATAGTTGAAGGGTATCAGATGTATTCAAGATGGATAAAACACCAATAGAAATTTGTACAAAAAAAAAAAAGCACCTATAGAAATAAAAAAATTAATATTAGATATTTATGGAAAAGGACCAAGGTGCCTGATATTCGTAACTCATTCTGGTGCACCTAGTGCTTGAGGGATTTTTTGGTTAAGTTAATATATTCCATTTTAAGTTGTTTTTTTTAAATAAAGGGACTAAAATTAGACAGAAAAAATTTACAAAACCAAAGTGTAACTCTCAGTGTTCAAAATAAAAGTTACAGACAAGGGGAAGTGTTAGGGTTCAAACTCCGAACATGACGTTTGACCTAATAATTTTGATCTTTTTGACGGTTAAGCTTGGAATTGTCGACAAAATAAATGGATATTTTAATGGAAGGAGAGAGGAAAAAAGTTAGACTAACTAAATAATATAATATAACATTTTGTGGCAACTCATAAAAATGTATTGATTATTAAATTTCTTATTTTTAGGATATAATAAATATCTTATTAAACTTTTTCATAATAAATTTTGTATTTATATAATATTATTTTAAGTATGTTATTATTATTAGCATTAAGTGTTTCGGTTTAATTATTATTTAATGCTTCATATGGGTAAAGTCCTAAGATCATCCACAACATAGCACCGAAATTAGGGGCTTAAATTGAATTCATATGTCCACATCACTCATTTTACCGTAAAATTTAATAAGCACCAATTTTCTCCAACCCAACACCTTAAAAGAAATTATTAAACAAGTCCCACAAATAAAAAGAGAGAGAGAGAGAGAGAGAGAGAGAGAGAGAGAGAGTGCTTCCATAGCCACCCTTCTCCATAGCCACCCATGTATTATACTCCACAATAGAGGTGCCTATTTATTGTGGTGCTAAATAAGAGAAACACTCACCATTGCGGATGGTCTAAGAAAAAGTTAAGGTATCTGATCTGAATTTTGACCAAATGGATTTGACCAAGAATTTCCCTTTTATCTCTTATACAATACTCCATCCGTCCGATATTAAGTGACACAGTTAACCAAGAAAATATGATATTTCCCTCAATATTTTTTTGAACTGTATGAGTGCTTTATCTGTAACATAAACACTAACACTAATGTTTTTTATGAACATGCTAAAGATTGAGTATAAAATATAAAAATATATACACACACATATACACAATGTTTTTCATGAATTAATAGTTTGCTAGATATGAATCATTGTCTAGTTTAATTCAAATCCGGACAAATTGAATAATTCTTTTGTCATAACCAACTTCAAAAACTAGTTATAAATTTAATAAAAGTACTAACCTTATAAAAATGTACATATCAATCTCATCCTTCTGCTCTGGATCACGAATAACATTGCACGAATGTTATATGACATTGGTCAATTCAATCGTGACATATAGACCAATTGAATTGGTTTCTCTCCTTTTGTGTGTCACATCCTTTTATGTTTTAAAAAATAACATTGCCACATGTCACAATTGGATCGGTTTATGTCATGTGGCATCATGTCACTAAAGTGCAATCCCATGGCAAAAACCCTCCTCTATTGATTTTCTTATAAATTAGTGGTTGCTTTCAATTTACAAGGACCAACGGCGGCCACCCTAATACAATCTCTCTCTCTCTCTCTCTCTCTCTCTCTCTCTCTCTCTCTCTCTCTCTCTCTCTCTCTCTCTCTATATATATATATATATATATATATATATATCAAATTGTGTGTATGATTAGATTGATAATGTTAGAGATCGGCATACAACAATGGAAACTGCATAATACTCAAAGCAGTATTCTATAGATAAAAAATTATCGGTAATTTTCATCGTGTTTTTTTCTTATTTTAGTTTTTTTTCATGATTCCTTATTCATTTTAATGTTATGATGTTTGATTTTTAGTTCCTAATGAAAACCAAATAAATTAGTGTTTGGGCTAAACGGACGGATCAACCCATATTATCATCCCTAGTGAAAACTTAACCTAACAAAAACTCTCCTCTATATATTTGCTTATAAATTAGTCTTGGGAATCACTTGGCATGGAGCAGCGGCAGCCGCTTTCACGAAATAATTTCAACCTCTCCCCCCCCCCCCCCCCCCCCCCCCCCCCCCCCCCGCTCTCTCTCTGAGAGAGAGTGGGAGGGAGGCTGAACTTATTTTGTGAAAGCGGCTGCCGCTGGTCCATGCCAAGTGATTCCCAACACTAATTCAGAAGCATATATATAGAGGAGGGTTTTTGTTAGGTTAAGTTTTCATTAGGGATGATAATATGGGTTGATCCGTCCGTTTAGGCCCAACACTAATTTGTTAGGTTTTCATGAGGAACTAAAAATCAAACATCATAAAATTAAAAGGAATAAGGAATCATGAAAAAAATATAATAAGACAACACGATGAAATTACCGATATTTTTATGTATATAATACTGTTTTGAGTATTATGGAGTTTCCATTGATGTATCCCGATCTCTAACATTAGATCATAATCAATACGATCATACACACAATTTTTTTTTATATATATATATATATATATATATAGAGAGAGAGAGAGAGAGAGATGTTGTATTGGATTGGCCGCCGTTGGTCCTTATAAATTGAACGCAATCATTAATTTATAAGAAAATGAATAGAGGAGGGTTGTTGCCACATGATTTCACTTTAGTGACATAATGCCACATGACAGAAACCAATCCAATTGTGACACGTGGTAATGTTATTTTTTAAAGATAAAAGGATGTGACACACAAAAGTAGAGAAACCAATTCATGTTGGTCTATGTGTCACGATTGGATTAACCAATGTCATGTAACATTTGTGACACTGATATTTTTATTTTACACTTTTATATTCTTTTTGGTTTATTTTTTTACTGTAAGATGCACTGTAGCATTTTATTGTTTCTTGTTTGTCGGGTTTGGGAGATTTTAGAGCAATCTTGTGAAATTCTAAACCTGAAAGAACCATTGTTATTAGAGGAACTTGAATAGGAACTTATCAACCCATGGTTAGATAAATTAGATTCCCCTAATAAATCTAAATGGAGAAAGGGTGAAAGTCAAGATTTAAGTTCACTCGAGGGTGATGGTGATGACCGAAATCTGTTTGTTTTTATAATACTTGCAATTTAAGGATGTTATTATTTTGTGAATTCAAGAATTTCTATTTATTTCTTATTTAATACAAGAAAAAGTCAATTGTGTATTTGATCCTAGTTTAGACTGAAAAACATTCGACCTTTTTTTTTACTTATATTTTTTTTTTGTGGTGGCTGGGGTTTGAACCCCAGACGTTGTATATATTATGCATTGTCTCTACTCACTAAACTAAGCTCACGAGGACACTTATATTTAAATTGAAGGGGTATTTATTATTATATTATTATTATTAAAAAATATGTGAGAAAATAAACAAAATGCAGAAAGTTCATCATAGCAATAAAAAATTAAGTCAGGAATGTAAAAGGGTAAAATAAAATATGAGTTTCATTGAAGATCAATATACATATACCTGATAAAATGTCACCAATGAGTTCAATAGGAGCCGTAGAGAACAATGATTTCCAGGAGGCAGCACCAGTCTTCCAGAATAATTTTCATTCAACCTTGCCTTCTATATAAATCTTTCGTTCCTTCCACTTCATCTTGGTATTTTGAATGACCTATACTACCCTGAAAATGTTTTCCACTATTGAGAATGAAGATCTATTGTTTCTATAACTCATAAGTTCACATTTCAAAGAGTCTCACACACGAGAAAGTCATTCCGATATATATCTTGCACTAATTTAACATCTAATCTGAATCTACCATGCACAAACAATTTCTCCAACGGATCATAAAGGCCTTCAGATCCCTGCAAAACATAAATTGTATTTGGAATACACAAATCAATATCTCTTAATATGTTGTTTCAGCAAGTTCAAATAATTCAACAAGTCTACTTCTTCTGCCTTTTCCCAATATCTGAATTAAACACACCCAAATCATCCTCATTTAAAAAAGCACACTATAAATTATTCTACCTTTGTACTCTTGACAAAATATAAAAGTTTGTACTCTTGAAAAAATATAAAAGTTTTGAAAATATAACCTAATTAAAGATGATAAAAGGTTTCGTTCAAAAAATAAAGATGATAAAAGGTGAACCAAACTTGTTCAAGAGGCATTGTTGCAAAATCAAATTAAGCAGGGTTTCTTATATCATAGGTTCTTGTATTTATCATCCAAATTTGTTGTTTTTTGTCGCCACTTCAATGTGGAAAATTGGGAATCAAAGACATGCTGATACACATTTTCTTTCTAGTAAAATTAAATCGAAAAAAATCATCATACTACAACCCATCAAAGATTTTTTTAACTTTTCACATGAACTTAGGGCTTTAAAAATGGGTATGGAATCACAATGTATAATATTAATATGTTTTTATCCAACCACATCTAAAAACAATACAAAGGAGATGAATCAAATCAACATAAAATGAAAATGAGAATATAATGAAAAATCATTGAATCTTAGAAAACCAACCTAATGACAAGATTTGCCATTGATTTATGATGAAGATAAACTTGAATCGATTCTAGAATAGCATGAAGATTTGCCATTGAATGAGTGAGAGAGATATTTTTGTTTGGATTGAAAGTGTACGAAACTGAAGCTATTAATAAGTAACAAGTAAGAGGATTAAAACAATGTATCTTCTCAGTTTGTAACAATTGGAAATTTACGTGGAATGAAGGATATTTATTTTTAATATTTTAATTTTTTAGGATATATACTAAATGGAAATATTTTTTAGTATAGTCATAAGAAAAGTCCAATGTATCTGATTTGAATTTTGACCAAATGGATTTGAACATTTTTATTTTTTTTACTTAAATTTAAGGATGTTTTATATAAAGGTTTGACCACAATTTTTTCAAAAGTATATTGTGTGTTTTTATAATACTAGTAATTTAAGGGTGTTATATTATTTTGTGAATTCCAGAATTTCCATTTATTTGATCCCACTTTAGACGGAAAAACATTCAATTTTTTTTTTACTTATATTTAAAATTGAAATGGTATTTATTATTAGAGTAAATTACACTCTCATCTCCTCTTATGTTAAAATATACACTCCCCTTCCATGAAAAGTAAAATGTATACTCCCATCGCCTATAAGATGCTTGAATTACAACCATCTCCCTTAATAATTAAATATGGACTACACTTTAATCTATTTTAAAATAAATAAATATTTGTATAATATATTTAATTTTAAATCACCATTTAAAAAATATAAGTTTGTTTCTTTATAATCTATATGTCAATGACAATTAAATTTAAATATTTTGTTTTTAATTTTATAATTTAGAGTATAAATTTCACTTTTAAATAACAATACTTAATCGACTTTAGCAATTTTTCAAATATTTTTTATTTTATTTTAGGTTGTTTCATATTTTATAATAGGGTTTAAATCTATATGTTAATGAAATTGTGAATAAAAAATAGAGAAAGATATGAGTTCAAAATTTGATTATATCAAAATGAACCCCAATGCTATTTTCCTTTGAAGTGTGTTAGATATTTTTTTTTGTTAGAATATTAGAAATAAAACAAAAATTATTGAGGGACTAAAGCATAGATTTTAATATAAGAGGGGAGATGAATGTAATTCAAGTTTCTCTAAAGGGAGGGGAGTGAAATATTTTATAAGATGTTCTAAATAAGAGGGGAGGGAAGTGTATATTTTAACATAAGAGGGAAGGGAGTGTAATTTGAGCATCTTTGAGGGAAGGGGTATTTACTCTTATTATTATTATTTAAAACAATTGTGAGAAATCCAATTTTTGCTGCACTAAATAAATAAGTGCATGCTTTATTTCAAAATTATTACCCTCAACCGTTGGGAACAAAATAATAGCATGTGGCTCTTCCGTATAAGGGGTTGCATACTCTTTAAGAGTGTGTTCCTCAGCCATATCGTTATTATTTCATGCTTCCCAAGAAGTTAAAAGTAAAAGAAAGAAATAGAAAAAGAAAGAAAAAATAAAAATGAAAATAAAGAAAAAGAAAAAGTTTTTTTTTTCCAGTCTAATCGTTAAAAAAGAAATAATCAAATTGCAATAACTCCTCGACAACGACGCCAAAAACTTGATGAGAAAAACCGCAAGTGCACGGTTCTACCGATGTATTAATAAAAGAGTATCATTCCAATAGGGAGTTATGAATTCAATTAACTTTTAATAATGATTAGATTGAATGTTTAAAAAGGTAGAAAGTTGTATTTTTGTTTAAAAGAAAATAACGATAATAAAATAAAAATGCCTTGGGATTTATTGGTCCATCTTAATAACAAGTCCTTCACAAACAAACCCTAAACCGGTAATTTTATATTGGTCCCACTTTGTAAAGGTAAGTTTCTCTTAAGCCTATCACATCTCCTTTCGGTCTTAGTGATTGTGTTCCTCTAGCAACCACACCTATTCTCATGGTTGATTGCTATTGGAATCCTTGAAGAACGAAACTTTATGTGTCTCAAGGTTTGCTAGACTATTCTCATGTTTCACAACCCTTGTCTAATTTCACTTGTTCCAATATTAAAACTTTATCTTTCAATCCTTCGCTTTGATATTTGTGATGATGAATTAACAAATACTAACTCCTCCGCGTTCGCTTCACAAGTTTGGTATTTGTTAATTCATTATAAGATCGCTGAAATTAGATTAAAATGTGAGATTATATAAAATTAAGGTTTATGGTTTGGTTTGATTAGGATTATGTCATTAAGACTTATCCAACAATGCCAAGACAAGAAGAGTCTACTCAATCATGATCATAGTAGACATAGAGAAGAAGGAGAAGAACATAAAATAACAAGAAAGTAAAAGAAAGAACTTTTATTAAGAAAGACAATTGTCACTATTGAATTCCAAGAACAAAAGATGAATTGTTGTGATAGCTAGCTACTCTATTTATAGTTTACAATGACTTAAGCACTAAGAAATACATCACTAGAATTTTCCACAAGAAACCGTGGGCTTTTAGGTCAGAAATAAACTAATAGGTAGCTTGTCCATGAAGCAAAAGCAGCAAAAGAGTAATCCTAGGACATGGCACGACCGTGTGGAATATGGCACGGGCTGTGCCAAGCTTCTGACTTGGGGGCGTCATATTTTTGTGTTGAATCTTCGTATTTTCCAGCCCGAATCAGCTCCTAATCCTCTTTTTTTTGCTCCAAGACTGAATCTTTAGAATATTTGTTCCTGAAATTAAATAACTTGCAATTGAAGTAAAATAGTTCTAAAAGAAAATAATATTAAATAAAATGAAATAAAATATAAATAAAACAAACTCAAATATTATATTTAAAACACTAATTATTGACTCATCATGATGTTTATAGAGAAGTTCAAAAACAGGTGTCTTGATTGCATACAATCACAACGCCGTGACAATACATGGTGAATGACATCTGGACCTTTGTATCAAAATCAAACTTTTCAAATTATAATTTTTGTATTTTAGATATATCTAAAAACCAAATTTTGCTTTGAAATGTGGACAATCTGATCTTGATATGACGGTTTGGATGTGTAGTCCCACACCCGTCACACAATTTATGTTTAAAAAAAGTTTCCCAAAGTAGGCTTATAAGAGGTAGCATCAATCAACGATTATGAAACCATTAGCAGTAATGCAATTAATGCAAGTACTAAGTAACACCTAACCTAAGCTTCATTTGAGAATCTGAAGCCCATTCAGATAAGTGATAGTTACCAAACAAACTTGAACAGGTAGGTCCAATATCACACTTCAGTATTTTTAAGAGGTACTTTGGTACTATCACCGTATTTCTTGGCTTGAATCTTTCACCTATGTCAGATTCTTTGGTGACCAAAACCGATAATATATTACTAAGGGTGTTAATAGTTGAACTGCAATCAAAAGTTTTTGTTCTGTGGATCCAAATTTTGAACCACGAGAGGCTGGAACAAGAAGGGGAAGAAGGAAAGATATAGATAATGCAATTCTCGCTAAATTAACCAATGGCAATATGCTTCCTATAAATGAATTAACCTAGCCAGGACAAGATATTCGATATATCTAGACATTCTTATTAATGAATGGTAACCTTGAGTCATCATAATGTACCTTTGTCTTAGAAAATTACCTTTGTTTTTAATTCCCAAAAACAAAGGAAATTTCTCAAGACTCAAGTGACCATTCATCAAGTCATTTATAAGAATGGCAATATATATATATATATATATATGTCAGATTCTTTGGTGACCAAAACCGATAATATATTACTAAGTGTGTTAATAGTTGAACTGCAATCAAAAGTTTTTGTTCTGTGGATCCAAATTTTGAACCACGAGAGGCTGGAACAAGAAGGGGAAGAAGGAAAGATATAGATAATGCAATTCTCGCTAAATCAACCAATGGCAATATGCTTCCTATAAATGAATTAACCTAGCCAGGACAAGATATTCGATATATCTAGACATTCTTATCAATGAATGGTAACCTTGAGTCATCATAATGTACCTTTGTCTTAGAAAATTACCTTTGTTTTTAATTCCCAAAAACAAAGGAAATTTCTCAAGACTCAAGTGACCATTCATCAAGTCATTTATAAGAATGGCAATATATATATATATATATATATATATATATATATATATATATATATATATATCCCCAGGAGACATCCCAGGAGCCAATGGAGAAGGACTCAAACTTGTTAGAAAAAACGGTGCTTCATGCAAATCACTTGTTATCTTCGTCGTTGTTTTAAGTTCATTCCTTTAGTTTATGGATTACCCTCTCAATATTTTGTTGAATTGTATGAGAGCTTTATCTACAACACAAACACTAATGTTTTTTTTTATGATCTTTCTAAAGATAGAGTGTATACACACACACAATGTTTTTGATGAATTAATAGTTTGTTACCTATGAATCATTGTCTAGTTTAATTCAAATCCTGAGAAATTGAAGAATTCTTTTGTTCTAAAGGTTAGACTGAATATAAAAATTAAGAACATGAATTGAATAAAAAAACATATTATTCCCTTACCATTGAGTCTTCTCACCAATTCATATACAAAATATTATGCAAAAAACAAAATGCATAAAGACATTTTTTTTTCTGAACACAATGCATAGATTTAGTTTCAAAAATCACAAACAATATATACAGATTGCGGATACAAATTTGTTGACCGAACTAAAAAACAATTCCAAGAGTTGTCTGCTGCTGAAAAGAAAGCCGTGTATCTTGACTCAGCCATGCTCCACGCGATTCTAATAGGTATCAAAGCACTTGGAGTAACCTCTCACGAAAGTGAGCTATCACAGGGGAAGAATCAAGCCACTTAAATACTCCGTCGAGCATCTTTCCTCTAAACTTCTCCAAATGCACGCCACATCCAGCTAACCATATTGTATCGAGCCTATGTCCAAAAGCAATCAGTCTGTAAACATCGCGATAGCAGCATAAGATTGTAGACACTTCTCAAAATGTTTTACTGATCAGTACAGTAGCTTTCATGACACTAATTCTTTTCAAAATGGTTCAGCTTTTAAAAAAATCATTTGCATCGATCAACAATATTTAAATAAACCGTAAATACAAAGAATCAACCAATCTAACAAAACATATAAACCGTTAATAATATAACATTATCATAATACTCCGTCCCTTTCAACAATAATTTAAAAGGTAAATCAAGTATATAATAAACATTATGGGTCATTTGAAGGAAATATATAAAACATTATAATCAGCCAAACAAATCCCACAACTTCATATAAAAAATATATAATAATTCTCAACTTAAAATATCAAAACAAAATGAAAAATAATAGTAAATATGAAAGATGATGCGCAAAATAAAACATTATTTTTACCTTTATTAATAAAGAACACTAGTGCAATTCATCTTTCTTTGTTGATGTTCTCATATATAATTGAAGAGATCACAAATGCCGGAGAAAATACTTGATATCCTTTGAATCGAGTTTTGTTACATAGCTTGTAGATCTAGTAGAGGAAAAACAACAAAAATTTAATTGGAGAAAAAAATCAAAAAAAGAAGATGCAGGTTATAAATGATAGAATTAGATAAATGGCTTACATTTTGTTATATCATCGTAATAAATTCAATCATCCAAGTATATATGTGTGTCGTTCAACAAAAATGTATATGTCTTCCTATGTGAGTATATCTTAAATATCTAATAGTAATAAATAGATAGATAATGAATCATTAGATCACCAATTCTCTGTAAATGTAAGATAGAAGAGATACATCGGGAGATAAAATTTCAGTGAAATGGCGCCGCAAGCTCCTTGCAATTGTCAAAGTGAGCGCATCTCAACACATTTAGAAGGGTTTTATCGGAGGAAGGGTTTGTGTTAGGTTTAGAGCTATCAAGAAAACCTCATATTGAAAAGCCCACTTCATTAGGATTACTTTAAAGCCCCATATGATTTGGCATCCTCTTGAGCAAATTTGTAATGACTATTACTCTTTCCACCCAATCTTATTCTCGCGTGCCTTATTTTTTCTTCCAACAACACTATATGTTTGGATTATATCATCCGAAACAGATTGATAGCTATTTTCGGATTATATATTCCGAAAAAAGAAAAATATAAATAAATTGTGTCGTATTTGATATCAAAGGTCTCAAGTGTACGTCGTATAAATTGTGTCGTATTTGATATCAAATACAACACAATTTATTTATATTTTTCTTTTTCGTAATATATAATCCGAAAATAGCTATCAATCTGTTTCGGATTATATCATCCAAACAGATAGTGTTTTCGGAAGAAAAAAATAAGGCACGCGAGAATAAGATAGGGTGGAAAGAGTAATAGTCATTACAAATTTCTTCAAGAGGAGGCCAAAACATATGGGGATTTAAAGGAATCCTAATGAAGTGGGCTTTTCAATCTGAGGTTTTTTGGACAGCTCTAAACCTAACACAAACCCTTCCTCCAATAAAACCCTTATAAATGTGTTGAGATGTGCTCACTTTGACAATTGCAAGGAGCTTGTGCTGCCGTTTGTCTAAAACTTTATCTCCCGATGTATCCCTGTTATCTCGCATTTACAGAGAATTGGTGATCTGATGATTCATTATCTATCTATTTATTACTATTAGATATTTAAGATATATTTGGACATTCACACATATACATTTTTGTTGAACGGAACACATATATACTTGGATGATTGAATTTAATATGATGATATAACAAAATGTAAGCCATTTATCTAATTCTATCATTGATTACCTGCATCTTCTTTTTTTGATATTTTTTTCTCCAATTAAATTTTATGTTGTTTTGCCTCTATTAGATCTACAAGCTATGCAACAAAACTCAATTCAAAGGCTATAAAGTATTTTCTCCGACATTTGTGATTTCTTCAATTATATATTAGAATATCAACAAAGAAAGATCAAATGCACTAGTGTTCTTTACTAATAAAGGTAAACATAATGTTTTTTCTTTCTGCGCATCCTCTTTCATATTTACTATTATTTTTCATTTTGATTTAATGTTTTAAGTTGAGAATTATTATATATTTTTTATATGAAGTTGTGGGATTTGTTTGGCTGATTATGATGTTTTATATATTTCCTTCAAATGACACATAATGTTTATTATGTACTTGATTTACCTTTTAAATTATTGTTGAAAGGGACGGTTTATTATGATAATGTTATATTATTAACGGTTTATTTGTTTTGTTAGTTTGGTTGATTCTTTGTATTTACAGATATATGCAAAGATGGCGATACCTACATATTTGCTTCACTGCTTTCATTTGGGAATGTATTGCCGCAAACTTTGCAAATTTGATATTTTTTATCCTTGCAAGCAAGGCAGAAAATAAATATAATTGACTAGTTTCTATTATTAAGCATCGATCACAAGGTAGTGATTGAATCACCATGTTATTAAGAAAGCTATTTGGCATGTAATTTTAAAGCATACATCACTAACAATTTCAATATTTATACTCTAATCAATTTTGTTAACTAGTTATGGCTTTAACTAAAGGACTAACTTGAAAAAATGTATATATTCATCTTCTCTAGACCATAAAAAAACAGTTTTAATTAATTGTAGCAGTAACATATTCATGCTTTGACAAGATATATGTATGTTGTTATCCTTTAGAAAACTTGCAAGAACCCAAATCTTAATGCAATAGAAGCAGCATTAAATTCTTACAATAGAGATAGTAATCATAAAATGAACCATCTGCATTTCTGACAGCATCTGAACATTATTTTCCCACAATATGAAAAAGAAATTTTTTTTAATCATTGTTGGCATACACATTAAGAGAAATGATATTTGAACATCCATTTTGTGACAACTTTCTGTCTCATACTCACATTATTTTTTACTTTATCTCTCTATTGCTTTGGTTTTCGTGTAAATACCTACTTTTTCTTTGTAAATTATGATTATTCCATAAGTTATCAACCAATTAATGATTGTTCAAATATCACTCCTCAAACATTAAATTCCTACAAGGAGGCATAGATTCTTTAACCCAAGGAAATTCTAACCTAGAAGAAACATTGTTCTTCGAGAAGCTTGAAAAGGAACTTATTAACCCATGTTTGATGAATTAGATTTCCTGGAGGAATATTAAAGGAACATGGGTGGGTTCACAAGGGGATGATGATGATTACTGAAATGTGTTAAGTTGATCCATCATGTTCCATAGGTGAACTAAAATCAAAGGTGTCTGTTCTGGTGGATACCAATTTCTAACCAGGAGAGGCTGGAACAAGAAGGGGAAGAAGGAAAGATATAGATAGTGCAATTCTTGCTAAATTAACCAACGCCAATATGCTTCCTATAAATGAATTGACTAATTAAGCACGACAAGATCTTAGATATATATCTAGACATTTTTATCAATGGATGGTACCCTAGAGTCTTAAGACGGTAGCTTTGTCTTTGAAAATTACCTTTGTTTTCAATTCCGAAAAACAAAGGAAATTTCTAAAGACTCAAGTCACCATTCATTGATAAGAATAACACTATATATATCTACGATCTATTTCTATCCAAGTCAATTTATTAATAGGTAGCATATTGAGCTTTGTTCTTTAAGATGGAATTGCATTATCTATAATTTACTACTAAGAGTGCTAATAGCTGAACTGAAATCAAAAGTATCTGCTCTGGTGGATCCAAATTTTGCACCAGAAGAGGCTGGAACATGAAAGGGAAGAAGGAAAGATATAGATAGTGCAATTCTTGATAAATTAACCAATGCCAATATGCTTCCTATAAATGAATTGACTTAGACAGGACAAGATCTTAGATATATCTAGACATTCTTATCAATGGATGGTAACCTAGAGACTTTAGAAGGTACCTTTGTATTTGAAAATTACCTTTGCTTTCAATTTCGAAAAACAAAGGAACTAATTTCTCAAGACTCAATGACCATTCATCGATAAGAATGGATATATATATATATATATATATATATAAGAATGGATCTAGTTCTAACTAAGTCAATTTATTAATAGGTAGCATATTGAGCATTGTTCTTTAAGAAGGAAGTGCACTATTTCTATCTTTCCTTCTTCCCTGTCTTGTCTGAGTCTCTCTAAGTTTAGAATTTGGATCTACCATAGCAACCACCTTTGATTGTAGTTCACCTATCAACACTTTTGGTAATGAATTATGGTTTTTGTTCAAAGCTACGCCAAAGAATCTAACATAAATGAAAGATGTGAGCTTAACTTGGGCTTCCTATTTCATAGCTATTTTCTCCACTTCAATAGAACAACTTTTTCTAGAACTTTATGGACCAACTTCACATATTAGTCGGCAATCACCATCATCCCGTAGTTTTTTTGAACAGGCACCATCATCCTGTAGTTAAATTTAAACTTGACTTCCACCATTCCCCTCTCCGATTTTTCTAGAAAATATAATTTATCGAACCATTGTTTATAAGTTCCTTCTCAAGCTCCTCTAAAAACAATGGTTTTTAAGATCTTGAACTTCACAAATAATAAAGCAAAGAATAATAGTGTGAAATAAAAATTAGTTTCATTGCAGACTAGTATACATATACCTCTAAAAATGTCACCAATGAGTTTAATAGGAACCATAGAGAACAATGGTTTTCAAGGAGGTTGACATTGGTCTTCATTAAATTACTTACTAGTCTATCTTTCCTTCAAAGTCCTTCTATATTTTGATTCCATTATGCACACCATGAAGCCATTCTATTATATCTTGCACAAATCGAACATGTAATCCAAATCTATCATGCACCAACCATTTTTCTAACAGCTCATATAGGCCTTTTAGATCATCCGCTTAAACTGTATTTGTAATACATAAATCAATATTCACTTAATATATTGATCAAATTTAGCACACCCAAATCATTCTTATTTAAAAAAGCATACAAAATTTTTTTTGGTTCATGAGGCTTTTACACTCTCGGTAAAATAGAACAATATTGAAAATAAAACCAAATTAAAGATTATAAAAGGTGAACTAAACTTAATCAAGAGGCATTTATTGTAAAATCTAATTACGTAGTGCTTCTTATTTCTTCAGTTCATGCATGTAGCATCAAAATCAACATCATAACTAGAAATCAAAGACATACACATTTTCTTTCTAGTCATATTAAACCTAAAAAAAAAAAATCATCATCCTACAACCTATCAATATTTCTTTTTTACTTTCCAAATGAACTCATGGCTTGTAAAAAGGGTACGAAATCACAATATATAATATTAATATGTTTTCATCCCACTGCATCTACAAACAATACAAAGGAGCTGAATCAAATCAACAAAATGAAAATAAGGTTATAAGGAAAAATGAAAAAAGTTTAGAAAACCAACCTAATGACAAGATTTGTCACTGAGTTATGGTGAAGATGAATTGAAATCGATTGAAATGAAATAGCATGCATTGTTTTTTATTGCGGTGTCACAACATAAGCATTTGGATAAGTGAGAGAGAGAAAGATATTTTAGTTTGGATTGAAAGTGTAAGACATTGAGGCTATTAATAAATAGTGGGGAAAGAGGGTCAAAACATTGTTGTATCTTCTCGGTTTAAAACAAATGGAAATTTATGAGGAAGGAAGAATTTTTTTTTTTTATGTTATTATTTTTTAAAATATATACTAAATGGAAATACTTACCCACTTCCTTATAAACTGTATAATAAATTAAATATAGATTTTTTTTTATAATATTAACATGTTGATTTTTTTTCTCCAAATATAATGAGTAATTATTACAAATTTAAATTAATATTGTTACTTATATATAAAGTATGAAAAATACAACGAGATACAATAGTTGAAGGGTATCAGATGTATTCAAGATGGATAAAACACCAATAGAAATTTGTACCAAAAAAAAACACCTATAGAAATAAAAAAAATTAGTATTAGATATTTATGGAAAAGGACCAAGGTGCCTGATATTTGTAACTCATTCTGGTGCACCTAGTGCTTGAGGGACTTTTAGGTTAAGTTAATATATTCCATTTTAAGTTGTTTTTTTTAAATAAAGGGACTAAAATTAGACAGAAAAAACTTACAAAACCAAAGTGTAACTCTCAGTGTTCAAAATAAAAGTTACAGACAAGGGAAGTGTTAGGGTTCGAACTCCGAACATAACGTTTGGCCTAATAATTTTGATCTTTTTGACGGTTAAGCTTGGAATTGTGGACATAATAAATGGATATTTTAATGGAAGGAGAGAGGAAAAAAGTTAGACTAACTAAATAATATAATATAACCTTTTGTGGCAACTCATAAAAATGTATTGATTATTAAATTTCTTATTTTTAGGATATAATAAATATCTTATTAAACTTTTTCATAATAAATTTTGTATTTATATAATATTATTTTAAGTATGTTATTATTATTAGCATTAAGAGTTTCGGTTTAATTATTATTTAATGCTTCATATGGCTAAAGTCCTAAGATCATCCACAACAGAGCACCGAAATTAGGGGCTTAAATTGAATTCATATGTCCACATCACTCATTTTACCATAAAATTTAATAAGCACAAATTTTCTCCAACCCAACACCTTAAAAGAAATTATTAAACAAGTCCCATAAAGAGAGAGAGAGAGAGAGAGAGAGAGAGAGAGTGCTTCCATAGCCACCCTTCTCCATAGTCACCCATGTATTATACTCGACAATGGAGGTGCCTATTTACTGTGGTGCTAAATAGGAGAAACACCCACCATTGTGGATGGTCTAAGAAAAAGTTAAGGCATCTGATCTGAATTTTGACCAAATGGTTTTGACCAAGAATGTCCCTTTTATCTCTTATACAATACTCCATCCGTCCGATATTAAGTGACACAGTTAACCAAGAAAATATGATGCTTCATGCAAATCACTTGTTATCTTCGCGGTATTTGTAGTTGTTTTAAATTCATCCTTTTTGTTTATGGATTTCCCTCTCAATATTTTTTTGAGCTGTATGAGTGCTTTATCTGTAACATAAACACTAACACTAATGTTTTTTATGAACTTGCTAAAGATTGAGTATAAAATATAAAAATATATACACACACATATACACAATGTTTTTCATGAATTAATAGTTTGCTAGATATGAATCATTGTCTAGTTTAATTCAAATCCGGACAAATTGAAGAATTCTTTTGTTATAACCAACTTCAAAAACTAGTTATAAATTTAATAAAAGTGCTAACCTTATAAAAATGTACATATCAATCTCATCCTTTTGCTCTGGATCACGAATAACATTGCACGAATGTTGTATGACATTGGTCAATTCAATCGTGACATATAGACCAATTGAATTGGTTTCTCTCCGTTTGTGTGTCACATCCTTTTATGTTTTAAAAAATAACATTGCCACATGTCACAATTGGATTGGTTTATGTCATGTGGCATCATGTCACTAAAGTGCAATCCCGTGGCAACAACCCTCCTCTATTGATTTTCTTATAAATTAGTGGTTGCTTTCAATTTACAAGGACCAACGGCGGCCACCCCAATACAACGTCTCTCTCTCTCTCTCTCTCTCTCTCTCTCTCTCTCTCTCTCTCTCTCTCTCTCTCTCTCTCTCTCTCTCTCTCTCTCTCTCTCTCTCTCTCTCTCTCTTTCTCTCTATCTATCTATCTATATATATATATATATATATATATATATATATATATATATCAAATTGTGTGTATGATTAGATTGATAATGTTAGAGATCGGCATACAACAATGGAAACTGCATAATACTCAAAGCAGTATTCTATAGATAAAAAATTATTGGTAATTTTCATCGTGTTTTTTTCTTATTTTAATTTTTTTCATGATTCCTTATTCATTTTAATGTTATGATGTTTGATTTTTAGTTCCTAATGAAAACCAAATAAATTAGTGTTTGGGCTAAACGGACGAATCAACCCATATTATCATCCCTAGTGAAAACTTAACCTAACAAAAACTCTCCTCTATATATTTGCTTATAAATTAGTCTTGGGAATCACTTGGCATGGAGCAGCGGCAGCCGCTTTCATGAAATAATTTCAACCTCTACCCCCCCCCCCCCCCCCACTCTCTCTCTGATCTCTCATCTTGCGTATGATTAGATTGAGTATAATCTAATGTTAGAGATCAGGAAACATTGTTTTTATCTTATTTTAATAAATCATCAGTAACAATTGTTTTTTCACCTTATTTTCATCTATTTTTTGTTGATTCCTTTCCAGTTAAATCAGTTGATATTTCTTTTTTAGATTCACGAGCGAGGTAAAAAAAACTTGGTTTATGAATAATGATTTATGACATGATCAAATTTTTTATCCATGTTGCTCTGCAAAAAACTTCAGCGACTATGATTTCTTTGATCATGATTTATGACATGATTTCTTTTATTGGTGGAGTATTTTGCAGACCAACATGGATAAAAGATTTGATCATGTCATAAATCATGATCCATAAACAAAGTTTTTTTACCTCGCTCGCGAATCTAAAGAAGAAATATCACAAGATTTAACTGAAAAAGGAATCAACAAAAAATAGATGAAAATAAGGTGAAAAAACAATATTACTGATGATTTACTTTGTATCTAGTATAATGGAGTTGCCATCGATTAAAGTAAGATAAAACACAATGATTCTTGATCTCTAACATTAGATTATACTCAATCTAATCATATGCGAGATGAGAGAGAGTGGAAGGGAGGTTGAACTTATTTTGTGAAAGCGGCTGCCGCTGGTCCATGCCAAGTGATTCCCAACTCTAATTCAGAAGCATATATATAGAGGAGGGTTTTTGTTAGGTTAAGTTTTCATTAGGGATGATAATATGGGTTGATTCGTCCGTTTAGGCCCAACACTAATTTGTTAGGTTTTCATGAGGAACTAAAATTCAAACATCATAAAATTAAAAGGAATAAGGAATCATGAAAAAAATATAATAAGACAACACGATGAAATTACCGATATTTTTTATGTATATAATAATGTTTTGTGTATTATGGAGTTTCCATTGATGTATCCCGATCTCTAACATTAGATCATAATCAATACAATCATACACACAATTTGATATATATATATATATATATATATATATATATATATATATATATATATATATATATATATATATATATATATAGGGGATGTATCAAATAAGAAGTGATTTTAAAATGAGAAATAAGAAGGTTAAATAGCAGCCGTTAGATTAAAATACACAGTTTAGATTAAAAGTTGGTTTTAATGGAAATCATGGGGTGGTTACATACAATTTAGGTTTTAGTGAAAATCATGGGGTGCTAGATCCACGAAAACTAAGAATATGAACAACCACCCCATGATTTCCACTAAAACCTAAATTGTATGTAACCACCCCATGATTTCCACTAAAACCAACTTTTAATCTAAACTATGTATTTTAATCTAACGGCTGCTATTTAACCTTCTTACTTCTCATTTTAAAATCACTTCTTATTTGATACATCCCCTATATATATATATATATATATATATATATATATATATATAGAGAGAGAGAGAGAGAGAGAGAGAGAGAGAGATATTTTGTATTGGATTGGCCGCCGTTGGTCCTTATAAATTGAACGCAATCATTAATTTATAAGAAAATGAATAGAGGAGGGTTGTTGCCACATGATTTCACTTTAGTGACATAATGCCACATGCCAGAAACCAATCCAATTGTGACACGTGGCAATGTTATTTTTTAAACATAAAAGGATGTGACTCACAAAAGTAGAGAAACCAATTCATGTTGGTCTATGTGTCACGATTGGATTAACCAATGTCATGTAACATTTATGAAACTGATATTTTTATTTTACACTTTTATATTCTTTTTGGTTTATTTTTTTACTGTAAGATGCACCGTAGCATTTTATTGTTTCTTGTTTGTCGGGTTTGGGAGATTTTAGAGCAAACTTGTGAAATTCTAAACCTGAAAGAACCATTGTTATTAGAGGAACTTGAATAGGAACTTATCAATCCATGGTTAGATAAATTAGATTCCCCTAATAAATCTAAATGGAGAAAGGGTGGAAGTCAAGATTTATGTTCACTGGGGGGTTGATGGTGATGACCGAAATCTGTTTGTTTTTATAATACTTGCAATTTAAATATGTTATTATTTTGTGAATTCAAGAATTTCTATTTATTTCTTATCTAATACAAGAAAAAGTCAATTGTGTATTTGATCCTAGTTTAGACTGAAAAACATTCGACCTTTTTTTTTACTTATATTTTTTTTTTGTGGTGCCTAGGGTTTGAACCCTAGACCTTGTATATATTATGCATTGTCCCTACTAACTAAACTAAGCTCACGAGGACACTTATATTTAAAATTGAAGGGGTATTTATTATTATATTATTATTATTAAAAAATATGTGAGAAAATAAACAAAATGCAGAAAGTTCATCATAGCAATAAAAAATTAAGTCAGGAATGTAAAAGGGTAAAATAAAATATGAATTTCATTGAAGATCAATATACATATACCTGATAAAATGTCACCAATGAGTTCAATAGGAGCCGTAGAGAACAATGATTTCCAGGCGGCAGCACCAGTCTTCCAGAATAATTTTCATTCAACCTTGCCTTCTATATAAATCTTTCGTTCCTTCCACTTCATCTTGGTATTTTGAATGACCTATATTACCCTGAAAATGTTTTCCACTATTGAGAATGAAGATCTATTGTTTCTATAACTCATAAGTTCACATTTCAAAGAGTCTCACACACGAGAAAGTCATTCCGATATATATCTTGCACTAATTTAACATCTAATCTGAATCTACCATGCACAAACAATTTCTCCAACGGATCATAAAGGCCTTCAGATCACTGCAAAACATAAATTGTATTTGGAATACACAAATCAATATCTCTTAATATGTTGTTGCAGCAAGTTCAAATAATTCAACAAGTCTACTTCTTCTGTCTTTTCCCAATATCTGAATTAAACACACCCAAATCATCCTCATTTAAAAAAGCACACTATAAATTATTCTACCTTTGTACTCTTGACAAAATATAAAAGTTTTTACTCTTGAAAAATATAAAAGTTTTGAAAATATAACCTAATTAAAGATGATAAAAGGTGAACCAAACTTGTTCAAGAGGCATTGTTGCAAAATCAAATTAAGCAGGGTTTCTTATATCATAGGTTCTTGTATTTATTATCCAAATTTGTTGTTTTTTGTCACCACTTCAATGTGGAAAATTGGTAATCAAAGACATACTGATACACATTTTCTTTCTAGTAAAATTAAATCGAAAAAAATCATCATTCTACAACCCATCAGAGATTTTTTTAACTTTTCACATCAACTTAGGGCTTTAAAAATGGGTATGGAATCACAATGTATAATATTAATATGTTTTTATCCAACTACATCTAAAAACAATACAAAGGAGATGAATCCAATCAACATAAAATGAAAATGAGAATATAATGAAAAATCATTGAATCTTAGAAAACCAACCTAATGACAAGATTTGCCATTGATTTATGATGAAGATAAACTTGAATCGATTCTAGAATAGCATGAAGATTTGCCATTGAATGAGTGAGAGAGATAATTTTTGTTTGGATTGAAAGTGTAAGAAACTGAAGCTATTAATAAGTAACAAGTAAGAGGATTAAAACAATGTATACGTATCTTCTCAGTTTGTAACAATTGGAAATTTACGTGGAATGAATGATATATATTTTTAATATTTTAATTTTTTAGGATATATACTAAATGGAAATATTTTTTAGCATAGTCATAAGAAAAAGTCCAATGTATCTGATTTGAATTTTGACCAAGTGGATTTGACCATTTTTATTTTTTTTACTTAAATTTAAGGATGTTTTATATAAAGGTTTGACCACAATTTTTTCAAAAGTATATTGTGTGTTTTTATAATACTAGTAATTTAAGGGTGTTATATTATTTTGTGAATTCCAGAATTTCCATTTATTTGATCCCACTTTAGACGAAAAACATTCAATTTTTTTTTTACTTATATTTAAAATTGAAAGGGTATTTATTATTAGAGTAAATTACACTCTCCTCTCCTCTTATGTTAAAATATACACTCCTCTTCTATGAAAAGTAAAATGTATACTCAGATCGCCTATAAGATGCTTGAATTACAACTATCTCCCTTAATAATTAAATGTGGACTACACTTTAATCTATTTTAAAATAAATAAATATTTGTATAATATATTTAATTTTAAATCACCATTTAAAAAATATAAGTTTGTTTCTTTATAATCTATATGTCAATGACAATTAAATTTAAATATTTTTTTTAATTTTATAATTTAGAGTATAAATTTCACTTTTAAATAACAATACTTAATCGACTTTAGCAATTTTTCAAATATATTTTAATTTTATTTTGGGTTGTTTCATATTTTATAATAGGGTTTAAATCTATATGTTAATGAAATTGTGAATAAAAAATAGAGAAAGATATGAGTTCAAAATTTGATTATATCAAAATGAACCCCAATGCTATTTTCCTTTGAAGTGTGTTAGATTTTTTTTTTGTTAGAATATTAGAAATAAAACAAAAATTATTAAGGGACTAAAGCATAGATTTTAATATAAGAGGGAAGATGAATGTAATTCAAGTTTCTCTAAAGGGAGGGGAGTGAAATATTTTATAAGATGTTCTAAATAAGAGGGGAGGGAAGTGTATATTTTAACATAAGAGGGAAGGGAGTGTAATTTGAGCATCTTTGAGGGAAGGGGTATTTACTCTTATTATCCTTATTTATTAATTTTGTTAAGTCTAACCCTAATTTTTCCCCTCCATAATGCTTTTTAGGTTTGTAACAAATCTATCCTAAAATATTGCCTCTCAAAATGCATCATGTTTTTATTAATAGCAAAAATAAAAAAAAGCATAAACAAATCTATTCATAAATAGCAAAAATAAAAAAATAAATAAAAAAAAAGGCTAACCATATCGATAGACTTCTACATTTTTTTTTCTTCTATTCTTCTTATTAATTTTAGTTTTTTTTCAACTAATTTTCTTATTTTGTGTTCTACACTTTTTTTTTTGACAAAATACTTTGTACAATTATTTAATACTAAAAAAATGCATCGTTCCTATCCTCTTCCTTTTTTTTATACACTTCTTTGATACTAAAATAATGCATCTTTTTTTTGACAATATTTTGTAGACTTATATAATACCCTAATTTTCATCATAACTTGGCTATATATACTAAACCTTAAACCGTGTTTCTCTAAAAAAAACTTTAACCCGTGGTAAATTTCACACACATCACAAGAATCATATCTTTTGATATTTAGAGGTTTGCAAATGGAACGACGTGACCTTACAACTTTCCTCTTATACCACTGCTTAACTGGTAACTTTTTGATCATACACCTGAATTGTCGGCAGCGATACGGTCAAGAGGGAAAATAGTTTTAACAGTTTCTTCGAGTGGTATAGCTGTATTATTAATACCAGGAGGTAGAACCGCACATTCGAGATTTGGCCTTCCCTTTATTATCGATGAATGCTCCACGTGTAATGTCAAACTTAATACCCCGTTGGCTCAGTTGGTAGTCCAAGCAAGATTAGTAATATGGGACGAGGCTCCGATGATGCACAAATTTTATCTGAAGCACTTGATCGTTCTTTCAGAGACGTTATGAAGGAGGTGGACAAGAGAAACAAATACATCCCTTTGTACCTATAATTCCTAAAAGCACAAGACCAGAAATCGTTCATGCTATTATCAATTCTTCAAAACTATGGAATTATTGTGAGGTTCTTACCTTGACTAAGAACATGAGGCTTTTGTCTGGTGCGTCAGTAGTAGATATGGAGGAAAAAAGACAATTTTCAAAATGGGTTTTAAGTATAGGCGATGGACGAATAGGGGAAGACAATGAAGTGGACAAGACCATTGCTATTCTGTCAGATTTGCTCATAGAAAGCGCAGGAGATCCTCTTGCTGCTATTGTTGAAAGCACGTATCCTAACATCTTGGAGATCATGAGTGACATAGGTTACTTTCAAAATATAGCTATATTGACAACAAAAAATTCCATAGTTGAGAAGATCAACGACTATATGTTGGACATGGTTCCAGATGAGGAGAAGGTTTATTTGAGTTATGATTCACCTATTCATCGTAACTTAAACGATGATCATATTGACAATGTTCATACACCTGAATTCCTCAACACCATCACTGCTTCTGGACTTCCTAATCACAAATTAAGGTTAAAGGTTGGTGTGCCAGTTATGTTGTTGAGAAATATAGATACACGATATGGATTATTCAATGGAACCAGATTGGTTATCACTAGGATGGGAAGATACGTCATTGAGGGGAGGGTCATTTCCGGAAGTAATGTTGGTGAATAGGTTTTTGTATCCAGGTTATCTATATCGCCTTCAGATGTCAAGATTCCCTTTAAGTTTCAACGAAGACAATTCCCTTTGTCTATATCATTTGCAATGACAATTAACAAAAGTCAAGGACAATCGCTTAAACATGTTGGGGTATATCTACCAACACCTGTAATTTTTCACAGACAGTTGTATGTTGTTGTTTCAAGAGTTACATCCATAGAAGGACTAAAGATATTGATCACAGGTGAAGATACCAATGTGACTTCTAACGTCGTATATGATGAAGTATTTCGCAATCTGCGATGAAACAACATGCCAATTTACTAAAAATTTCATATTCTCTTACCGAATTATTGATAGGATTACCGAATTTTCTTTTATAATATTTTTCAGATTTTATACATTTTATGGAGCGTTTTATTTTGTCTACTCTGGATTATCATATGTTATTTTTTCACCGTTACCAATTATATATTGCATTTTATTATTCGTATGTCATTTCTTTAGCAATAAACCTGTGCGGGCACGGGTCCAGTTTCTAGTTATTATTTAAAACAATTGTGAGAAATCCAATTTTTAAGAGATTAATTTCTTTTTCGGTTAACATACTATTGGTACGAAGTTTCCCCTCCAATTCAACTATAAGAGATTAATTTCAATGCAATAATTGCGTAAAACTATTTCAAATATGTGTTCAAGAAAAGTCATATTATTGTGTCAATTTTTACTTCATATAACATCTTTATGAATGTCTACGTATGGTAAAATTTGATTAGATATACGTGTAACATAATATTACACTCGGATGACATTAAAATTTTATGAAAAATTCAAATATTTTAAATGATTTGACATTAGATGTGGAGGAATTGGTTCATAAAATTCAGATCTCTTCGTCAGATGTACTGTCTTTAAACTCACCCATTGAAGTGCATGATAAATGCCTGAAATTAGTTAAATAACATATATTTTAGGCACTTTAGTTATTTGTTTTGAAAGTTATCTAATGAAAAGCTCCAAAATAATATATAAATGCTACTTTATGCTTTTTATGTCTAATACCAACCATTTATGTAGGAATTTACTAGCCAAGGGACTTAAAGATCAAAGAAAGAAGAAAAAGTGCAACTAGAGGCTCGCAACAGCGAGGGCAAGCAGAAAGCACCCAAAATCAGAATTCATGGTGTGGCCAAGCGAGCTTGGAACGGGATCATGTCCACGAGGCTCGCCTGCAACAGAGTCCCAGCGAGAATATGCAATCAATCCTTCTAACTATGTACTTATGTAGATTATGCAATTACATGATTCTAGTTTATTCATGATATTAATGTTGTTCTTTAGTTTACTGCTTTTAATCATATGATTTGAATGAATATCGAAAAATATCTTTAAATCTAGACTAGGATAACATCTATTGAGTACTATATTCTAGAAATAGTGTTTGGTCTTAATATTCACTCAAGTACTGAATCATAATGCTTTCTTATTGATTAATAGGATGAGAAATCGTTGATTAATCAATACGATCGAACCCACGACGTTATTTAGACATAAATAACACTTATTGAGAAATACGTAAAAATATCGAATAAAACTAGGATCAGTGATTCTAATCATAAGAGTGTATATGCAATAGGTTGATGAAGTTTAATCCCGACAAACTTATCTCTCTCTGCTAAACTCAATTTCATTTATTGCACTATAGTTCGATTAAGTTTTTTAAACAAACAAATTATAAACCCATCACTTAAAATGATATCAATTGTTGAATGACTTAAATATCGCACTAGCTCCTGTGAAAACAATACAAAATTATACTTACTTTTGATACTACATCACTACATTGAATAAACTATTGAGAGAAATCGTTGCTACTAATTATAGTCCTACATCAATCAAGAGACCAATATTTACTACACCTACGAGTAGAGATTACCCAATTTACACATAAAAAATCTTATTAAAAAAGGGAAGTTATTTATACGAGATTTTCTTTCCTTTGGATCCCTTGAATAGTACAGTAGATTTCGTGACCCGTATTGTTTTAAATATGCGTCAACTTTTAAATAAATCATTTGCACCAATTGAATCAAGAGCATTGCTAGTTATCTAGAGAGATTTTATCAACAATTGATCAAGAAATTGTCTCAACCAATTAAATTTGTTATTTTTCGGAAATCAAGGGAGGTAATAGTGTGTAATTAAAGAAAGGTGTTAACAAAAACACTATCTAGAAAAAAAATTTATACAGTTTGTCACTGTATCTACCATTTCCCTTGAATCAATCTTCCAGACCGATGTTCCTTCGGTTAGAACATCTTCTTTGCGAATTAGTGATCTTTTAGCCCACTTGTTGCTATTATTAAGCATCAATCACAAGGAACTGACTAAACCACCATGTCACTAACAAATCTACTTGGCATGTAATTTTACTGTTTAAATCACTAACAGTTTTAGTATTTACACTCTAATAACCAATTTCGTTAACGAGTTATGACTTCAACAAAAGGACTAAACTTGACGAAATGTATTTATCCATCTCCTCCTATATCTCAGGACCATAAAAAATAATTCATTAGGAAACTTAATTCTAATTTGTTTTGAGAATATACCTTGCATCAAAAGATAATATATTCACCATTATAGATCTTTACTTTCTAAATTACTTATACTATTAATATCTGAGAACACAGTCTCAATTCTTACAACATCTGAACTCCGTTGCACTAAAATATTAAAAGAGAAAAAAATGTCAACTGTTGTAATAGAAGTAACATTAAACTCTTACAACAGAGATAGTGATCACATAATGAACCAGGTGCCTTTTTGACAACATCCGAACATTATTTTCCCATAATATGGAAAAAAAATATAAAAAAAATCAACCATTACAGTGGAAGCCCAAGTTAAGCTATCAGGTTCCATATAAAGTTATTTTATTCAAGTGCATATATATGCTATGAAAGAGGAAGCCCAATTTAAGCTTGCATCTTTCACCTATGTCAGATGCTTTCGTGTGGCTTTGACCAAGGGTCATAATTTATTACTAAGAGTAGTGCTAAAAGGTGACTAAAAATCAAAGGTGTATTCTCTGCTAGATCCTAATTCTGAACCTGAAAAGGCTGGAACAAGAAGGGGAAGAAGGAAAGATATGGATAGTGCAGTTCTTGCTAAATGAACCAATGCCAATATGCTTACTATAAATGAATTGACTTAGCCAGAACAAGATCTTATATATATATATATATATATATATATATATATATATATATATATATATATATATATATATATATATATATATATATATATATATATATAGGGGATGTATCAAATAAGAAGTGATTTTAAAATGAGAAGTAAGAAGGTTAAATAGCAGCCGTTAGATTAAAATACACGGTTTAGATTAAAAGTTGGTCTTAGTGGAAATCATGGGGTGGTTGTTCATATTCTTAGTTTTCGTGGATCTAGCACCCCATGATTTTCACTAAAACCAAAATTGTATGTAACCACCCCATGATTTTCACTAAAACCAACTTTTAATCTAAACCGTGTATTTTAATCTAACGGCTGCTATTTAACCTTCTTACTTCTCATTTTAAAATCACTTCTTATTTGATACATCCCCTATATATATATATATATATATATATATATATATATATATATATATATATATATATATATATATATATATTAGCATTCTTATCGATGAATGATCACTTGAGTCTTCAAAAATTTCCTTTATTTTCAATTCCCAAAAACAAAGGAAAATTCTGAAGACTCAAGTGATCATTCATTGATAAGAATGCTTATATATATATATATATATATATATATATATATATAGACACACACACACATACACACACATACAAGCTAGTTCTATCTAAGTAAATTTATTATTAGGAAGCATATTGACCTTGGTTCCTTAAGAAGGAACTGCATTATATATTTCCCCGTTATGTCCGAGTCTCTCCAGGTTTAGAATTTGGATCCACCAGAATCGCCATCTTTGATTGTAGTTCACCTATCAACACTTTTAGTAATGAATTATTGTCCTTGTTTAAAGCCACAACAAAAGCTCTGGCATAACTGAAAGATGTGAGCTTAACTTGGCCTTCCTTTTTTATAGCTTTTGTTTCCACTTGAATATAAGAACTTTTTGTGAAACTTGATGAACCAACTTCACATATTAGTCAAAAATCACCATCACACCATAGTGAAATTGAGACTTAACTTCCACCCATTCCCCTCTCAGATTTCTCTGGGAAATCTAATTCAAGCTCCTCTAATAACAATGGTTTTTCAGATCTTGAATTTCACAAAATCACTTTAATAGTTCCCAGACCTGAAAAATAGAAGGTAATAAAAAAAATGAATGATAGTGTATTTTAGAAATTAAGTAATAAAGTAAAGAATGTAAAAGGAAAAAACCCTACGCACTTGTATGAATGTATGAGGGAAAAACCCTTACCATATGCACTTTTCTTTCTAACACAAGCTCTAGAATGAAGTTCTACAAATCCTCAAGGATGTTTCACCAGGATTTGAATTAAACGCTACAAAAGAGAAAACCTTAATATTAGCGACAATCCATTAATTGGAGGAATATATGAAAAATGGTGGAAATACTTTACAATTAAGGTCACACGAAATTGGAGGAGATTGAAAAACTTAGAAATTGTTTAGATGAACAAGATGATGGTATTGATGGTGAAAGTTGTATGGGTTTGAGAGTGTGAAGAGAGAAACATGTTAGTAATATGAGTTTGATGGAAAGTAAATTTTATAGAACCACTTTTATGAAAGAGAGAGGTAGATGAGGTGGTGTGGCCAACGAGTAAGAGACACATGTTGTCTTGGCCAATAGAAAAGTGGCATGAATTGTCATGACTAATGAAAAAGAGGCATGTGTTGTCTTGACCAATGACAAAGAGGCTTCACTTGTCTTAGCCAATAAGAAGCAACGTGACTTGTCATAGCTAATAAAAATAAAGGGGTTGTTGTCTTAGCCAATGAGAACAAGACGTGTGGCATGAGAGGAAAACTTAGGAGGGAAATAAAATTTGAAATTCAAAAACGGCATTCAAATGAGGTTGCAATCATCTTTCATTAAAGTAATGAAATACAAATAAAAAAGAGTTAAAATGGTGTAATGCCTTGTATGAAGATAGGGAGGATGTCCAAGTTCATGATTAACAACTAGACAGTCTTCTAATTATTAATGTTTTTCAGAATAATTTTTTTTGTAATATTATTTTAAGTATGTTATTATTATTAGAATTAAGAGTCTCCATTTAAGTATTATTTAATGCTTCATATGGGTAAAATCATAAGAAAAAGTCAAATGCATCTGATCTGAATTTTGACCAAATAAATTTGACCTTTTTTTTTTACTTAAATTTAAGGATGTTGTTTTATATAAAGGTTTGACCATAATTTGTTTCAACGAGATTTATAGTAAAACTTCAAAAACAGGTTTTGATTGTGTACAGTCACAACCCCGTGACAATACATGGTCAATGACATTTGGACTATTCTATCAAAATCAGACTTTTCAAATTTTAATTTTGGTATTTTAGATATATAAAAACCAAACTTTGCCTTGAACTGTGGACCGTCTAATTTTGGTATTGTCATTGTACTTCTTAGCTTATTTTTTTTCTGTCTCTATTGTTGTGTTTCTGTTTCTGTAGATTTCAATTAATATTAATAAGACATTGAGACAATCTTGTTCTGTTTCTGTCGGAATTGGTATCTATGGTCATGTTAGCTAGAGAAAGTTGGGTGCGGTTATGGTGCATAAGGAAATCCTTATGCACCCTGCATAAATACAAAAATGGTTTCTATGAGTTGTACTCCAAAACCATTAGATGTACTTAATGGTTTCCAGCAGGTGAAAACTAATGACCCGTTTCTGTGAGTTGTACTCCAAAACCATTTCTGGATTTATGCAGGGTGCATAAGGATTTTCTTATGCACCATAACCACTGCCGAGAAAGTTGTCTTCATTGGACGGAGAATAGAAATTCAAGTACAAACTTTGAAACATATTTGGGCATAAGTAGTGTGTTTTGATGATGTTGTCCTAGATAGTTCCTTGATGTTAAGCTTAGCCTATTTACTTTCCATGTTGATCTTGTTGGAACAAAGGGTGTTTCACATAATCACCGTTTAAGTTTTGATGATAACAAGGTATTAAAATTGTCAATTGGATATGCTAAACATTTGTTCAAGTGTGCAGGACCAAAATTATAAGTCTTATTCATAAAGGTTCTGGTTGAACGAATCAAAGAGCAAAGGAATTTATTTTTGAAGCTTAGCGCTTCTGAATGAAAGTGCTCCTGAAGATGACATCATCAGAAGTAGATCATCAGAAGCTTAGTGCGTCTGAAGAAAAAGAGCTCCTGAATCCACGTCATCAGAAGCCAGTTCATCAGAAGCTACTTCACCGGAAGCTTAAGAGCGTTGACAAAGTACAGTGTACGAAGTGTACAACCACTAACTCTGAGCAAGCCTCTGCAACCACCATCTCTGCATCTTGTCTCCTCTACAAGACAAGAATAACAGTAATGTTTGCAGACAGTGTTCCTTCTTTATTGGAATGGATTTGAAATTGTTTCTTCATAGGACAATTATCAAATCGGGTAAAAGATCAATGGTGAAGAATCAAAGCTTCAGTCAAGACAAGTTGATGTACCGGCTAGTTTCCAACGTGTCTCAAATCCTCTATAAATAGAGATGAAGACTTGAAGAAACATACACACATACATATACATATTAGAGCTGAAAGAAAAGACCAACACATTTTCTCTGAACAAAGCGTCGCAAAATACACATCAACAACTTAGAGAATTCTTACAAAAGTTCATATCTTAGAATTCCTAAGTGCCTAGAAAAACAGAGTCTGTTATGTTTGCATTGTTTTGTGAATACCTCTGATTGTATATCAAGTATTCAAAACTCTTTTCAATTCTTTGTAATTGTTTAGATAAGTCTCTTTATTTTGTGATTGAGCAAAGGAAGTCTCTTGGAGTTGTCCTTGAGCATAGAAGTCTCTTTCTTGTGTGATTGAGCAAAGGAAGTCTCTTAGAGTTGTCTTTGAGCATTGAGAAGTCTCTTACTATGTGTTTGAGCAACTTGTAATTTGATATTACATTTTAGTGAAACTCTCCTTGGAAGTGCAAGGGGGGCATGACTACTTCCGATTTGTGGAAGGAACCTGTATAAATTGCTTGTGTTCTTCTTCCTTTTCTGCACTCTTACTCTTTATCTGATGCATTAAGATTCTGAACTCACATCAGACTCTGAACTCTATCAGACTCTGATCCTGAGAACAGTTTTATTTCGTAAGGAAGAAAAGTTTTTGAAAACACAATTCAACCCCCCCCCCCCCTTTTTTGTGTTTTTCTTACCTTCAGTTGGTATCAGAGCTTCGGCTCTGTAGTTAGCACTTAACCGTGTTATAGTGAACGATCTGAGAAAAACATGTATGGGGAAGATGTTTCTGGCTCTGGCTCTGGTTCTGGAGTTACTATATCTTATGATTACAGCAACAACAACAAAAATGAAAGATCTGCTAATCACAACAAACCTCCCATGTTTAATGGTGATCCAGAAATGTTCTCTTGGTGGAAGACCAAGATGTATAGTCACATTGTGGGAATGGATGAAGAGTTGTGGGATATTCTTGAAGAAGGTGTTGGAGATTTGAAGTTGGATGAAGAAGGTGCTGCTCTTGATAGGAAAGCTTACACTGCTGAACAGAAAAAGCTTTATAAGAAACATCACACGATTAGAGGCATTCTTGTGGCTGCCTTACCTCATAAAGAGTACTTAAAGATGACTGACAAATCTACAGCGAAGGCTATGTTCACCTCATTGTGCTCACTTTATGAGGGTAACAAGAAAGTCAGAGAAGCTAAGGCTACTATGCTCGTTCATCAGTACGAGTTGTTCAGAATGAAGGAGGATGAAAACATTGAGACTATGTACTCAAGATTTCAGACTCTGGTTTCTGGGCTTCAAATTCTGAAGAAAAGCTATGTGGCGTCTGATCATGTGAACAAGATTCTGAGAAGCTTACCTGCTAAGTGGAGACCAAAAGTGACAGCTATTGAAGAAGCCAAAGATTTAAACACTTTGAGTGTTGAAGATCTTATAAGCTCTTTAAAGTGTCATGAGATTGGTCTTAATGAGCATGAACCTGTCAAGAAGCCCAAGTCTATTGCTTTAAAGTCAGTAGAATGTCCTTAATGCATAGAAAATTTCCCTTTCTTCCTAATCAAGAAAACAATTTAGTTTGTGATTTTTGTCATTATGCCAAACATAGGAAATTACCCTTTTCGGTTAGTAATAGTAGAGCTTCAAGTAAGTTTGAATTGTTACATTTTGACATTTGGGGACCCTTGTCTATCCCCTCTATTCATGGTCATAGATATTTCTTAATTGTCTTAGATGACTATAGTAGGTCTGTATGGATCATACCTTTCAAAATAAAATCTGAAGTTTCTTCTCTTGTGCAAAATTTTATTTTTATGGTTGAAAATCAATTTGATGCCAAAGTTAAGAAAATAAGAAGTGATAATGGCCTAGAATTTAATCTCAAACAGTGTTTTGATTCCAGAGGAATTATTCATCAAAAATCTTGTGTTCAGTCGCCTCAACAAAATGGCAGAGTGGAAAGAAAGCACCAACATATCCTTAATGTTGGGAGAGCTATCTTATTTCATTCCAAATTACCAAAAATTTCCTGGTCATATGCTTTTACTCATGCTACATATATAATTAACCGAGTCTGTACTCTTTTACTAAACAACCACTCACCATATTTCTTGTTGTACAATGAGCTTCCTAATCTTTATGATCTTAAAGTTTTTGGGTCTTTAGTTTATGCTTCTACTTTAAGAAGAGTGTGTTTTTAGGATACAAACCTGGCATTAAAGGCTATGTTCTATATGATTTACATACTAGAGAAATTTTTGTATCTAGAAATGTTATTTTTCATGAAAATATCCTACCTTATTCCACAACTAAAGACTGCCCTGTTCATGATTTTGTTCCTTCAATATCACCAAGTGAAAAAAATTTCTTTGATGATATTGATCTTTCCCCTTCAACTGCTCATGATTCTTCTTCCCAAGGGAATGCTTTTTCGCCAAATTTAACTCCTATCTTAGATTCTGACATTCCCTTAGGACATGGGGCACCTAATCATGATCAATCCATATCTGACACATTACATTCCAACACTTCTAACATTTCACCTGATCATGATCAATCCATATCTAACACATCACCTTCCAACATCTCTAATATTGACACTCCCACACAAACTTCTAACAATCAGAATACTTTGAGAAAGTCTGCAAGAGTAACTTCTCCACCATTACATTTAAAAGATTTTATCTGCAATCCTTCACCTCATCACTCTAATGCAATCTCCTCAGGTACTTTGTATCCTCTTTCATCTTTTCATTCTTACTCTAATCTTTCTCCATCCCAATCTTGTTTTTCCTTGTCTGTGTCTACCTATTTTGAACCTCACACTTATGTTGAGGCTGTTAAGTCACCTTGCTGGGTTCAAGCCATGAATGATGAGCTTGTTGCTCTTGAAAAGAATGGGACATGGAAGATAGTAGAAATGCCACCTGGTGTGAAACCCATCGGCAGCAAATGGGTATACAAAGTTAAGCACAAAGTTGATGGCTCCGTTGAAAGATTTAAAGTCAGATTAGTTGCAAAAGGCTACAGTCAAGTTGAGGGCTTAGATTATTTTGACACATTTTCACATGTGGAAAAACTCACTACTGTAAGAATGGTACTTGCTTTAGCTTCAATTAATCATTGGCATTTGCATCAGTTAGATGTAAATAATGCATTTTTGCATGGGGATCTCCAAGAGGGTGTCGATATGACAATTCCTGAAGGTGTACAAGTAGATAAGCCCAATCTAGTTTGTAAATTGCAAAAATCATTATATGGGTTGAAGCAAGCAAGTAGGAAGTGGTATGAAAAGTTGACTTCATTATTAATTCAACAAGGGTATTCACAAGCAAATTTTGATCACTCCTTGTTTACTAAGTCCAATGGTGAATCATTCACAGTACTTTTAGTATATGAGGATGATGTGATTCTGGCAGGGAATTCAATGACTGAATTCACACACATAAAAACTATTCTTGATACATCTTTTAAGATTAAAGATCTTGGTTCAGTCAAATATTTCCTTGGACTAAAAGTAACTCAATCTAAGAAAGGAATCACAGTTTGTCAGAGAAAATATTGCCTTGATCTCATCAAAGATAGTGGTCTCTTAGGTTCTAAACCTGTGAGCACTCCATTTGATCCATCAATTAAGCTACATCAGGACAAAAGTGCTGCATATACTGACATCTCAACCTACAGAAGATTGATTGGCAGGTTGTTATATCTGACTACAACAAGACCATATATTACATTTATAGTTCAGCAACTAAGTCAGTTCCTTTCCAAACCAACACAGGTTCACTATCAAGCTGCTTGTCGTGTCATTAGATATCTTAAGGGTTCACCAGGGCGTGGATTAATGTTTTCAAGAGATTCCAAGCTACAGATTTTTGGTTTCTCTGATGCTGATTGGGCAGGATGCCTTGACACCAGAAAGTCAGTAACAGGGATGTGTTTTTTTCTTTGAACGTCTCTTATTTCATGGCGTACCAAGAAACAAACTACTGTCTCTCGTTCTTCAAGTGAAGCTAAATACAAAGCACTTGGGTCCGCAACCTGTGAAATTCAGTGGCTGCTATACTTATTGGCTGATCTGATGTGATCACATTCCTGTTATGTATTGTGACAATCAGAACGCTTTGCACATTGCTGCAAACCCAGTGTTCCATGAAAGAACAAAACACCTAGAGATAGACTGTCATATAGTTAGGGAAAAAGTTCAAGCTGGAATTATGCATCTGATGCCTGTTACTTCTGCATAACAACTGGCTGACTTCTTCACTAAGTCACTTCATCCAAGGTCTTTTTGTTGTTTAGCAGATAAGATTGGAATGGTGGACATATACCAGAATTCATCTTGTGGGGGGATATTGAAGCAAGTTAAATGACAAGATGAAGAGTCCAACACTATAACAGAACCAGTTGATGTAAAACTGTAATTAGGAGTTAGTTAGATAAGGGTCAATAATCCTATGTGATTAAGACCATATTAGTTAATCTGTACTAGCTTTGATAACTGCATATAAATAGCAGTCTCACTCTTGTAATGAAAAATAACAGAATATTCATGATTTTTACATATTCATGTGTTCTATTTCTCTGTTTTCAATCTATGGAACCCAAATTCCATAATCTTAACATGCTTTCTACTTAATCTACATTTAGGAGCAAATAAAAGATTAGTTACTTAATCTTCAAAGATTGTGACTGGTACTCACTAGATATAGTCATACATGCAATTGTGAAGTAGTAATGTTAAGATTCTCAATAGATATGGGTAATTGAAAAAATTTCATTAAGATTGTTAAGAGTGTTAAAGAACATACGACTATTATATCTGAGTAGTGCTAGCAACACTCTCTTTTGAACACTCTCTTTAATACTCACTCTCTAATTGGCTTAAATCAATGTGGGTCCTACATTTTGAAAATGGAACCCACTTAAAGTGGTGGGACATGCATTGATTTCACCCAATAAGATAGTGAGTGTTTGAGAGAGTGTTGAAAAGAGAGTGTTGCTAGCATTCCTCATTATATCTTATGATATCTTAAAGTGCGAATAAAAGTAGATTTAATATCTCCTAATTAATAGTTTATTTCACTTTTTTGATCTCTAGTTTTCTAATTTTGGAAAGAAAAAAAATATATACTCTAACAATTGTGGTAACTAGATACAACTTTAATAAAAGGGCTAACCTTGAAGAAATTTATATATCAATATTATATATTCTTCTGCTCAAGAGCATAAATAAACATTTTTTCATCAGCAGAAATAGCAATATCTTCAAGGTTTAATGTGATTTTTAAAGGTTGCTATCATACCCACCTCCAAAACACCATAAAACAACCCTCCTACATCAGCCACCAATAAAAAAGTGAGGATTCCAACAACACTCATACTACAAGCACGTTGCAATTTTCACCCGACTCATGCTCCACTTCCACGAAATCACCTTAATTTGGTCCACCCCACTCACTTTGTTATTAAATATCCGATCGCTATGCATCTTTCAAACGACCCAAACTACCGCATGTCAAATTAGCCAAAAACCTCATCTCATTTTTTTCGATGGCACCTCACTTGACCAACAAATTACATGAATAAACAAATTAGGAGGAGTGATAAAATTAAAGTTCAAACATTTCATCACCTCCCTCCAAACCCTCGAAACCACCTCTCATTGAAGGAATAAATGAACCTCTTTTCATCTTTACCACCACAAAACACACACCTCTTAGAGTCTTGCACACCCAATAACCGTCGTTATAACTCTTCAATAACTAAAATCTTGACAACTACTATCAAAGAACTTAGGCTCAGTTCTAACTGTATTTGAACATGAATTCCTTACAATAAGAAAATAAAAAATATCAACAATTACAATGGCAAAGCATTAAATTCTTACGAAAGAGAGGGGAGATTGAGAGAGATAGAGAGAGAGAGAGAGAATAAGGGACCCTAGACACACACATTTTCTACATCTCCACGACTAAATGCATATGATTATTTACCAAATTTAGTCTAGTTTGGATGATAAATGAAAGTAAGTTCTACATCTCCACGACTAAATGCATATGATTATTTAAGAAAGAGAGAGAGAGACCCTAGACTCACATTTTTCATTAGAAATTAGTAAATGTTAAACAAATTAATATTCATAAGATTTGAGTAAGTAAATTCAATCTTTTTGGAATGTAAACAAGATGTTAAATAATAATGGCATCTAAGGTCAGTATATCATTCAATTCTAATTAATAGAGTCGATAATTCTTATATGAAATACCAATAATTACATGTGATATTTGTAGATATCGACCTTTCTACCAATGCAATTCCAATTATTATTTGAAAGCTTAGAAATCATTTTGATTACACACAATGAACTAAGTATTATTGAGAGAATTGGATTGAAAAACTTTAGGCATGAAGTTGATTAAATGGTAGAACATAGGAAAAAACACAAACATCAAACACACATTTAGGAATTTATCATGAGCCTTTAGCGTCAAGCAACTCGATATAAGCTTTAGCTTCTTCACTTTTTATCTCTGAAATAAGTGTATCATGCTCTGATAAAGAAATTCTATGCCAATTTGACATATTAGCTTTTTCCATCTCATCCTGCAACTTCTACTTAAGACCCACTTTTTATCTTCTACTGAAGATTCTCCTAATATGTTGCAACGACAACTTTGAATTGAATAAATAAAGAAAATGTTCATTAATTAAAATTACCTTAGCAAATGGTTGGAGCAAAATAGATACAATTTTAGCATACAGTGATATGAAAGGCCTCTTTTAGCTATTATAGAAATGGTTGAAGAATTATAGATTTGGAATTGATGTTGAATTTGAGAAAGAAATATTGGAACAACTTCTTTATGTGCAAGAATCTTTTGAATATGAACTTTTGATTGTAGTAGAAATAATAAGTACTCATTACCAACAATGGAAAATGGTTACCTAGATATGAAATGTAAAGGTCAACTAAAATATCAGGATGAAGAAAAACTAGTTCAAGGTTTATATAAAAGGCATGCATATGAAGGCAAGATTTACGAAAAAGTTAATTATGGAAGACCAATGTCCACCTCCGAGGAAACCACTCTATTTTAGGGCTCCTACTGAACTACTCTTTGGTGACATTTTTCAGGTATATATGTATACATGTCTTCCGTGAAACTCATATTTTTATTTTACCCTTATACATTCTTGGATTTGTTTTTTGATGGGTAAGATACACTGAAAAATGTGTAGGGGGTAACAAAAATATGAGTTTCACGACAGATAGGTATACATATACCTGAGAAATGTCACCAATGAGTTAAGTAATTTCCTTGGAGCATAGTGGTTTGGTTTCCTAGGAGGCGTACCTCGGTCTTCCATAACTAACTTTTTCTCTTTGTAAATCTTGCTTTGGTATGCCTTTTATATAAACTTTGAACAACGCCTTCTTCATCTTGATATTTTGATTGACCTTTACATTTTACATCTAGGTAACAATTTTTCACCGTTGGTAATGACTAGTTATTATCTCTACTATACTCAAAAGTTCGTATTCCAGAGAGTCTTGCACACAAAGAAAATATTCATTAATTCAAATTACCTTAGCTGTTAGAGAAATGGTTGGAGCAAGATAGGTACAATTTTAGCATACAATGATATGAAAGGCCTCTTTTAGCTATTATAGAAATGGTTGAAGAATTATAGATTTGGAGTTGATGTTGAATTTGAGAAAGAAATATTGGAACAACTTCTTTATGTGCAAGAATCTTTTGAATATGAACTTTTGATTGTAGTAGAAATAATAAGTACTCATTACCAACAATGGAAAATGGTTACCTAGATATGAAATGTAAAGGCATGCATATGAAGGCAAGATTTACGAAAAAATTAATTATGGAAGACCAATGTCCACCTCATAGGAAACAACTCTACTTTAGGGCTCCTATTGAACTCATTAGCGACATTTTTCAGGTATATGTATACATGTCTTCCGTGAAACTCATATTTTTATTTTACCCGTATACATTCTTGGATTTGTATTTTGATGGGTAAGATACACTGAAAAATGTAAAGGGGGTAACAAAAATATGAGTTTCACGACAGATAGGTATACATATACCTGAGAAATGTCACCAATGAGTTAAGTAATTTACCTAGAGCATAGTGCTTTCCTAGGCAGTGTACCTTGTTCTTCCATAACTAACTTTTTTTTTTTTTAAATCTTGTCTTGCTATGCCTTTTATATAAACTTTGAACAATGCCTTCTTCGTCTTGATATTTTGATTGACCTTTACATTTTACATCGAGGTAACAATTTTTCACTGTTGGTAATGACTAGTTATTATCTCTACTATTCTCAAAAGTTCGTATTCCAGAGAGTCTTGCACACAAAGAAGTTGTTTCAATATATGTCCTGCACAAATTAAACATATAATCCGAATCTATTCTTCTTCAACCATTTGTCTAACAACTTATAGAGGCCATTTGTATCATTGTTTGCGTAAATCAATATTCTCCTAATACGTGCATGGCAACATTTTCTAATCATTCAACAGGTTTACTTCTTGTTCCTTTTTCCCATACCTGTATTAAACACATACAAATTACCTTCAACATATATATAACTGCATATTAGTGCTACATGGATCTGAATTGGACGAGTATACATGTTAATTACTATACAGTACTATTATGTTATGGTTCAGTTATATAAACCAACAACACAAATAAATATAATTTATGTGTATTAATGTGTGTTCATCTAGTTGTATCTTCCACCAATACAAGGAGATGAATCAAATCAACAAAAGACAAAAATGAGTTAATATAAAAAATTCAAAGAAGCTTAGAAAACCAACCTGGTGACAAGAATTGTCTTGAGTTGTGGTGAAGATGAATTGATTTCCATGTTAGTGGTGTTAGTAATTCATTGAATCGGAATATCTTACATTGTTTTGGATTGGACTGTCACAACACAAGCAAGCTAAGGGGGGAGAGAGAGATCAGTGGGTGGGTGGAGGGGATATTTTGGCTTCGATTGAACGAACGTGTGAGACACTAAGGCTATTAATACTTGAACTAGTCTTAGTGATATGAAAAAGTAAAATGTATTTGATACGAATTTAGACCAAATACAATTGACATTGATTTTTACTTAAATTTATTGATGTTTTTATATTTAAGATATAACAAATATTTTATTAATGTTTTTTAGAATATATTTTATCGTTTTATAATTTTAATTTAAGGATATTAATATTTTGACCATTTAAGAGTTTTCATTTATTTCTTACCTACTTATTCATATGGTCTTAATTGTAAGAAAAAATCAATTGTATTTGATTCAAATTTAGACCAAATACATTTGACTCCTTTTTCATTTACATATAAAATCTATAGATTGTTTATTATTACTAGAAAAATTATGAGAAATCCAAATTTTTAAGAGATTATTTTCTATGCATTAATATTGTAAAAATTTTTTTCATATGCAATCAGTTAAGTCATAATGTTATGTCAATTTTGAGTTCATAAAATATCTCCACGAATGTCAAAATGGTGAAATATGATCAGATAAATATGAACCTAGTAAGCAAACCAAGATGTCACACATCTTCCTCTAACAAAAAAAACATCACTAATGTTATGTAGGAGGGACATATCCTTTCTGCATTATTCACATCCCTCAACGTTGATTTATTGTATGCTCAATAACTACCTTTATGATTATCCTAATGTAGCTGATGTCTAATAGCATGAAGGCCTCAATTCCTACATGCATGAATCATAGTGACTTCAAATCAAAGAAAAACTCACTATGGCGACTTCAAATCAAAGAAAAACTTACTATGGTCATTGTGAAAAATGTTTGTGATACTTGCATAACATAATGAAATATGATTGGATTTTTGTGCAAAGCGTATCTATTTACAAAATATTTTTAAATTTCGAAGTTCATAAAGTTTAACAAAAAAGGTAATTTAAATTTTTTCAAATGAGGGACTATATCTTTAAATATTCTTATCACATATTCAAAATCTTCTATCTATATTACCACTAGTTTTTGAGGACATATGTCGGATGATACTAGTGATATATTACCAATTTAAGGTAAAGCAAGAAAAGAAGATGGAGAAAAAAAATAGGTGGAATTGGTGCTCAAATTTTGGCCTCTTAATAATTTATACACAAATTTTTATACTATCCACAAACATAATGTTGAAATACACAATCTATAACTAGAAGAAAATAATTGGAAGATTGCATATACAAATATTTTGCCAATCAAAGAAAAATTCTACAACCTGCCTCTTGTTGGAAACAAAATTGTGTATCTTGATCTTATTGGATTGAACATATGTTATTGAAACTAGTAAACATCACAGCAGAAACATAGTATTGCAGAAACTTCTCCAAAGTTAGACTTTCATTTGGATCCCTTATTCAATACAGTAGTAACACATTCACTCTTCTACCATAAGAATCAATGGCCTTGTTATAAAAATACATCAGATTTTAATTAAATCATTGCATCAATGGATATGGAACTAACCTTCCACACCAATGAGAGGCATCATTGGGACTTTTGTGACAAATATATTTAGTTGATTACATATGATTATGGTTAAGTATATAGGGTCTAGAGGCTTTGTGCATATAAACAAACAAACAAACAATTATTGTTTGTGTTGAAGACTTTGGCAATCACACAAATCATTAATCAATATTATTTTAATTTCTACGCAAATTTATTTTGGAAAAAACATAACAAATATCCACAATATATTAACTATATTAGTCATATTCAACTATGAAATATATATCATTAATGAGATAAAAAAAATAAACAAAATTGAATAAATTAGTTTATTTACTTAACAAAAATTTAGTAAATTTAGCGGGACAAATGCATAACTTTGGTAGAACAAATTAATCTGTTTGAAAGGGAAGTTAAGAGTGATTTGGCCATCAACGTTAGATATCCAACTGAGTTATCTGACCATCTAAGGCAATCAATATCTATAATTTCTGTTGGACGCAATGACTACATAAACAACTATCTTCAACCTCAGTTTTATGACAGTGACAAGCTATACCATCCTAAGCCTTTTGTTGAACACCTCATAGAAATTTATTCGCAACAAATTAATTTACAAACTCATCTCTTATACAAAGATTTAAATTGCATTAGCCTAATGCAATTAAAAGCGTTGTATAAAAGGTGAGTTTGTACTTTAAGTTGTTGCGAAAAAATTTCTATGAGGTGTTCAACAAGAGGCGTAGGTTGGTAGAGCTTGTAACTGTCATAAAACCGAGGTTGAAGATAGTTGCTTATGTAGTCATTGCTTTCTGCAGAAATTATAAATATTGATTTTCTTAGATGGTCAGATAACTAAGTTGGATATCTGACATTGTTGGCCAAATCACTTTTAAGTGTCCTTCAAAGTAGGTTAATTTGTTATGTTAATTAGTTATACATCTGCCCTCCAAAATCACGAAATTTATGTTAAGTATATGAACTTTATTCAATTTTTATCTTTTTTTATCTTAGTAAGTATATATATTTCATAGGTGATGACTAATAATACTTAATATATTTTGAATATTTGTTATGTCCAAACTAAATTTATGTAGAAATTAAAATAAGATTGATTTAGGATGTACACTATTGTCAAAGTCTTGGACACAGACAATAGTCCCTTGTTTGTTTATATGCAATAAGCGTCTACCTTATATACTTAACCATAATCATTTGTAATCAAATAAATATTTGTCTAATGAAAAGTCTCAATGTTGGACCTCGTTCACCATTTTGATGGTTATAATGAGTCAATTAGGTGTAAGATCAATTGTTAGAACTTCACTTTCAAACTTCGAGAGAGAAAATTTAAGTATAATATGAAAAAATCTTAAAAGAATGTTTTTTAATGACAAATGTTAGTATATTAATTGTTTGAAATATAAAAAACCGTTGTATAACTCATATTCTTTTCATAACTAAATTGAGAAAAGCAAATACAAAAGTTCTAATTTTATACATACATAAGATTTTTCTCATATGTTGCCAGAGAAACTTATTCAAATGGCATAAATAAATAAAAAATGTTGTTTAATTAAAATATAATAGAGATTACCTTTTTAATGTTTGTTGTTGTTGCGGGCACTATTTGTTACATATCTTTTCCTTAGCTCAAAAAACTTTGCATTTTGTTTCTTTCTTTTTTCCTGCAAATTTTACATTTTAATCATGAATATAACTCCTTAGCCTCCTGAATAAATTAAGAAAATTCCAAACCATATAACTAGATAAAGATTATTATTAAGAAGACAAAAGAAGAAAAATAGACATAAAATATTATTAAAGGTAAACAAACAATGGAGTAGAATGAAAGTTCTACCAACAATTTCCTGTCTAAACAACAATAAAAGAATTCACAAACAACTTATCATTTTAAATCCAATACTTTAAATACTCATTTTCAAGAGTCAACAATGACTGAATATATATATATATATATATATATATATATATAATTCATAACATTTTGAAAATAGATTTTGACTCTAAAATTTTGAATCTTTAACTTTTGATCGCACATCATATGTCAACTTTTATCGTTTATGACATACAGATATATCTAACTATGATATATAAAGCAAAATTTCAAACATTTAAGTCCCAAAACAATATATAAGATTCAAACCACATAAAGCTTAACCATATCACTTTTTTCAAATTTTTTTAATTGTCAAATCAATAGATCAGGTCAATACAAGCTCTTTCGCGTGAATAAAAGAATTTTCTAAGACTTTTTCAAAAACTCAAATATTTTGACCGATTTTTTTTGCTCAAATTTAAAACTTTCTTCGAGATCTATACTCGCTAGGTCCCGATCTATCACTTTTACAAACGAATAAACAAGAAAAATTGAAAAAAATACACCTAAAACTCAATCAAGGGGTTCAACCAACACAAACGATACAATAGGGGGTTTTCTTGATTTACCTTCAAACAAGAGATTGATCTTGAGTTTAGATCAGTTGATATATCACTTTGGCAAGTTGGATCCAAGAAATGGTGGATAAGAATTTTGATAAAGGCGAGAGAGAGAGAGAGAGAGAGAGAGAGAGAGAGAGAGAGAGTGTGTTTAGACGAGTTGATCTAACACTTTGGCAAGCTTGGATCCAAGAAATGGTGGATAAGAAAATTTTGATAAAGACGTGTGTTTGAGAGAGAGAGAGAGAGAGAGAGAGAGAGAGTGTGTTGCAGGTTTGAGAGAGGTGATGAGAGAGAAATATTTTGTGAGATGGCAGAAAATGGACAACATTAGTGTATTTATAGGCATGTGAGATGCTTACGGACACTATTGTGAAAAATAGATGGATAAATGTGTTGACCCATTAGCTCACATTATGATTCGGGTCTCAAAAAAAGTTAGTCCACATGATGTTGAACTTTTCTAGTCCTAGCCTATTTGGCCCATATAAAAATTGGATTCGGCCAAGCTAGGCCATCAGGATTTAGGTCGGCCCACTATCAAGATTTTCATTTGATTTTTGTTAAAAAATATTACATATTTTTTTTTAAAAATTATCAACTAATTTAAAATATATATATATATATATATATATATATATATATATATATATATATATATAAACGTAATAAAAATGGATAAATCTATAGTTTAATTAATATTCAATTTTAATGTAAAGATTATGTACAATATTATGTCTGATAAGTCATACTCTAGCAAATAGATAATTGTGAGGAACTAGTATATAAAAAAAACTAAAAAAAAAAAGAGTAAATAAATCAAAAAAGGAAAATAAGATGGGTCGGGTTGGGCTGGTCCATGGCCCATATAGATTGGGTCAGGTCTAAAATATGCGGCCTAATTGTAAATGAGCCCAACTACACAATCTATGTAGTCGGGTGTCTTGCTTTGGGTCGGACAAGCCCATTTGTCACGTCTAATTACATGCCACAAGGTCAAATTAGCATAGTTGTTCAATTTATATCCTCCAAATTTCCCTGCACTCACAACATCAAAAACTAATATAACTATATCTAATATTCTTTATTGGTCTCGTCAATAGTGCTCTGGTATAATCTTCAATGGAGTCACATTCCTCTCATGTAATATTTCTAACATCGGAGAAATAAAAATAAATATTTTTGTTGGAAATAATTTTATTGTTGGAAATAATTTTTCACGTGTCATCGGAGAAATATTTTTATTGGTCCAAAACTTTTAAACATATAAATAGTTGAAACTCTTGTTACATACAATATATAAATCCACTGTTTAAATTTTGACGGTAAACGTTTTTCCCTAAAAGTTTAGACGCCGAATGAATTTTGTTCGATTTTCAATAAAACCAAAACTGAAATATTTTCCTAACAGATAAATAAAAAAGAAAATTAAAAAAAGATGGCATTCCTCTATTCTCGAGTATAATCCTTCTCTGTCACTACATCACTCCAAGAGCCAAAAAAAATGCATATAAGGAAATGTATAACCTTGTTGATCATCTATTTGTTTCTTGACTTGATTCTCCGCCAAATTTGCAGCATGTACATACTAAAACATGTACATGAAACGATTCTTTAGTGATATACGATATTGGTTCTGACCGAGACAAAAGTTTAACCGAGCTAGTGATAATGAGATCACTCTTTCATCCACACCTAACATGCTACACCCTCCGATCACTAATATAAGCAAAAGTTAACATTTTAGATTCATTCATTAAATGACGTATGTGGTCTATAATAAAGACTATATACATCATTAACTGAATGAAAATAAAATATAAATTTTTGCTTATATTAGTGACCGAATAGTGTATTTTACATGTCTTAAATCACACCCAAGTTGAAGATTTATGCCTCTTAATTTACTACGGACCATAGTTTGAGAGTTAATGTCCACTTCAAAGGCTTCCAAACTATCATTCCTTTAAACTCATGATGCTTTGATGTGCATCCCTTGTTTGATGGAATTTTTTATGCAACACGTGATCTTCACTCCTATAATCTTTATTTATAATGATTTCGTCAATATTAATAAATTTACTTGCATTTAACTCATACTTTATTCCTTTTGTATCTTCACAATTTTTTTGCTCCTGAGATTTCAGTTGAGATACACCACTCAGTTGCTTCTTTCTATTATGTCTTTTGACAAGCATTTTTAAGCCACTAAACGACCAACACTTTTACGTTATCAAATCCCTTGATGAACTGAAAGGTCCTTATTATGTAAAACATGAGCGTTTCTCTTCTTCCAAATACTTCAAAGACATGCATGCCTAATAAGATGATGACTTGACCAAATTTTTACAACACAACCTGAAACTCTACTAAACTAGGTGGCACAATGAGAAGCAGAATTATAGATAACACTATAAATATCGAAACAATTTAAAATAAGAGCCCAACCTTTACCAAATCAATCACAATCCAAAAACAAATGGTCAACAAATACGTCTGACCTATAACCTTCCATGCAAGAGCAAGAACTAGGGTCGACTATGAGTATGTGCAAAGAGACCCACGACTTTTAATGTTTGGATATATTTAGGTAAATGTTAATTAAATAGTAAATTGAAGTCTAAAATCAGTTTTAGAAGTCAAATTCAAAGATAAAATTGTCTGATTTCACGTCTAGATGTCTTAGAAGAACTTTTCCAATGCCAAAAGAAATTATAATCGTTAGATTTCACAATTAAATGACTTTTTTTTTTTAGAAATCAATTTTGGGGACTAAAATCATTTATACTTGAAGCTATTATTTGTAGTTGTTGATTCTAAAATTGATTCTAACACACAACTTTATAATTAAATTCACTTTTATATGAATGTATCCAAGCACACATCACTTCATCTACAACTCATTTTCAATCAAAATCAATTTATTTAAAATCAATTATTATCAAAACAGAACCAAACATACACATCGGAATCAATTCTACAAATAAAACAAATTCTACTTTAAATGTGCAAAGATGTCAAAATCAATTTTATCTTCTAAAATCACTTTTGACCCATCCAAAACTAAAACCAAACATAGCATAGCACACAAATCCCAAAATCAATTTTCAATCTCTTCACTATTCCCGCCACCTCACTATACAAAGAGGGAACCCAAAATTTCAAAACTTTAATAATAATCACTTCTCTCTTCATTTTCAATCTACCGCTACTTCATTTCAATTTCAAAACCCATTTCGCAAAACCCCAAAATCGCTTATTTTCAAAATCGATTATAGCCACCAAAATGGAAATCGATTCGTCTTCACAAGAACTGAACGTGAAAGGGAGTGATGCGAATGGAAAGAAATTGAATCGGAACAATAAATGCGGTGTTCGTGTTATTGGGAATCGAATCTATGATTCTGCTAATGGCAAAAGTTGTCATCAGGTTTGTTTCTTAGCTTCTTTGATTTTTAGTTATTTCTTCATTATTTGTTGATTTGATTCAGCTTATCTGATTTCTGATTATTACATATAACATAATTTATTTATTTATTTTTTTTACAAAAAAGATTTTTTTTTTTTCAAGTTCGGATCTACGTAGCACTAACAGACACATGTGGTTATATTCAATTATTTTATTTACTCAAATTATTATCGGTATTGACATGTTAGTTGTGTGTAAGATGTCTCTGTGTTGGTGTTTTGTAAGTTTAGACTGTGAAGTAATTTTTAAGCGTCTTTGATTGTTTGTTGTTTCATTGTTTTCATTTTCTGTTGACTTAATTATTTACATAAATTTTATATACATACATTTTACATTAATATGCATAACATTTGGTTACATTTAATTATTTTTTTTCTCAAATTATTATTAGTGTTGACATGCATGTATCATTTTTGATGTTCATGTTTGTGTTGCAGCTACGCTCAATTATTTCATTTTCTCAAAATGTTACTAGTGTCGACCTGTTAGGGTCATGTCACGTGTTCTGTGTTTGTTTTGTGTAGGTGCTATATAGGTTTAGATTGTGGAGTAGTAATTACTAATGAGTTGTTATTGTTCAATGTGGTGGTAGATAATGTGTTGAACTGAGGAAGTAAAATTAAGAAGAAACAGAGATGGGTTTGTTTGATTTGTCAGTGAGTGTAGGGTGGAAACACATTGTCAACAATAGTGTGCGCTTGATTTTGATCTGAAAAAGGGACTTGAACTGGTTTTTGTGAACGTGATTATTGAAAAGATTGATGTTCTGATTTTCTTGTGAATCTGATTATGGAGTTTAGTTAATGGGCTATATTTGGCGTTTGAAGTATTTCATTGTTGGTTTGCATTGAGTATAATGTTAGCTTAAGACCCATGTTGCCGTTGCATATCGTTTTATGAACCCCAAGTTAATTAAAGCAAATTCTTCGAATTCATTTTGTTCAGTAATTTCTAATGCGCTGTCATTGCTTAATAATGTTGTCATAGATAATGATATGAACAGAGGAAGTAAAATTGTGAGTATATGAAACACAAATTGGTCAACCACAATGTGCGCTTAATGATGTTGTAGCAGATACTGTATTGGGATTCGAACTGATTTTTGTGAGTTTAAAAAATGAGCTGATTAATCTTTTTTTATTTTTAATGTGATTAATGGGGTTTAATCGATCGGCTAAAATTGGTGTTTGAAGTGTTGCCAGCAGAAACGGATGTTGTAATTGGATTGCGAGTATATTGTTAGCTCCACACAAGTAAATGTGAAAAATTAAAAATTTCTTTGATAGGTTGTAGGGTGATTATGTTTGAAGTTTTACTCTGTGTACTTTTCTTGTTTTCTGATCTTTTGTTCATGTGTTTTCTTATTCTGAGATCTGGTAATTTTGGACAGAGCACGATTTGAATATGGGTATATGACTTATTATGGGAATTATAGGAAAAATGAGAACTTTGTTGATGGTTTGTAGAGTGGCGTTGTTTTAAGGTTCAATTTGACTAGCTAGAAACTGTTTCTGTCATTGATTTCCAGTTTAAAGTTCAATTTGATGCTAATACGTTTGTTTGCTTGGTTTTCCAAATTGAAGTGCCGGCAAAAAACAAGGGACTTTTCTGCTGCTTGTAAGAATCCAAGAACTGGGAAGCCTTGCCAAATTAGGTTCTGCCACAAGTGCCTCTTGAACAGGTTTGGTTCACTTTTCTTATTTTTAATTTGTTTTTACTTTTAGAGCTAATGTATTTTATTTCAAGTACAAAGGTATACTAATTTATTGTGTGTTCTTTATATGCTGACAAGTTTAGTGTGTTGAATTTAGATATGGGGAAAAGGCAGAAGAGGTAGAACTATTGAATGATTGGATGTGCCCAAAGTGCAGAGGCATTTGCAACTGCAGTTTTTGCATGTAAGTTGTGGTTTCAATATCCGTTTTGAGTTTGGTGTCATTGTTTTCATTTTGTACCATTTTGTGTGTTGGTTCTGAAAGAAGAGTAACCGTGTAGGAAAAAAAGAGGTGAACAACCAACTGGTATACTAGTTCATTCAGCCAAGGCATCGGGTTTTAACTCTGTGTCAGCAATGCTTAGAAAGAAGGCTTCTGAAAGTTTGGAATCAAACAATGCTGTGGTTTTGCCTGTAAAGGAAGCTACTCTGGAAAAGGTGCGTTGATTTTCTCTTCATTTTTCTCTAGTTGACGCATGAGTTAACTGTGTTTGATGGTTAATTAATAAGGTTCCTTCTATGTATGCAAATGAAACTAATGACGGCAGAAGTAAAATTGTGTTGATTTCCATAGTAGTTTTTAGGATTGATTTTCATACTTGTTAATAATACAGGAGCTTGTGGTAGATCTATTTGGGGAACCTGAGAAGCTGAATTCACTAGGTGGAAGCAAAGGTTTAAAGGTTGAAAATGAGAAAACCAAGAAAGTGAATCGGAAAAAGTTAAAGGAACCTACTCCGGAAAAGGTGAGTTGATTTTCTCTCCATTTTTCTGTAGTTAACACATAAGTTAACTTTGTTTTTGATGGTTAATAAGGCTCCTCTTTATGTATCCTATTGAAACTAAAGATGGCTTAAGCAAAAAATGTGTTGATTTTCATAGTAGTTTTTTATGCTTGATTTTCATATCTGTTATATAATACAGGAGCTTGTAGTGGATCTATCTGGGGAACCTGTGAAGCAGAATTCAGTAGGTGGAAACATAGGTTTAAAGATTGAAAATGGGAAAACCAAGACAATGAAGCGGAAAAAGTTAAAGGGAGATACTCTGGAAAAGGTGTGTTGATTTTCTCTCCATTGTTCTGCAGTGGACACATAAGTTTACTATGATTGATGGTTACTATGTTTTCTCTTCATGTATGTAATTCAAACTAATGACGACAGAAGCAAAATTGTGTTGATTTTCATAGTAATTTTATGATTGATTTTCATATTTGTTATATATTTCAGGAGCTTGTAGTGGATCTATCAGGGGAACCTGGGAAGCAGAATTCAGTAGGTGAAAACATAGGTTTAAAGGTTGAAAATGAGAAAACCAAGACAGTGAAGAAGAAAAAGTTAAAGGAAACTACTCCGGGAAAGGTTTGTTGACTTTTTCTCCATTTTCTGCAGGTGACACATAAGTTTACTTTGATTGATGGTTAATAAGTTTTCTCTTCATGTATGTAATTCAAACTAATGATGACAGAAGCAAAAATGTGTCGATTTTCAAAATAGTTATTATGCTTGGTTTTTATATTTGTTGTATTCTACAGGTGGTTGTCTTGGGTCTATCAAGTGAACCTGGGAAAGAAAACTCCTTAGGTGGAGTTAATGCTTCAAAGGTTGGACGTGAGAAAACCAAGAAAGTGAAGCGGGAAAACTTAAAGGAAATATCCAATGGCAACAGTGTTGATGATGCTTACCAAAACAAGAAATCGAAAAAGCCTAAACTTTCTAATGTAGTTTCAGGGGGTGAAGCGACAAAAGCAAATTCTGAAATGGGAACAAAAATAGGGGAGGATCATGGTATGATTTATAGTAAGATTGATGGTCCTAATGCTTGTGCTGCAAATGATTTTGCTTAAGTTCTAATCTAATGTATGAGAAAAATTGCTCAGGCACTGTTGTGATAGGAGATGGTGACAATGCTGGTGCCAAGTCCCAGACAAATGGTAAAGTTTTGCATGAAGAAAAACTTAAGGAAGAAATTCCTTTCCCCCTTGGCACTGAGATGAATAAAATATTAGACTTTGAGTTTGCACCAGAAGATGTTGGGAATGCATTGCAGTTTATAGAATTCTGCAGAGTGTTCGGAAAGGTATCCCTTTATTTATGAATATTAGAACTCAATTTGTTCTGGTGTTGAATTTTTTCTTGAATCTTTGTTTGATTAATTACAGTTTACTGCTGTATCTAGTAGTTGACAAACTGAATATTTTGATTGTTGCAAATTCTTTTAGTGCTATTGGTGATCACAAATCATAGTTTGTTGGTCTTGCCAGCAAGTGATTTTTTGCTTCTTTTAGGTTTAGTTTGGTTTAGTTGTGGTCCAACTTACTTCTTGATATTAGATTCTACGATCAAATTAATGGTTATGCTATAATTGGGACTACTTACCATATTTTTTAATATCATGTAATACTAAAATCAATCCTTAGATTTACTTAGCAATTGGTCATTTAATTGATTTTTTCTTTTAAATTGAATTAAATTCTCTGTACATAATTGTGCTTTTATAGCTTAAATAATCTTATTTCACACTTAATACGGTTACATCTGTTTAATATGGCTATGAAGTTTTCTCACATTTGTTGCCACTTGCCATGTATAATTAGGCTCTTGATGTCAAGAAAGGAGAAGCAGGAGCTGTTCTAAGAGCATTGATACATAACCGAAATTTGCGACGTGGACAAAATGCCTTAGTGGTTGAGTTCCAAATCAAACTGTTGACTTTGATAGTATCTGATTCTGAATCTGATTCAGAAACCGAGTGAGTTTATCTTATTTGACTTTTTGTTTATTACTTATTTTTTAAGGGTGGGAGGGTTTTACTTTGTATAGTTTACTTGGAATAACCGTTGTTATTTTTGGATAATTTTTTTGTAGGTCTTCATCCTTAACTGCTAGCAATGGAAAAAACTCATGGTTGAAAGTTCTGGAGGATTTAATTACTGAATCTGATTTTGTACTAAAAGAATTTCCGTCGGATTGGCTTAATAAAGGCATAAGCGGATATCATGATTTGCACTTATCCAAAAAGCTTATCCTTCTGAATTTTATATGTGATGAAGCCTTGGGCACGATGTAAGTATTTCAAGATTAAATTATTCCCTTTACTTATGAATAATAGTCTTTATCCTGTTTAAAGTTGTTGGAACTTGCTTTGATATGTTCAGGAAGCTAAGGAGTTATATTGATGATCAAAATGCAAGATTTGCTGAAGAAAAGAAAGCTGCAAAGTCTAAGGTTTCTGAGGCTAAGGAAAAGGTAAGATTACACAAGGTGCTTTGTTTTTTGTTCTTGGATTGGTGCAACTGCAAACTGTCACATAGTGTTCATATTGTCGTGTACATGTTATCTACAGGAAAGAAGTCTTAAGCAAAAGTTGCAGGATGAGATTGCAAAAGCTGTTGTATCAAATGGAGCTAGCCTCTCAATTTCAGAACATGATGCTCTTATTGCAAAGATAAAAAGTGAAGCAGCTAAAGCTCAAACTGAGTTGATTGAAGCAAAAGGCACAATTCCTAAACGTATGTTGTGATGTTTATGAGTTTCTCATATCCTCTAACTTTTTAATCAACTTCATGCATAAATTTCTTTAATCTGATTCTGAGTAATATTTGGGTTGTTGTGTGTAATTAAAAAGAGTACCTAAGTTGTAAACAAGTAAAAAATAGCTCAAGAAAATGAAAAAGAATTTGATGGTTGGTTTTTCATTATTAGTAATACACTCTGGCTAAGTATACACTATATAAGCATTGTAGACTCTAGTAATTGTAATTGTAATTGCATGATATGCCGATCTTGAATACAATTATTATTTTGCACATCTTGTTTACATTCTACACTTATAATCTATCTCCCTTGGTATCTTGACTGAGTTGAGTCGTTGCACATGAACCTTGAATGGAGTGTTCAAAACCATATGGCTCGTGTTAATCAACTTACTACTATAGGGTAACTTCTTTGTATCCATGGTGTGATCAACCAATTGTATTGTGACTGGTTGCTGTCGTCCGTGTGGTTGCTGGTCATGGCGTGAGAAACATTATTCTTCAAACTAATGATGCAACTACTCTTTGGTTTATAAGAGTTTAATGTTTCTGCTATTGTAATGGTTGACATTTTTTTATCCTCTTTTAACATTGTAGGGAACCAACATTGTGATACAGTGAGAATTGAGCCGGAGTACTTGGATAGCAATGGTAAGGCATTCTGGATACTAAGAAGCTGTAATGATGACTATGCCTTTATGTTACAAGGTAATTCTCAAAACAAAATTAGCTTAACTTTTGTGATTGATACCATTGAGATTTAGACTATAGCATATCAGCATGTTTACTAATACATATCAACATACAGATGTGAAGATCCATGATGAAGATGCTGTTGAAGTTGACGAAAAATGGTTTGTTTATGGAGCTGAGCAGAAGGATGAAGTCAATAAGTACATTTCCTCTAAGAGAGATTGGTTACCAAAGCTGACTTCATCCTGTTAGGGATATTTAAAGCTACTTAAATGTAATGAAGGGTCATTCCAATTTTTTGGTGATAGAGACAAGACTCCTTAGGTTTCAATGTAATTAGTTACCATTTGTAGCTTGTTTCTTTTATTTTACTGTAATATTTGTAATAGTAAGGATGCAGATTGACCAAATATTGGGGTATAATGTTTTTCAATTAACATTTGTTGCTATTAAATGATGTATGTTTCATGGATGATGGTTCCATTTTGGCTAAAATATAAGTGTAGTTCTTGATCTTTTACATAGAATATATTTGATCCTTCATCTTTGCAAAGTAACATTCATCTTTTTTTTCTTCCCAATTGATAGATATGTTTTCCAAATTTGTCTGTTTTACCTTCATTGTAGAAATAAATAGCAAAAAGATTCATTGTAGTTTCTTTAATAAATTTACCGAACTCTTGGTATTCAAAAATTGTATTTCACAAAATCATTTCCTATCTATATAATCTTACCTTTAAACTATTGGATCTTGGTTAAGTTGGTGACTATGGAACACATTGATATCACTATTATGCTAATATGGTGGATATTATGAAAGATTACATGAAGAAGGATTGAAATTACTCTTCGTGATGTGAATGTTTGTGCATAAATCCTTACAAAGATAAGAGCTAATTGTGTAGACTCTTTGATCATGGTAAATGAATCTTTTCTAGGACTGTCTTCGACGGTTCTAGCGGACGCCCAATGAGTGTCGTTTATTAGGACTTAGATTTTGTTATCGTTTTTTGTCTTTTTGTTTTTTCTCTCATATAATATTAGAGTTTTAGTAACATTAATTAATTTTCCAGCTCTTAATTAGCTTTTCACAACTGTTATATGTTACAGTCCTTTGTTAGCTTTTCACAGCTGTATGTTATAGCTCTTAGTTTGCTTTTCACAGCTGTTATACATCAGCTGCTCTGTTATAAGCCTCTTGCCTATATATAACCAAGAGCCTCTCTATTGTAACCAAGTGAAGAATATTTAATACAACATCAGAAACAATAATTCTTCTCTTTCAATTTTCCTTTTCTGTTTTCAATATGGTATCACAGAGCTAGGTTTCGGTTATGGGAGATTCATCGCAAAATTCTCCTCCACCACCACCACCACCACCGTCTCCTCCACCGTCACCACCCTTGGTTCACAACGTTGTTCCTCTTAGTACAGTGCCACCACCTCTTATTACTTTTCAATTGAAGATTTCCGAAAAATTAGATGAGAAAAATTTTCTCGTGTGGCGTCAACAAATCGAACCAGTGGTAAACGCTCACAATCTTCAAAGTTTTTTGTACTATGCTGACATTCCTGATGAATTTATCAAGGATTCTACCACGAACTATTTCTCTGAAAATCCTGCGTATCGCACATGGATTCAACAAGATCAGTGGTTGTTATCATGGCTTTAGTCTATGATCTCAAGTTATGTTATGACACGTATTCTTGGATGCACACATTCTTCACAATTGTGGAACCGAATTCAAGATCACTTTCAGAAGCTCACGCATGCGAGAGCTCGTCAGTTACGATCTGAACTACGTGCAACGACGCTTGATGATCGGTCTGTTGATGATTATCTTCAACGTATCAAGTATCTGGTTGATTCATTAGCCTCTGTTGGAGATTCAATTCCCTCGCAACAACACATTGATGTTATTCTTGAAGGGCTTCCACGTGATTATGGTCCTGTTATCTTTGTTATTGAGAGTAAGTTTGAGGATATTCAGTTGGAAGAGGTTGAAGCTCTTCTCATCGCACATGAGATGCGTATGTCCAAGTTTGATAAACTAATTAAACTTGATTCTGCTTCAACTAATCTTACTCAAGCAAAATCTGTCCTCGGGACCATTCCTTCGCCTTCGCCTCCCGGTTTGTCTTCTCAAGCTAATATTGCTATTCACACTAATTCCATTGATTCAACCTCCAGCTCCCATTTCCCTAGCTATGGCAGTAGTTTTCGTGGACGCGGAGGTCGAAATGGCCGTGGACGTGGGCGAGGACGCTTTGGTAACGTTCAGTGCCAAGTATGCTTCAAGTTTGGACATCTTGCTTCCATGTGTTATCATAGGTTTGATCAACAATATCAGGTACCAATTCCCCATGATTTTCAAGGTTATGCACGGGGTTCCTATGGTATATCTTCTCAAGGTGGAGCTCCTCTTTATGGTTATACCAATCCTCTGATTCGTCCCCAATTTCCCTCACCTATTCGTCCTCAAGCCAATCTGCAACCCAACGCTATGCTTGCTAATTACATTCCCTCATTCAACAATGCTTGGTTCCCAGACTCTGGAGCCTCCCTTCATGTGACCAATAGCTCTCAGAACCACCACATTTCAAGCCCCCATAAAATTAATCAGGCTCACTAACTTACACTTATATACAATCCTGTTATTTATTTATTTTTTATCGAGTATCCTAATGATTAGAAATTCGCTCTTTAAGGTGAATAAGTGGAAAATCCGATATTTGAACCCTGATTTGAACCCTGACCCCTACAGACCGCAATATCTCTACCAATTGAACAAAGCTTAATGGGACACAACCCCTTATCTACTCACCACAAATTTAACTTTTCAGTTTTTATGAAAACTAATAGAAGATAATTGTAATTTTATATAATTTTTATGCATTTTGAGTTTCTTTTGTCATTTTAGTTATGTATTTTGTAAAAATTCATAATATTTTTCTTTAGTCAAAATATACTCATTATTTTCTAGCCTTACCAAAAAAAGTTATCGATCTACCGATGATTGCAAGATTCATGAGTTCAACTCCCGTTGTCGTTGTAAAAATCTCTTTATAGGAGATTTATAAATAGCTTTGTAAGCATTCCTTAAGCTTGAGGTTTGATCCAGAAAAGACCCGAAATCCAACGCATCTAAACTTGTATTAAAAAGTAAAAAATACACAATCAGGTAACGATTATTTTTGTTTATGATAGAACACTATGCCGTAATTTGATCCATGTAACCGACCCCATTAGTAGGATAAGGCTTGGTTGTTGTTGTTGTTGTTGTTGTATAACTAACTATTATTTTTATGAAATGCAAAGTTATTTGATTTTTTTAGGGATGATAAAAAGATATCTGTTGACTTTTATATTTTATAAAATATAATTTTATAAGATAAAAAAAATCATTTCGTTGTTTTTAAAAAACATACTAATTTATCTAACATTTTATGGTAAAAAATTAATTAATATTAATTATTATAAGTAAAAAAATTAAAATAGTTAAGTTTTACTTCACCAACACTTTTGTTAAATAATATTTAGTCATTATTGTTGAACCAAAAATCTTTTTGATGAATGTTTTAATGATAACAAACCTTATGAAATAAACGCTAAGTTTTATGAATGGTGATCTACTGATATTTGCACTTAAGTCTTTTCAGAGACGTAGACAAGAAATAAGTCTTTTATAAGTGCATATATATACCCAATGAAAGAATACCAAAACAGTAGCATCACAAGCTCAAAGAATATATAGAAAGAATATTGTTTGAATCAAATGAATTGAAGATTCAACAAGAAAATATATTTTATGATCAATTGACTCATCCTCGTTACCACATGGTTTTCAACAAAGCCTTAAAAGATTCGAGAATAAAGGGTTAATATTTGAAAGATACTCAATGAACAAGAAACATTGTGTGGAATCACTGAGAGGAATTATGAGAAGAATTGCATCATCAAACAATTCAAGGTTAATTGACCAAGAAGATATTGTCTTCTCATATACAAGAGAACATTATCAATTTTGATGAAAAGAATGTTCTCATGATTGTTGCACTCGAAATTATTCTCATTACTTCATCGAAATAATTAGAATCAACTCTGAAGAGAAACCAACCCATAAATGAATTATTCATTAAGTCATTCATTAATTGGAGAATTATCAAAGAAGAAAATTCATGATCATATGGAAGAAAATTCCTGATCATATGCACAAAGATTCTATCATAAAAGAATTAGGATGATCCAAGAATCTTCCATCATTTTTCAAGTAATGATTTGGGAGAATAGAAATCAATCAAAGGAATTGTTACTTTGAGAAAGGTTTCTCATGTTCTTACAAAGAACATTCTAATCATACAAAGTGAAGAGAATGTCCTCACTTGATGTTTTTAAAGATAACACATATTTACATTTATTATCTTGTTATCTACTGATGTGTTTTATGAGCATGTTTCATGAGAATGATCCTAAGAACGTTCCTGCTTCACAAAATTGATCCTAAAGAGTTTCCATCAAAATAAAGCAAAGCAATAGACAAATGGAAACTTTTGTACAACATCAAGATTTGCATCATAAGAGATCAGAACTAATTCTCCTTGTCTCACCAAAGAGGGAGTAAAAGATCTTAAGGTTTAAAAGTCTTTTAAAGCTTTTAAGGTAAAAGAACAATCAATGCAAAACAAGACAAATATGTGCACAAGGGCCACAAGACTACAAAAGGAATAAAATCTGCAAGGGTCCATGAGATTTTTGACCCACAAAGGAATAGAATGGAGAATGATCCATTAAGGAATATGTTTCTAAAAGAAACTACAACATGACATCATCAAAGACATCATCTTATGACATCATGCAATTGACATCAAGCTTGCATCATGTTAAGTGGCCTCCAAGGCTTCTACAACGGTCATACAGCTCACTACAACGGTCATACAACTCACTACATCCTTTGAAAACGTGTTGCTTGTTGCCCAAGAAAGTGTTGGAACAGAAACTTGAGAACGTTCTCAGAATGACAGCTTTTTACACTTGTTCTCCAAGCATCAAAGTGGAGCTCAAATTTGAATTTGAATGAAGCTTCAACAGCTCTTTTTTGGCTTTCTCTGCAAGGATACATCTCCTATAAATAGAGGGCGGCTGTGAAGGTTAAATGCAAGAGTTTGAAATACAAAAAGCTTTATAACCCTCTCTCTAAAGCTAAAGAAATCATTCTCTTCATCAATCTCTTCAACATCTCTTTCGACAAATCACAAAGCAAACTCCATAATCTTTCACTATATTTATCATCTTTATCTCTCATTGAGAACATCTTTTTGAGTTTGCATTTGTAAAAGGATAGTTTGTTTGAGACGCAAAGATCCAAACAACATCCTACAATATTTTTGTTTGAGACGCTAGATCCAAACAACCATCATACAAAGTGATACCTAGATCTCAAGTCTATTGGGCTTAATGGTTTGAGATAGGAGAGTTCCAACCTTTCTTGTGTGATCAAGAATTGTAGAAGCCTGCTGAGGTTGATAATACAGGGGTTACAAACTGATCTGGTGTGATCAAGACCTTATAGTGTTGGTTAGAAGTTTCTGCCAACTGAACACTATAGTGGATAATCTCACACGAAGTGTGGGGACTGAAAGTAGCCGGGTTTGGTGAACCAGGATAACTCTCCTGTGTTATTCTTCTTTCTCTATCTCTCTCTCTCTCTCTCTATCTTTAATTTTTACACGATATGCACACACTATCATACACATTAATATTAATTTATCTCCAGAATATTCTGGTCCTAATTAATCACAACCAAATTAATCTAGAGTTCTCTGGTCCTTAAATAATAATTAATATTGTTTTATCATTCAGTTTAATAATTAATTATAGCTACTTTATATTTATCCAGAGTTCTCTGGTCCCTAATTAACCATAATATTATTTTATCATTCAGTTTAAATAATTAATCTTATAACTGTTATCCAGAACATTTTGGTCCTAATATAACTGCTTAATATTTATATTCTTCCAGAGTTTTCTGGTCCTTAGTAATTATTAATATTGTTTTATTATTTCAGTGTCTTTATTAATTATATATAATTATTATCCAAAACATTCTGGTCCTTAATAAAACTGTTTAATTATTTAAACCTTACTCTATCCAGAATATTCTGGTCCTTGATAAAACAACTGTTTAAATATCTAAATATTTTATAATATTCTTTTATCTAACATTTACCAAGAATTTTCTTGAGTACATAAACTTGTTAAGTTTCAGGATTAAATTTAAAAAGGGTCACAATTCAAACCCCCTTTCTTGTGACTATTTCTTTCACTTCAATTATAATATATTTTTTTGTTACATAGTCATTACAATTTTAAGGAAAAAGATACATAGACCACTCTTTGTGTACACACTTTGTACCACTGCTGATGTGGTAGAGATAGTTTGGTAATTTCACGTGATAGGGGTAGTTTGGTAGTTTTACTCACAACCACACAATTTTTTCCTCTTCCTCTCCTCTGTGCCCACCAGATCGCTCCTCTTCCTGCTCTCTCTCTGTGTCTTTCACCCTTTGCGTCCCCTTCTGTTGTAGTGAGTTTTGATGGTGGCGAAGACGACGGCTGTGGTTAGCTCGGCGACGGGGGCTGGTGGAGATGGTGAGATTTGAAGGTAAGAACGGCGGTGGTGGGTGAGATCCGAGGGTATAGACGGCGGCGACGTTATTGTGAGGGTGAACGGCGGCGGGGAGGAGAAAAAGGATGAAGATTTGAGAACGGCGGTGGTGATTCTGGGTCTGTTTTCTTTTTCCGACACGGTTGTGGTTTTGAGGGTGAGGACAGTGGTTGTATTGGGTTATGGGTTCTCAGTGCAGGGTCGCCGTTTCTAGGTGCATTTTGAGGGTAACAACGGCAGTGACGTTTGTGGTGACGGTGGCAGTGGCGGGTGAGTGCGGCCGGAGGTGGTGGTTGGTGGAGGAAAGGAAGAGAAATGACTGTTTTACTGGTTTTTATTTAATTATTTATGATTCTAACAGTAAAAAGAGGTCACGTGTCGCATTTTGGTGTGGAGGTTAATGTGTGTATGCTAACTAAGGGTGTACACCTATAAGAGCTCTAATTTTAATTGATAGGAAACATTTTTTCCTCCGTGACTTTGTTGCTTTCCAAAGCCCAACTCAGATCAACTTTTATTTTTTGAGGAAAAATAAATAAATAAACTTTTATTAAAATAAAAAATAAATACAATTGGGTGTCTATATATATATATATATATATATATATATATATATATATACGGCACCGTTCTCCACGAATATCCTTCTAGGGTTTCTTCCTCAAAAAATTCCAAAGGGTTTTCACTTACAACTTCAACAATCACATTGTTGTCATGAATATCAATCGTCTGGTAATCCTCCCTAACGAACTTATCGACAAAGTCATAAAGTCCCTTGACGTAAAAACTCTGATGCTGATGAAGTGTGTTTGCAAGTCTTGGAAAACCCTAATCTCCGACCCAGACTTCATCAAAAGACACCTTACACAAATGACACACCTTGCTTTTCTCACGAACGATTATGAAGAATTGCGAGAATGTAAGGTCGTGCCCATCTCTAGTTTGATGGAGAGTACTTCGAATGCTATTACCCTTGCCATCCCTTCCCACCAATTCTATTACAAGGACGCTGGTAGGATTGTTGGTTCATACAATGGATTGGTCTGTATACAAGATTGTTCTTTCACCGCTAAGTATAGCAAGCACGCGTTCTCTTTTTGGAACTTTGCCACAAGGACAAAATCCGAAGCATTGGTGTCTTTTCGCAGTAATCCCTCGCGCACGAAAAATGTTTGCAACTTCACGTTTGGTTATGATAATTCAACAGACACTTACAAGATGGTGTTGTTATCTTTGAGAAGGGATAACGACCTTATGAAAACCGCTGTAAGAGTTTTTACTTTGGGTGATAATGTTTGGAGAGACATCGATTAGTATTAGTTGGTGTGTTCGTCACCGATATAATTGTCATTTGAAGAATCTTACTATTGAACAATTCGTGATGATCTCACTTGATTTGGGGACAGAGAAATATACACGGTTGTCGCTCCCTCAATGCTGTGATGAAGAGCTACATGATGTTCCTACTCTTTCTGTATTGATGGATTGCCTCTGTTAATCTTATGATTTCAACAGAACCCATTTTGTTATCTGGCAAATGAAGGAATTTGAAGTTGAAGAATCTTGGACTCAATTCCTTAAAATTAGTTATACTAATCTTCAAAAAGATTTTAAAACTCACGAGACCTATTATCCTCCTCGATTGATTCCATTGTGTTTTTCTAACTATGGTGATACATTGATAATTGCAATTAATCTACCAGACCAAGCATTTCTCTATCATTGGAGAGATAATAGAGTAGAGAGAATTAAACGTACCGGTTGGAATTTGTGGTTCAGTGCTAAGGGATATGTTGAAAGCTTGATATCGATTTCTTGAAGGTAAAGTTTCTCTTCGATGATTTACTTGTTTGAATTTGTGTTAGTTTGTGTATGGTGTACAATATATTGTGTGATTGATTATTTTCAAATCATGTCTTTATTTGATAATCATCTTGCCCTCAAGTTTATTTGTTTTGTATTGAGTTTAAATACTGGTAAGAACTTTGATTATTAGCAATGAATAACTTGTTGAGATTACAAATAATGAGATATAGAAATTTGGATTGAAATAAGCCTACATCAAAGAAAGCTAATGAAGTCCAGTGGTTTGAGAGGATGTATATATCTTCCTTTAATTTGTCATTTTATAAGACTTAGGAGAATTGTTGGATCCCATGTTAAGTAAACTTTGGGAAGGAACATATAGGGTTTGGAATTATAAAGAGGTCATGATCAAGTTTTATATACTAATTTTGGTTTTAAAATTTTGATCGGTTGATCATCGATGTTCCAAATGCGTGAATGTGAGAAATTTCCGACTCTAACATCAACTTAGTTTCCAATGGAAAAAGGATAGAAAATTTAATCATTTTCTGATGATAGAAAAGAGTGTAATAACTGTTTAAATATAATACCTGTAATTAATGAACATGGTTTTTTTTAATCAACGTTACTTTTGGACCAAGCAGAATCACCATAAACCGAAGAAATTGTGTTTCATTTGCTCCTCCCAATAAGCAAAGGAACTGATCATGCTCATACAAAGAGGTCTGACCATGTTTTGATCAAGCAATGAAGCAGGCTGCTTTTCATTTTTATTTTATTTTGATTGCATGGATATTATATGATGTTTAAGGCATTTTACATTACACATGTTTCTTGGTACATTCATAGGTTGTTTCCTACTTTACTATAAATGTTGTTTATTGGAATCAATTTTCATTTTGATTTGGACACATTTACCTTGCTTTCTTAATTTGGACACAAGGTGATTGTTTGCTTAAAGTTGGTCTCGAGTTTAAAGGGAACTTTTAAAATGGAAATGGACCATTTTAAGTCTAAATTAAGAGTATTGTTAGCAACACTCTTTTGTCAATACTCTCTTCACACTCACTTTCTAATTGGCTTAAATCATTTTGTTCCCCCATAAAATTAATTAAGCTCACTAACTTACACTTATCTATGATCCTCTTTTTCTTTTTCTTTTTTTCTCTGGCCAAGTAAATTAGTGGTTAAAACTTCACACCTCAAAATGAATAAAAGGATTTACGAGGTTTGAAATCCAACTCTGCATACTGCAATATTACCACTAAAAGAGTTAAACTTACGGAAATACGGTCCTTTTATCTACTCACCACAAGTTTAACATTTCAGATTTCATAAATCATTGAACATTTTTATAATATGAAAAGTAATAGAAGATAATTGTAGTTTATATAAATTTTTATGCATTTTGAGTTTTTTTTTTTTTTGACATTTAGTTATATATGTTATAAAAATTCATAATATTTTTCCACATTCAAAATATATACACCGTTTTCTAGCCCCCACCCAAATTATTTCTAGTTCCGCCATTGCCTGCAAGATTGTGGGTTTAACTCCCACTGTCGATGTGAGAACCTATTTATAGCTGACTAGTATATGTACATTTGTAAGCACTCATTAAATTTGAGGTTTGATCTGAGTAAGACCAAAAAAGCCCAACTAACATAAACTTGTAAAGGTTTCTTCCTTAAACTTTTTCCTGAAAGATACTTAAGACTACTTTTATAAAATAAAAATTTATTCGTCAAATGTTATATTTAGAAAATATTATTTAAAAAAAACATCACTTCGATGTTTTTAAAAGGCATACAAGATATTTTATGAAAATATGGTCACTTTTATGAATTAAAAAGTTATTTATTCACTTTTATATTTTAGAAAATATTATTTCATACAAAAAAACATTATTTTGATCTTTTTAGAAAGAAAAGAAGGTTTTTTTTAACATTTTATGGTAAAAATAATCATTATTAATAATTATGAGTAATAAAAATTCAAAAAAATTAAATTTTATTTCACCGCCACTTTTAGTAAATGATATTTAGTTATTATAATTTTAAATAATATGAAACATTTTTGTTTTCTTCAAAAGATAAAAACTTATTTAACTACTAATTTAAAGATTGATTGCATAGTAAATATCGAATTTTCAATTGTACCATAGAAATTCTTTCAAAAAAAATTGTACCATAGAAATTAAATATTGTAAACCACAACTTTTTTTAAGGAAAAAAAAATTAAGGAAGATTGACTCGTCTTTTAAAATTTTAAACCACAACAGTTTTTAAATTTTATTAAAAAAAAGGAATAATACACAATTGAGGTATATATATCACTTTCAATAACCACATCGTTCTCCACGAGTATCCTTCTAGGGTTTCTTCCACAAAAAGTTCAAAGGGTTTTCACGTACAACTTCAACAACCGTACTGTTTTCATGAATATATGACAACCTTATCGTCGAAGTCCTAACGTTCCTCGACGTAAAATCTCTAATGTTGATGAAGTGTGTTTGCAAGTCATGGAAAACCCTAATATGTGATCCCTACTTCACCAAAATGCACCTTAAGAAGCAATCTACACCAATGAGTCACCTCGCATTTCTCTCAATCATGTCTAAAGGTTCGGGAGAATGTAGGGCAGTGCCCATCTCTCGCTTGTTGGAGAATAACGCGCATTCTATCACCCTTACCGATCCTTACCACCAATTCTTTTACAAGGATGCTGGTAGGGTTGTTGGTTCATGCAATGGATTGGTCTGCATGCAAGATTCTTCTTTCACAGCTGAGTATCACGAACACTTGTTCTCTTTTTGGAATCCTGCCACAAGGACAAAATCTGAAACATTGGTGTCTTTTCGCAACTATCCCAAGCCCAAGAAAAATATTTGCAAGTTCGCGTTTGGTTATGATAATTCAACAGACACTTACAAGATAGTGTTGTTATGTATGAAAAGGGATGGTGAGCTTATTACAACCGCCGTAAGAGTTTTTACTTTAGGTGATAATGATTGGAGAGATATTGATTGTTTGCCTGTGGTAGTGGTGTGTCATCCTTTTGGTAAGTATGTGAGAGAAGGTGTTTATTTGAATAGTAGTATTTGTTGGTGTGTTCGTCACCAATATTATTGTCATTTGACGAATCTTACAGTTGAACAACTTGTGATGATCTCGCTTCATTTGGGGACAGAGAGATATACACAGTTGTTGCTCCCTCGATGTTGTGATGAAGAGCTACATGATGTTCCAACTCTTTCTGTGTTGATGGATTGCCTTTGTTTTTCACATGATTTCAAGAAAACCCACTTTGTTCTTTGGCAAATGAAGGAATTTGGAGTTGAAGAATCTTGGACTCAATTCCTTAAAATTAGTTATGTGAATCTTCCAAAAGATATTAAAATTGATGGGTTTCATAATGGTCCAACCTATTATCCTCCTCAATTGATTCCATTGTGTTTTTCTAACAATGGTGATACATTGATATGTACAATCAATCTATTGTGTTTTCCTAACAATGGTGATACATTGATATTTACATTCCATCTACCAGACCAAGTATTTCTCTATAATTGGAGAGATAATAGAGTAAAGAGAATTAAAAGTACCGGTAAAAATTTGTGGTTCAGTGCCAAGGGATATGTTGAAAGCTTGATATCGATTTCTTGAAGGTAAGTTTCTCTTCGATGATTTACTTGTTTGAATTTGTGTTAGTTTGTCTATGGTGTACAATATATTACGTGATTATTTTCAAATCATGGTTTTATTTGATAATCATTTTGCCCTCAAGTTTATTTGTTTTGTATTGAGTTTAAATACTGGTAACAATGAACTTTGATTATTAGCTATAAATTTATTCAATTTTATTTACTGTTCTAATTTTGAGCTTTTATGTGTATGGTACAATGGAATAAATTTCTAAGCTCATGCCATATTTAATAGTTCAATAGTATCCATTGCTAGAATGCACACATTTTACAGCATGAATGCACATAAATGCTTGTAACTTATAGAGTTTAAATTGTGCTTGTATCTTCTTTAATTAGTCATTGTATAAAAGCTTTATATATGCAGGCTGCTATTCCAAGAGACATATGACTTAGGAGAATTGTTGGATTGGATCCTTTGTTTCAACATAGGGTTTGGAATTATACGGAGGTCTTGATCGAGTTTTATGATAGTTTTGGTTTTTAAATTTTGATCGGTGGATCATTGATGTCCCGAATGTGTGAATGCAAGAAATCTCCGACTCTATCATAAACTTAGTTTCCAATGGAAAAAAAGAGAGAAAACTTAATCATTTTCTGATGATATGTAGAAAAAGATTGTTATATAGTTGTAGGTTCACTATGTTTGAGCCCACGATGGCAAAAGGAATTTATTTAATGTTTATTTAGCATTGTCATATTATGTGTAATAAGTGTTTAAAATTACTACCTGTAATTAATGAACATGGTTGTTTTAGGGGGTGTATTGAATTGAGAATTCAAGGGATTTTAAAAGACTTTTTTATAATTAAAAAGTTTAGTGGTATTCAATCATGACTTTTATAAAATGTAAACAAATCTTGTTGTATTCAATCAAGACAATCATGACTTCTTTTTTAAGGCAACAAAATCCGTTGGTATTCAATTGAGATTTCTCATGACTTATAAATTGTCTATTATTCAAAAGTCTATAGATTTTGATGGATTCTTGGATGGAATGGATTTTGTGAGACTTTTTAGTTAAAAATATAAATACTATCCCCATCCAACAATCTCACACAAACCCTTGAGATTTTGTCATTGTCTTGCAAACCCTTGTCTGTCGTCATCTTCCATGCCAGGTTTTTCTTTTCTCTATCAAATTCTTCAACTTGCATTTTTTTGTGTCTGATTCTATTGTACTCCTCTAATGTACGATTTTTTCGTACTCCTCTAATTGTAGAACAAGATTGAATACTATTTTTTTACACAGGAACCAATCACAAATTGTCGACACTTTGAATAAAAAAAAAAAGGAAAAAAACGGTAATGCAATTTTCAATAGATTGGTAAATTGTGATTGATTATTCTTCTACTAGTTTTCCCAATTCATATAAAAAATCATATACTTTATTGGGGAAAATTCATATTAAAATTCTTACCCCAATTCAAATAATAGTCTGATTATTGTATAGAAAAAAATTGGATAGGAAAGATCGAAAATCCACCTTGAGTGTTTTTCAACAAAAATTAATATAAAATGATTGTTCTTGTGAAATAACTTTGAAATTTCCAATTCAATTTTTTTGTTTGCTATTTCTATCATTCACGGTTGTAAGTTTGTTCTTTTTCTTAAAAATTCATTGAATCCTTTGAAATATTAAAATCCCATAAAATCCTTTGAAATCCTTAAAAGTCAGTGTGATAAATCCATTAAAATCTTGAGTGTATAAAGTCTTTTGTATAAAAAGATTTTTAAAATCTCACAGAATCAGTACAATCTCACAAAATCTTTTAAAATCTTAAAGACTTTTTTTATTAAAATAGTCTTTTAAAATCCTAATCTAATACACCCTAGCCTTTTAATCAAGTTTGTTACTTTTGGACCAAGCAGGATCACCATAAGCTGAAGAAACTGTGTTTCATTTGCTCCTCCCAATAAGCAAAGGAACTGATCATGCTCAAACAAAGAGGTCCTCATCAATTGTTAATGTTACCTTGTTTAGATCAAGTAATGAAGCAGGCTGCTTATCCTTTTCATTTTTTATTTTATTTTGATTGCATGGATATTATATGATGTTTAAGGCATTTTACATTGCACATGTTTCTTGGTACATTCATAGGTTGTTTCCTACTTTACTATAATTGTTGTTTATTGGAATCATTTACCATGCTTCTGATTCATTTTGTACACGAGTTGATAGTTTACACAATTTTGCGTTGTGCCAAACTAAAGAGTGGAATTTATGCAAGGTCTCGAGTTCAAAGGGTGGTCCATTGTTAGTAAACCCTCAAGTTTATCACAAGTGTTTACATCACACGTATAATATACTTCTCACAAAAAAGATATGGAAGACTCTTCGTCGTTAAATAAATGAAAATTTGTAAAGATTTTTTTGAGAGGTTGATCAATTCTGCAGAGTGTTTGGAAAGGTATCCCTTTATTTATGAATATTAGAACTCAGTTTGTTCTAATGTTGAATTTTTTTCTCGAATCTTTGGGACTACTTACCAATTAATGGCTTCTTTTATTTTACTGTAATATTTTTAATAGTAAGGATGCAGATTGACCAAATATTGGTGGGTATAATGTTTTTATATTAACATTTGTTGCTATTAAATGATGTACGTCTCATGGATAATGGTTCCATTTTGGCAAGAATGTAAGTTTTGCAAAGTAACATTCATCTTTTTTTTCTTCCCAATTGGTAGATATGTTTTCGAAAGTTGTCTGTTTTACCTTCATTGTAAAAATAAATGGCTAAAAGATTCATTATAGTTTCTTTAATAAATTTACCGAACTCTTGGTATTCAAAAATTGTATTTAACAAAATCATTTCCCATATACATAATCTTATTCCGATTATACCTTACATTTTTTTTAACAAATTAAAATGAGATATATTATGAAACCATCGGTGACGCCCCCGCATAAGGTGTGCAAAGAAAGAAACACCAAAAAATATTTACAGAGTTATGGTGCCAAAAATAGAACACCATCCAAAAGTCAAAAAATTACAAAAAAAACACTCATACAAAGAACAGGGTGTTTCCACCAATCGTGGTAAGAATAAGCAAAAGCCACCTGTTTAGATTTAAGTCAAAGGAAGGAATGAAGCTTCACATTTTCTATAGGCGTAAAATGATTGGAAACTGTACTATTAAATACCCGATTGTTCCTTTCCTTCCAAAGCACTCAAATAGTGACCAACCAAATAATCGTGAAGAATAAATGAGAATATGTTGGCATACCCGCTATCATACCTCAATTTTTGACCTAAGATCCCATTTCATTTGTCTTTTGGTCCGGAATTTTTTTTTTTTTTTTTGCCTTTTTAGGAAAAATTCTAGCAGAGGTATTTTAAAATACCTCATTTTTGTCCATCTTTTTTTGGTTATTTTATTTTAGTCCTTTTTTATTTTTTATTAATATTTTCTCTTTTTTATTGTCTTTTTTTTATTTTTATTTTAAACTAATTAAAAAGAAAAGAACCATTATTACAAAAAAAAAATCCATAAAACTGAAAATTTATCAAGAATGATCTGGAGCATATACACAGAACGTTCTGGTCATACTACAAATGAAATAAAGTTACATCATCAAAGTGACATCACCAAGATGACATCACATGAGAACTTGCTTTCAATAGCTCAAAACTTAATATTTAAGCTTCCATTTTAGCTTGATCTCCAAGTGTCCAAACATCTATAAATAAAGGAAGCTATACCACAAAAAGAGGAGAAAAATCAAGAAGCTTTAGACGGGGAGGAAAAAATCAGTAACACACAACACTACAATTTTTTTAGTCTTAGCATTTTTCTCTTCTTCATCATCAACAACACAACCACCACTCAAACCATCATTAAAACCACAAAAATCACCACTTAAACCACCATTAAAACCAAAAAAAATCGCACAATCATCACTACAAATCAACATAAAACTACCATAAATCAACACAAAAAAAGACACTATCACTACCAAAAACAAAACAACCCTCATTTTTTTCCTTGTCCTATTCTCCCCACAAAGGTATATCATCTTCTCTTTTCCTCTTTCCTCCTTCTTCTTCTCCTTTTCTCTTCTTCCTTTCCTATTTCCCATCTCTCTCTCTCTCACTCACTCTCTCTCTCTCTCTCTCTCTCTCTCTTCATTTATTTTTACACTAAATACACACATCTTAATCCAGAGTGCTAAGGTCCTAGACTAACTTTTGATATTATATTGTTGTTTAATTTAATTATTCTCCAGAACAATCTAGTCATTATTAATTAAATTAATTCAGAGTGTTCTGGTCCTAATCAAATCATAATATTATCTTGCAATTAAGATTAATCACTCTCAAGAATAATCTGGTCCTAATTAATAAATCAAATAATCCAGAGTTCTCTGGTCGAAAATTTATCAGTGATATTGTTAGACTATTTTATCTTTATATTTATCCAGAATACTCTGGTCCGTGTTAAAATAACTTCATAATTCAACTTAACATCATTTTACTCATTCTGCTTAGGGTTAATACCTCTTTTGGTACCTGTAATATTAGCGAATTCCGGTTTTGGTCCCTGTAAAAAAAAAGTTTAGATTTTGTCCCTGTAATTTCATAATCTTCCACTTTTGGTCTCTCATTAAAACATGCCAGCAGAATCTGTCTACGTGGCATGCTGACTGTGTAACTTTTGCTGACATGTTTTAATGAGGGACCAAAAGTGGAAGAATCTGAAATTACAGGGACATAATCTAAACTTTTTTTTATACAGGGACCAAACTTTGATGGATCTGCCATGTATTTCAACGTAAGCAAATCCAAACTCCGGCGAGAACAAGGTCGTGAGCTTGGTTCAAAGTTTCTTCTTCTCCAACCACAACAAATCTTAAACATTAGATCAAAATTCAATTCAATTAAAGAGAAGAATTTGTTGAATAGAGCTGGTTGAGTAATATGAACACATCTGATGTAGACGTTTGGAGCACCTCTATTCCAAGCGGAGGAGGCGGCGTCAGAGAGCAACAAAGTGGCGGTAACAAGCTCATGGAATCCGAGATGAGACAACCAGAACCCCCACCCCTTCTTAATGCTTCAGAAACCCAACCCCACCCCTTTAGTTTTCCCTTTATCAAATAGTTGAAATCCAACACAATGAATTAGTTGGGATCTGAGTTAAAATCCGATCATAAATGGAGGATGAAGCTAGACTTGATTCGGACCATATTTTTTTTATTAATGTTTAACTCCATTTAATTTTGATTGTAATTTGTTTTTTCATTTTAAAAAGGGTTAATACCTCTTTTGGTCCCTGTAAAAAAAAAGTTTAGATTATGTCCCTGTAATTTTAGATTCTTCCACTTTTGGTCCCTCATTAAAACATGTCAGCAAAAGTTACACAGTCAGCATGTCACGTAGACAGATTCTGCTGACATGTTTTAATGAGGGACCAAAAGTGGAAGAATCTGAAATTACAAGGACAGAATCTAAACTTTTTTTTTTACATGGACCAAAACTGGAATTCGCTAATATTACAGGGACCAAAAGAGGTATTAACTCTTATGCTTATATAATCATTCTCTAGAGTATTTTGGTCCTATATATATCAAATACTATTTACTTGTTGGACTAACATTAACAAAAAAATCTTTTCTTCACGTCCATGTGCGTTTAATTTTTTCTCAAACGGATGTCATCGCCCAAGTGCGAGTCCACCCCTTTTTTAAAAGCAAACTTTTCGCCCAAGTGCGACTAAATCATTTTCATAAATAAAATCAATCAACACATAAACATTTTCTACCCCAGATCTACGTAGCTTTGATTTCTCCATCGCACCTGGAGATACGTAGGAGCAAGATCACACTCTTGTCAAGCACAATAATAAATAAAATAAAATAAAAACCTTTTTTTCCTCTATATTTAAAACATTGCATGTTCAAATCAATAAAAAATGTAAAAAACAATTTTCTGTTTCTTTTGATCACCGCTTTCCTTCTAAAAAAAATAAGTAAGTAATAGCACGAAAAGTAAATAAAATCAAAAGGTTCTCGTAGAGTACTACGAACATAAAGGGTGATAATACTTCCCTTTATGAAACTAACCCCCGAATCCTAAATCTAAAAATAATGGTTATTTGACCTTTTTCCCACTTTCCTTTAAAAAATTAACAGTTCAAGTCGTGAATAAAAATAGTAAGTCAAAGCTAATTAAATAGCTATGATCTCCAAAAAATGACGCGACAAGCGCCATCTTAGTGAACTGAAGAAAATGAAAACTAATAGATGATAATTGTAATTTTATATAATTTTTATGCATTTTGAGTTTCTTTTGTCATTTTAGTTATGTATTTTGTAAAAATTCATTCTATTTTTCTTTAGTCAAAATATATTCGTTATTTTCTAGCCTTGCCAAAAAAAGTTATAGATCTACCACTGCTTGCATGATTCGTGAGTTCAACTCCCGTTGTCGACGTAAAAATGTTTTTGTAGGAGATTTATAAATAGCTTTGTAATCGTTCCTTAAGCTTGAGGTTTGACCCAGAAAAGACTCGAAATCCAACTCATATAAACTTGTATTAAAAAATAAAAAATACACAGTCAGGTATATATGTCAGCAACTTGTAAGAGTTTCTTCCTTAAGTTTTTTACAAAAAATACTAACGATTATTTTTATCAAATAAAAAGTTATTTGTTGACTTTTATATTTTATAAAATATCATTTTATCAACAAAAAAAAACAACATTTCATTATTTTTAAAAATCATACTAACTTATTTAACATTTTATGGTAATAATTAAATAATATTTATTATTATAAGTAATAAAAATTAAAAATAGTTAAATTTTACTTGGCCAACACTTTTGTTAAATAATCCCAAAAAAAAACACTTTTTTAAATAATATTTAGTCATTATAATTTTAAGGCTAAAATATGGTTTTGGTCCCTACAAATATGTCTCGTTTTGGTTTTAGTCCTTGTAAAAAAAATTTGTAGTTTTTGGTCCCTGCAAATATGCCTCGTTTTGGTTTTGGTCCTGTAACAACCTGATTTTTCACTAGTTTTATTTTTAATTGTTTAATATGTGTTTATATGTGCTTGTGCGTGATTATTTATCCTTGGGTGTATTTTCTTGGGTTTTCGTGTTAGAAGGGTATTTTAGTAATTTGGTGAGCAAAGGTGATTTAGTAATTTCATAGTGAGGTTATTTTTAGTGTTAGTGTGAGGTATTATTTTTTTACTAAGTTACTAGTATAAAAATTAGTTGGACCATTAAGTTTCGATAACTTTAGCCGCAGGCGAGTAATTAATTGCGAGTTAGTGAATAGGTGATTTGAGTCCATTAAGACATAACGGGTTAAGCCCAATAGAGATGAGCTTATTTAAACCTTAGTCTTTGAGGAAATTAGGTCACCTAGTATTATTTGTTCATTTCACACAACTTTTGAGAGAGAGAGAGAGAGAGAGAGAGAGAGAGAGAGAGAGAGAGAGAGAGAGAAAAGACTTTGGGAAGCAAAAGAAGAGGAAGGTAGAATCTCAAGGGTTAGAGCTTAATTGAGGCATAAGCTTAGATTGTGGAGAATTAAGGTAAGGGGGCTAGTTTTCATATATAATCTTTTGCATAATCTCTTTTCCTCTTAACCCATAAGTGCTTATTCATGAAAAGTGATTAACTGTGAATTAATTGTTGGAAATTTGTGCTCTTAAATTGATGAAATGTTTGGGTATGTTAATTTGATAATAATGAAGTTGTTGATGATGAAATCACTTGCTCAAGACGCATATATATGAATAATTGTGTTTTGGTGCAAAGTTGGTGTGAAATGATATTGTAGTTGTTGTTTTGTTGATGATTTCATGATCTATTGGTGTTGTTGTTGTTACGAGATGTTGTTGTTGTGAATTCATGCTATGGATATTCATGATTATGAAGCTTGTGATGAAATTTGAGTTGTTGTTGAAAGTTTTATGAAAAATGGGTTGGAAATGAATAAGTTGATTTTGTTGAGTAGAATTAAGTTGTTTATGATGAGATTAATGTATAAGTGATTAGATCACATTAGTATGAAGAATTGGGTGTGTTTGAGTTTGATTTTGAACCTTGAAAAGACCTAAAATGGTGGAAAACGCACTTTTTGAAAAGCTGGTTTTTGGACCTGATGCTGTCAAAATTGTGCCGCGATTTTGCTGGCAGAATGTTCAGTGATTTCTGGACATAAAAACGTGTCGCAATTTCTAAAATCGTGACGCGATTTTAGTGAACCAGATCCTTTGTATTCCACTATTTTTCACCATGTTCTGTTTCGAATTAGCTTTTGGTGTAAACATGAAAGTTTTAGATAATTGAATCAGCTTTCCAATGACTTTGGTTTGATTGAAAAATGTTTTGTGGATTTTGAGTTATGATGAAAACACTCCAAGTATGTCTTGGAGAAACTTTAAGAAAAACTTAGCGTAACTATTTCCAAGTTAGCCCAAAACTTATGGTTTGTTTCCAAACTTCAAAACTTGAGTATTAGGAGTTTATTTAAGGTGTTTTAAGAGTATTTAACCTATGTCATGTTGGATCAAACTTTGTTTTCTTTTGAAAATGTATTGGTTTTTGTAAAATGCTAAAGTGAGACGAACTTTGTGGTTTTTATGATTTCGTCGTATTTGCCCTTTGAAACGCACTTGTATGCACAACTACACTCATATGTGATTAATGTGTATACATAGTTGAGGCAATTGAATTTATTTGCTTAGTTTTGGTTCGATTGTCATAGTGCTTTAAAGTTGTGAAATATGAGACGAACTTGGTTGAATTTAATCTTAAAGCTCGATTACCTTGCATATCTTTTATGATTAGTTTGATATGACTATGTAGAGATATGTGAATGATTGATAGGTGTTGAATACGATGTTTATCATAATGTGTTGTATCTTTCTCCTCTACTTGAATTGTGAGAATTTTATGAAGTTGTTGAATTATTATGGTGATGTTTTTGGTGATTATATATGTGTATGTGAATATATGTTGTTGGTGAATTTTCTTACATGCTATTGGCGAGGATTTGATGGTGTAAGCATGTATTCAAATATATTGGTGAATTATATATGTATAAGTGCATATATGTTGTTGGGGAATTTTCTTACATGCTATTGGCGACGATTTGATGGTGTAAGCATGTATTAAAATATGTTGGTGTTGATTTTGGTGTCGATTGTGTCATATGTACATGTATTCATGACTGATGGTGACGGATTATATATCCATATTGGCGATGACTATGATGTGTTTGTTGCATCATGAGGTGACGACCTCAGAGGTGATTTGGTACCACATGCATATAGGTGTCGTGTCTAGGTGCATTGCATAAAGTTGATATGTGTCATAAATGTTTAAGTACTTGGTGAATATTTGTGATCAATGAATCATTTACTTGTTGAAAATTGTTGGTGACAATTTGGTGATTATGTGAAGATGTGCATATGTTGGTGTTTATTATGAACTATGAAATACCATGATGATTGATTATTCCTGTCTACATATATTGATTATGTTTGATGTGAAGCTAACCCCAGTGGTCTGTGGTGGACCGCCTACTTGTTTGTATGAATGGGTAGACGGCATGCAGGACTAGTTTGATTGCTTGCTTGGTGAGTTGCTTGAGGATAACGGGAGCTTCCTCTGTTTTTCAGTAGAGTCCTAGATTAGGCTCTGATTAGGTATATGTTCTTTTGATTTTCGGATTTTGTTTATGTTGTGGAGTTTTGCCTATATGTCGGGATTTGGATATTATATTTTATGGATGTATTTATTGTTGATGACATGGCTACTTGAGGTGTATGCTATATTTCCGCTGTGATGTTTTATTGTTGAAATTTTTATGCATGTTAATATAGAATTATTTGAAGACGTGACGTCTATTTCTTGAATATTTATTATATTCGCGTGATTTATCGCTTTAATAGAAGTAGGGCGTTATTGGTCACTGGTCCCACTTATGTGATGATTTGCACACGTGGCATATGATGACTGAACCCATTTTGTAGAAAAATGGTCCCTGCAAAATATTTTGATTTTTAAAAAAGTCCCTGCAAAATGTTTTGTCTTTGATATTTTACAAGGACCAAAAACTACAAAAAAAATTTATAAGGACTAAAACCATATTTTAGCCTAATTTTAATCGATATGATACATTTTTTCCAACAAGGTACTTACTTATTATTTATGATTTATGAATGCTCTTTGAGCCTCCGTGGTTTTGTTGCTTTTCGAAGTCCAACTCACATAAACTTTTATTTTTTGAGGGAAAATAAATAAACAAACTTTTATTAAAACTAGATTGTTGATCCGTGCGATGCACGAGTTTATTGTTAAGGGATTGACATACGAATAATAAAATGCAATATATAATTGGTAACAGTGAAAAAAAAGAACAGTCTCAAAAAACATGACATTACACGACACAGTCTGAATCCTTAGATAATAGACCAAGAAAGTACGACAAAACTAAATAGGAAGACTACCAAAATTGGTGTAAACATCTCAAACTAAAAACAAAAAACGCAAAAAGGATATTCCAATTCTCAAAAAAATATGCATATCGATAAAATGCATGTTAAATTAGAATACCAATTAAGCAGTGGTGTGAGAGGAAGGTTGTAAGGTCACGTACTTCCATTTGCAAAAATCAAAATATACGATACTTCTGTTGTCTGTGTAATTTAGCACGGTTTAGGGGTTTTTTTTTGTTGAGAGAAACACGGTTTAGGGTTTGCTAATGATAGCCGAGTTTGCATGGAAATTAGGGTCGTCGAGTTTGCATGGAAATTAGGGTATTCTGTTTGTAAACTTATTAAATAAGTGTACAACAACTTGTCAAAAAAAAGTCTACAAAAACAATAGATATATACAAACGATGACACATCAGGATATAAATGAAAATCTCATCAGTGATGAGAAATATTAGGGATTGCTGCATTTTAGATGGAATTTGTTAAATTAAATTACTGCAAACCTAATATAGAAAATTGGAAGGAAATTATTAGGTTAAAATGTCGCAGTCTTAACAAAATTAATAAATAAGGATAAGTGTGTGTACAAAATATTTTCAAAAAAAAAAGCAACATGATATGAATGAAATTGGTGCGATGCATTTTTTTAGTATTAAATAAGTGTACGAAATATTGTAAAAAAAAAAAAAACAGGATAAGAATGAAATTGATCCGATGCATTTTTTAGTATTAAATAAGTGTACAAAATATTGTCAAAAATAAGAAGGCAATAGGATTGAAATTGGTGCGATGCATTTTTGTAGATGAAATTTATTAGGTTAAAATGTCGTGGACTTAACAAAATTAATAACCAAAAAAACAAATAAATACAATTGGGGGTGTATATATATCAGCAACTTGTAACGGTTTCCTTGAATTTTTTTGGGAAGGGTTTCACTTCCAATTACGGCACCGTTCTCCACAAATATCCTTCTAGGGTTTCTTCCGCAAAAAATTCCAAAGGGTTTTCACTTTCAACTTCAACAACAACACTGTTGTCATGAATATCAATCGTCTGGTAACCCTCCCTGACGAACTTATCGACAAAGTCATAACATCCTTCGACATAAAAACTCTAATGCTGATGAAGTGTGTTTGCAAGTCTTGGAAAACCCTAATCTCCGATTCAGATTTCGTCAAAAGGCACCTTAAGAAGCAATCTACACAAATGACCCATCTCGCTTTTCTTACGAACAATCATGAACATTTGCAAGAATGTAAGGTTGTGCCCATCTCTAGTTTGATTGAGAGTACTTCGAACGCAATCACCCTTGCCGTCCCTTCCCACCGATTCTATTACAAGGGCGCTGGTAGGATTGTTGGTTCATGCAATGGATTGGTTTGCATACAAGATTCTTCTTTCACCGCTGAGTATAGCGAGCACACGTTCTCTTTTTGGAACTTTGCCACAAGGACAAAATCTGAAGCATTGGTGTCTTGTCGCAGTAATCGCTCGCGCACGAACAATGTTTGCAACTTCACTTTTGGTTATGATAATTCAACAGACACTTACAAGATGGTGTTTGTTGTTTTTGGATTTTAAAAGGATTACGAGAGAGCTTTGAAACAATTACCGGGGTGAGTCACGACCAGGTCGCTTTCTTTAAGACGTTTCACGGCACTATCGAAATTGTGCAAGGTAGACTATCAACCGTGGCGTCTCCAGGATAAAACAGCCCAGATTCTTTCTGTACGATTAAAGGCTGCACTGCCAAAAATCGCTCGAGAATAACACCTCAATATGGTTTATAAAACCACTCTTATATGGTTCGCAGACCACTCAATAAACCAAAAGCCCACAGAAAACCGAAAGACCACTCAATCAACCGTGGTCTTCCTCCTCTGTGGGCTTTCGGTTTTCTGTGGGCTTTCGGTTTATTGAGTGGTCTGCGAACCATATAAGAGTGGTTTTATAAACCATATTGAGGTGTTATTCTCGAGCGATTTTTGGTTTCTTGAGTGGTGTGCGAACCATATAAGAGTGGTTTTATAAACCGAAAGCCCACTCAAATATTTCCCCACGTGATGAAGAACTACATGATGCTCCAATTATTTCTGTGTTGATGGATTGCATTTGTATTTCTCATCATGATTTCAAGAAAACCCACTTTGTTCTTTGGCAAATGAAGGAATTTGGAGTTGAAGAATCTTGGATTCAACTCCTTAAAATTAGTTATGTGAATCTTCCAAAAGATATTAAAATTCATGGGTTACATAATGGTCCAACCTATTATCATCCTCAATTGATTCCATTTTGTTTTTCTAACAATGGTGATACGTTGATATTTGCAATCAATCTACTAGACCAAGCATTCTCTATAATTGGAGAGATAATAGAGTAAAGAGAATTAATAGTACGGGTAAAAATTTGTGGTTCAGTGCCAAGGGATATGTTGAAAGCTTGGTATCAACTTCTTGAAGGTAATTTTTTCTTCGATGATTTACTTGTTTGAATTTGTGTTAGTTTATGGTGTACAATATATTCTGTGATTATTTTCAAATCATGGTTTTATTTTCTCTTCGATGATTTACCAATGAACTTTGATTATTAGCTATGAATACATTCGATTTTATTTACCGTTCTAATTTTGAGCTTTTATGTGTATGGTACAATGGTATAAATTTCTAAGCACACGACATATTTAATAGTTCAATAGTATCCATTGCTAGAATGCACACATTTTACAGCATGAATGCACATAAATGCTTGTAACTTATAGAGTTTAATTAGTGCTTGTATCTTCCTTTAATTAGTCATTGTATAAAAGCTTTATATATGCAGGCTGCTATTCCAAGAGACATATGACTTGGGAGAATTGTTGGATTGGATCCTTTGTCTCAACATAGGGTTTGGAATTATTTGGAGGTCTTGATCGAGTTTTATGATACATATTTCAGTTTTGGTTTTTAAATTTTGATCAGTTGATTATCGATGTCCCGAATGCGTGAATGCGGGAAATCTCCAACTCTATCTTCAACTTAGTTTCCAATGAAAAAAAAAGAGAGAAAACTTAATCATTTTCTGATGATAGAAAAAGAGTTACATAGTTGTAGGTTCTCAATGTTTGAGCCCATGATATATAGCACAAGTGATTTATCTAATGGTTATTTAGCATTGTCATACTATGTGTAATAACTGTTTAAAATTACTAACTGTAATTAGTGAGCATGGTTTTTGTTTTAATCAACTTTGTTATTTTTGGACCAAGCAGGATCACCATAAGCTAAAGAAACTGTGGTTCATTTACTCCTCCCAATAAGCAATTGTTAATGCCACCTTGTTTAGATCAAGCAATGAAGCAGGCTGCTTATCCTTTTCATTTTTTATTTTATTTTGATAGCATGGATATTATATCATGTTTAAGGCATTTTACATTATACATCTTTCTTGCTACACTCATAGGCTGTTTCCTACTTTACTATAAATTTTGTTAATTGGAATCAATTTTTATTTTGATTTGGATACATTTACCTTGCTTTCTGATTCATTTTGTACACAAGGTGATAGTTTGAATTGTGGCATCCAAAAGTTGGTTCGAGTGGAATTTATGCAAGGTCACGAGTTCAAAGGGGGCCCATTGATAGTGGCCTATGAGGCTTATCGGTATAGTTTATTTCCGCACGTATAGTATAGTTCTCACTAAAATATGGAAGACTTAGACAGGTCCTACATGAACACATCACTTTTTTATTATTTTTTAATAATAGTATCTAATAGGTACTCAACAACTCCAACGGAGATCTTCTATCAAAATGTCTAAATGGGTCCCACCAATAACTATTTATTAATAAAAAACAACAAAAACAACTCAAATAATAATTATTTTATTGAAAAGTGGTGTGAGGTCCACTTAAGATTGGGAGTCTTAAGTGAGACATTGGGTCTTAAAAGACCCCCAATTTTTTTCCATAATGGAGGTACCTATTAGGTATCGGGTCTTAAATGATAAAAACCCTACCAATGTGGATGCTCTAGGTTTCCGAAATTGAGAATGTGATAAAATAGATAATTGCAAATTGATTATTAAATCAAAGGTAAAACTTATGGATGAGAATGACATGACCAAAAAATATATATTGATAGACGAGAACTATTATAGTTGGTATTCTTGGTACATAAAAAGAAAGGGAAAGGTAAAAGAAGAATAAGTCAAAGACTTAAGTCATTACGCTACTACAGAGTACTAAAGAGAGATGAGAAACTTCATCAATTTTCTTCATATCCATTGATGATGGTCATTTCCCATATTATGCACAATCCAAACTTTCTTAATTTTAGTATCACTAGCCACATGTCCATTTGCCTCAACCAATTATGTTATGCCAAGTGTATTTTCTCATATGTTATATTGAATCATAACAAGGACTCCTTGTTAAATAAATGAGAAATTGTAAAGATTTGTTCAAGGTGCAATTTGGGTTTTTGAGGTAAAAGATTCTATGATTCAATTTTTATTTTTTGTAGATGAGTGACCTCGTAGGATACTTAAAAAAAGGAGCACTCATGTGGTGATTTTTCTAATTCTAAAAGCAAAGATGACTCACCTTGATCTATAATGATCTAATATAGAGATAATATTGAATATGTTATGGTGCACTCGTCTTATTGTGAGTGTGCATTTACCTATAAAAGTATTGTATGATCAAATAATGAATCAACGAAGAATTTCAATATTAGCCTAGTTTCTAGATAGGAATAGTTAGGGTCTGTTTTGGAGAAGGGTTTTGTGGGGGGAAGGTTTGTGGACATGCGCTCCTTTGTTTGGGAGATAAAAAAAATGAGGGGAAGGTTTTAGACGTTTTTTCAAACCCCTCAAAACCCTCACTTAGTCCATTTTTCGGAGTCCCTCAAAAATGAGGGGTTTAGGGGGAAATATGACTCACATTTACAAGTTTGCCCTCAATATAATTTTAAAATTCCAATTCTACCCTCAACCCTAATTTAACTCATTTCATACAACACACTCTCTCTACCCCCGCTCTCTCTTAGTTTGACGATCTCCGACAAAAACTCGATTCCGATCTCGATATCGATCTTCGTCACGATCTCGATTTGAATCTCAATATCCATTACGTTTTCGATTGCTGCTACCTCCAGGTTTGTAATTCCTATTCACGATATCATGTTTTCGTTAATTTTCGAATCACAATTTTGATTTTGATTTTTGTGTTTCAACTTTTGATTTCTATTCACGTTTTTTTATCTCCTTAAACGATTTTGATTCATAAAATTATATATCTATGTTGATTTATATGTTTCATGTTCTTATGGGACGATCTCTGTATTCTCATTATTTATGTGTTTCATTGTTCTTATGTGATTCTTGTGTATGATTTATGTGTTCTTATGGTAATTTTGACTAATTTGGTGATAGTGTTCATTCGTCTCAATATTGTCCAAATTATTGAGATGTTCATACAAGAACAACGATTGTTGAATGTTAACTTACCCAAATATTACAAAATGTTTGAATATTTTATACGTGTAGAGCAAATAATTTCAAACCTCAGTTAAAAGTAGTTTTCAAAAAATTGCAAAATGTTTGAACTTTTGAATATGTGTAGCAAATAAATTGACAGGCTTTGACACGACATAAATGCATTATGTCACATAATTTTGTGTATTTCTCCATTTGTGTAAGGGTAGTTAGAGTAATTTAGTATTTGGTGATATTCATCACCTATCATGGCCACACACATGAGAGAGTGTGAAAATTAGGGATCTAACCTCACAACTGAACCAACCACTATGTTGTAACACTAGGGACATGTGATTCAAAGCACTATGAATTCCAATCAGATAGAAATATTTTTAAGCGTTAAAAACTAAAAAATTCATATTTATTTATTACATGTTAAAAAAATTTAACGTTTGCAAAAGAGATTTCTATAACGTAGTTAGTCAATTTAGTCTCTGAATATATACTATGTTAGTCAATTTAGTTTTGAATGCAGATTCCGTTAGTCACTTTAATCCCTAAAATGTTTTGTAATTTCTCTATATTTAAGACTAAATCCCAAAAAAACATTACTGGAAAAATTTAAAATTTCATTTATTAATTATTCCGAGATACAATGTCCTCGAAAATTATCAAATTAAAAATTTAGTCCCGAAATCTGAAAATCAAATTTTGAATAGTTCACTTTCACAGTTCCCGCCACCTCAAACAAAGTGGGAAATCAAATTTCAGCATACAAAAGAGTATTCCCTCCCTCCATCCACATTTTTCAGTCCAATTCTCGTTTTCTCTTTCCTCTTCTTTCTTTCTACCAACAAAAATGGAAATCGATTCATCTTCTTCGCCACAACTGAAAGAGAGTGAGGTTGTTGTTGTTGTTGTTGATGCGAATGGAAAACAACAAGTGAGTCGTCGTAACAACTCACGCGGTGTTCGTGTTATCGGAAATCGAATCTATGATTCTGAAAACGGAAAATCTTGTCATCAGGTTCTTCATTTTCGAATCTTCTTTCATTCTCCGTTTTATTAATCCTTTTCATTTTCTGCTGATTTTCAATTTCAGATCTATGTAGTTCTGACATGGATATTTCATTTTCGAAAATTGTTACCGGTGTCGATGTGTTAGTTTCGTGTCTATTGTGTTGTGTTTGTGTCTGTGCTTCATAGGTTTTGATTGTCGAGTAATTTTTAATTATTTGTAGTCTCTGTTGCACAAACACTTTTGATTGAATGCGTGTCCCGGTGTCCAACATGTGTTGTGTTCGACACCGACACTTGTGATTATACTGAATTATGTCATTTTCTCAAAATTATTATTGGTATAGATGTGTTAGTTTCGTGTCTAATGTCTGGGTCTTTGTCTGTGTTTCATAGGTTTAGATTGTTATTTTTAATTAGTTGTAGATAATGTATTCAACCGTAATCTTTGAGTTCAGATCTATGTAGCAATTACACCTATGAAACACTGACTTAGACACGGACAGTGGATATGACACAGATACGTCGGCACCGATAATCTATGTAGCACGGACACGGACACTAACACGCCGACACCTCTCACAATTTGAGAAATATGTGTCGGTGTCGTGTTGGTGTCAGACATGACACGTGTTCGACACAGGGACACGCCTAATCTGAGGAGTGTTTGTGCTCCATAGCCGATAATAGTTTGAGAAAATGATATAATTCAATGTAATCATATGTGTCAGTGTTGAATACAATAAGTATCTGTCACCGGGACACTATATGGATCTGACACCGGGACATGCTTAATTTGAGGAGTATCTAGGCTTTACACATTGACACTGACACTGGCATTGACACCTATGATATGAAGCACTGACACGGACCCAATACAGAGACGTCGACACAATAATTTGAGAAAACGACATATTTCAATGTAATAATGTGTGTCGGTGTTGTGTCAGTGTTGAACACAATACATATCTGTAACCAGGACACAATTCATATTCGAATCCAAGGAGTATTTGTGCTTCAAGATTGACACTGACACGACATTGACACATGTGGTTACATTCAATTATTCAATTTTCTCAAATTGTTATTGTTGTAATGCGTCTGGTCCTCTGTCTGTATTTGTGTTTAATGTGGTAGCAGAAAATGTAATACAATTGTTTAATGCAGTAGTAGATAATGTATTTGAAATGATGAAGTAAAATTAAGCGAGAACAAAGATGGGTGTGGCTTGTGTGAGTCTAGGAAGACACAAAAATTGTTAATAACAGTGTGTTCATGGCACACTCAGAATGCGAGACTTGAGCTGTTTTTGTGAATGTAATTATTGAAAAGATTCATCTTCTGTTTTTGTTTGTGAATGTAATTACGGAGTTTGATTAATGAGCTAAAATTGGTGTTTGAAGTCTTGGGTTGTCGGCATATTGGATGTTGTGAATCTGATTTTGGAGTTTAATTAATGGGCTGAAATTGGGTGTTTGAAGTATTGTGCTGTCAGCAATAACAGCTGTTGTAATTAGTTGCATTGCATTCAGTGTATTATTAACTCAAGGCCCTAAGTTAATATGAAAAATCAAAAATTTCCTTGATGGGTTGTAGTGTGATAATGTTTGAAGGTTTACTCTGTGTGTTTCTTGTTTTATGGTTTTTGGTATGTGTTTGTTTTATTCTGAGATGTGGTGATTTCTGGAGGGAGCACATTTTGAATACTGGTCTATGACTTAATATGGGACACTGGGAATTATATGAAAAATGTGTACTTTGTTGATTGGTTGTGGGATGACGATGTTTTGAGGTTTAATTTGACTAGCATGAAACTGTGTTGGTATTTGCTTTCCAGTTTTGATGCTAACACATTTGCTTACTTGGTTTTCCACATTTAAGTGTCGGCAAAAAACAATGGATTTTTCTGCTGCTTGTAAGAATCCAAGAGGTGGGAAGCCCTGTGTCATCAGGTTCTGCCACAAATGCCTCTTGAACAGGTTTGGTTTCCCCCTTTTCTTTAATTTGGTTTTATCTTTAAACTAATTCTATTTTATTGAGTATAACAGTAGGCTAATTTATTGTATGTTTTTTGAATGCTGATGATTTTTGTGTTGAATTTAGATATGGGGAAAAGGCGGAAGAGGTAGATCTATTGAATGATTGGAATTGTCCAAAGTGTAAAGGCATCTGCAACTGCAGTCTTTGCATGTAAGTTGTGGTTTGAAAATATGTTTTGAATTTGGTGTTGTAGTTTCCCTTTTGTACCATTTTGTGTGTTGGTTCTGAAAGAAGAGTAACATTGTAGGAAAAAAAGAGGTCATCAACCTACTGGTATATTGGTTCATTCGGCCAAGGCATCCGGTTTTAACTCTGTGTCAGCAATGCTTACCCAGAAGGCTTCTGAAGGTTTGGAATCAAACAATATTGTTGTTTTGCCTTCAAAAGAAGCTAATTTGGATAAGGTGTGTTGATTCTCTCCATTTTTCTGTAGTTGACACATAAGATAAATTTGTGTTTGATAGTTACTAAGTTTCCTCTTCATCGATGCAATTGAAACAAATGATGCAGAAGCAAAAATGCGTTGATTTTCATAGTTGTTTTTATGATTGATTTTCATATTTGTTATATACTACAGGAGCTTGTAGTGGATCTATCGTGGGAACCTGAGAAAGAAAACTCATTATGTGAAGACAAAGGTTTAAAGGTTGAAAATGAGAAAACAAAGAAAATGAAGCGGGAAAAGTTAAAGGAAATATCTAATGGCAACAATGTTGACGATGCTCGTGAAAACGAGAAATTGAAAAGGCCTAAACTTTCCAATGGAGTTTTCGATGGTGATGTGAAAAGAAATGCAAATGCTGAAATGGAAACAAAAGTAGAGCAGAGTCATGGAATGATTCATGGTCAGATGGGTGTTCCTAAGGCTTGTTCTGCAAATGATGATTCCTTCATTCCTAATCTAAATTGCCAAAGTACTGTTGTGATGGCTGATGGTGAAAATGCTGGTGCCAAGTCTCAAACAAATGCTATAGCTTTGAATGCTGAAAAAATTAAGGAAGAAATTCCTTTCCCCCTTGGCACTGAGATGACCAAAATATTAGACCTTGAGTTTGCACCCGAAGATGTTGGGAATGCATTGCAGTTTTTAGAATTCTGCAGAGTGTTTGGAAAGGTATTCCTTTATGCTGAATTTTCTTACATCTTTGGTTAATAACCTTTTACTGCTGCATCTAGTAGTTTACAAACTGAATATTTTTATTGTTGCTAATACCTTAAACGCTATTGTTAGTTACACACAATATCTTGTTGGTTCAATCAGCAAGCAAATTTTGTTTTCTTTTTATGTTTTGGCTGGTTTAGTTGGGGTCTAACTTAACTTATTGTTATTGGAGTCTAAGATCAAATAATAATAGTCATGACAAGAAATTTGGACTACTTTACATTTTATTAATATCATGTAATCTAAAAATTAATCCTTAGATTTACTTTGCAATAGGTCATTTAATTGATTTATTCCTTTAAATTGAATTAAATTCTCTAGAAATAACAATGCTATTGTATCTTAATATCCGTTCATAATTGCTATATCAAGTTTTCTTACATTTGTTCCCATGTATAATCAGCCTCTCGATCTTAAGAAAGGAGAAGCAGCAGCTATTTTAAGATCATTGCTACGTAAGCAAAATTTGCGACGTGGACAAAATGCCTTAGTGGTTGAGTTCCAAATCAAGCTGTTGACTTTGATAGTATCTGATTCAGATATTGAGTGAGTTTATTCCATATGACTTTTTATTTGTTATTTCATTTTTAAAGGGCGAGAGGGATTTATTTTGTATAGTATGTTTGGAATAAACTGTTATTTTTGGATCACTTTGGTGTAGGTCTTCTTCCTTGACTGCTGGCAATGGAAAAAATTCATGGTTGAAAGTTCTGGAGGATTTGATTACTGAATCTGATGCTGTACTAAAAGAATTTCCGGCGGATTGGCTCAATAAAGGCATAAGTGGATATAATGATTTAAACTTATCTAAAAAGCTTATCCTTCTGAACTTTATTTGTGATGAAGCTTTGGGCACTACGTAAGTATCTCAATTTAAACTGGAAATTGATTTGAGATCTTTCTTGTTACTTCATTGTTTGATAATCTTTATTACCTTTTTTTTGTTATTCTTCCTGTCTTCTCAATATAGTCTTTATCTTGTTTAATGTGGTTGGGTACTTGCTTTATATGTTCAGGAAGCTAAGGAGTTATATTGATGATCAAAATGCAATGTTGGTTGAAGAAATGAAAGCAGCAAAATCTAAGGTCGCTGAAGCTAAGGAAAAGGTAAGACGTTACACGGTAGTCTGTTTTTTGTTTCTGAAATGGTGCTATTCCAAACTGTCACATGGGCTTCATATTGTTGGGTACATGTTATCTACAGGAAAGAAGTCTTAAGCAAAAGTTGCAGGATGAGATGGCAAGAGCTGTTATAGCAAATGGGAGTAACTTCTCAATTTCAGAATATGATGCTCTTGTTTCAAAAATTAAAAGTGACGCAGCTAAAGCTCATACTGAGTTTCTTGAGGCAAAGGGCACAATTCCTAAACGTATGTTGTGATGTTTATGAATTTCTCATATCCTCTAACTTTTAGTCAACTTCAAGCATACATTTCTTTAATGTGATTCTGAGTAATATTTAGGTGGTTTTGTGTAATTGAAAAGAGGACCTAAGTTGTAAACAAGTAAAAAACATCACAAGAAAGTGAAAAGGAACTTGAATGTTGGTTTTTCAATGATTACACTTTGGCTAAGGTAAATAAGTATTATAGACTCTAATTATAATTACATGATATGCTGATCGTGAATGCTCTTATTATTTTACACTTGTTTATATTCTAACAAGATTGAATTTACTTACTCAACATCTATCTTCCTGACTATCTGCACTGAATAGAGTAGATGCTAATGAACCTTGAATGGAGTGTTTAAACCATATAGCTCATGTTAATTAGTGACTATTGTATTGGTGCACACTTGCTATTACAGGGGAACTTTGTATTCACGGTGTGATCCACCAATTGTATTGTTACTGGTTGCTGTCATGGTGTCATGTTTACTCGTTATTTTGTAAGAGTTCAATGTTCTGCTATTGCAATGGTTGACATTTTTTTTTTACTTTTAAATTGTAGGGAACCAATGTTGTGATGCAGTGAGAATTGAGCCTGAGTACTTGGATAACAGTGGTAATGCATTCTGGAAATTAAAAAGCGATAATGGTGAATATGCTTTCTTGTTACAAGGTAATTCTCAAAACAAATTAGCTTAACTTCTGTGAATGATACCATTGAGATTTAGGCTATAGCATGTTTACTAATACATATCAACATACAGATTTGAAGATCCATGATGAAGATGCTGTTGAAGTTGATGAAAAATGGTATGTTTATGGAGCTGAGCAGAAGGAAGAGGTCACTAAGTACATTTCCTCTAGGAGAGATTGGTTACCAAAGCTGACTTCAGTTTAGTTGTCTGACAGATATTACCAATTACATACTAGTAATCTGCCTGGGATAATTTAAGGTTTTAACATGTATTGAAAGTGTCCTAAGTTCCAATATTTTGGTGATAGAGACAAGACTGCTTAAGTTTCAATGTAATTAGTTACAATTTGTAGCTGGTTAATTTTATTTTTGTAACATTTGAAATAGTAAGGATGCAGATTGACCAAATGTTGAGGTAAAATGTTTTTAAATCAACAATTTTTGCTATTAAATTTTAATTATGTTGAATCATATTTTGTTTAGATGTATGTCTCTTGCATGATGATTCTATTTTGGATAAAATATATTTAGTCCTTGAACTTTTACATAAAGTTTATTTTGATCCATCATCTTTGCAAAGTTGCACACATTCATCTCTTTTCCCAGCTGAAAACTATGTGTTCCATGGTTGTTGGTTCGTTTTTGGAAGCACTAACCCTGCACTTATTAAATTGGAAAGAAGAATACATGATGTTTTAGTTGAAGTAGTAATAATATGAACATTATACTCGTTTGCTTCTTGGATTATTTTTTTTGTTGGGTTTAGATATGATTTTGTTTGTGCAATCATAAAGATATTTAAATTATCGTAATGTTGGAAGAGTTGGTAACATGACTCTCATAATAAACAAATGGGTTGGGATTCCTTGCGGTTAGCTAGGACCCGTAGTCACATAGTCCTATGTTTGGATAGTTGAAGTTAAAACTCGGTATTTTAAATTAAAAATCAAATTTGCCTAGTCTTGATCTTGATTTTGTGATTGTGGACTTTTATTGACCGGAGTCAACGTACTTTAGATATCTATTCATATGTTGTATTTGAGAGACAATTCAACCTCGTATAAAACAAATGTCATATTGTTGACTTGATAATTAATTTTGTAGTAGATTCAAAAAACCTGAGCCTTGTGGATACCTTAGGACATCCACTCGAGTTCAAAGACCTAATGTTGGGCTAGAAAAAATTACTAATTTTATATAAAATCACTTGTATAATAAGTCGTAGAATTAGTTTTTTGACTAAAAAGTGGTAGAAGTAATATTAAATAAAATCATAAGTCATATCTCAACTCATAAATATTGTTAAGACAAATATTCATGATGTCCAAGGTTTAATTTTTTTTTTTTTGAGAAATCCTAGGTTTAAATCATTAATCTCAAATATTAAATAATTAATTTAAAATGTATTATTGTATAAAATTAAACAAATAGATATAGATAAAATAATAATGTGAAAGATAAAGAATGATGCCACGTAATCTAAAATTTGGCGGTTGAGAAGCAACGACCACAACAACTGTATGTTTCTGTAACTCTCCTTTTGCTGTGTCTGAAACAAACAAACAAAACGAAAATGATGTTATTTGAATGCAAAACCATGCCAGGTGGAGCCACCACCGTCTCCTCCTCCGGTCACCGGATCCACTGTCTTCCTTCTCTTCAACTCACCAAATCTCCACTTGTTTCTGTTGTTCATCCTCAATCCATTTCATGTTTTCATGCTAAGCTTTTCTTCAAAGGTAATAGGTTTAGTTTTGTTCCAGTAAGAGCTGCTGATTCTTCAACTACTGCAACTTCTCAGTCTTCTTCTGATGTTCCTATTGATAGTAGTAGAACACTTGTTCCTGATGATGAAATCTCCATTACTAAGGTATATACTATGTTTCTCACTTATTATAAGGGCATGTTTGAGTTTATGTATTGAGATAGATACATAATCACATGTGAGACTGTTTGAGTTGAGAGAGGTTATGAAAATATCTCATGATATATCTGTAGATTGTTTTCAGCTTATTTCCATAAGCCCTTTAGGATAACTTATGAAAACAATTCGTGTTTGGATCAGTCCATACATGACTTTCTCTAACTTCAATTGAGCCCCACTACTAGACGGTGGTGTTAGTCCTACAAATTACTCGGTGTTTGGTTCAGATACCGAGTTTTCTAAAAAAACTTATGAAATGAATATTTTTGATTAATTACAAAAATAGCTTATACATATGTGCTTAAAATTGAGTTTATGTTTATGGATAAAGGGCTTATATTTAGGGACATAGTAGTATTTTAAAGAAAATAGCTAAAATTTGTAATGAATTATGTGTAAGGGCATGTTTGGAAGAATATATTTGGACTGATTGTACTTTTTTTGAAGTGTTAGAAAGGTTTATGAAAATATCTTTATGATATGTGTGTAAGTTGTTTTCAGAGTTATTTTTGTATTAAGCTCCCCAAGTAGTAGCTAGCTTATATAAATTGCAGAGAGGTTATGAAGAGATTTCTCTCATTTTCTCTGTGGTTGTAGAAATAACTTAGTAATCAGCATTTAAATACTTACATGATAATCAATTAGGGTTGCATAAACTACTTAATTACTTATTGATTAAATACTTGTCAACTTAAGACCCATATTTCATCCTTTGAAATATACTCTTTACTTCAGAGGTGCCAAATTTAGATACAATTCTCGTGAAAGTGAAATGTTATAATCTTGTGTCTGTTTTATTATTGAGTGAAGTTTTCTTTCTTATGATTGTCCTTGTCCTATATGCTTAAAATTTTATAACTGGTTATTGGATATGGGTTATTGATTCTCAGGATATTGTTCAATTTTGCAGATTTCATTTGGTACAATTGGACTAAGTCTTGGAGTCTCACTATTGTCGTGAGTATTTTTTCTTTTCCACCTTCATTGATATACAACTATGATTTTTCACCTTATGTTTTTTTTCCCTTTCCCTTTATTTGTTTGAAATATGCAGCTATGGTTTTGGAGCATACTTTAATATTCTTCCTGGATCTGAATGGTCAGCTATAATGTTAACATATGGTTTCCCTCTTGCTATCATTGGCATGGCACTCAAGGTGAATAATTTTTTTGTTAATGTGAATCAAGCTATAAGATGGAGTTCATGATAACAAATGAAGCACTGACACAGGAACTATGCACGACACTGATACGTAAACACTTAAAATAATTTGAGAAAATAGAAGTGATTGAATGTAAACATGTGTCAGTGCCATACGAATGTCGGAGACTGACACGATTCGTACACTTGGACACACCTTCAATTTGAAGTGTCGATGCTATAACGTGTTCATGCGGTTTCTTTGTGGTTCTATGCATTGGTTTTGGCAGATACTCTTCTGGGCCATGGACTCTTTATCTGTAGCACTGACACTTCAGTGTCCAACACACGACACTGACAAATGTAGTGTCATTCAATTACTTCCATTTTCTCAAATTATTACCAGTGTCGATGTGTAAGTGCCGGGTTTGGTGTCCGTATCTATTTAGATCTTCCTAGATCTTTAGTATTCTTCATATTGTTTTCATTGGACCGTCTGTTTTGCAGTATGCAGAACTCAAGCCAGTACCATGCCTCACATATTCAGATGCTTACAAATTGCAAGAAAAATGTGCAACTCCTATTCTTAAACAGGTAATCTCATCAGACTCATTCTTCTTGGTACATATTGTGTTATTTTAAATGTCTCTTGTGATGGAGTTCTTTCTTTTACACTTCTAGCAGTTGGAAATATTCTGTATTTTCATGTCTCTAGTTTTTTGTGCTTTCATAGGTGAAGAGTGATGTTACCAGATTTCGGTATGGGGATGAACAACATTTAGAGGAGGCGTTGAAACGGATTTTCCAATATGGTCTTGTAAGTTATTTGAATTATTGAGTTATTTCTTTGGAACTTAATTATTTTTTGTAAATAATCAATTTCTCCATTTTAATATTTTGATGAATCAAATGTAAGACTGTCTAGTAAGCTCAAAAACTTGGAATATACAAGTAACAATTGGTCCTCTTTTCTTGCATGTATTTCAAATGAACCTCAAGATACCTGAGATTTATTTTAAACCTATTTACAAGTCTCCACCCAATAACTTAGAGCCTTATTTGGATAAACAACTTAACTAGGGGCTTATATCATAAGCGCTTATCATATAAGTGTTCATGAATAGTTTATATCTATACCAAATGATTAAATATAGTCAAACTATTTTCGTATAAGTTGTAAGCTGTTTTCATTAGCTATTGTGGAAAATTTATAAAAGTAAGTGGAACAGGTTATCAACATGTCATAATTGTTTTCATAACCTTTCTAAAACAGTCTCACATGAGTAAATGCAAGTAAATAGGCTCAAATAAGTCAATCCAAACAAGCCCTTAGGATGAATAACAAGAGAAAAAGTCTTCCTTACTACTTTCTGATATCTTCAACCATACTATCAGCATTAGCTAGATACTGAGGTTGCCACTATATGCCATTGTTGCAATTCGGAGACATCATTTTATCTGCTTTATGTTTCAGGGAGGAGGAATCCCTAGAAGAAGTGCACCCATTCTACAAATGGTTCGTGAAGAGGTACGCTTGTCAATTTGAATTAATTCATTAGAAATGACAACATTAGAGATAGAGTTGGTGTAGCCCCTATATAGTAGAAAAGATGGTCGGAACTAGGCTTAGGTGGTTTGGTTATGTAGAGAGAAGACACATAGATTTTGTCGTAAGGAGAGTAGATCAGATGCAGGGTAGTCAAATCACTAGAGATGGATGAAGATCTAGGAAGGCTATAAGAGAAACAATTAAGAAAGATACAAAGATTAATGAGTTGGATAAATATGGTATGAGATAGAACATTATGGCGTCATTTGATCCATGTAGCCGACCCAACTTAGTGAGATAAGACTTGGTTGTTGTTGTCGTCTAATAATATGTCTATGTTTTAGGTCACACAAGATGGAAAATATTGTTTGGCCTTGGTTTTCGAGGCTAAAGCTCTGAAGTTGTCAGATTTTGAACAGAGACAGGTATTCAGCTATGATTTCTTGAATACATTTTTAATTACTTAAATTTTGTTTTCATCTTTTCTTACCTATTCATGAGTATAATGAGACTGCAAATTTCATTTCATGAGTTCAAAAGGGCTAGAAGTTATATTACTCTTGAAAACCTTTCAGACTAGAATGTTGCAATGATATGAACTATCGGTTGGGAGCTTAAGCATTCCACTGATCAAAGAACCAAATTACCAAATCACTACTGAGATATTTATTCAAAACCCTACAGAATTATTTATAGTTGAAGTACTTTAAAATAAGTTGAGCAAGAAGACCTATAAAACCAGCTCATGGTCCAAAATTTGATGACTATGATTTCTGAACTATAAAAAAATTGCACAACAATTCTCAAGAGATCAAATATGGTGGCACCATGCTTTTGTGAAGCCCCAAAGTATAGCTTTAGCTAAAATCATGGTGACTCATCGGGATCGTTCCAATCTCACCACCAAACAAGTTTTATAGTTAAGAATGCTACAAATGTACTTCTGCGAGGAGGAATAACTTTTTTCATTGAAAAAAGTGTTACAGAATGTACATCGTAATTTATTATTTTTTGTCCATTACTTTTTAAGTAAACTAAACAAGTTTAGACCCTGTTTGGATAAACAATTTAATTAAGCTCTTATAGTATAGGTTATTTTTATAATGAAAAATAAAATAAAGTCAAACTATTATCATATAATCTATGATCTGTTTTCATAAGCTATCCTAGAGAGCTATGAAAATAAGCCGAAAACAACTTATAGACAAGTCATGAGCTGCTTCGTAAGCTCTTCTAAATAGTCTCACAAATGCTTATGTCAGTAGATAAACTCAAAGAATTCAATCCAAAAAGGCCTTAGTAGTGCTAACCCTATACATAACCACATTATAAACAGAAAGAAAGCTTTAACATTAGAGGGCTGTTTCTAAAATTTAATCAATTCAATTCTTATTCTCTGTAAATCTAAGATCCTCTGGAGTTTTAATATATTTCTGAACTTCTATTTGGTGTTATAGGCTAAATTTACTTCATTCTTTGGGCCTGGAATCACAGCAGAAGTTGGTGAGTAAATGTGTTAAAAACTATGCTTATATTGCTTAATCTTGAGAATCAAAAGACACAAAAATGTGTATGAAAATGAATGAAAACATTCTGACATAATATTTGTGCTGCAGGTAAGGGTGAAAACGATTTATACGAGGTTCGGCTTATCTCAAATACAGACCCTAATGCTGCATCTTCTCCATGAAGTTCTTGACCATTTTATCCTCCCATTCCATGTTGCTTGATTTAGTTAATTATAGGACTTAGGTCCTATGAAATATGTATAAATTCAAAGGTATAGATTATTTTGTCATGTATTAAATTTTGACACAGATTGAAAGAAATAGAAAAGCAATTGAAAAGGAAGAGCCTAGCCAATGTGGATCACATTATTTAGTTGTTTTACATTTGATACCTGTTTCTTAGCATATCATGGTAGACATAGGTGAGGGTTTAATTAAACTCTATATTTGGCATCGACTAATCCTCGACCAATTCCACCGTCCACCTATGGAAGTGCAATTGAAGTCAGAGCATAACCCTATATAGACTGATCCGACAAAGAAATTCTTAGCACATAGAGATTTCGAAGCTGAGATCTAGAGCACACCCGTGTACCATTATTAACAATGGTTGGATCAAGCGATTCTATTGGATATTGTGATAGATTTTTCACACCAAATAGTAGAAGTCCATATTGTAGAGTGAAGATTGCTCAATAGGTCCCTTGGATTGGTCACAACCCCTTCATAAAAATCCAAAATATCCATATCGGGTCCTATTGAACAATCCGGTTTTTGAGAGGCATTTATGCATCGACAACGACCTAAATATTTTTTTTGTGTTAACAACCCGGTTCTCATGGAAAAGGGTCCCTGATAATCTAGAGTTCCGTGAGGTAAAATATTTTAATTTAGACAAAATGTTTAAAAGTTTTTTTTTTTTAACCACAAGTATCTTTTGTGAATTGAGATTATACATTAATTGAGATTATTAATGTTTATTTCTTTACAAGCACTATACATCTATATAATTTTTTTTAATTAAATTTATTAATGTATCAAAATCATGTCTTTAATTTTTAGAATGTCGCCTACCACAAATCCATATCATATTGCACATGTATCTTATTATTACATATCCGAACTTCATAGCTTCATGACAAAAGGTTCATGTGGTTTTTTTTCCTAATTAAAAAAGGGTTTATTTGGTTTTTTTTTTGGACTATTGATTGTATATGTCTAGCAATACATGTTCATGTAGTATCTCTTTCAATCTGTTTTGCAATCCCTAATATTTTGTTCGGAAAATCTGTAAAAATTATAAATGTTTCTCATATTCATCTTCTCTTGACTAAAAGCTGTCTTATGTAATGACATATTCGTTAAGTGTACTCATGGAAGTTCTAATCACAATAGAAAATAAGCCATCACAAATTTTATTCTCTCATGTTTTGTGTTTTATTAAAAAAAACGTAACAAGTAAATTCAAAAATTAAACATGATAGTTCATCTTGCATGTTATTTCTCTCTCATTGGTGTATTTTGTTTTTTGAGCAGCTCATTAGTGTATCTTAAATTAAAGCCAAATTTTAAAAAATTGATCCAAAAAATAAAAAAGTACATCAAACTGTTCAAGTAACAAAATCGTTTATTTTTGAGTCTCAGTAAAGTTTACTTTCCATTGCTTAGAGTTTACTTCCAAGAAAATAACTCAATTTTGTAGACCTTGCAATTGGTTATTGGATTCTTGTGCATCATCAGTAACAAACAACACATGAAATGCATCCAATGCATAAAAAAAATATAAAAAAAAACAACAAAATTGACTATAAAAAGGGAGTAAAGTATTCTCACAAAGGATGAGACTTTCATAGACAAACTCCATTTTTCCTCTACTTAAAAAAACACAAGACCTTTGATATATTTTTTATATACTATTTTGTGTAAAAAGAGTCTAGAAGTAATTATATTACAATCAAATATTATTATTTTTTTGAAGGAATTACAATCAAATGTTATTAATAATCTAACATTTATTTTGATTAATATTGAAAAATCATTATATAGTGATAGTGTAAGGAGATTAGATCCTATAATAAACACTCCTCAGCCCTCACAATCACAGTTTCTCTCACTATGCCCTGCAAGTGGAAACCTTCTCTTCTCACCTTACAATATTTATTTTACTTTTGTTGTACCTGTATAGATTTAGATTTATCTATGTTTGAGCGGTGAATATGAGAAAATTATCGTGGTAAGGTAATTTTATAAAAGCTCTAAAATGTAGTCTTTGTTAAAATTGTGGTAGTTCATTGTGATTTTATCAATCTCACAACGAATCGAAACAAGATTTAACACAACCATATCTTTTTTTATGTGCATTTTTTAGTTTATTGTTAATTTAAAAAATGTTGGCTATATACTATTCATTATTCAACTAAGACGGATGCACGGGTATTATCGACTATAATATAGACCAATAAATAATCTTTAACCCATAAAATAATGGATCGATCAATAAACGCAAATTAGATTATTAGAGATACAATATTACAATCAAATGATAAAAAAAATTATAAAGAAAAAAGATAAAAATAATACAAAATTATATTGTTGCACGGGTCAATTTTATTTATTACTTTTATAGTTAAACATACAAAATTAATACAGTTCATGGTTCCTAACAAATTATTTAGGATAGCCGAGTTTACATTGAAATTAGGGTATTCTGTTTGTAAACGTATTAAATAAGTGTACAACAAACTTGTCAAAAAAAAAATATTACAGAAACAATAGGTTAAGTTGCTGCAGACCTAATAAAATTAATAAATAATAAGAATAAGAATTAAAATATTTATTAAATTTTTGCTTTGAAAAATATTCACGGTTATTGGAGAGACAAATGAAAAACATATATGATGCAAATTTAGAGCCAAAATTTTAGGATAGAGTTGTTGCAAACCTAATAAGGGATTAGTGGAGAGAAAAAATTAGGTTAAGACTTAACAAAATTAATAAATAAAATATATTTTTTGCAATACCATTTTTTTATTAACTAAAATTCACGTGTCTACCATGTTTATGTGAGATTGGCGCATGACTATAATATAGTGAGATTTATTTAGAAAATTGGTCTTAATGCTTTAATTCTCAAGAAAAAAGTTGTTAGTTATTTAATTCTCAGGAAAAAAGTTGTTAGTTAGTAATTCAAAGTTTGATCTAGAAAAAAATAATACTTAAGGAAGAGTTATTTTAACTAGGATTCAAACTCGAATTCTCTTAAAAAATTAAATTTTAACAAAAACTCATGAATCATTTAAGTGGACCACTTAATTTTTGATTAAATTTTACCAAATAAATGGAGTATAAAATTTTAAAAAGAGTGTGGGTTAAACCATTAAAGAGAGTGTAAGTAACATTTGTTTAATACTGTCATAACTTATATAGGTCAAATACATTTAAAGGTCCTTTAAGTTTTTTATTTTTCTTAAAGTGGTTCTTTAAGTTTCAAAAGTCTCAAACAAGTCCTTTTAGTTTTTGAATCGTTTCAAATAAGTCTTATTGTAGATAGCATAGTTGGTAATTTCTTCATTGAACTCATCTTTGGTACCAAATCGGGCTCCTAACACCCACTTAAAATTAGTCATCTTTTTAAGCATGACAAATGGTGGATAATGTTCTTTGTTGCTATCATCTGAATCATCACCATCATCCTCTAAAATGACCTGTTTGAAACGATTCAAAAACTAAAAGGATTTGTTTGGGACTTTTAAAACTTAAAGAACTTGTTTGGGACTTTTGAAACTTAAAGGACCACTTTAAAAAAAACGAAAAACTTAAAGGATCTTTAGATGCATTTGACCACTCATATATTACATGCTAGGAACTCTTTCAACGAAATTTTTACATTGATTTCTCATGTTTCGAAAATTAATCCCTTTGGACCAAATTAATTTTCTTTTTAAGCCAAACCCTTTGGACCATTTTTTTTTTTTTTTGACAAATTGGACCAAATTCTATTGATAGCATTTCTTTATAATTAATTAATACTACTAATTAATTTCACTGGGTTGTGCTACTTCTTCGTTGGTTTGTGCTTGTAAGTCTTCATTAGCATGAAATGAGGTAAACAATTGTGTTGAGTCTGCAAAAAAATAAATTAGACCTTAAACAAATATATCAAGTTATAAATATGATGACTTCTTGTACCAAAAAATAAACATAATGACTTAATGGTATACTATCCGTAATCTTATTTATATTAGGTACTCGTACCTCATTTGTCGCACTTAATTAAAATTAACTTCCTAAACAACCTAAGACTATATATATAGAGTATATAAAAGAGGTTTTGTCTACCATACACAAGTAAAATAATTTTGCACCATGCATAAATATATTTTTTTATCACTGGATCAATAAATTTTATCATTTAATTTGGTACAATTATAAGATTTTTTAATTCCCTAATGAAACTAACTTGTCCATAATGTAAGACTTGGATCACATGCTTCCAATTCCCTCTCACCATGTTTCTAACTCTCACTTTCCGATGACAAACCCTAAAATCCCTCTAAAAATAAAAAAGTTTTGTAGTTTTCTCATTTCGTCTCACACCGTAAGCCTAAAATTCCTTCTCATCAAACACACTCACATTTACCCTATGACTATGTATCTCCATGTAATCACACTTTATAGTTCATTCTTATTGAACCATCAAATTCCCAAATAGTAGTTCTTTTGTTAAAATTTCCTAATCAGAGTCGAAGAACAATGAGACACCAAATTCCAAACCTTAGTTTTTGGCAACTCTCAAATATAGGTTTCAAACTCCAAATTCTAAACCCGTAAACTAGAATAATGTTGATGCATCTTGAATACAACAGTATTATCGTAGTTTGAGGGAGCTTGAAGCTTAGGATTCGATGTTGCGTTTTATTAGGGTTTGTAATTTGGTGTTGTATTTCTCTTACGTGGTTGATTAGGGAATAACGATGAAGGAACTATTATTTGGAAAATTTGAGGGTTCAATTAGGTCTTCGATAACAGGTGAAATAGAGATTGAGAAGCTTTGAAATTATGGCTATGTGGAGATACATAATCAAAGGGGTCAGTGTGAGTGTGTTTGATGATAACAAATTAATATGAGGGGTTTGAAGCTTAAGACGTATGGCAGAATTAGAAAACTGGATGCATGTACGTTGGAAAAGTGGGTTTGAAGCTTAATTTGTGGGAGAGGTAAGTTTCTAGTTTAGTTGCTAAAGTGATCGAAAAAAACTCGGTCTCCAAATCAATCACTAAAGAAGAAGTTTCTAGTAGTAGTATTAGGAATGACCTTCTCCACCGGCAATTGTAAAAGGGAGTGTCTCCTCCTACATTCAGACTATACTTCGGTTTCCTCTTGATGGAGTTGGTGTAAGAATAATTTAAATAAGGGTAATGTTAACCAGTCGAGAGCAAATAAAGTAATATCACATCGAAACTTGTACAGACAACTTATTAAAAGTCTAAAAAGTATTTCTTTTAATTTAAAACTTCTTTTTTTTGGTTTTCCTAACCAGTGTCCCGGGGACACCGGTTAACATGACCCAATAAATAAATTTAAATTACTTATGATGACTCATGTGAAAGGATGCAACTATCTATGAAAGGGTGCAATCGTTTTAATAAATATTGGTGACTTGATGGAAGTTACTAATGAATTCCAAAAATGAGTTATGTATCTTCCATAAAGTTTCTTATACAATTAACCACCATCAACAACGGATCGTGAGAAAGAACTAACGAGAAAGAGATAGATTGAGAATCATGTGGCTTCTATTTTTATCATCATTAGATGAAGGTACTTAATTTAATATATTTATTATTTGAGAATCATAGATTCTAAGATCCTTATAATTGAGGGTTTTCTTGAATTTTACATGAATGTGGAAACTATATATAACTTGCATGTGGTATTAGAGCTTTATGTTATGGAATTATATAATTATCCATGATTCAATGTTACTTTTCTCTTAAAACCATTATGAACCCTAATTATGGAATTAGGAATTAGTTGATACACATAATTTTCCGTTTCACTTGATTTTAATTTCAAGCAAAATTTGTTCTTGAAATGAAGTTGTGTTCCTGAAACGAAATGTTAATTATGTAACGTTACGTAATATGTGTATGCATGGTTTAACCATTAATAGGCATTGGCATGCATGTACGTATATGCAGCATTATAGTTTCTTTTCAAATATCCTATTAGTATTAATTTGATTGTCCAAATTGATATTGGTATGTACGTCACTGAATTATTTTATCACTTTGTGAAACCTTTGTCATAATTTCATGCATTTGAAAGAATATAATGTTATCGTTTCAATGGCTTTGAAGATTTATTGTCATTTTGCATTGTGTAAATCATTGTTATCACTCTCTTTTGAACATTTTCTCTACTATTTACCCTCTTATTGGTTTCAATCATTGTGGGTCTGTATTTTGAAAATTGAACACACATAAAATGGTGGAACATGCGATGATTTCATCCACTAAAAAAATAAGTGGAGAGAATGTTGAACATGCTTGTCCCATTATAAATCTTTTCACACTAAAGTTGTATAAGTTCCGTCTTTAATGGGTTGAATTTCTCTGAATGGAAAGAGCAAGTCGAATTTCACCCTAGTTTTGAATCAAAGGGAGTAAATTCAAAAATAATTTAACCCAAAAATTATAAAACATAATAATTCATCTAGCATGCTCTTTTCTCTCATTAGTGTGTCTTAAATTTATGCCATATTAAAAAAAAAATATCCCAAATAATTTAACCCAAAAAATATAACAAAAGAAAAACGTCTTCAATTTTTGAGTGTCAGTCAACTTTACTTTCCATTGCTTAGAGAGTAAGAGTTTGCTTCCAGCTCAAGTTTGTAGTCCTTGCAATTGGTTGGTTATTGGCTTCTTGTGCATCATCATCAGTAACAATCTACACATGAAATGCATCCAATGCATAAAAAACAATAAAATTGACTATAAAAAAGGAGTAAAGTATTCTCACAAAGGATGGGACTTTCATAAACAACTTCATTTTCCCTCTACTTAAAAAAACACAAGACCTTTGATATGTTTTTGATATACTGCTTGTGTAAAAAGAATTTAGAGGTAATTAATGATGATTACAATCAAATATTTTTAATAATCTATTTTGATTATCATGAACACTATAATTTCTGCACTCACAGCACATTCAAAGTTTCTCTCGCTATGCACTACAGGAGATGAGTTGCTAGCTAGTAATTTAGAGATTAATCAAGAGGTAAGTAATAGTTAAGCAAGAGTTATTTTAATCTGGATTTAAACTTGAATTATGTAAAATAAATAAATACTCCCTCCGTCGCTTAATGTAACCTCCATTGCATTTTTCACATTTCTTAAGAAAAGTTGTCAGTATAATTAATGTGTCTGTTTTGTGTGTTAATATTACCAAATTATTCTTTGTTTGTATGTGTATTAAATTTGACTTTTCAAATTTCAAGACAAGTTAGTAGTATTAATTAGGTGTTTAGGAATAAAAATAATAAATGCATTTAGTAATTTAAAAAGAGGTTTACATTTAAAGACAAAAATAAAATCAAATTGATGGTTGTATATAAAGACGGAGGGCGTATAAGTAACAAAAATCCATTTATCATTTGATTCAACTGCTTAATTGTTTATTTAAATTGTAACAAATAAGATATACAATTGTAAAAAGATTAAACCGTTAGAGTGAGTAGTATTGCTTTAATACTACATATTTTTCCCTAAAAGAGTTGATATTATTTTACGAAAACTGTCATACACCAAATTTTACATATTTAATCGCAAATTCATATGTGATATAATATATAAATAGTCATAATTTTTTTTTTTTGATAAGCAAGGAGCGAGGACAGTCATCAAGAGGCGTCGTCGACATCCTACCTAGGTTGACACCCCGAGATACCTCCATCGTATGCCGCCACACTCAACAAAATTTTATTAAAAAAATCAAAATAAAAGAGACTCGTCATTTTGTCAACAATAGTACAATTTGAAATAAGAGATATGAAATATAACGTGTCAAGAGTGTGCAAAATTAGGAGGTAAATGTCCTTTTTGAGACCTCTTTGCGGTGAATGTTCGAATAATATCAAAATAATCAAGTGAGAAATTTTAGAATTTGCCCTTTTTTTTTGTTTTTTAAGTGGGTTAATGGGATATTGAGTTGGGTTATATATAAAGAAAATTTCAATTGAGCTCGGGCGAATGCCCGGGCTCGCCGGGCAGTAGAATCGCCCATGATTGATAGCATTTATTTAAGTATAATTAATTTTCACTGGGTTGTGCTACTTCTTCGTTGTTTTGTGCTTGTAAATTGCAATTCTTCTTTAGCACGAAATGAAGTAAACAACTGTGTATGATTCAAAAAAAAAAAAAAGGTAAACAACTGTGTTGTGTTTGAAAAAAAAATAAAACAAATATACCAAAATAAATATGATATCAGTAATCTTATTTGTATTAGATACCCGTATCTCATTGTTGCAATAAATTATAATTAACTTTTAAAGAACCTAAGACAGTATATAATAGAGTTTTAGTCTAAATCTATCTATCTATCTATATTATATACAATTGCAAATGTTTTACATTGACCTATATTAAATGCTACTTTTCTAATAGGCTATCCACTTGTGCATTGTGCCACTTGGCAATTGATAATTAAACTTCTAAATTTCTAAATTTTCATGACACTAATTATAAAAGGCAACATTAATAAGAGACAAATATATTTATTTTTTTGAAGGAAGGCGACAAATAGAATTACCTTTCATCAAATTGATTTGTTATTTTTTTTTATTTGATCAAGCAAAAAATAGTAACTGTAAGAAATTAAAAATAAACGATATAATTTTAAATGGTGTGTAACTTATATTTTAATTCTTTATTTGAACATAAAAAAAAGTAATAATTTCACCAACTTGAGAATCACTTGAAAAAAAAAAGAAAAGGGCCGTACAAATTTTTACACATAGAAAAATACCCTTGAAAAAAATCCTAAAAATCATTTTAATGTAAAAAATATAATACCATTAAGATATGGTAAAAATGACCAAACGAATTACTACATGTAGAAAAAAAAATTATATAAATTATTACATGTAAAATAATATTATGTGAAAAAATGACCTTAAAAATAGTTTACCGTGTAAAAAAATTATTAGCGTGGAAAATAAAAGTTAGAGGCTATTAGCGTACAAAAATTTGTTGGCTATGTTATGGAATTGGCTCTTAATTTTACTAATCACAAAAAATTAAAAGTTAGAGTTGACAATGACTGGATTTGAATTACCAATTAATATTCCATAAAATCAATTAATTTGATCAGATTTTCATAATGTAAAATTCTACAAATCACAAACTGAAATTTGATGTATATAGATGGAATTGTATAATGCATACATTACATATTATTAATAGTTTTAAATGTCTTGAATTGGTTTTCAATTTTGAACAAGTTTTAGGCTCTAAAATGTGGTATTTTCAGCCTATAAATAGAGGCAACTCAAATTTGAAAAGGACACATTTTTTCTTGAATTCCGTAGAAGAAAAAAACTATCCTTTGTATTCTGAGTACAACTATCATAGAGTTTTTCTATTATTTATTATTTTTGATTATTTTGTTAATTATTTTATTTCTTCATCCTTTTATCTTTCATAGATTTATTAAAAAAACAAGAATCACATTGTTTTTATTTTGCAACCAAGACTTCAATGGATTTGTGAAATTTATTTTTCAAACATGAAACATGTTTTCTTATACTATTTATTTAGTTAAATGCTTTATTTCTTTTATGTTTTTTTTTCTTGATTAGTGCAATTTTGTTTTAAATGACAAATTAAAAAAAAAACTTAATACGTTAATTTTGTATATGATGTACACTAATGTATCTCATATATTTCTTTTGTAATTTTTTCTCAATTACTTTCAATTCAAATATTGTCAAGATTTTTCTCAATTACTTATCACGGGTCTTGCTTATGATTACTTTTAAAAAAAATGATTATGATTACTTTTTGATAGCGATAATTGTTTGAATGTGGATTGTCCTTGAAATGTCAAAACCTTAGAAATCAAACTCACTTGGGTATTCCTTCTAAGAATATTCATCTTTCAAAACATACTACTCCTTTTATACATATGACAATTAGTTCGGATAAATCAATGAAAAAATATATCTATGAACTCTCATTCACAAGTCCAATATGTAATTTCCCAAATCATTATCTACCATTAATAAACTTTTACTTCTAATTTAAAAATTTGAATATTCTAATTTTCTAATTTTTGAAAGACGGGTTATCCATCATTTTCCCAAATTTAAGCACCTTTCTTTGTCAATTTCGCCTCCATTCAAAATTATGTCCAATTGCTAAAATTTAAAACATCAGTAAAAACAGCTGGGACAATATCAATTAGTATATTTAATGAAAAATATTTTGACTTAGCATAAATTTCTATTTAAGACGATTTACATAAATCAAATTGCACAAATCAACAGTTCAATTGTACCAAATATTTTTCATTTAGCCCTTATATTTTAACTGTTATCCTCTCTTCTTGCATTGATTTCACAAATGGATACTCTTTTACATTCAATGTAATTTATCATTTCATTAAAGATACATCATCAAAAATTTAAAATTCAATGCACCTATAAGATATTCTCCTTCAATTATTAGAAAGTAGAAATTTGACTTGATTTGTCCATAACATAAAATGGATTGTTGATCACAAACCAGGGGAAGGATTTTTGCTAAGGTTAATTTTGTTTTTTAGGGGATTGCCAATGTTGATTTAATAGCATCATTTTAAACATAATTGAATATTATATTGAATAAAATTGGATATGTAAATTAATCCATAAAGAAATTGGTGTTGCTAATAGTAATTGATTATCAATTTTGATTTGTCCCTTAAATGTCATTTAATTATCGTATTATTTCTAATCGATTTTGAATTTTCTTTGTACGCTAAGAGAGATCTTTGCATCCGATAAATATATACGGCACAAAGGTGAGAATGCATGATGTTTCGGCAAACTCATCTTAATAAAAAAGTTATTTTTTTTGTCTTTCGATTACTATCATGATGCGCTTTTTTACTACTTATTTTCCTAAACTAATAATCTTTTATGTTTTTTTCACTTATATTTTTTATATGATCATGATTTGCAACCATGGATGCCAACTCAAATGTTGTAGTGTTAGACAAAAAAAAAGGGTTAAACAATAGTAGCTATTTTTACGTTTTTAACTATTTATTTTTCGTAAGAGATTTATTTATTGCTTAAGTTTTTTCGTTTTCATAATTTGCAACCATAGTTTTGCCAAATATTTATTTTCTCGGTCTTTTTACATGACAACTAACCCAAATATTTTCATGATTTCTAACGTCATAGACTCTACTTAGAATTATTTTCTGATTGTGAAGATTGTTAAAACGTATCATGTGACTGAAATATCAAAATCTCAAGAGTCAAACTTATTTAAAATGATCCTAATGGATGTTGAGGTTATCATTAATTTGTTGTTTTTAGTGTTCTTATACTAAATTAAAAGCGTTTCTTGGTAAATCTATTTTTTGATTTTGATTTTTTTCTTCAATGAAACCATACTCTTGCAATAGCCGAAAAGAGGCTCATATACATCTTTATAAACATAATTGAGGGAATGTGTTGTCTATACTATTAATTTGTTTCACGTTGTGAAGACACTTAACAATATCATATTATTAGAGACAATTTCAAGATAGGAAAATTGTATCACTTTAAATTTACAAGGGTTGACAATAATGATTTACCATGAAATTCGTATCAGTTTACTCCACGGGTTGTTATTTTTCAAGAAGATTTTGACATAGATATGTTGGTTGACGAATTTGTTTATATATTAAAAAATTAAACAACTTCATCATAATAATATAAACTATTAGACTAAGAGGCTATTGTTTATTCTATTCAGACATTACTGGTTAATTTTTCATGTATTGGAAAAAAAAAAAGAATATATTATAAATAACTTCAAGGCCAAAATCGTTGTCATAGAGTTAGACATTAGTTGCTAAGCACTTTTTGTTATTGAAACAGTCCATCAACATAGTCAATTCATGAATGTTGCTACCGTTTGTTGATTTAAGATTTTCTCCCAAAATTGTATTGAAAAATTGAAGGTTGCATAACATATATACTATTAGTTTGTTAATTCGTTCTTAAGTTAGTTATGCAATGAAAAGTAAGTTTTTCATTTTTTTTAGAGTAAATTACACTCCCCTCCCCTCAAAGATGCTTGAATTACACTCCCCTCCCCTCTTATGTTAAAATATACATTCCCCTCCCCTCTTATTCAAAACATATTAGAGAAAAATACATTTCCCTCCCCTAAGAAAAGCTTGAATTACATTCCCCTCCCCTCTTATGTTAAAATCTACACTTTACTCCCTCAATATATATTTTTTTATTTTTAATAATCTAGCAAAAAAATAATAATCTAATACACTTCGAAAATAACAGTATTGCAGGTCTATTTTACCATAATAAAAAATTGAATGCATATTTTTTTGCTATTTTTTATTCACAATTTCATTAACATGTAGTTTTAAACCCTATTATAAAATATGAAACAAGCCAAAATAAAATTAAAATATGTGAAAAATTACTAACGACAATAAACCATGGTTATTTAAAAGTTAATTTTAAACTCTAAATTATAAAATCAATAGAAAAATATTTAAATTTAATTATCATTAACATTTAAATTATAAAGAAATGAATTAATTTTTCTTAAAGGGTGGTTTAAAATTAATATATCATAAAAATATTTATTTATGTTAAAATAGATTAAAGTGTAATGTATATTTAATTATCAAGGGAGGGGGTTGTAATTCAAGCATCTTATAAGGGAGGGGAGTGTAAATTTTATTTTTCAAGGGAGGAAATTGTATATTTTAACATAAGAGGGGAGGGGAGTGTATTTCAAGCATCTTTGAGGGGAGGGGAGTGTAATTTACTCTTTTTTTTAACACAAGTTTTTTCAATTTAAATTAATTTAGATGGTTACAAGTTGATATTTTTTTAATAGATTCTTTTCTGTGTATATCACATTGATTTTGGGATTAAGAATCTTCCGTTTCTAATTGTGAACAAGCATGTTAGATTTCTTTTTTAAACCCTCTTTAAATAGAACCCACTTCAATTTATATTAATCAAAATATAGATTTTCTTTTTTGAAATTTTTGGAAAATAAGATAAAAAAATGTCATAAAAATAATAAAATAGTTTTAATAATATTAACTTGGTATAGAGTTAACTTATCTGCAAGGTTGTATGTTTAACTCCTGATGTTAGTGTGATGATCTATTCGATGGGTGAGACCTCTACTTACGTTCACGGGACCTTGAGGCCTACTCTAACTTTGACAAACCTCTGAAGACCAAAATAATAAAACAATTTAATAAAGGGAAGCAATAAAATAAAATAAAAAAATCACTTAGGGGATATTTGTATTCCCTTTCTATATAAGGTATACATACATTTTAACATGTATTGTACTTCTTTTTTATAATAAATATTATCAACATAAATTAAAATTTATATAAAAAATTCAGCACAAGTTTTCCCTTGCAAGACACGGGTTTCAAACTAGTTCATGAGTAAAATAGTTTTGCTTCATACACAAATGTGTTTAACATCATTGGATGAATATGTTTCATCTTATTTAATTTGATCTAGTGATAAGATTTATTAATTTAATGGTGAAACTAACTTGTGCATAATGTAAAATTTGTCTCACATATTTCCAATTCATTCTCACCTTGTTTCTAATTTTACCACTTTCCCACGACAAACCCTAAAACCTCCCTCTGCTTTTTGTAGTTTTCTATTTTTGTTTCACACAATAAGCCTCAAAATCCCTCTCATCGAACACTCTTACACAGGGGTGGATGCATTCATAGGCTATGTGGGGGGCTAAAGCCCCACATGCCACTTCCCTAATTTTTTTTATATGTATTATAAAAAATGTAATAGTTATTTTGGTTTCTGAATGTGTAATAAATAGTCATAATAGTCTCTCAATGTATTTAAATTCTAAAATAGTTCTTGATTTTGTATTTTGTTAGTCATAACAGTCCCTGAAGTGACAATAAATAAATATATTGAGGGATGAATATGACAATATTATTGAAATATTTTAATGTTAGAGACTATTTTGACTAACGAAGTATACAATCAAAGACAATTTAAAATTTTGATACATTGAGAGACTATTTTAACCCCACATATATCAAATGTCTAGATCCGCCTCTGCTCTTACATTGACTATTCGATTGTGTATCTTCACATAAACACTATTTCTAATATTCACTCGTTATTGAACAGATTCCCAATTCTTTCATTAAGATTTCCTAATCAATCGTTGAAGAGCAAGGAGACACTAAATTTTAAACTCTAATCAACCTGACGTTGTATTCTCATCTTCAAATTGTAAATTCTAAACCTTACAAAAATAATAATATTGTCGCGGCTTGAATAATAACAATATTATTATAGTTTTAGGGAATTTGTGGTTTGAGGCTTAGGATTCAATGTTGTCGTTGATTATGGTTTGAAATTTGGTGTCTTATTCCTCCTAGGTGGTTGCACTAGGATATTCTGGGAATCAAGATGAAGGAACTATTGTTTGGAAATTTTGAGGGTTTGATGAAAGGGAATTATAAATTTAGAAGCTTAGAAATTGTGGTTATAGAGATACATAATTAAATGGTCTAACCCATTTGGGTTGGTCTGATGATGTTGACTTGTGATTTTGAAGTGTATTTATCTCAAGATCTCAAGTTTAATTCTTACCAATTTTGGTAGGTTGGTTTAACTTTTGAAAAGAAAAACACGGTCAGAGTGTGTTTAATGATAGAGAACTAATTTGAGGGTTTGAAGCTTAGGGCATACGGAAAAATTAGAAAATAGATTTTAGAGTTTGTTGTGCAAAAGTGAGTTTCTAATTTGGTCGATAAAGTGACCGAAAAAATTCGGTCGAAATCGGACACTAAGGAGTAAGGAAGAAGTTTATAGTAGTGATATCAGTAATGGCCTTCTCGACTGTCAATTATAAGAGGGAGTGTCTCTTGTAACGCCTCCACTTGGTGGGCATGTAACGCCCGAGGCTTATGAGGGCGGGGAGTGGTCCGGCTCCTGGCATGCTTCTAGGCAAAAACTGAATCACATCAGAATGAGAGGGATCCTGAAGCCGTGCAGGTATGGGACTGCATGGTTGAAGGAAGGCTTAAAAGAATTGTTTGGTACTACCTATATAAACAAGATGCATCTTCTTTTCGGTAGCTCATTCCATAAGAACTCCACAGTTAAACGTGCTTGACTTGGACCAATTTTGGGATGGGTGACCTACCGGGAAGTTTCCCAGTAAGCGTGCGAGTGAGGACAAAACACGCTGAAAAGACTCGTGTTGGTTTGTGGGGTCAGTCGGCAATCCTAAAGCAGTCTAGGATGTTACAAATGGTATCAGAGCAGACCTCTCCCAGTACGATGTGGTTCGAGGACGAACCAAGCTGAAGCTGGTTCTGCTTGGTGGGCATGTAACGCCTCCGCTTGGTGGGCATGTAATGCCCGAGGCTGATGAGGGAGGGGAGTGGTCCGGCTCCTAGCATGCTTCTATGCAAAAACTGAATCACATCGGAATGAGAGGGATCCTGAGGCCGTGCAGGTATGGGACTGCATGGTTGAAAGAAGGCTTATAAGAATTGTTTGGTACTACCTATATAAACAAGATGCATCTTCTTTTCGGTAGCTCATTCCATAAGAACTCCACAGTTAAGCATGCTTGACTTTGAGCAATTTTGGGACGGGTGACCTACCGGGAAGTTTCCCGGTAAGCGTGCGAGTGAGGACAAAACACGCTAAAAAGACTCGTGTTGGTTTGTGGGGTTAGTCGGCAATCCTGAAAGCAGTTTGGGATGTTACATCTCCTCTGCATTCATAATATACTTTAGCTTCCTTTTGATGAAGTTGGCCCTTGCATTGTCATATTTAAGGAATTCCTCTAATATGACCATGTCCGCTGAAAATAATTTTATCTCATCTCCTTTTTTCTCACAATGTGACCTCGCCATTTGACTTCAAACTTGCATGGTATTTCTTCTAGCTGCCTCCTTGGATGAGACCTTTCATATAAGAATGTTTTAGTTGTACAGATTGTCGGTTGGAAGCTCAGGCATTTAAGAACCCTAATATTTTCCGTAACTATTGGCATAACTGTTTACATTTGGGAGTTCAAGTAGTTTGTTCTCATATTTTATGTGAAGGTAATTGTTGTATGGATAAATTCGTCACTTATAAACACAGTTTTTGGCACCATTTGTTTGAGTACTGTACCTCAGACTTTGTTGGCAGACTTGTCTCGAGACCGTAATAGATTGCCTAATTATCGATTTTCTTAAGCTATTTTTTCTTTTTTGGTTGTGTGAGGGTTTTGGTTTGGCCCCCTCATTCATATATATTTTCTCTTTTTTAATAATATATATATTGATTAAGCGGCGTAGCATGGGAGTTTCAACGAAGTGCCAACCTAGTTAGGATATCCTTATTTCTCCTTAGCTATCTCTTGTCTTACCGGGAAAAAAAACTACGAAATTTGAACTCCATAATTGGAAAAAAAAAAAAAAAAAACCCTAATCATAATTATCTATAGTGCAGATATTTCAAAATAAGTTGAGCTGACCTGTAAAACTAGCTCGTGGTGCAATTTAATGTGACTATGATATATGAACTCCAAAATTGTACAGAATAATTCAACGGAAGTCAAACATATTGTTCTAATAAGATATAGTCTTTTTATTTTACATGTAAGATCTTAAGAATGTTCCAAATGTACTTTTGCCGGAAGGAAGAACTTCTTTCATTGACAAAGGGCTTTCTAATTTATCTCCGTGAGTTTAACTCAGTTGTTAAGGAAGTAAGGTTTGAGGTTCGAATCCAGAAGACCATAAAGAAAAGTGCTTTGTAATTTGTTATTTTATCATGTTTGTTACTTTTATAAAAGTTAAACTAAACCGGCTTAAACGTAATTATGATTTACTATAGTCAGCTTTTTCATATAGTCACACATTCATTCCGTTATTAACCATTTGATCCTGATCAAGCAGCTCAGAAAAAAACTATTTAATTTTTATTTACAATTATGTTCTCAAATCAGGACCATCCGATCATGATCGGACGGCTGAGAATGCAGGACTGCGTGAATACGACAAATTGACAAATCACAGTCCGCTTAGACGCTGCTTCCATAAATAAGTTAAGTTAACTATATTTTTTATAATTTTAGGGCTTATCATATAAATGCCTATTTATAGGCTTTATTTTTGTCAAATTTATAAGCCAATTCAATAACAACCGGTATATCAAACTATTTTTATATAAGGTACGAATTGTTTTCACAAGCTATCTTAAAAAGTTTATAGAAATAAAATGAAAGTAGCTTATGTATATGTCATGAGTTGTTTTTATAATCTTCATAAACACTCACATGTACTTGTGTAAGTAGAAAAACTCAACTAAATCAACTTAAACAGTTTTATTTATATTATAGACAAGCATAAATCTTTAACTTATAGTTAGAGGTATATTTCTAGAATCAATTCAAATTCTTATTCTCTATAAACCTAAGATCCTCTGGAGTTTTAATAGGAAAGATATAGGTGAACTACTTCTCAACTTCTACAGTGTTATAGGCTAAATTTGCTTCATTCTTTAGGCCTGGAATTACATCAGAAGATGGTGACTAAAATGCATACAACTTTGATTATATGATGCATTCCTTATTGTTGAAAATTAAAGCTGCAATGTTATAAACACACTACTAACAATGCATCAAAATTCATGTAACAATTTCCATAGTTTACAGTCTATTGACCATCAAAATAAAAATGCAAGATCATCATAAAAAAAAAAAAAAAAATCAAAGCCTGATTACTTGATGACTTTTGCATAAATAAACTTATGAATTAATTTTTTTATGTCAAATTGCTTATTAATATTTTTCAAAGAAAAGAAGATAAGAATATAACAGAACATTAAATTGCATAACTAACAAGAACATAAAAATGTACCAAATGAGGTATATATACATTATACTCTAGACACACTTGCAAATTCTCTAAACTTTTCTATTTCAAGTAACAATTAATGCACTACAAAATTGCTGAAAAAAGCATTAAAAATAGAGGGGTGCTATTTCTCGCGAGAGAAATTGTCTCGAACCCCTCACGACAAATCATTTACGTTGGATTGGAGATTTATTAGGAAAACATGGGGGTAATGTAAATACATTTGGCACATGGTTTAGTTAAACAAAGGTCGTGGTAATGTCGAGATATAGTTTGTCGCTAAAAGTAGCATTTCTCTTAAAAAAAGAGCCATACTATTTAGAGCGAAGGCTTTTATCCCGAAAATGTCCCGAATTGATTTTCATCATTAATTCTACAATTAATATAATAAATGGATGGACAGGATACAAGGTGATTTGGTGATGCAATTACTTTTACACCATCGTGAATTTGTCGGGAATACATCTCTCGGGACAAATAGCATTAATCTAAAAATAAAGGGATTCCCCTCTCTAGCATCCTATAGTAGCTTCTTTTTTTAAATAAAAAAAATAATATATATAATTTTTTTGGCTTTTTTAGCAAACATTATTAATTAGAAATATGATATTATTCCTTCTTTGGTTTTCTTTCCCTTTCCTATTTTTCTTCCTTATCCATGAAAAGCAACCACCTTGCCTACAAAGTTGTTCATCTTTCTTCTCTCTCAATGTTTCTTCTATTGTTTCCCATGTTTCTTTGTCCTTCACTTCCACCTGCACATGCATTTGTACCTTACATCAATGTTACATATATTTGGTACCTTATAGATATACTTCATAAATCCTTCAATAATTGTTTCATGTTGTAATGATAGGAAATGCAAATAACTTGTCTTATTTTTGCTGTGGGAATATTCCTTCATTATTTGAGTTTATTTACATTTATTGTACCCAAAAAAACTTATTTACATCATTGGTATATGGATATTTGTAATCAAGGTGTTTTGCATAATAAAAGTTGATTTTGTTTAAGCTATATTGCAAGCAACCACCTATAAGTTATGGTAATATTTTGGGTCAATGTGTCCAATTTGATGGTTTAAGAAAAGATGCAAGGGATTCATAAGGTTTGGAAAAATGTTTGTGAGTGAGTTGTGTCCCCTACTTAATAAGTTGATTTTGTAGATTGAGTTAGACTCGATTCAAATTTGAAGAAAATATCATAGTCAAACTTATATCTATTCAATCATTTGTTATCAAGCCCATTACTAGCTACTTATTAAGCAATCATCACAAAAAAAAAAAAAAAAACTTCTCAAACAATCAAACGGTTGAAGTCTAACCGAATAAATGTATGTTTAATTCCACTTTTAAAGTGACCAGAATTGATTCTGGAGGTGTATAATTGATTTTATATATTTGTAGTTTTTTATTCTAGAATTGATTTTCACTCACGTATTTATAGTTAAACTCATTTTTACACGAATGTATGTAAACACAAACCATTTTTAGTCGAAATTACTTTTAACCAAAAACAATTCTACAAAATCAATTATCTCCACCGCACAACTAAACACAAACTAAGTTAAACTCCCACGATATAACGAATCATTGTTTGAATTTTAAATAGAGGGTAGGAAGGAAAAAAAAACTTTTGAAACATATCAATGGGTAGGTGGTGTATGTACATGTACGTGTCTAGTAGATGGTGTATGTACATGTAGGTGTGTAGACAGCAAAAAACTCGGGGAAAGTATGGATACGGAGGGACCAAAACTTGAGTGGCATATCCAATTGAAACAGAGATAGGGACCAATATATCTAGTACGTACTGCCCCTCCTATGCCACACATTTTTACTATTAAATATTATATGGAGTTTATATATATGGCTATTAGCTACAAGAATTGATTCTCTTATCTTGGAAAACACATATTAATGATTTATTTGATATGCTAAAAAATAAAGAATAAAACATAGACAACTTCAATTGTATTGTGTTTGATTGTAAAACTATTACTGGGAATGACAAACTTGAAGGTAAATGACAAGATAAAAAAATCGATAAACGTTTTCATAGTTTAAAAACCAAAGAAATAAAATGCATTGGCATACATTAGACTTTGATCAACTTATTTGAGAAATGAAGAGAAAGAAAAAATATCTATCACTTACCTCTTCCTCAGATTTAGTTTTATTGTCATCTGAATTTAGAGAGTCTTCATTTGTTGACATCTCTATGATGGATGGAGTTAAATTAGTGCTTGGATTGCTTGAACTAAGACTAGGAAGTGTACCACTTTGAGTACATGCATCTCTTGTCATTCCCTCATTTTTCTTTTCTGCATATATAAGGTCAAGTTTATTAAATGACTTCAACTAAATATTTTAAAAACCGAATAGAAGATATTGAGATTTTTAGATCATGATTCAATTGGTTTAACCATTGTTAAACTCGATAACAAATAAATAAGTAAAAAGATGAGGAGAAAAAAATTAGTTCGAACCAATTATTAGATGTAAAAGTTAGTTAAACTAATTAATTATTTTCATTGGCTTGATAATTAGTTTTTTGACCTCCTTGGATGTGTATTCAAAATTCTCATTATCAATACAATTCTCTTTCTAAAGTTTTCTCTTATCTATGGCTACCACTAAAAATAGTAATATAATAACTAGTATAATTAACTTTAACATCGTATACCAACTTCGGTTCAACCTTGTTCGATAAGACTGAGGTATTGTACCGGGGTCAGACCAACGAGTGAATCAATTTTTTATTTTTAATGACTTTAATATATATTATATAAATCATTATTTAGACTTGAATAGAAGGCAAACAGGCAATAAGCTGCGTCAATGGATTCTCGGTTCAATTATCCGATTCAGTCTGATTTTAAAACATTGTTTAAACTATGTTATGATATATAGAAGAAATAATAAGGTAAATTAAACAAGTTAAAATATGAACCTGGACTATGAAATTGAAGAGCTACATCTTCTTTTGTGAAACTATAAGTTGAAGCCATTGTCTTTGTTTGAATTTGTCTTGAAGAAAAGACTAAAGGAGCTGACATGGTGATTTTATTTGTGGTTGAATTTTGAAATAATCTTCCACTAAGAGTTTTTGCAGATAAACATTCCATTGGTACCTCCCCTGAAAGAGGGTTGCATATATACTTCTCTGCTTCATTCCATTTGGAATTTAATGCAAATCCATCTGGTGATAAGCATTCCCAACTTTTATAAACTGATCTTGCTTGCAATGCTGCAATATATCACCATGCAATTGGTTGAAAAATAGGAAAAGAAAAATTAGTTTATATTATAAAGTTATAAGAATTTTATTCATACACACTTAGTATAAAAATAATAATTATACGGTCAATCAATCATAATCTCCAAATTATTGAAAATGTTTCACTTCAATTGTAAATTCTTCGTGAATGTTTGGATTCTTAACGAGACTAATAATATAAGTATGCCGAGTCAGCGTAATTTTGGCAAAAATTACACTTTAGAACTTTAGTGCATTTTGAATTTGCAGTAAGATTGACAAAATCATGGTGGCTCACGTAATTTTGCAAAAGCAACTCTTTGATTCTTCAACGAAACCAAGGTGACTTAATGTGATTTTGTCAAGTTCGGTACAACAAAATCAAGGTGTCACCGTGATTTTTATGAGCTCATTGTTTATCGACATGTGCACGATTTGACTCTAAAGTAACACATATGATTGATTGTGATTTGTTGACAATGTATCAAAATTAAACTCAAATTTATAACCCCTTATGCTAATTATCAAGGTGATTCATTCTTTAGTACCTTTAAGAGCAGTAGTGAAAGAATAGGTTGAAGGGTCAATTTCATCTGCAAAACAAATCATAAAATTTTAAGAAAAACTTAATGTAACTTTAAGTCACAAAAAAAAAAAAAAATTACGAACTTCTTGAAGTGAAATAAAAAGGAAATTAATATACCTTTTAATGTATATCCAGGAGATGAGGCAGTGCTAGAAATGGTAATATTTGATCTAAAAGACTTTGAGTCTTCTCTAATGCTTCTTATAATTGATGCTGAGTATCTTCTAGATTTTGTATTCTCTCTACTTATGATTCTACTTTTCAATCCCCATTCAGTTAAATTGAACTCTGAATCATCTTGTTTCATTGAACTATAAGGAGATGATTGCATTTCCAATGTGGAAGCCATGTGTTTTTTTTCAGAACTTTTCTAAAGCTCAAGGTTTATATACTCTCAAATTATTACAAGTGGGTGGCAGCTATATATATCACATGACCAAAATAGAGGCTTGAAATTATTATAAGGTTGTCTTAATCTAGTCCACTATATTTAAATATTTCAAAATGATATATGGAATTGTAAAATGTTAATACAGTTCATTCTTTTGTCTTGATCTATTATCAAATGCATCATCAACATTATTCATGGAATTTCATTTTCATCCTTGATATTAAAAACGTAATGTTATTCTTGTCCATGCAAATACAATGGATGGATGAATTTTATTAATATTTTGCAATTTTAGGGATTATTTTGAAATATCGATAATGAGACAGACTATATTGATACAATTCTAGAATTTCAATGACCAATTTGAATATATTTAAACTTTTTGTCTAATAATCGCATGCGGCATAATGTTTTAAAGTACAATTACAGTCGCAACGAGGTTACACACAATACTATTGCTAAAAGTTGTAGTTGAATTTAACTAATGACGTTGTAAATATAGTTGCAAAGAATAAAAAAAAAAATTGAATAACCTTTCACACTGTGACCATGAGAAAAAGGAATGCTCCCTTATTGTTCGGGATTCACTGCATTCACGTAATCGAACCATCAATGACCATTTAATCAAAATCAAATAATTTAAATTCAAATTAAATATTTTAAACTATAAAATCAAATTATACATTTTTATAGACCATCAGATATTAATCTAACGGTCACGGCCATCGATATCCCGATCTCGACATCTCCTTAGTGTAGAGAATCCAAATTCCTACATTTCAAGTCTATTTTTAATATTGTCTTCTTTTGGGCTCAGCATTTAAAAATGCATACTACATCACCAGTAACTTTCTTGTTCTTTGACCTATTGGTTGAGGTTGTAATCTTCCAAGTTTATTATTGGCACAAAATTCCCATTTGGAATAGATTCTGTTCTCAATTGAAGAAAGACAACACATACTACATTTTCTCTCAACTTCAATTGCTATATCTAGCAGATAAATTTGATTTCTGACATAATATTTTTACATTTCTTCATTTGGCACAGTTTTTTAGCACATGAATTTGAGTCATTGTCAAGTTTTTTTACTTTTTGGACTTCTTTGTTTGCTAATTGTATTACTGTAGGATGTTAATTATTTTGTGGACAGTGGTGAAAACATTTGTGGTCATGCATGTGATTGCAACAGACACTTACTACTGTTGATAAAATTCATGATTGTGAAATGTAATCTTTGTTTTTTTTAATCATTACTTTGTAATGAATGTACTAAGCACATGGAATTTCTTACTAAATGAACAAAATGAAAATTTGTAGTTATGTTCATGAACAACATTTTTTATCTATGGAGAAAATATTGTATGAGTTGGATCATGGGAGTTAGTTTTTTTTTCCATTTTTTTTATTTGGTAAGAAAAATATCACTTGGTTTTTTCATTAATATCTATTTCTAAATGTCATAGAAATCAAACTCGATATCAAAAAACAAATTCTTTTCGATAAGCTAAGAGATAGGTGGGGCATGAAGGTGAGTCTCAAAGACCGATACCCTCATCGTATGTCGCTTACTCATAATATATTATGAAATATATACACACACAAAAGAGGGGGTCAAACTGAAAACCCTCGAAAAGCAAGGACAAAAGAAAAAATAATAATAAGAAAAACAAATAAAAATGGCACTAAAAGAGAAAGTCATGTTCAACCGTCCTTGGGTTCACTCTTGGATCGAGTGTTGTAGGAATTGAGTTTACTTAATTGTTTCTTCTACTTCTTCGTCAAATAAGACGTAAAGGTGACATCAACATCTTTGCCTTGAATAAGATATTCGCGAACAAGAACAAGTTCTTTCTGAAATTGCGAATCAATATTCGCGAAGTTGATATCTGATGATTTAGGTATACTCACACCTTGCGTACCAATCACTTGCACTAGATCTAAAATAAAGACTCTAAAATTTGAATATTCATCATTTCAATTTGAATTACGTAGGTTATTTTAGTACATTTTCTATTTGAAGATGAGGTGTTACAAACATGCTAATGTACCATATTGTGATAAAGAGATAACATAATTTGCAGGTACATCATGATAAATTGTGAAACAACTGGTGGCCTTAGTTTTGTTACAGAATTTGTACTAATGTGGTATTGAAAATTTCACATTTATGGTTATCATGTTACCCTTGTTGTTTGCCCTTATAAAGGCCGACATTGGCCTTATTATGCTGCATTAGACCAGCTTAAAAATATTTAATTTCTTTTTTCATGATAAAGCACTGATTATTGATGCCAATTTACAGTAAACCTCTCTTATGAGTTGCAGTTAGGTCAAGTAGGGCCATTTTTAATGACAAATTAGTAGGTCATTATTTTTTCTATTCAACCTTTTACACGCTTTATTCGGATTCTAAAATTCAAAATATTTCAACGTGTTTTTGGAGGTTAAATAAAAAATTACAAACATTTTTTTTAAGAAAAAAACTTATCACAAAAATTGACACATTCAACTTTCAAGGTGATATCATCACACCTTTGTCCCACAATGATTGAAATACATAGTAATCCCTTTCAAAGGTGATACAATTAAACCATTCAAAATAAGTTTCTTTCATTTCACTTTTGCTAGGTGGTGTTTGTGATACTCAACTTCAGTATTTGTGTACTAATATCAAAACGGTTTGAAATTAAGTTGCAAAAGTGTTAGGAGGCAGCAAAGCACTCCAGGGAGTTGTCCTTGATGTGGGGCACCTGACTATGGTTAGGGTGTCAATTGATCATAAGATGTTGGTCGGGGTGAACTTATTCTCGGTGGCTATTCAAATTGATGGATTTAAATGTACGTGGTTAATACATTGTGTATGAAGTAAAATGTTGAATATAAATAAATATATATATATATATATATATATATATATATATATATATATATATATATATAATGTCATAAGGTTTTGGATGAAGCTATGGGTCTCCCTCTTTTATGTTTCAGAAGTATTGGTTTGTTGTTGCTCTCGTCGCTCCCATGACCTCTTAATCCAATAAGTGGTATCAAAGACTGGTTCGATTTGGTGGGGGAGCGGGAGTGGATCCTGGTTTGGATCAAGTATAAGAGATGGAAACTCGCACTTGAGGGTAATATTGTTGGTTTCAGGTGATTAGTGTCACGTCGTCAATAAATAGATAAAATGTTAGATATATAAGACATGTGATTTATATTCTCAATCTCTTAAAGTTTTGTGTGAAAATGTGGCGTCTTTTCTTTTGTGGTCATAAAATATTATCCTGTTTGTTTTAAAAAAAAAAAAAATATATTATCCCGTTATTGTCCAGCATTGATCCATTATTGTGATAGTCTAATCTCTTTTTCTGAACTCAATATGCATTGGTATAGCAAATAGAAATCACCTATCTATATAACATTTTTATAAAGTTTCTTGTAACTTCTATGAAAACCACATGATATTTTAACATAGTAAAATCCCCAAAGGGGGTGAACCTATGTAGCTTATTACTGTATTCCACGTTGGAATTGATAGCAATGTAGTATGAGTAAACATTGTCAAGTTGCTTTCATTATGGGTTGTGAAGTCATTGAAAGAGTATATGTCACTTGTCAAGAGAGTATAGTGGAGAATCACTGTCTCTGTGGTTGCATATGCTAGCCACATGCTTGTAGCAATCAAGAATTTTCCGATCAAGATATTCTGCATTCACGCATTTAAAATATTGATGATTGTTCGATTTTGATCGAACAATCTTAAATAAATATAAATCATCAATATTTTAAATTTGTAAATTTGATAAGGAATCTGAATTTCTATCTTTCAAACTTATTTTACGAAAATTTAAAGTTATCAAAATCAAGAGATATCGCATTCGCACACTTAAAACATCAATGGTTGTCAAATTCTGATCATACACTGAAAATGTATAGACATTAATTTTGATTGAATAATTCAAATTTGTATATAAACCATTCTATATCGATCGGACGGTCAATGATATCCCAAACGCATGAATGCGATGAATCATGATTGTAAGGAAGTTGGGTCCAACAATCAAGCTAAAATTGATGAGATAAGGGTCCCCTAACATTATGGAAGTAGATGGGTCCCACTCTGAATGTCTTTCATAGTCTCAACTTTGTCTGATGTGTATGCTAGGTAGGTATCAAGAAAGGTTCTCTTAGTTGGCAGTTCATTTTCATGCTTTTCTAGGAGATATGTTTCATCCCCACTTCCTGGCTTCAAGTTCATTGTCCTTTGTTTTCACATGCCCAAACACATGTTATGAATCTTAGAGGCTTCACAAGTTAGTTTCAAACTTTTAGTAGATTTTGAGATAAAAAATTATTTGATTTAGTGCATATTTAGATTTGTTGTACATTTGGCAGAATCAGCTAACATAATTTCAACAAATCAGTGTGATATCCCCTAAACTAAAAAAAGTGGAATATAAATATTGAATGAATAACACAAACATAGATGAAATTTGACGTATTAAAAATTAAAATAATTCCCTAAAAAAAATCGAATAACAAGTATTTGTTTGATGTATGAAACATATAAAGTAGGGATAATGTAGATATACTGTCATTATGAGAAAATAGTCAATGTGAGTTTAGTTTGGTTGATAAAAACAATACATAATATATATAGAGATTGTGGTTTAAACCTCAAACATTCACTTATTCACATTAAAGGTGAATTTTTATTTACTAGATTATTTGACAAAAACAAAAAGGTTAAATAGATAAAAGAAACAAAATAAGTTTTACTAAAAACAGACCCCGTGAGCTTAGCTCACTTGGTAAGGGATAATGCATGTATATGCATGAGCCGGGGTTTAAACCCCAGACACCCCACTTGGTAAGGTGAATTTCTGTAGCCGCTAAGCTACTTGACAAAAAAAAAGTTTTACTAAAAACAAAATAAAAACAATGAAAAATGATAGATTAACATAACTTCTTGTACCAATAATAAATTAGATAAATATCAAAATTTATTTTTCTTTTGACAACATAAATATCAAAATTTATTTTATACGTGATTCAGACTCGATAAAAGAAATTAAAATCTGATCCAATCAATTATTCATAACATAGTATCCTAAAATAAAAAATAAAATAATTTAAGTTTGATAGAATTGACCATACAACTAGGGATGGCAATTGGACCCAGGCTTAATGGACACCCGCAAAAATATTTACAATGGGTAGGGTAAAACCTCGCTTTAACGGGTATGGGCTTGGGTCTAGGTAATTACCCGCAAATTTAGATGGGTGTGGGTAAGGGCACTATACTACCCAGGCCCGCACCCCACTTATACATATTTATATAATATTATATTATTTTATTTATTTTTGATGTACAATTATTTAATATATTTAGCTATTTAAGCATAAACCTAAACCTAAAAACTAATACGGTAATAGTTTCATCCTTACCCTCATAAACTCACGAGCTACAAATTTATGATTTAAATCAAATTTGATGTTTTTTTTAGCATGCATTTTTTTATATGTATTTTGAATGTTTTTATTTTAATTTTCGAGGCATATTTTGGATGTTTTTTTATTTCGTTAAATACTATGATTTCTACTATTTTATGAGTTGCTTTAAAAAAAATTGAATCATAGTTTTACTTCAATTGTGATGTTTTTTATTATCTTTTTATAATTAAAGTGCGGGTAATGGGTACGGATATAGTCACTTAGGTACCCATAGGGTATGGTGAATGACACTAAAGTTGTGACCCACGAGGGTATGAGCTCGGGTACGGGCATTTTTTACAAACGCGGGTATGGGGACGGATACTATAGTACCCTACCTATTGGGTACCCATTGTCATCCCTACATACAACAAAGCTTTTCATAACCTTCTATAAAAAAATAAATAATAATAATAATAATAATTGTTTCTTATAACCATCATCAATTATTTAGCAATCCTTTGAGAATAATATCTACAACCACGTGATCAAGTCATTGTCATTGTTTTATCATTGCTTTCTCTATCACTCCAAAATTATTATAACTGGATAACTGTTTTTATTTTTGTTCTCAAAATACCTCCATAAAATGAACTCTTGTACTGTCTAGAAGTCCTAGCTCAACTGTCAAATACAGAAAATGTAAAGTTGAACGTCTTGATCCGGGTTCGAACACAGAACTTCACAACTGTGTGTGAGTTTATTTTCAGTGATTACCACTTCATCTAAGACAAAAAAAAAAAATAAAAAAAAATAACTCTTGTGTTAACTTGTGTTCGACTGAGGTAAATTTATTTTACCAAACACTATCATCAAATTCAAATTTTAGTTCGAGTTAATCCCTTTAACTAAAAGTATATTAGCCATGTTCTCCCAATGTACAATTGTATATTGTTTTGGTTATATGGATAACTTTTTTTTACCTATGATATTAGTACGAAGTTTCCACCACCGTTTAACAATGATTAATTTCCAATACGAAGTTTTCAATGATGACTAATCTCTAGCCGAGTTACCATTGATACATGAGTAACATATGAAAATTGAGATGATTCGGGTCTGATTGTTTTGGCTTTTCAGCAACAAGAATTGCTTCTACAAACCTCAAAAGTGGAAATTGAGTTTTCAATGTTGTTTGGTTTGGCTTTTCATAATTGCTTCTATCCTCCAAAAACAATTTTCCTTAAAACTACAATTCCTAGCTTTTGGCTTTTCTAGAATCAATTCTACATTAAATTTTATATTTTAATTATTACAACATATTATTTTTTGCCCTTTATCAATTATCCTTCTTTTTGCTTTGTAATTAATTTGATGAACCAAATTTAATTAGAAAACTTAACGAACCAAATTAGCCCCCAAAAAATGTTTATGGTCATGAGTTACCAAGTTTTGGATTTTCCTTTACGGTGTCACCATTTAGATTTACTGTATTTTTTTCGTTTACCTTTCTTTTACGCTATATTTTATCATTTTTGGCAACTAACTCTAGTATTATTTAACTTAAATATATTTTATCAAAAAATATAAAATATATGAACAAATATTTTGTAAAAAAAAACGTTTAATAATCATATTTATTGTTTTAAATTAATATATAGATAATTTATTTATTTATTTAAATGAAATAATATATCTACATTTAGTATTGATCTACATATACATTCAACTATGCACATTTACTTGAATTTAGTTATGTCTATTTTAGTAATTATACATTCAAAAACAATTTTGATAAAAACTATCCAAACAACATTCAGTATTATTGTATCCAAACATAAATCAATTCTCTCAAAATCAATTATGTCAAAATCAATTCTATCATAATCAATTATGTCAGAATCAATTTTATCCAAAGCTGAACCAAACACATACGAAATATTTTGCCGTTGTTAGCATTTACTTTATTTTCTCTTCTAAAAAAATGTGTAAGAAAGCCAAAAATCTATGTTTGATTTCAATTTTCAATGGAAGAAAAATGTCTCCATATAGACTGATTTTAACTTTGATGTTAAGATTTGTCATTTTTTACTACGCGTGGTTTTCATGTTCAAATTGGTTGTTAACTCACTTTTACTTGGATGTATACAAACATAAACTACTACACAATCAACTCACTTTTTATTAACTAAAATCAATTTTCCATAACCAAGCATCTTTTAATTTCTCTATTTTCAGCTACAATCCTATATCCAACTTATCTGCCAAGCAAAAACCCTGAACACCTAAATCATCCTAAGCAACAAAACTACTAGAATTGGGGAAATGCTTTAGGCCTTAAAATAACCATAAATTCAGCACATGTGAAAATGCATTAAAATTATTTGGATTGTCATGTAAAGACAACAAAACATAATAGGTCATCAACATGTTCATTTGATTATTATTACATCAAATATTTTAAATAAAAAAAAACTTTTTATTTAAAAAATAAAATAAAATAAACTAAAATAAACCTCCAACACCAAAAAACATCTTTCATAAAAGAACCAAATACAGCTAGAATGAGAAAATTGTAACAAGCAGAGAAGCAAAATTGCCAAGATCAAGCCATCATATCAACCCTGCTCAGTTCTTTGGCAAGAAAACCATGATTTCAGCCAACCTCCAGAAGATTTGTAGTAAACAAGTTTGATGAACAGCCAACATTTTTGTTGTATTCATGTATCTTGAAGTTTGCTGTGACATGTTTTGCAGGACAGATGGCTTTGAGCAGTTGAATTCGACTGCACGGATATCTAACCAGTCCCATGAATCCGATAATCTAAAATAAATGTAAAAAAAAGTATTATTTAGATTCATTGCATAAGAGAAAAACTAAAACATTTCACGAACTAGAGTTGTAATATACAAGGAAAACTGCAACAGTTGACGATGATTTAATGAAACATAAACTCTATCAAAAGGTGAAACAAATAGTTATGCGGCGTTGATTATGTAAATATTCCGTTAGAGGGTCACATTATATTATTGATGACTTAGTTTACAATCAAGAAGCTGTAAGCATATCCTAGACTCCTAGCAGCCACATATATACGCCAAAAAAAGTTTCGAAACAGGTTAGAACCGAGGTAATCAGAAAAATTTACATACCTTTCGAGATCACCAGTATCTTAAGGATGCGCTATAGTGAGGCAACCAGAGCACCTAACTCAAGAATTAAGAACATACCACCCATGTTATTACATGATTTATGATGGGGAAAGGGAATAAAATTATAGAAAAGTAATAGTTAGGTCATCTAATGCAAGTATGCAACGTTTCATTGTTCTGAAAATAAGTGTATTCTACCATAATTAATAAAATACTTACAATGAAAGATGGAATATATCCTGGACCACACATGTATGCATTAGAACGTCAAACGAGCCAAGATGATTGATTTCCTACAAACAAAGCTTACATCAAAACTTTGTAGTAAAGTAAAAGATACAGATCATTGAGAACATGCAATGAGACAAATGCTTACCAGATGAAAAAGATGAAAAATCGAAGCAACTTCAGGAAATTGCATATGCATATAAACTTCCTGTTGAGCAGTGAAAATTTTATATGGTGAGTATGCAAAAGATAAAATATTTCAAATTGCTAATATTACACCAGATACTTTATCTTTCAAATTGCTAATATCACACCAGATACATAATGAAAAATTTATAAAGACTTCACTGTAACAATGCCCTTGCATTTAGAATTGAACATAAACGGAAAGAAAGGAAATATTACCTTGTCCAAGAATCATAATGGAATTTGAAGCTATAGGAATGATATCTTGGATCTTCTCACTGGAGAAAAGAACTTGAGTAACTGAAATAGAGAGAAATTACTTAGATTATGAAGACAATTGAGAAAAGAGACAGAAGCTCTCCAAAGGCATTTTGGAAAAGAATTTATTCAACAATAGATGGAAAATTAGATAAATATGCAGTTAACACTTTCCTAGGTCTAATAATAGCATTGACATGAAAATATAAAAAAGGAATGAAATAAATTACTAATACAACTCCAACACCAAGAGGAAGAATGCATGCCTTCATTATGGGTCATGCTAACTAGTGTCCCGAGGGCACTAGTTAAGGAAACAAAAGGGGTAAGTTTTGCAATGAAAACAACATTTTCTACATTTTTACGTATTTGATTACACAAGTTCCAAGAAATTCTTAATATACTTGTTTCCTTAACTAGTGCCCCAGAGGCACTAGTTAGCATGACCCTTCATTAACTATGTTAAAGTAACCTCATCCAGATTTTATTTACAAGAGATACACAGTTACAACTTGCAAAAGTTGAACAGCAAGTACAAAGTTGAAACAATATTCCAAGGGTACACGTATTATAAATCATGAATGTGTTAAAACAATATTCTTAAAAAAGCAAGGCTTAAATTTTTTGTCCCTTCAAATGTTTCTTTTTGCTTTTGGTCACTGAAATTTGTTTTATCGCTTTTCAGCCGTGAAAATTTCAAACTGTCCATTTTTTGTCCCTGCAGTAGGTGGCCGTTACAAAAACACTAACATGGCTAATCTGGAACTGTTATGGTTGTTTCAGTTTGGTTTTACGGTGAAGGACGATGAAAGAGAGGTTCTAGTTCACTGGGTAGATGTCGAAGGATGAAGTTCTGGTTAGTCTTAAAATGGTGGCTGAAGGTTGATGATTGTTTGCTCAAGGAAAGTGAACCTTGTCTTTTTTTTTTTTTGTGTGTGGTGATACTGATAGTATGGAAATTTGGAGGACTTTGATCAGTTAGTTGTGGCTGGATACAGGTTTTGGAGGTTCTCTTATCGTGTTGTTGGTGCTTCAACTAGACAGCGGCCATGTGGGTGGATGGATAAAATAAAGGAGCCTGCTAACAAGTTCTTAAACTTTTAAAAATGGATAAAATAAACAACCATGCTAACAAGTTCTCTAGGGTACCGGTTAAGAAACCAAAAAATGGAAATTTTGCATTGGAAATTACAATTCTTAAACTTCTAAAAATTTGAAGCATGGCTTCCCAACACTATTTCTATATTTGTTTACTTAAGGGCACTCATTAGAAGTTTCCTAAAATAAATCATGAAGCTATGGTTTCTTCCCCCCTAATATGCTTCTTCTAGTTTTTCATCTGCTCACTTCTTTTTTGTTGTTGGTGTTGCTTGATCCAATGGTATTGATGGAGGTTTATGGTTTTTCCCATGGCGATAGGGACGAGGAAGAGGATGGCTATGAAATAGGGAACAATTGGATTGGTGGTGTGGGCATGCCGTCAAGGGACGGGTAGCGGGGGAGAAGAATAAACTATAATGCCACAACATCATCCACTCATAAGCCATATGGAGATCTCGCAGCCACATCAACACCTTTGTAACAGCCACCAATGGCCAGGACCACAAACAGACAGTTCAAACCTCTCAAGCTACATGTACCCAGTACCGTATCTGGTACTCGTTCGTTGGGTATTCTGGGTACTTTTTTCCCCTATTATATTGTATATTATTTCCCTAATTTTCACTATATAAACAACATTTATCAACCTCCTGTTATGTAAATACCCTTTTTCTATTCTAATCTTGATTATGTATATTAATTTGGGATGTAGTAAATTATAAAAGACATCTTGTATATTTTCTTGTTAAATCTTATACTTATGAAGACATTTCTAGGGACCAAAATCAAAAGGTGATATATTTGCAAGGATTGATATGAATATTTAAGCCAAAATTTATTTACTTGGCTTTCGATAAAAGCAAACTGCAATGCTACTCGTTAGCAGAAACTAGGTCTATTTCATACTAGTCCATATACATTAGACACATGTACAGTAACTTCTAGAATTGGCAAAATATGGTTCAATAAATAATAACCAATGATGTAAAGAGAAGTGTGTAAACCTTGGAGATGCATAAGATTTTCATCACCGTCACCATTTACATTTACATCTGCTACATTTAAAGCATTTTCCATATCCATAGTGAACATGTGAACAGAATGGCATCCATCTGATATCCAGATAGTTTGAGATGCTGCAAGATAATAAGAAAACTTTAGTTGCAGAGAGAAAAAAGAAACAAAAGGGCATACACTAGGTGGGTGTTTGTTCATTATTTTCTTGGCTAAATTGCATTTTTGGTCCCTTAACTATTTAGGTAGTATCGGTTTGGTCCCCTAACTAAAATTTGATTTATTTTGGTCCCTTAACTTCTCTCTGTTACACATTTTGGTCCTTTTCGTTAGTTTTAATTCAAAAACGTTAGGTTTTCTTCATTTTCTTCTGGAATTTTTCTGGGATTCTTGTTGTTGATATGTTGATGTTGATGGAGACGATACTAATTAAATAGTTAAGGGACCAAAAAGATAATTTAGCCTATTTTCTTTTAAATGCATTAGAAATAATATAACGACCATCATTACATTTGAACAGACATACTTGTGTTTCATCTAGTATCAATCATAATTGCAGTGTCACATAATTAGAAAATATGACTTGAAGTATGAATTTGATTTTGTAGTTTGAACCAAGTCTATACACTTCTTCAGGTAACTTGTATTTCAACATGTTAGCATCAATCATGAACCCTTTTCAATTCCTTAACTATCTAGTTCTTAAAATATCTTAATACAACGTAAACTTTCTCAATTAACGGAACTAGTATATCTAAAATATCAACAAAGTAACAGAGACAACAAGAGACGCCAAACATAATTCACTTGCAGTTAGTAAGCAAGCCTCCCAATGTAATAGCTATTAAAGGTAGTCAGAATCGAGATTCTATCGGGGATCGAAAAGGGGTCACAGAATCGTAAATTGCGGGATTCTAATAGTTGATGTTACAATAGTTGAGGGAGAAAAACGAATTTTGCACAGTCGATTTAGGTTTTTTTTTACCAAGTAGATTTAGGGTTTTCGAAACAAACTAAAAAGCCTTTTACCAAACGGGTCTCGCACCCGATCCATATGTTGATGTTTGACGCAATAGTTTTGCTGGAACAACGAAATCCACTGATGCATCTACGACTAAACACGGCGATTCCCTCGAACCCAATCAAAAGTGATCGTCAGTAGGGACGAACGCTATAGTTGACCAAGACTGTGAGTGTGTCCCATATAACTCCATATCGCGATTTTGACTACCCATGGTAGTCATAATCGCAACATGGAGCCTAAAATGGAACACTTATACGATCTTGACGACACCTACCGTGTTTATTCTGGGTGAATATCGCATTTGGGTGGGAATGGCAGAACCATGGCGCTAAATCGTGGACACATAGGAATCAAGTGATTTCTTCATTCCAGCTAAATTATATTAGCCAACGCCAATCTTAGATAAAGTGTGCAACTTGTCTTCATAAAGTTAGTTTTTTGGGTTAAAAAAACCCTAAAACCACTATTCAAGAATGAGATCTGTTCTTTTTTTTTTTTGTCAAAACCGGTTCTCCTTTCTATTTAGTTATATGATGGATAAACTTGTTTTGGGCTTCTAAATCACCCATCTAGTCTCATACTTGACTTATGAATTGTGAGCTGGCATCTCATACATTCTTTCTTGGATAGTTGTAAATCAATTACATTACCATATTTTTTTATTAAAATATATTTTAATAATTCTGATAGGAACTTCTGATCCGTGTTACAATCCCCTAATTCACGATTGTGTGACTCCTTTCCGATACCGTGTAGGATCTTGGTTCCAACTACCTTGTGACTACCATGCAACTATTAAATACAGTTACAATTAAAGTTGACGAATATATTATTCTAATATTCAATACTATCATTCACCAACTATCCCAAAGGCTTGAACGGTAAGTGAAAGCATATAAATGGCTTATGTCCAACACACTCCCCTGCCCCCCGACACAAGATCTTTTTTAACTTGAATTGAAGCACCACACAGGCCCACCCAATCTTCTACTTAAATTTAACTCTTATTTAAAATAATGAGGGCAACAAACAAGGATTGCAATCTAGATCGCTTGGTCAAGATGTTTTGATACCATGTCAATCACAAACTTCCCTAAAAGCTTAAGTTGCTAGGTGAAAGCACATGAATGGTTTTATATCTAACAGACAGAAATATGATCATTGCCATAGTATAAATGATGGAAGCATTTTTGCGGAATGTTTCAACACCAAGTCCCAACAAAAATTGTTGATTGTTTTGCTAGTTTGGTCGCCTGCCAAAATTAAATCTTTCATGGAGAAAACATACACAAACTAAATTTCGAAAATAATAAGACACGAAATGAGACTTACTTGCAGATATATCAGGATGAACTGCCAAACTTTTCACTTTCATAACATGAGGCAATTGCCTCACATTACCAGTGATATCTACTCCAAAGCCAGAATTATACAAGCATAGCAAATGTAAATCTCCATGGGAGTCCAAGATCATAAACATCTTTTGGGACAAAGCCTTAATGGAAATAGCTTTCACAGACTTGGATACCTTTGACATGGATTTTGTTTCAACCTCATTTCCCTTCAATGCCAAAAAACATGAACCTCTGTCTCTTTTGCCATACTTAGATTTAACATTTGCCTGCTTCACTGAATATAAAAATACATAAATATATGATATATTGAAAGATACACGAAACAAACCACAATCTTGCATAGAATCAAGTATTCAGATCACGAGATGTAGGAAAATTTAGGGAGAGTAAAAAAACATGTTAAGTTAGCTAGCATGCACGCACGAGATTTCAATTGTCGCACAAGATATTCAAACAAAAGGTAGCCAGCCACTTAGATTGAACACATATCCAGGTCAACAATAAAGACCCAAAAAACACAGCCAGAATTCACATATAAATCTGTAAGTGATAATGTTTGGCCAGAGTAAGATCTTTGACTACGGCACCAAGACTGAAGAGTAGGCCAAAAAACAACAAGCTTTAATGCATTCAGATTTTCCGTATTAACCGTATATTGAAATAACAGGTGTTGGACAATGACAATGCTAGGAAACTGGTACTATAGTAGAAAGAAAAGAGAAAATCCTCCCAGATACAGCCCTGAAGATGTATAATGTCCTAAAACCAGCACATTCCTATCCCAAAGGCTCTAATTCTATCTCAAATGACAAGATATTCTCCCTCCGAACCCCTTCTCTAACTTATAGTCAACATGCCTTATTTAATCAAAAGATCCAGCCAACTAACCAACTAACTCTTTGAATAACAGTTACTAGTTACAAACAGAACAGAACAGAAACTAACAACTCAGTGAATAAACACTAAAAAAGTAAAATTCTGAATTCAAACCGAAAAAATATTTGAGGTCAATGTCCATACTTCAATGGATCTATAGCATATATAAGTGTAACATATATAACATGACAATTACCAAACATTAATAAAGTAAAATACAAGATAATTAAACTGTTATATCATCTAGAGCCTAAAGCAAACAATTATGAATGTTCTCTACCCATGAAGATTTGAATAAACATATACTTAGCTCAAAGGATGCAGCTCCACAAGCTATCCTAGACTTTCAAATAACTTGAAATTCAGTACAATGCATTGGGCTGGCTATGTCATCAATAAATATACATACATCATTATATCAAAATCAATGTCGACTGGATTCAAAACCAATAACCAATGCAATAAAAACACCATTTTCTATTCTACGTTGTTATTGATCAAAATTCAGCCAAGGAATAAACACGGCGTTTTCTTTTCAAAACTAATAAACAGATGTCACAATATCAAAACTAATAAACACGGCGTATTCTTTTCAGTTTTCACTATTCTTATTGAACAAAACTCCACCAAGGATTTTATCCCCTAAAATTAAAAATGTCATAATGAATACCTACATCCTTATTTATATCAAAATACAAATAGACCATATTCAATACCTATAATAGCAGCTTTTAATTTTTCTCCCATTGTTCTACTAAAATCAAACTTGCTTATGCATAAAAAAATCAAAACATGCTTACAACAATACTATACAGAAAAGTTAACAACTTACCAGCAACTCCATGTTTTTCAATCTTCCCCTCCAATCCACCATTGCAATTTCCCTCCAAAATTTTATCACCACCACCGCGACATTTGCCTCCTCGATCACCATTCGCCAACTGCTTCAAACTCGATTTCAAATTCCCAACTCTCCTAACAACCACATTCCCTTTCACCAACATCCTTAACCCAAAAACCCTAACTCCATTCTCCTCACCAAGAATCAATAACCCAAAAGAAATACTCAAAGACCAAACCGGTCTCGAACACCGAATCACAGCACATTTCATCAACCTCAACCCGAAACCACCACCATCTACACCCTCCTCCACCATCCTAACCGCAAAAACCCAAACTTTAAACCCCGAAACCGAATAAACCGCGAAATAATTAACATCACCAACAACCTTAACAGAAATCCCATGTTTCACATCCATCAAAACCCCCAATTCACGTTCAAATCTCAATAACCCATTACCTGACCCGCCACATAAAACACGATTAACCTTAGAAAAAGCATTGTTTTTTCTATTCAAAACATAAAACCTAAGCAGAATTTGTGATCCAGATTTGTGGGGTCCACAAACAATGAAGACAACAGAATTAGGGTTAGGGTTTGATGAATTTTGTTGGAGGATGAGAAAAGTGGAAGAAGAAGTGGGTTTTGGAATAAGGGTTTGAGGGAATTGAAGAGAAGAAGAGAGAGAAAAAGGAGAGAGAGAAGGGTAGAGAGAGATTGAAGAATTGGAGTGAGTGATTGAAAGAGAAAGAGAAGAAGGTTCAAAGAGGATTGAAGATGTTGTTGGAGAGAGAGAAGGGGTTGGAAGGGTTAACTTTGAAGCTTCTAGAAGAACCATTAGGAGAGAGAAGAAGATGAAAGGTTGAAAGAAAAAGAGTTGATTTTGATTTGTGTTTGGGAACGTGGAAGAAGAAGAAGAAGAAGAGAAGAACAGAACAGGAACAAAGTCACATAGGTTATTGTCTTTGGTTTTTCGGTATTTTTAATGTAAACTGTTATTTTTTGGTTTTGTTTGGTTTTTTTTTTTTTTTTTCTTCTAACAAATCAAAATGGAATATTAGACTATTATAAGCCTTTTTAAAGGTGTTTGGGTAAATAAACAAAAATAGTTTATCATAGTTTCATAAGCTGCTTATGTCATATTTTAATAACCCTAAATTTTCAACTTACCCTCCGGCTTAACAAAGAGCTTATGAATTTATGTAACCTCGTTCGATCCTCTCTTGAACCACTTTTTCAAACATACTCCCTCCGTTCCTTTTTAAGTGTCTTTTTAGCGTGTATTTTTCGTTCCTATTTAACTGTCCTTTTTGTATTTTTAGGGTATGATTTTTCAATTATACCCTTTTTTAATTACTCTTAACTTTTTCAATAAATCTAATTAATGTTATCTATTTGGAAAGCTAAAGTTTGTTTTTTTTAAACAAAGTTTGTTTGTTTTTTTTTAAACAAAGTTTGTTTCTTATTATCTTCAAATTTAAACAAAATTTTGTTACAAACAATGGTTCAAAGAAGAGTTAAAATTCTATAAATAAGATGAATAACAATTCTATAAATTTAAAAATTCTATAAATAAGATGTCGCACAATGCGAATATAGCATTGGTTGAAGCCATAGTTGAAGTCTTAACTTTGATTAAAGGAGTTGGAAGGAAGTAAAGTTTTTCTTAGTTTTTGATTAATGTGAAGTTGGAATAATTTTTATATTGACTTATAATAATTTAAAAGATGTGCGGAATATTTAAAAAATTGACAATTGTTTATTTTGGGAGAGAGAGCGCGTAAAAAAATAGGAATTTGTTGGAGAAAAAGATAATAACTAACAACTGTTTGTTACGAGAAAAAGATAACATATTAAATTTATTGGAAAGATAAAGTGTGTGCAAAAAAATATGAATTTATTGTTGAATTAAAAGGAGGGTATAATTGAAAGAAAACGTGAAAAAATACACTTTGCTATTTTGATGGAAATTTTCTAAAAAGACACTTAAAAAGGAACGGAGGGAGTATATTTTAATTATAATGTTAGTTATTTTTCATGGTGCATGAGTAACAAAATTGTTATATACTTATTTTACTAAAATAACACACGTAACTAAGACTTTTATTATTTTTTTGTTACGTAACAAAATGAAACTGAATAAAAAAAACAAACTTGACTTGTGTGTTTTTGGTAACAAACTGTACACTAATAGGTTTTTTCTTTTTTTACTATTATTTATAAAGATTTTTTCAACAATGGTGTAAGACTATTAAACTTTTCCATACGTGATTATTTCTTATTATTATATTTATATTATTATACTCTTTTTTTAAAAAGAAAAAGCTTATCATATATTATTATACTTGTGTATGATGATGTTTAGACTATTTATTTAAACCTCTAATGTTAATTTTGTCTTATGTGAATATTGATATTATTTTTAAAAACGAATATTGATTATACTATATATATATATATGTGTGTGTGTGTGTGTGTGTGTGTGTATTATAATATTGTTTTTACATCTTGATTAATTTTATCAAAAAAATCTTGATAATTGTGGTTTGATTCTTTGATTTTTTTGTTAAATTGAAAACATTTAAATTTTCGATAATTGCATATGTAATGTCACATCCAAACACTTCAATTTATGTAAGTACTTTTTAGTGTACATATCCAAACATAGATAACTTATCAAATATAAGAGCTTATGATGTAAGCTCTAATGTTATAAGCCCTAATGCTATAAGTATCTATATAAGTTGTTTATCCAAACGGGGCCTATAAGGTGTGCCGAAAGAGATAGCAAAAAAATTACAGTAGTGTTTTAACAATAATAACAACACTTTAGCCTATACTCAAACAAGAGAAAGGGTTCTGGCACCAGTCATGAAACCTAATAAATTACAAATTTAGCTTTATATCATGAGCAAGACCTGTTGAAGTATCAAACTGATTGAAGTGATCCACCATGGATGAGGGATATGAGGGGTCTGCATAATGGACCCTCATCCAATTACGAACTAGCTGCCAAACATTACCAAACTGACTGCAAACCAAAAAGAGATGAGTGCATGATTCATTCAATCCACACTCGCTGACACATAACTAAGCATCGTGTTGAATCACTCCCCTTCGAAATGAATTCACTTGCATAGACAACCTGTCCTGAAAGAGTCGTCAAGCAAAACCTGAAACCTTAAGGGGAATATATTTCCTCCAAAAAAGATCCGCATAGATCAAAGGAGCATTAGGAATGAGTGGTGTCCCACATGTAAGGGTGTGGTAAGCCCCTCTAACCGAATACCCCACTCCTGGGTCAGGTAACCAAGTTTAAACATCATCAACATTAACCTGCAACACCACAATCAATAATAACAACCTACACTCCACTAACAAATCATCCTCCCACGCCCGTAAACTCCTTCTTCACTTCAACGCCTCCCCCTCCTCATCCCATCCCAATTCATACATTTGCGCCACAGTTAACATTTTATTTTATGATAATTCAAAGCGAAAACGGACCTCACCTACCCACATGTCAACCCAAAATAAAGTATGTGATCTGTTACCTAATTTTAAACGCAATTTATCAGGAAACCAAGTACCCCCCCCCCCCCCCACACACACACACACACTGCACCAACATTGTCACAGATATTGACTATCTCCCTCCACCACGCCGACCCCTCCCTACCACCTGCCTGCAACCGACCCCCCATTAGGTCGTATTTAGCGGCCAAAAGTCTATACCACAACCCCTCCCTATCCATCACATGCCTCCAACACCATTTCCCCAACAACTCCAAAGTAAACTCCCTAATTCTCCTTACCCCCAAACCACCAACCTCCTTGTCTAAACATACGGACTCCCAATCAATCCAAGAAATTTTCCTATTATCCTCACCACCCCCCCCCCCCCCCCCCCAAAAAAAAAAAAAAAAAAGAGGTCAGGATAGACTTAAGGAGCACAAAACGACCAACAAAATATAAATAACGACTCTTCCAACTAGACAAACGGGCTTTGTCCCAAAAATTCAACCGACGAAATTCTTCCCCCCAAGGGAAGGCCGAGATAAACAATAGACAAAGTAGAGACTTCACAATTCAGAACTTCTGCCGCTTCAACTAACCAAGACATGTTGACGTTTACATCCACCAACTCATTCTTGTGAAAATTAACCTTGAGACCAAACATAGCCGCAAAAAGATACATAACAGCATGCCACCTCGTTCGTAATATATAAATTTATACTATATTTGTTAAATTATTGTTGTTATTGAAAAAGAAAAACATTGTTTTATGGGTTTGTTACAATTTGAAACTCACAAATATTTGTATTTATAATTTAAATCAAAATCAAAATTCCATATAAAATACCGTTCATAATTTACACGTGTTGACTCAATAAAAAGAGTGAAAAAAACGGATATATGAGTGCCCGTCTTTTCGCTGGAATTTATAAAGATGCTAACTCTTTTATATGTAGGAAAAAAATATGATAAAATTATAATGATCCTATCTCTTTTATATGTAGGAAAAAATAAGATAAAATGAACAACATAAAAAATTGAGTAAATTACACTCCCCTCCCCTCAAAGATGCATGAATTACACTCCCCTCCACTCTTAAGTTAAAATATACACTCCCCTCCCCTCTTATTCAAAACATATTAGAATAAATTTCACTCCCCTCCCCTAAGAGAAGCTTGAATTACATCCCCCTCCCCTCTTATGTTAAAATCTACACTTTACTCCCTCAATATTCTTTTTTATTATTTCTAATAATCTAACAAAAAATAATAATTTATCACACTTAAAAAAATAGTATTGTGGGTCTATTTTAATATAATAAAAAATTGAATACATATTTTTTTGCTATTTTTTATTCAAAATTTATTAACATGTAGTTTTAAACCCTATTATAAAATATGAAACAACCCAAAACAAAATTAAAATATATGAAAAATTACTAAAATCATTAAAGCATGATTATTTAAAAGTTAATTTTATACACTAATTTATAAAATCAATAGCAATATATTTAAATTTAATTATCATTGACATTTAAACTATAAAGAAATGAATTAATTTTTCTTAAATGGTGATTCAAAATTAATATATATTATAAGAATATTTATTTATGTTCAAATAGATTAAAGTGTAGTGCATATTTAATTATTAAGGGAGGGGTTTGTAATTCAAGCATCTTATAAGGGAGGGGAGCATAATTTTTAACATAAAAAAAATATTGAGGGAGTAAAGTGTATATTTCAACTTAAGAGGGGAGGGGAGTGTAATTCAAGCATCTTTGAGGGGAGGGGGTTGTAATTTACTCTAAAAAATTCAAAATTTCTCATAGAAAAAGATAAGAAACCAAACAAAACATTAATGAGTCAACATACCATTAGACAATTTTAATTGATGTGACATTCATGTGACACGTTTAATTACCATTCCATCAGCTTGGTCATCATTAGTTTGATCCCAAGAACTAAAGATGCAAACAACAATATTAGTAGATACTAAAAAACTATTATTATTAAGTAGGGGGCGAAACTTAAAAACTTATAATTTTATTGGAACTAAAAACATATTTTACTGGATTAGGATTCTCTCCATTGAAAATTCTCTCAAGTTTTCTCATGTGGAATCTCAACCATCAATCATGAGAGAGAAAGTGAGAATTAATTTATAATAAGAAACGGTTGTTGTATTTTAATGGTGGAGATTGAAAATGGAGAAAACTTGAGAAAAATTTCAATGGAGAGGATCCAAATCCATTTTTGACCCTGAATTTTTCGATACTACATATTTTTTCCTAAACAATATTTAGATTTTATTTTTTAAATTATGATTATGATATTTTGACTTTTGAAAGTTGGTTTGAAATTTAATGTTTGATTTTATCCTTCAGATATTCTGATAATCTAAAATTTAATTGGATGGTAAGAAAAACATATAAAGTAAAAAAAAATCATTTAAATTAGAGATAAAAAATGGATTCTCCTAATCAATAAATAAATGTTATACTTAATTTAAAATTTAGAATTTTTCTTTTAATTTAATTTTTTTAAGTTATCAATTTTAGTTAACGAAGGGATTAAAAATTTAAAAACATATCATTAAGTTTTAAATATTAGATAAATTGTATATAAATTTTTTCTTCTAATTCTCATGTATTAAATATGATTCTATGAATCATGTTTATTAATCACCAAGAGCACAACCAACAACATATACATGACACCACCAATTTTTGTATAAAGAATTCATTCTCTAATTATTGATGTATTCAACAAGACTCTAGGAGTCATGTATGTCATGTGATAAAGAATATTATATATATTGAAATATCAAATGGTTGTAAATTTTAAATCTTATTACATTTAAATATTATGTCCCTATTATATATCAATTAACTATAATTGAAAATAATTGTGTAGTATTTTGTTAAGTTCTATTATTATTAGTATTAATAAAAATATTATTATTATTATTATTATTATTATTATTATTATTATTATTATTATTATTATTATTACTACTACTACTATTATTATTATTATTAGGGAAAAGATAGGCATTCACATGTCTGTCTTTCAGCTCTTTTTATTGCGCTAACATTTGAAAATATAGAACGGTATTTTTCTTATTAAATTTTGATTTTGATTAAAACTGGAAATATAAATGTTTGTTGCTTTCAAGTTACAACAACCAAACTAACCATGATTATCTATTTCAATGACACTAACAATATAACAATCTTTATTATAGAAAAAGTTGTTGAAGGGTATAATTGGAATAATGAAAAAGTAAGTATAAATATATTCATTTAGTTTGTTACACTTTTTAAATGATAATGGAAAAAATCCAGACAATACATATATATTCATATCATGTTTGTTACATTTTTTTTAATATTTAAATTTGTTCTTATCTATTTGTTACATGTGTTATTTGTATTGAAAATTGATGGTATTTTTGGAAAGAGAAAAAGTCAACTTAAAGGAGCTGAAAGAGATTATTTTCTTTATATATAGTACAAACTTTTGAAAATAATTGTGTAGTATTTTGTTAAATCATACACATCATAACTTTTTAGAGTCACACATATCAATCATCAAGAACACCGTCAACCAACTATCTAAGAAACACCTTCCTTCCAAAAAAAAATCTATGAAACACCGCCAATTTATTTTGGCTTAATTACACTTTCGGCCCCTAAGTTTTCCAAAGTTGTGATTATAGCCCCCTAAAAAAAACAACTCTTTTCAGACCCCCTAAGTTTACTCTCTGTTGCAATTTTGGCCCCCCACGCCAATTTTGATCCAGTCAACGCTAACGTGGGCTCCACGTGTGTAATGTTTTAAAAGAATTGATTCACCGTAATAATTCATTTATTAAATATTTCTATTTGACATTATAAATAAAAAAACAGCTATTGGAGTTATGCATGTCATTTGATAATAATTATTATATTTTTTTTTTGGTAGTGTCCGGGGTTTGAACTCTAAACCTTGCATATATTATACATTGTTCTTACTAAGTGAGTTAATCTCACGGGACAATGATTATCATATATGTTAAAATACAAAAAGATTTTAAATTAGAACCCCTATTAAATATATGTATTATGTATATATTAATTAAAAAATCCCTTAAAAAAATAACTATCAAATATATATATTTTAAAATAACCACATTTTTTTTAAGAAGCTAAACTAAAATAACCGCATTAAATTTTGTAATGTTCTATTATTTTTTAGATAAATTATAACTTTATATAGTTACCACTTTGAAATTAAAAGACATGTGTACAAATTCATATGTATCTTGGTAAAACTAAAATAAAATTGTCATATTTCTAACTATTTACATATACTATTAATAAAAGTAGTGTCTCGTTAAATATTTTTACATATTATATGAATTATAATGCCAAAAAAATATTTGCGCCACATGAAATTTTGGATGTATATCGATGGAGTACAAATATAAATGTTTTTTTACAGGAAATAAAAGTTGTTGCTCCTGGTTGAGCTACAAGATAAAATACACGAATTGCAAATGGAGTGAAAACAGGTCATAGGTCGAACTTCGTGAAAAGCCTTAACAGAACCGTGTAACATAAAAGCGAAAGGCTATTCGGGTTGTTCATATATAAGATGTTAAACATATCACCTATTCACGAACACAACTTTTAGCAGTTGTCTATTATTTTTTTTTTATCTTTTTTTGAAATAAGTTTGTATAGACAATGATTGTTAACTTTTGATGTGGGTACTATTATTTTAAATGATCTCTTCACATTTTCAAGCCCTTCTAAATACATCTGCACTTTTATTAGCCCTTCTAAATGATAACATATACGTCACACGATAGCAAGTTACAAATGTTGATAAATTGATATTAAAAATAATTTAGTGTAATAAATAAACGACATATTGAAAATTAATGTAATAAAATTAAGTATTCTTTGATAAATATGATTTCAAGTGTGAAGTATAACATGTCATATATCAGACAAATTGATATTGATAATATAAGTTTTGTCTCGTATTAATGATAGAGAATATGCTATAAGAAAAATTTAATAGAGACGAATTTTTTCCATCGCACATCAGTACAAGTTTTCGTCACAATTAAAATCTAGGATGAAATTTGCGACAAAATAAATTCATTTGTTTAAACTCATTGCAATTTGTTTGAGAGGGAATCAAGGACAAAATAAAATTATTTGTTTAAACTCAATTCTTTCAGTTCTAATTTGAGACACAAATGTAACATTCAGTTCTAATTTGACGACATAAATGTCCCAATATTGATCAGACATATTTTGTGATAGCTACTATTAAATTTCACTTCAATTTATTTGTTAAAATATTTGTTGGGACAGAGTTATATAAAACATTCAGTCACAAACAAATTTTGTGTGACATTTTATTTGAAATATTATGTCACAAATTCATTGTTTTCATATTTTCCACATTAAATTTTGTTGTATCAATTTCAAAATTTTATCTCAAAGTACAAATCCATTTGTTTTATCGTAAACACAACACACATATATCAAATAACAATAAATTATCAAACTATTATCAATATCGTAACGCCCCAAATTTCTCTCAATATATGTTGGTAATTATTATATTTTTTGTAATATCCTGCCCATTGGTATTGGAATATTACCAGCCAAACGTGTCAGAAGACCAATATTTATGGAAAACGAGTATGACGGAGAATGTTTATCAAACGATATCAGTCAAGCATGGGTTTAAGTACCAGTGTCAGGCTAAACACGATTAAGGCAAAGGGCATTTTGGTAATAGCACATGATGAGTATATAAGTGTTGGAGGTCACAAACATTTCATTTAGTCATGCTCTTTCTCTCTCTAGGTTTGTGTTTAAGAAATTCTCTCCTCTTTCTCTCTAGGCAATGTCGCCCATTTCCCTCTCCCAATCTACCAAACTCTTTCAAGATCAATGTGTGGTAACCAAGCATGGATCATGGTGTTTTAAATTGCAAGAAAACACCAAGATTGGAATGGTAAATCATTGGAGCATGTGGATCAATAGACTCAAGAAGTTTGGGTTTGAATGGTGTGAAGTGAAGGTGATGCTTGGAGGCTTGGGAATCAAGTGCAGATCATGCTAGGTGAGTTCTTAGATAGTTTACGTACCTTTGGGTTGTGTGAATCTTATGTAAGAAAATATGATTTTTGTTAAGTTATGAATTAGGTTTTAATGCCCCTTTTTGCTTGAATCTGTTGGATTGTGATAATTGTTGCCATGAATAAAAGCTATGACGTTTTCTATGTTTTCTAGATGTAATGCATGTATTAGAGGCTTGATTTTTGGTGTTTCTGCTCAAAAATGTGATTTATGCAGGTCTGTTACTGATAAACTTCGCTTAAGCGAACAAAATGTCGAACCAAATTGATTTTTCGCTCAGAGGTTCGCTTAAGCGAACTCGTAAGCGAATTGTTCGCTTAGAGGTTCGCTTAAGCGAACAGCACCTGGACATCATGTCCCGAAAAACTTTTTGTGGTGCAGCAGTGTCGTCCGAAACTTTCCTGACAGTTCTTTATTACTTAATAACTTTTAAAAGTAGAAACCTACAACATCGAGCCATTAATAAAGCATTACAACGTACGATTCTTTAATGAGAAGCATGGACAATATGCACAATTCAATGGAGGATAGTTTATGAGATGTTATGATACAATAATATTTGTAATTATGCTCGTGTAGGAAATAAGTCTAAGAATGGGGAAAACCATATAACCTCGACGTAGATCGTTGAGAACTAGTATGTTAAGCTATGAATGTTAAGATAAGCAAGTGGTGGCTCACCTCTAAACGAGTAGATTACGGACTCGTGGTGACCATTCATATAAGTTAATTATAAGCTTCCATGAATGAACAAGACTTTAAACAAGATGTAGGTGTCGTGTCTCTTGCTATCCACGCTAGGGGGATACAAGAGGTTCACGCCAGGGGGACGGGACACGCTCCGCAAGGTAGGCCCACACGACACTGAGGGAGTCCGATGTACCCTAGCTAGGTTTCATCAGTCATGTATGGGAATATATTCCGGGGTTACTCCACTCGAGATTATTCCATAAAACGAACCAAGATAACTATGTTTTTTCAACGCTAACATCTAACCTAATGAATGAATGAATATGACTACGTACGATACGATATGATCATGATTATGATTTGATATTAGACATGTGCAGGTTATGCAATAGAGCTAGTTATGAATGTCATACCGATGACGATCTTAGGTTTGCTTAATCGTCCGGTTTAGGACCGTGTCATGAATATGTTATGTTATGTCTTGATGTGTTTAGCGTATCTTGAGTTAGCGGTCCTAGGATCCCTTGACCGCCATGACACGTATGATGTAAGCAAGACCTATGACAAGTTAAGAAGAACCTACGACGGATCTAGTATGCACAACCGTCTAGGTAAGCATGACCACACACGTATAATCAACCGTCAGGTTGTTTTGTAGACACGTGGTGACCGTAGGTTTCCCCCGAGGTTACCTATAGCTTAGAAGTAGGTAAAGCTCACTGAGACATTATGTCTCATCCCAATGCTTATTTGTTTCAGATAAACAGGATGGTATTGCAAGCTTGTAGCCGGATGGATATTTCAGCAAGTGCTCGTTCGTATCCGCTGCAGGATGTCATGGATTATACGGATGCATTTACTATGTTTAGACGTGTAGTGTTGTATTATTGATGTACGAACGCGTATTGTTGTATAAAATATTCATTTGAATGTATTCAAGTTGTAGATTTTAATGTATCCAGTACTAAATATAATGCACATACTAAACTTTTTAGATAGGTTTAGTGTGGGCATTACATTTTTAAATGTTAATTTTTTACATATTTTTCTTTATGAGTTTGTGTTAGTAATTTATTTAAATTATCAAATAATATTAAATCTATCTATTTTAATGTATATAATTTTTTTAGATTTGACATGTTATTTTTTTAACTCAATATTTGACCACTATTGTTCATTAGATTGCAGACGATGAAAATCTATTTTTTTTATGTGAAATATAACTAAATAAATAATTTATTATAAAAAAAAATAGATAGAGTTTTCTTATAAACTAAAATGTAAATCTTGTGATATATTAGTCTTTTTGATCAAGTGATGCGTTGTTATTTTTGGAACTAGCTTGTATTTATTAACATGGACTACTAAAATACCTTACATGTATAATTGCTACTTAACATCATTGACCTAAATAGCTATACATAGCGCCGAGCATATTGATCTCACTTTAGTTTAGGTCTCACTTTTATGTTCCTGGTATCGGCGCCGTACACAAGACCCAAACAAAACCTACATATTTCATATCCTAATAAGCCTAATAAGAAGTATCGTAGTAAAGTTCGATTTTTATTGACAAGTTTTGGTTGTGATATTATTATCAGTTATCATAGTTGTCTTTGGATAGTGATTTCATCAGTTACTACCATCAAATTGATAGATCGATTGTATGTTATTCATTTTCCATATGAGATCTTTCATTTCATTTACATTGTTACTGTGTTGGACAAAAAGAGATGCAATCATGTTGGGTTGTCCGGATTCTGTGATGTCGTTGAGTCTATTTTCTTGTGGCGAAAGCTTCAATATATGTATGGGGCTGAGAGAGAAGACCTTAATAATCTAAAATAATTGTGATGAACGAGAAAGTCATATTTCTCAAAATTGATTCGGGGAAAAAATAGATTACTAAGGTCTTCTCTTCTCTTATTGATTATTCACATCTCCGAATCAATTTTGAGAAATATGATTTTTTCGTTCATCACAATAATCTGAATAATCAAATAATTTGTGTTGAATGAATATTTTTATTACCCTTATTGGATTCAAATGGATGTGAATAATTTGAAATGAATGAATATTCTTGATTACCCTTATTGATTACCTTTAAACATCGATGATTTTGACTTGTGTTTGCTTCTAAGGGGTACCCTTTAATGTTTTTTCTATGTTTAGGGAAATGTTAACGAGTGTCCCGAGACACTCTTTAAGGGTCTTAAATAGCAACTTTTTATGAAAAACTATGTATTCGATGCATTGAAAATTAAACTATTTGATTTTTTTAAAAAGTAATTTCCTAATTTAGTATTCTTAAAGAGTGCCCCAGGGACACTCGTTAACAAAACCCGTATGTTTAACAATAAACCTTTTATTTTAAATTGCTAAGATTTTACTTGACCTCTCATGTCACCGGAGAGGATCCAGTTCCGTTATGATTGTATCCATTAAAAAATTTCTCTATTTTAACTACCATTGATATGTGTGTTTGTCCATTCACTTTTTTAATTGTGTTGATTTTTATAAACTACCACTGATATATGTGTCTGTTAGTTCACTTTTTTAATTGTCTTGATTTGTATAAATTATGAATAATAGTTTTCGTGAAATCTGATTTTACACAAATGATCTATATGATATAAACATACAATCAAACATTCAAATTAAAAATAAAACATGTGTTGAGTGAAATAATATTGAGCAATGTAACGTTATATCAATTTAATTTGATCTCTTCCCACTCTATATGGAAGAGGTAATAAATAACTAGCAAAACTGCGAAAAATGACCTCCAATGGTGAATAATGGCTTTTCAGTATCTTTCCCTCTCTGAAATAAAATTGGGAACTTAAAAACAATCTAACTTTTTTTGTTACAACTCTATTTGTACAAGTACAAATAGCGCATGGTGGCTAGACAAAATCATGTTTGCCTAACGAATCATGGTTTATTCAAGAGAAATGATATTTGTACAACCATTTTGCAACAATTTTTTGACAACTTTCTCTCTCATACTCACATTATGTTTTTATTCTCTCTCTTCCTTTTTCTCTCTCTATTATTTTTGACCAATAGAAATAGAGGAAATGGAAGTTGTCATAGAAGTTGTCACTCATGGTTGTTCATATATCATTGCTCTTATTCAAATGGAGGAAATGACGGTTGATATTCAAATAGTCACTAAATTGTGTTACTATATTGGATGAAGTGTTGCTATCTGAACGAGTGCGCTCTAGCCTTTCTCCCTGATACTCTCTATAATTGCTCGTCATCATCACTTTGCCTCACCACGCCCAATGAATGTTGTTGCCCAAAATTTCTTGAAATTCTTTGACTTGACTCATCTTCATCTCTCGAGAGCTCTCCGAGCGAACTTACATGTGTCAATATTCTTTTGGCTTAATTGCACTTTTGGACCCCTATCTTTCTAAAAGTTGCGGTTATGGACCCCTAACTAATTTAAATACAAAACAGACCCTTATGTTTTGATTCTTTGGCAGTTTTGGACCCCCACCCCATTGTTGACTTGGTCGTTGCTGACGTGGCACCCACATCCCATTAGTGGGTGGGGGTCCAAAACTGCCAAAGAATCAAAACATAAGGGTCTGTTTTGTATTTAAATTAGTTAGGGGTCCATAACCGCAACTTTTGAAAAGATAGGGGTCCAAAAATGCAATTAAGCCTATTATTTTCTCTATTGTAATCATGTCTAAAACCTACAAAAATGAATGTAAAAAAGATAATGGTATCATTATGTCACTATCTAATTATTTTAAGGGAAATGCTAGCAGGTGTCCTTAGGGCACTTGAGAAGTCTAATATATAAGGAAACTTTATCTTGAAAATTATACATTCATTACATTGAAACTTTAAAATTTGAGTTTTGCTTCATTAAAATTATCAATTATTTTTATTTTTGTCTTCTTAAAAAGTGCCCAAAGGTACTAGTTAGCATACCCCAACAAAACAAAGGGTCATGTTAACTTGTGTTCTAAGGGCACATGTTAAACAACCCAAAAATAGAAACATTCTCTTAAATTTTGTGCATTCAATTAATAAAAAAATAAAAAATTCAAATACATTAATTACAACTAAATATTTATACTTTTGACTCATTAACTTGTGTCATTGTCTTTCTCTCAAAAAAAAAAAAAACCTTGTGTCTTTGTCTTAAGGATACAAAATAACATTTTTCTAAAATAGATGTATGAAGGAGAATTCAAAAGTTCAATGTGGCATCTTAGGCGTACCATTATTTGGTTCCATAAAAAACCAATAGTGAGGATAAAACTGCCTAAGTGCCATTGTACGATCACATCCACACATTCACACTCAAACGACTATGCAACTACAAATCAATTAGTTTCTCAAAGGTGCAACATCAAAACTCAACCGCGTACAAGAGCATATATTAAGAATGAAGTTCCCTAATTAAAAATACGAGCATATATAAAAGCTAATATTCATCTATTGATTTTCTTTACACCAAACATTTTTTTTAAGGATTTACACCAAACATTTATAATTAATATATATAAGGATTAAATATGTTTTTAGTCCCTATAAAATTGCGACCTTCTAAGTTTAGTCCTTCCTTAATTTTAATAGCTTTTTTAATCCCTACAAAAAAAAATTACTTATAATTTTAATCCATGTTAAAACAAATTTTGTTTAATTATCCTTAAACTGTTAAATTTTTTAACGATTCTTTTTATACAAGTTTTGAACACTATGAAAGGTTCATTTATTAAAATCTAGAATTTTTTTAACATGAAATAAATTAAATATGAATTTTTTAAAACGACAAAAAGTTTAAGATATAAGTAACAAAAATATGGACGTAGAAATCAAATTTTTGCGATATTTTTTTCGAAGGAACTTTTAATAACATTCTTAACACGTCTGTAAAAAACTGTTGAAAAACTTAAGAGTTTAAGCATAAATTAAACAAATTTGGATTGAGTAAGGACTAATATTGAGTGCAAATTTTTTTTGTAGGGATTAAAATAGCTATTAAAATTAAGTAAGGATTAAACTTAGAAGATCACAATTTTATAAGGACCAAAAACATATTTAACCCTATCTATAAATGCATTTATACTTAATAGTTTGGAGACATGCATTATCTTATGATTGTCATTTAAAAAAAAAATCAAACGATTAAGTTAAATAAATTGAATGGTTTAAACTGAACAAATTAATAGGGTTTATGGTGGACCACCTACAATGTTGGTCCACCATAGGTATTTGGGGTTAAACTTAATAGCCATGACTTTTTTGACCGACGGAAAGACAATTAAGGGACCAAAACATGAGTTTTATTACTTGTGTGACCAACATGAAAACTTGAAATTAATTAAGGGACCAAATAACCTATTAAGCCTATTTTTTTTTTATCAATTTTCTCAAATAAGAATTATTTATTGATTTAAAATTATGTTGATCTCTATCATTGACTATCAAAAACTTGAAAGTCAAACAAGGACTTTCGGGGATACAAGGACATAATTGCGAGTTAAAATCTTCTCCATTTATCATCATCTCTATTTCTACCATTTGAAGAGATAAAGACACAAAAAAAAGTAAAAAATAATTAATGATAGTGGGATCTTTACCCTATTTTATGTCTATATCTCTCTCCAAATTGCATCTTCCATTTATTTTTATAAATGGAGAGGATCTTTACCCAATAATTGCTGGGTTAGATTATTTAATCGCAAGTACACAAAGTAAAGCTCCCTAAATGGTGTGGTTGTTAAATTGATTTAGATCAAATTCTGCAACAAAAATTCTATATTTTATCTAGTAAGAGCCTGTTTGTTATAGATTTTTTAAGAAAAAAAATCACTTTTTTTAAAAAAATAATTATTTTTAAGAGTTTTGCATCCGTTTGTTACAGTTTTAAAAAAAAATGAGAATCTAAAAAAAATCTAAAAACAACTTCAAATGAGAAACTGTTGAGAGCAACTTCTCAAAAAGTAAATTCTTTTTAGATGAGAGAGAAAATATGATTTAAAAGATTGAACTAATTTTGTAACAAAAAAATCTATTTTATATAGTTGTGTCCAAACAAACTAAATTATTTGTTTAAGAAAATTGATTTTTAGTACGATAAACAAACGCAAAATAGATTTTGATTTTTCATAAAATCTCTAAAATATTATTAATCTCTAGATTATTTTATGTCAAAATCACTTTTATTTTAATCCGTAACAAACGGGCCTTAAATTTGATCCAACGTGTCTCATTTGGCTACTTTTATGTATAAGTGAGGCTTGTATCATGAAATTTTTTACGAACTTATTCCACACATCGGAGGTCAGTAGGTGATTAGTACGTACATATGTTTTCTGAATCATTACCTTGAAAATCTTCTTCATATTTTGAGAACCAAATTATTCCATACATGCATACATTATTATGAGAAAGGAAGCGTTGAGACAGTTTCAAATATGCATGAATATTTAGGTTAGATATGGAGTAGCTTTGCTGATTTTTGTCCATATCGATCGTACTACATATTAGTTGAGTTAAAAGGATAAGATCAAATTTGATGTAACAGACAAATAAATATATAAATTTCATAACCTTGTGATTATTATACAGAAATGATAACATACACTCTTTAATATTTTATTTAATATATTCCTAAAAAAAATTATTTAATATTCCCTTTGTTCCTTTTTAAGTGTCTTTTAAGGTGAACTTTTTGTTTCTATTTAACTGTCTTTTCGGTATTTTAAGGGTACGTTTTGTCAATTATACCCTTTGTCAATTACTTTTATCTTTTCAATAAAACTAATTAATACTCCCTCCGTTCCTTTTTAAGTGTCTTTTTAGAAAATTTCCATCAAAATAGCAAAGTGTATTTTTTCACGTTTTCTTTCAATTATACCCTCCTTTTAATTCAACAATAAATTCATATTTTTTTGCACACACTTTATCTTTCCAATAAATTCAATATGTTATGTTTTTCTCGTAACAAACAGTTGTTAGTTATTATCTTTTTCTCCAACAAATTCCTATTTTTTTACGCGCTCTCTCTCCCAAAATAAACAATTGTCAATTTTTTAAATATTCCGCACATCTTTTAAATTATTATAAGTCAATATAAAAATTATTCCAACTTCACATTAATCAAAAACTAAGAAAAACTTTACCTCCTTCCAACTCCTTTAATCAAAGTTAAGACTTCAACTATGGCTTCAACCAATGCTAGATTCGCATTGTGCGACATCTTATTTATAGAATTTTTAAATTTATAGAATTGTTATTCATCTTATTTATAGAATTTTAACTCTTCTTTGAACCATTGTTTGTAACAAAATTTTGTTTAAATTTGAAGATAATAAGAAACAAACTTTGTTTAAAAAAAAACAAACTTTGTTTAAAAAGAACAAACTTTAGCTTTCCAAATAGATAACATTAATTAGATTTATTGAAAAAGTTAAGAGTAATTGAAAAAGGGTATAATTGACAAATCATACCCTAAAAATACAAAAAGGACAGTTAAATAGGAACGAAAAATACACGCTAAAAAGACACTTAAAAAGGAACAGAGGGAGTACTAAATATTTTGAAAACTAAAGTTTGTTTTTTTTTTAAACAAAGTTTTTGTTTTTTTAAACAAAGTTTGTTTCTCATTATCTTCAAATTTAAACAAAATTTTGTTACAAACAATGGTTTGAAGAAAGTTAAAATTCTATAAATAAGATGAATAGAAATTGTTAAAAATTTCAACTGCAAAGTAAAAGAACAAATTTGAGATAAGAAAAATAAAAGACTCCATGAATGTTCAAAAGGAAGAAAATTGACAATTGTTTGCTATGAGAGAGTACGCAAAAAAATAGAAATTTGTTGGAGAAAAAGATAATAACTGACAATTGTTTGTTACGAGAGAAAGATGACATATTAGATTTATTGGAAAGATAAAGTGTGTGAAAAAAATAGAAATTTATTGGTGGATTAAAATGAGGGTATAATAGGAAGAAAATGTGTAAAAATACACATTGCTAATTTGGTGTTAATTTTCTAAAATGACAGTTAAAAATGAACGGAGGGAGTATTAGTTAGTGTAATTTAACGGAGGGAGTATTAGTTAGTGTAATTTATTACATTAGTTACTCTCTATCCCCTAGCGGCCCCCAACCCAAAAAAATCTCACCCCATGAATCGTTAGTGTGTAGTCTCATATCAAGCTACAAAGTCAATATCCACGTCAGGATATTTGATAATAATTATATTTTGTCTTGGATACGATATAATTTAGATCATATAATAATAATAATAACAGTAAATTATACTTCCCTCTTTTGAGAGAAGCTTACTCTCTAAATCTTTGTTTGAATAATTTTGATATTCTGAAATCTATTATTTTTGGGAAATTATTTTGAATACATAGTTAGTTAAGATCACTTGTTAGTTAGCTTATAATCTTAGTCAGTGTATATAAGTCATATGATTAACTCATTTGTGGCTTTGTGTCAACTTTATTTTAAGAGCAAATGCTATTTCTCTAGATACGTATTGTCCTGAATTGTTGTCACTGAGAGTTTAACTCAGTTGATATAGATAATGTATAATATATGCAAGGTTTGAGGTTCAAATCCCGACCAACACAAAAAAAACAAATTGTCCTGAATTGCTAACGAAAATCAATTGTCCAATGAAATTTCTTTCTAGCCGCAAATCAAGGTAGGTGGTGGGGCATAATTAATGGTAAAATATTGAATACTGTTTATCCACTAGTGGCACCCAACCCAAAAAAATCTCACCCCAATGATTTGTTAATGTGTAGTCTCATATCAACTAACATAGTCAATATCCCCGCCAGGATATTTGATAATAATTATATTTTGTCTTGGATACAATATAAATTTAGATCATATAATAATAATAATAATAATAATAATAATAATAATAATAATAAATTACACTCCTCCTCTAAGGGAAGTTTACTCTCTTAATCTTTATCTGAATAATTTTGATATTATGATTAAATTTTAAAGGCTAAAATGCACTTTTGGTCCCCCAAGTTTCACAAACTTGTGATTTTGGTCCCCCAAGTTTAAAAATAGCATTTTTGGTCCCTTAAGTTTTACCCCCTTTGCAAATCCATGACCCCCCTTGATTTTGATTGAGATGAGAATGAGAATAAGCCCCAAATCGCAAGTTTGATTTTGAATTCTGATTTGGAAATAGAATTATCAGAGCTCATGTGCCCTTTAAACACTTAGTTTTTAATATAAATTGCAATTAAATGGAATTTTGAATTCTCTACGTTTTATTCTTTGGAATTCTCATTGTTTTATGCTTTTTTCTTTTATTATAAATTGCAATTATCATAACTTGATTTAATTTATTTTTAATAATATCCACATCAACAAAAACACATTAAAAAATAGCGCCATGTCAACTTTGACTGAGTCAAAATTAAGGGGATCATGGATTTGCAAAGGGGGTAGAACTTAAGGGATCAAAAGTGCTATTTTTATACTTGGGGGACCAAAATCACAAGTTTGTGAAATTTGGGGGACCAAAAGTGCATTTTATGCAATTTTAAATTAAATAGATGAAATCCGTTATTTTTGGGAAATTATTTTGAATATATAGTTAGTTAATTTTTTTTTTTTAGAGAATATATAGTTGGTTAATATCACTTTTTTTTTTAAGGGAGAAAATCATTGCATTTCATTAGCTAAAATGTGCCAAATACATGTAGGTATATCATCAAAGACATGGGGGCTAGGATTAGACAGGGCTGCCTGAGCTAACTCGTAAGCTACCCTATTTGCTTGCCTCCTATTGAACTAAACATGAGAGTTCTGAAATCTATCTAGTAGCAGCTGTTTACAAGTGGTGATAATACATCCAAACTCACTAATATCATCTACATTAGAATTGACACAATCAACAACCTTTTTACAATCAAGAACAAAATCAATATTGTCAAACTATTGATTAGAGAGCCAATCCAACGTTGTATGAAGTCCAACAGCCTCCCCCACTTCTGTATCACAAAGCGGGGCAAACCATTATGTTCTTGCAAGAACAAAAACACCATCATCATCTCTAAGACACATGCCCAATCCAACCCTGTTAAGCGAAGTGGAAAAGGATGCATCAATGTTGCATTTGTACCTACCAGGTGCCAGTTTCTTCCAACTCTCTTCCTCTTGTATTAAAGGCTGAATTTGCGGATTAGTTGGTTGAGTGCTGCTGCTGGATCTGATTCTTTGTGCTGCTCGCCAATCTTTAAGTAGATAATTTGCACGTTGAAACACCTGTGAGTCGGTCTCGGTTTGTTGTTGCCAAAGTTTCATATTCCGACACTTCCAAAGACTCCACATAATTGTTGCCATCAGCTCACATTGTCCTGAAGATAAATTCTGTAAAAGAGTAAAAATTAGAGCACTAATATTATAATCACGATGAATCTCCCTGTCAATTATGTCCCATAAATTCGTATTTCGCCATACTTGAACAGCTTTGGGACATTCAATGAGGACATGGATACTATCTTCATAATTACTATTACAATGAACACAATCAAGAGGGCAAGAGACTCCTCTACTATTTAATCGCGCACGTGTTGGAAAACAACCACGTCATACACGCCAAAGATAGTTCTTAATTTTCAGAGGCACTTTTAGCTTCCAAATGAGTTTCCACCGACCATTAACATGCATATGAGAATTGTCTGCAATTTCAGTAACACAAATTCTATAAGCACTCTTAACAGAATACTTACCACTTCTTTTCCCCTTTCCAAATCATTTTGTCTTCCAATACAAGTGGCTGCAACAGTGTGTTGAGAATGAGTTGCACAGTATGCACATCAAAGAGGCTATGAATGAGAGGCGCCTTCCACACTTTTAAGTCTTGATCAATAAAATCATATAATTTCACCTGCAGCAAAGGCTCAAAAATTGGATTAGTAGTGGCGAAAGACAAGCCATCTTTGAGCCAAGGGGCGCATAGAAAAGGTATATTGGCCCCTGAACCAATCCGCCATCGTACATCCTGTTTTACCATAATTTTTGCGCTAAATATGCTTCGCCAAACATAACTTGGGTTATGACCAACTTTGGAACCAATAAAATCAGAATTAGGGAAATATTTAGCCTTAAATAAGCGACAACCAAGGCTGCTAGCATCAGTTTGAAACCTCCATCCCTGTTTCCCTAACATAGCCACATTGAAAGAGGTCAAATCTTTAAAACCCATACCACCAAAATTTTTATGAATAGACAATCCTTCCCAGGACATCCAATTTAATCCTCGCCGCATATTACCACCATGGCCCCACCAAAAATTATTTATCATTTTTTCTATTGCATCAACAAGCTTATTTGGAAGTAAAAAGATGCTCATGATATAAGATGGGATAGATTGTAGTACCGATTTAATCATGACCTCTCGACCAGCTTTGGACAAACACTTGCTGCTCCAGCTATTAATTTTGTGCCATATACGGTCTTTTATGAATGCAAATGTCGCCTCTTTACTTCTACCCACCATAGACGGAAGCCCGAAATATTTACCTATTCCCATCACCGCTCTGACACCTAATATATCCGTGATGGTTTGCTGCAAGGGCGCTGGAACAACTCTACTGAAGAAAACCTCGGACTTTGGGAGGCTAATGGCCTGCCTGAAGCTAATTCATAAGTATGAAGAATATTCTTCATAACTTGCGCTTCGTTATCATCAGCCCTGAAAAACAAAAAACAATCATCTGCAAACAAGAGGTGAGAAATAGTAGGTGCATTAGTACAAATAGAAACGCCATAAAGGTCTCCACTTCGTTCTGCTCTCCGGATAAGAGCGGATAATCCTTCAGCGCACAAAATAAATAAATAAGGCGACAACAGGTCACCTGTCTCAAACCCCTGCCTGGTATGATCGAACCAACCAATTCATTATTAGCAATAACAGAGTAATCAATAGTTTCAACACACATCATAATCCATCGAACCCATTTGCTGTCAAAACCCATTTTAAGCATCACTTCCTTAAGATAAAACCAATCAATTCTATCATATGCCTTGCTAATGTCTAACTTAAGTGCAACATTTTTATCTCTAACTCGCTTACCAACTTTCATATGATGTACCACCTCAATAGAAATCATAGCGTTATCAAGAATAGAACACTCTGGTACAAAAGCTGACTGACTCTCAGAAATACATTTATGCAAGATTTTTTTGAGTCGATTAGCAAGTACCTTTGCCACTAGTTTGTACAAGACATTACATAAGGCAATCGGCCTCCAATCCTTCATGGTCTTTTGCTCATTACCTTTAGGAATTAAAGCAATATTGGTTGAGTTTAGTGACGACGAAAAGTGATTATGATTGAGCCATGCACAACATTCTTGAAAAATGTCAGATTTACAAACAGACCAAAATTGTTGAAAAGAGCCCGGATTGAAACCATCATGACCAGGACACTTATCTGGATGCATAGAAAACACAGCTTCTTTAAACTCTTCAGCCTGAAAGGGAGCGGTTAGCATAATATTATCCTCATCAGACACAACTTTTTCTATTATGTCTACAACCGGTGCATGGGTACTATTACTCTCTAAAAATAAAGTTTCAAAATAATCTTTTGCAACCTGGCACATTCCTTGTTCATCAGCAATACGTACCCCCTCATCGTTATCCAGAAAATTAATGCGGTTTACCTTCTTTCTTGACGTGGCTGAAGCATGAAAAAATTTGGTATTCAAGTCACCATCACGATACCAATGTGTATTAGCTCGCTGCCGCCAATACTTATCTTCTTTAATCATCAAATGTGTCATGCGTTTCCGCAAGTTTGTCAACATGCTAGTATCAGCCGCGGCCCCTTGATTCCTACAACGGTTCAAGTCGCGACGACAATTTTCAATTTCTTGCTTTAGGCCATTGTTATGCGTTTTGCCCCATGAATTGAGGTCATTCGCACAAACTTCAAGCTTTTCCACCACCTACATACCTGCACTAGATAACCAGCTATTAGAGACAATATCATGAATTCCTGGTTCCACACACCATGCATTTTCAAACTTAATTTTTTTTTCTAGGAACCCAAACATGGCGAGTCTCCTCCTTTTTTAAAAGAAGAGGATAATGATCTGATGCCGGAGCCACTAAATTTTCAATCGTAACATTAGGAAACATCTGAAACCAATCTGCATTAGCAAGACCTCTATCTAACTTGACCTCAACAGCTTTAGGCGTGCCTAAACTCTTAAACCAAGTATACGAATAACCTTTCATATAGACTTCAGTTAAACCTGCATCGGACACTGCTTGCCTAAACCCATTGATTAACCACCTAGGCCGTAAAGCACCTCCCCTTTTTTCACGGGCATCAAGTATATCATTAAAGTCGCCTAAAATACACCAAGGAAGAGAGGTATTATTCACAAGATTTCTCAAAAAATCCCATGAAGCACGCCTTCTTCTTCCCTCGGGAAAACCATAATAACTAGTAAATTGCCATTTTCCTTTACTTGAATCATTAACCACTACATTGATATGATTATTAGAATAATTAAGAACTATACAAGAAAAAGAAGCTCACCAAAATAGTGTTAATCCACCACTCCGGCCATTACTACTCACAACAAAGCAATTATCAAAACCAAGCATGTAACGAAAATCATTTGTTTTATTCGAGTGGACTAAAGTCTCACTGAGGAATAAGGCGTCCGGCTTATAATAGCGAACTAGGTATTTTAATTTTGGAACTACGCTCAGGTTCCCTAAGCCTCGGCAGTTCCATACTATGATACTCATGGCACATCAATTTCATCAAACAGGAGGTAATTCATAATTGCTACCACTAATTGTAATCAAACCACCATTAATTGTATGCAAAGGGAATAGTAACAATAACAACACCTTTATCTCTAATATTATGTGCAATGAAAGAGTAGTACCATGTATTGAAATGTAAGTGTCGGCAATTGGAGGAAAATAAGTGACGAAGAACAAGAACGAGATCGGAAAGGTGAAAATACTAGCAGTATCTTATCACTATGAAACGGACAGTCACATAAAATTAGCACAAGGCATCGACAAAATGTTCAGGGGAGAGGATTACTCACCAAACGACAACAAAATCCCTCACAAGGGGAGCAGCGACGCTAACCCTAGGAGCGGCGGTAAGAGACTTCAGTTTTTTGCTAACTTTCTATTTATTTTTAAATATATTTAGTTAATATCACTTGTTAGTTAACTTATAATCTTAGTCAGTGTATATAAGTCATATGATTAACTCATTTGTGGCTTTGTGCCAACTTTATTTTAAGAGCAATGCTACTTCTCTAGATACATATTGTCTTGAATTGTTGTCATTGAGAGTTTAACTCAGTTGGTATGGATAATGCATAATATATATAAGGTTTGAAGTTCAAATTTCGGCCACCACAAAAATTTTTTTATCTTGAATTACTAGCGAAAATCAATTGTCAAATAAAATTTCTTTCTGGCCGCAAATCAAGCTAGGTGGTGGGGCATAATTAAGGGTAAAACATTGAGTACACGTTATATTGTAAAACTCTCGGGACAATTACTGTTGTGATACATAACAATTTTTATTTTTTTTTTAACTCTTGGGACAATAACTGTCGCTGTACGTAACAATACTTTTTTTAATAATGAAATATCTAAACGACAACAAAGAAGGAACACAAAGAAGTTGCAACTACTCCACTTAAATTGAAGATAATATGTAAGTTTTGTGGAGTTGTTACAAATTTTTATAATACAGTAAAAACATTAGGTCTCATTGTTGGTTTTTAAAGGTAGAAACGGAAAGACTACAAAATAGGTAATGATGCCACTAAAAAAGCAAGGTGCGCAAAACTTCTATAGGTTTATTATACGTATTTCTAATGTTTATTCTCATAAACATAAGTAACTTAATTTTTAAATAGTGATTTTTTTTAGACATAAAAATGAAATATATTAACACCAGCAACAGATCACCTAAGTACAAGATGTACTAAAAGTGCCACCTCTAAAAACAGTCGATTATTACAATGTAAAACATAAGCGGAGGTCAGTCGATACCCAAACATAACAAAGGGTCCGACCACCATCTATGAGTACCGTACACAAAAGTGGCTTTATTAGCTTTAAGCCACCACAGAGAGTGAAATTTTACAAGTTCTACTAGTTGTTCAATGGTGGTTTGGATATTATTATGAAGTCTATTGTTACGTTCATTCCAAACCAACCAGACACAAAGTAACCAAATAAGTTGAAGGAAAGATTGACGAGCCTTAGAATGACCTGTAGAATGAGTAAACTGAATGAAATGCTCATCAATAGTAAGGGGGTCAACACCTGATATTCCAATCCAAGACCTGATATGATGCCACAATGTACCGAAAGTGGTGCAATGTATAAATAAGTGTGACACAGACTCCTCCGTGCCGCAACCTGTAACACACATGACTGCTTCGGCATCGATCACGCCGCGCCTCAAAAGATTATTCTTAGTCAGCAACCTGTCCCTTAACAGCCGCCAAGCAAAGATGGAGACCTTTAGCGGCACCTGCTTATGCCAAATGAGATCTCCCATAGTAACATCTGGTGGTTCAGGATGAGTTGTCAGTTGTTGATAGACACCTCTCACAGTGTAACCACCAATAGAATCAGAGTCCCATTGCCACCTGTCAGAAATATCAGACTGCAAAACTACACCATTAATTAGTTGCCTACACTCCTCTAACATCTCTTCCTCCCATCCCCTCAACCTTCTCCTCCAACCCCACGCCTCTCCGTCAACCTCCCCACCTAAAGCAACCATATCAGCCACCGTGCTCAATTTATTGGACGCTAAGTCAAATAAACGACAGAACCTAGTACAAAAAGGAACATCACCAAGCCATCTGTCATACCAAAAGAAAGTACTAGTACAATCTCCCACCTTTTTCGACACCCTCTCTGCAAACCAGCCCCCCTCTGCCTCGCCTACCCCATCCCTAATCTTCGCTACTTCCCGCCACCAAGGAGAAACACTCCGGCCCCCAACCTCCAACCTCCCAACCTTCTCACCATACCGCGCTACCAGAACCCTATACCAGAAACCACCTCTATCCACCAACATCCGCCAACACCATTTACCTAGTAAAGCACTATTAAATTCCTGCAACTTCCTCACCCCCAACCCTCCATACTCCTTACATAAACAAGCAGAGCTCTAAGCAATCCAGGAAATTTTCCTATTATCCTCACTCCCTCCCCAATTTATTTTTATTAAAAATAGATTTAATGACAGAGATTATACCTGACAGAGCTTTGAAGAAGGAAAGGGCATAGACAGGTAACGCGGTCAGGACAAACTTAAGAGGACCAAGCGACCCCCATAAGAACGAAAACGGCTTTGCCACCCCGACAATCTAGATTTAATGGTCTTCAACACAGGTTCCCAGAATGCTAACCTCCTTGGGTCACCGCCAATCGATAAGCTCAGATACACGAACGAAACTTTACCCACCTTACAATTTAAAATAGAGGCCGCCTCATACAACCACGAATTCACAATATTAATTCCAACTAGCATGCTTTTGTTGAAATTTGGGACGGAGGGAATATTATTTTTATTTTCTAAGTATGATACCTTTGTTAAATATATTTCTATTTTATCCTTCGAGCAATTTATTTTCCGCCAACATTACAATTCAAACTTTGTTTTTACTTTTTTTTTTGTTAGAAGAATGAATGAATCAGAATTTGAGAAAATCAAAGGTGAACAATCACTTAGAAAAAAAAAATCTAAAGTTTATGTTTTTTCCTACTTTATTTCTTACGAGTCTATGAGTTTTTTAATTTTTTTTAAACAAAAATAATAGGCGATGATGATTGGACTATAAATCCTCTAAAAAAAGACTAGTAACGAACGTGAGTAAAAAATATTGTTAAAGATTGAACTTTAAATCCTTTGAAAAAAGATTAGTAACATATGTGTGAAGGTGGGAAAAACACAAGAAGGGGGGGTTGAATTGTGTTTTTAAAAAAAATTTCTTTCTTACAAAAAAAATAACACTGTTCTCAGGATACAGAGTCTGATGGAGTTCAGACTCTGATCAGAGTTCAGAGTCTTAGCAGCGGAATAAAGAACAGATGCAAGAAAGAAAGAAGACACAAACAATTTTATACAGGTTCCTTCCACAAACCGGAAGTAGTCCTGTCCCCCTTGCACTTCCAAGGAGAGTTTCACTAAAATGTAATATCAAATTACAAGTTGCTCAAACACACAAGTAAGAGACTTCCTTTGCTCAATCACACAAGAATGAGACTTCAGATGCTCAAGCCCACAAGCAAGAGACTTTAAAACAATTACAAAGAATTGAAAAGAGTTTTGAATACTTGATATACTATCAGAGGTATTCACAAAACAAAATGAAACAGAACAGACTCTGTTTTCTTAGATACTTAGAAATTCTAAAATGTGAGCTTTTGTAAGAATTATCTAAGTTGTTGATGAGCAGATTTTGCGACTTAGAATATGAGATAAGAATTCAATTCTCGTGTATATCGTTCTGATACTTGTACACCATTCTTCAAGTCTTCAGCTCTATTTATAGAGGTTTTGAGAGACGTTGGAGAACAGCCAGCTCATCAACTTTTCTTTACCGAAGCTGATTTGACACCCTTGATCCTTTGCTTGATTTGAGGCTTGTACAATGAAATCAAATTCAAATCCATTCCCTCAAATAAGGAAAAGTTTCTGCTACAGTTACTGTTATTCTTGTCGTGTATAGAAGACACTGTGCAGAGTTGGTGGTTGCAGGGACAAACGTAGGCATAGTGGTTGTACTTTTCGTACATTGTACTTTGTCAATGCTTCTTGGTGTCTGAAGAATCTTTGCTTCTGGATACCATTTGCTTCTGATGAGTCTGCCTCTGATGAACTTGCTTCTGATGACTTCATCTTCAGAAGCTCTTTCTTCAGACGCATTCTGACTCTGAATTTCCAGGAGCTCTTTCAGTCAGATATTCTTCAAGCTTCAGTTTAAGATTTCCTTTGCTCTTTAATTTATTCAAACAGAACCTCTTGTAAATAAATCTTTGATTAATGGTCCTGCACACTTGAATAAATGTTTAGCAAATCCAATTGATAATTTTTAATACCTTGTTATCATCAAAACTTAAGTGGTATACTTGTGAAACACCCTTTGTTCCAACAATCTCCCCCTTTTTGATGATGACAAACATAAGTATTTAAAAAGATCAATTGTTGTTAACTTAATTAACAAGTTGACTCTTAAGGATTCTGAGTTTTGTAAGCTCAGTCTCCCCCTGAGTCTGATATTCTTTAAGGTGAGGTTTGTAAGCTCCCCCTAAGTTCTATCCAGGTTAATTAAATTCATTTTTACGCTTAATACCAATATCATAGAATGTAGATGAGTTAAAATTGGGTTCTCAAATAAAATTTGTTAAGATAAATTTTATTTCATTCTTGGGCTCAGCTTCTGTTAAATACTTTTCTATTACTCCCCCTTTTGTCATCTATTAAAAAGATCAAAAAACAGTAAAAAAAAACAAAAGTGAAGAAATAGACATCTTTATATAAGAATGATCAGGAAAGTACAGAGTGTCAAAACACAGAAAGCAGGCAATTAAGACACATAACAAGAAAACAAAACAAGGTGTGCAGCTAAGGGTTTGGTTGGGGTTGATGCTGTTGCTGTTGCTGTTGAACAAGAGCCATCAGACGCTGGATGTCTTCAGACTGCTTCCTAACAGTTTCTTCCAGAGCCAGTTGTCTCTGAAGAAGGTGATCTTCCCTAGCCTTAGCTTCTTCTTGCTGCTTCAGCACCTTTTGCTTCAGCATCTTGAAGACCTTGGAGTCTCTTGTTACATATTCAGATTCAGCATAGAACGGGGCATTAGCCAAAAACAGAGGCTTGGTCTGGAGTTGAGAAGAGGAGTGGGATTCTCGCAAGCGTCGTTCCATGGCGCGAGCTTGAATATCACAACACTTCTGGGCAACACCATCAAAGAAGTTCAATGCCCTATTCGTAAGATTACACCAGCTTTCTTGATATATGAATGGTAGAAATGGAGTGTTCCGAAGAAGCACCAAACTCTGCATTTCATCATTCAGAGCCACCAGACGTTCATCCAGGTATTCAGAATCCAAAATGTTGATGGGGGGTTGGTCAGACATTTGGATTGGAGAGGAGGGTGAAGATTGGTCAGAGTTAGAGGGTGAAGACATGTGGTTTGGTGGTGGTTCAGAATGTGAAGCAGACACAGTGGGTTCAGATTCTGTCACTGGGACAGACTCTGTAGCCACAGTTTCCATTTCAGATTCTGGAATGGTTTCATTTGGATGTTGGTTTACAGTTGTTGGTTGTTGTTGTTGGTATTCAGGAAGTTCTCCTGAATAATGTTTTTCAAGATTGGAGAGGTCATCCTGTTCTGAGGTTGTGTTTTGTGGTGAATAGGGTGGTTGTTGTTTGTTTGTTGATGGATTGTCAGTTACCACTTGTTCTTCAGCAGCAGCCGTTAAATCAACAACTTGTGGACTGACTGGGTTTGTGGTTGAAGAGGGTGGAATAGAAGTATCAGGAGCAAGCATATTTAAAGGTTGGATAACAGGTGGTTGGAAGGGATGATTGGCAGGTAGTTTATTACAGATGCCTATCCTCTTTTCTTCTAACTTACCTATTGTCTTATAAACATCGTCTGACACTTCTTTGTAGGGAGTGGGTTTAGAAGAAGGTTTAGATTTTGTAGTGGTAGTTTTGGTTTTGAGGGTTCTTTTGGCCTTGGGTACAGGTATGGATATTTTGAATTTCTGACTTAGAGGTGCATTGTCTAAGTCAGAGTCTGTAGAAGACGAAGTGAAGGTAGAGGGTGGAGGAATTGGATTCTGAGTTACCTTAGATATCTTGGGAACGTCTGAGGCAGCAGCCTCTGAAGCAGCAGCTTCTGATGTAATCCCAGTGACTGATTTGTCCGGGAGAGAAACACTGGTTCGTATTACTGGTGGAGGACCAGCAGCTACTGAAGCATTCTCTTGAGGGACAGCAGCTGAGGTAACAGCTTCAGAAGTTTCTTGCAGAACCTGCTGAGCTCCCTTCACAGCACTCTCTTCCAGCTTCTTGGCCAAATTCTGAGCCTCAATAACCTTCTCAATGAGATGTTGATCTTCATCATGATCAATGCCCATAGCTTCCAGAGTCTTGTCTCTATCAATCCGGTATTGGGCTTTTAACCTTTTCTTCTCATTTTTAAGGTTCTGATAGTGCTCTTCAGTCCTCTTCTGTTGTTCAGGAGTGGGTTCAAACATAGGCATCACAATCTCCCCAGTTGCTAGCCTTTTGAGTGGTCTTACAGTCTCAACAAAGCCAGCTTCTTTTTCTTCCTGGGCTTGTTGAAATCTTTCCTCAATGTTTGAATCAGCCTTTCCTCTTTTCCTCTTTGGAGTAGTCACAGTTCCAAAGGTAGTTGCTTGAGTATTAGCAGCCTTCTGCTTTCTGGCCACAGCAACTTCAGATTTCCTCTGGGCTTCTCCAGACTCCTTAGCAAAAGCTGCTAAATAAGCAGATAATGCTTCAGGATTGTTCTCTTTAAGAACAGAAGGAAAATTTCTGATGAGAGGAAGAGGGGCTTCAGACTCCTTCAAATCCTTTGAGTCAGTCAGGATTGATGTAATGGCCTTCATGTTGTAGAGGGATGTGCCATTTATCATCCTTCCAGTAGAGACACCCAGCACTCTGTCTGACGCCAGATTGAACGTCTCCAGAGTTCTCAGAACACCTCCTTGGTAGAAGATTTCAGAGAGAAGTCTTCCACAAGGGATTTGTTTCCTTTTTCCTTTATAGGCTTCCTTGACAGCCCAACATAAATGATGCATGATATATTTTGGAAGATTTATTGGTTGAAATCCAACCAAGAAATACAGCACCAGTTTATGATCAGAGTTAGGTTGATCAGCACCTCCTCCCTTCTGGAAGAAGCACTCATTCATAATCTTCAGAAGCACCCTGTGCTCTATATCCATTTCAACCAACCTGGTTGCAGGGTTTCCTTTCAGCAGCAGTTTTGTAAAGCTGCCCAGCATGGCGTCTTTACTGCTGACGTTCCACTGAAACCTTCCTTCCAGAGGCATCCTGCATGCCTGAGCAATCACTTCTTCAGTGATAGATACAGGGATACCCATCACTACAGACTTGATTTCCAGACCATGAAAAGGTTCAAGACCCATTTCTTTTCTTGTCTTTCCTCTCAGAGAAGGGTTTCTTGACACAGCTTCCTTTTCTTGAGCCTTGGCTGAATCAACATCAAAAACTTCAGCTCTAACCCAGAATTCCTTTACCAGATTTACATAAGTTGGACCATTTAACATCTGAAAGTACCCAGCCATGTTCTGAGCAGAGATAAACGCTTCCATATCAACCTTGTTTCTCTTTAAAGAAGCGAAATCCACTGGTGATTCAATTTGAACAACCAACGAACCCATTTGAAGAGGAACGGTTACAGGTTTAATGGAGATGTTTGATTTAGAACTTGAACCGCTTGTAGACGAAGCCATTTGGAGAAGATGAAGTTTGGGGGTTTTGGGTTTCTAAGTTTGAGAGAAGAGAGAAAGTTGATTCTTTAAAACGTAACTGCTTAAGACTTAAAAGTGTAGGAAAGTGAGTGAGTAGTGTGTGTTTGGTATATATAGTGATTTGAAAAACAACTCTTCACATTTCAGAAGTAATAGCCAAACATGCGTATTAATGACTTGAGGGGCGCGAAAAATATTGAGAAAGAAAAACCATCATTGCCCTTAAAAAGCGTTGTTTCCCAATGCAGATAGACGTGTCAGAAGCCTACACAAAGTAACTTTAACCTTTCCACTTCCCAGTACTTTCAGAGTCACAAAAAGATTCCTTTTCAGGGTCTGATAATTTTCTCAGAGGCTGAGTCTTTTCAGATTCTCCTAGGAGAGTCTGAAACTTATTCAACGTCTGATAATTTTCAGAGTCTGATTTTTCATTCAGAGTCAAACATTACTCAGAGACAAAATGCATGTTCAAATTTTTCTTTATAAAATCAAATCTTTCAACGGTTAACGGTTTTGTAAAGATATCAGCCCACTGATGATCAGTATCAATAAATTGAATATCTAATATCCCCTTTTGAACATAGTCTCTGATAAAGTGATGTTTGATTTCAATGTGTTTGGCTCTTGAATGAAGAATAGGATTTTTAGATAGACAAATAGCAGCAGTATTGTCACAATAAATTGGGATACAGTTTTCAGTTATTTGGTAGTCTTCTAACTGATGTTTCATCCAAAGCAGTTGTGTGCAACAACTAGCAGCTGAGATGTATTCTGCTTCTGCTGTTGACAAAGCAATAGTTGCTTGTCTCTTACTGGCCCAGGATATCAGATTCTCACCAAGAAACTGACAGTTTCCACTGGTTGATTTTCTTTCAATCCTGTCACCAGCATAGTCAGCATAACAGAATCCAACTAGCTTATAATCTGAAGATTTCTTGTAAAGAAGTCCAAGATTAGTTGTTTCTTTCAGATATCTAAAGATTCTTTTAACCGCAGTTAAATGTGATTCTCTAGGATCTGATTGAAATCTTGCACACAGACAGACACTGAACAAAATATCAGGTCTAGATGCAGTGAGATACAACAGAGAACCAATCATACCTCGATACAGCTTTTGATCAGCTTTGGTTCCTTGATCTTCTTTGTTCAGAGTGCAGGTAGGATGCATTGGAGTGTTCATTTCCTTGCAGTCTTCAAGTTTAAATTTTTTTAGAAGCTCTCTGGTATACTTGGACTGATGAACATACACTCCTTCTTTGCACTGATTGATCTGAATTCCTAGAAAGAACTTCAGTTCTCCCATCATGCTCATTTCAAATTCTTCCTGCATCATCTTAGAAAATTCCTTGCAAAGAGATCTATTAGTTGAACCAAAAATAATATCATCAACATAAATTTGTACAATCAGAATGTCTTTCTCAAGTGTCTTCTTGAAGAGTGTTGTATCAACCTGACCTCTTTTAAAATCATTTTTAAGCAAGAAATTACTCAGTCTGTCATACCAAGCTCTGGGAGCTTGTTTCAGACCATAGAGAGATTTCTTTAGCTTATAAACGTAGTCAGGATGTTTTAAATCCTCAAAACCAGGTGGTTGTTTTACAAACACTTCTTCAGATATGACTCCATTGAGAAATGCGCTTTTAACGTCCATTTGATACAAGGTTATGTTGTGATTTACTGCGTAGGAAAGAAGTAACCTGATTGCTTCCAATCTCGCAACTGGAGCAAAAGTTTCAGTGTAATCAATGCCTTCTTGTTGGCTGTATCCTTGAGCAACAAGTCTGGCTTTGTTTCTAATTACTTCTCCCTGTTCATCTAGCTTGTTCCTAAACACCCATTTAGTTCCAATAATGTTCTTGTGTTCAGGCTTAGATACAAGATCCCATACGTCATTCCTTTTAAATTGATTGAGCTCATCTTGCATTGCTAAGATCCATCCATCATCAGCTAGTGCTTCATCAACTGTAGTAGGTTCCATCATGGATAGCAGACCCAGGGCAGATTCTTCAGGTCTGAAATGTGATCTAGTTCTTCTGGGGCTTTCTTTGCTACCAATGATCTGATCCTCAGGATGAGAAGACTTGTATTTGAATGAATTTTTGGATTGGATAACTTGTTGTGAATCATCTTGATTTTCTTCAGAAGTTTCAGCAATAGGGACATCAGGAGCAGTCACAGCTTCTGAAGTTTCATGTGCCTCTGGAGTTTGATCAGGTTCTGAACAATCATCAGACTCTTCTGAACCTGCATTATTTTCACTTTGCTCTGGAATTTGACTTCCAGGCTCTTTGTCATCAAACTTGACATGTATAGACTCTTCAACACAGAGTGTTTCCAAGTTATACAGTCTGTATGCCTTAGATCTCTCAGAGTAACCTAGAAAGATTCCCTTTTGAGCTTTTGCATCAAATTTCTTCAGATAGACTTTATTGTTCAAAATGTAACAAGTACATCCAAACTGATGGAAATAAGAAATGTTGGGTTTCCTACCTTTAAAGAGTTCATATGCTGTTTTGTTCAGGATGGGTCTGATGTAGATCCGGTTCTGAACATAACATGTTGTGTTCACTGCTTCTGCCCAAAAGTGTTTTGCCAGATTGTTTTCATGAATCATGGTTCTTGCCATTTCTTGAAGAGTCCTATTCTTTCTCTCTACAACTCCATTTTGTTGTGGAGTTCTAGGAGAAGAGAATTCATGGACAATTCCAAATTTTTCACAAAATATTTCAAATGGCTCATTTTCAAATTCTCCCCCATGATCACTTCTGACTTTTAGAATTTTAAGTTCTTTTTCAGATTGGACTTGAATACAGAATTTTGTGAACACATCATATGAATCATCTTTAGATTTGAGAAACTTAACCCAACTCCATCTACTGTAATCATCAATAATCACCAATCCATATTTACTTCCATATATGGATGCAGTACTGACTGGTCCAAATAAATCAATATGGAGTAGTTCTAAGGGTCTGGAGGTAGAAACAATGTCTTTAGATTTGAAAGAAGTTTTAACAATTTTTCCCTTCTGACATGCACCACAAAGTGCATCTGAATGATAATCAATGTCTGGTAGCCCTTTGACAAGTTGTAACTTGCTAAGCTTGGAGATTAATCTCCAGTTAGCATGTCCCAACCTTCTGTGCCACAGCCATTTCTTATCACTCACTGACAGGAGGCAAACCACCTTCTGATCAGTCAGTTCTGAAAAATTTATCTTATAGACATTGTTCTTTCTCTTTCCTTTAAACACTACAGATTGGTCATCAGTGTTGATTACTGTGCAGTTGTTCTTATTAAACAAGACGTCATAACCATTATCACAAAATTGACTTATGCTAAGTAGGTTATGCCTTAGTCCATCTACAAACCACACATTATTGATTGAGACTGAGGAATTACCAATTGTTCCAGTACCAATGATTTTGCCAGTTTGGTTTCCTCCAAATCCCACAGTTCCTCCCTCTTTCATGGTCAGGGTTAGGAACATAGACTTTTCTCCCGTCATATGTCGCGAGCAGCCACTGTCCAGATACCAGGACTTCTGCTTTGTATTTCCTTTTAGACATATCTGCAGCATCAACAATTTGTGTCTTAGGTACCCATACTTTCATGGGTCCTTTTGGGTTAGTCCTAGAAGTTCTGAATCTCTTTTGTGTACTCTGTCTGAATTTTTCTTTGTCAGGCTTCTTCCAGACTTTTGGTTCAGAACCTTTAGTCTTAGAATGTGACTTAGTAAAAGTAGCTTCTTTTCTCTGAAATCTAGGCTTTTGAGTTTCAGACTCTGTTTTCTTCAGAACCTGTTTGATGGGTTCTGATCTTTTCAGAATCTGTAACGCTGGAGCTTTTGATTTAGAGTCATTCGTGACCTTTGTCTTATAACTCTTAGGTTTTGACTTAGTCAATTCCTCTGAATTTGAAGACTTAGATTTTGAATGAGAAGCCTTTTCAGATTCAGACACAAAATGAGTTTTCAGACCTTCTTTGATGTTATCAGAACAAGGTTTCAGAATTACTTCACTAGAGTTTCCTCCTGTGAAACCAATTCCCTTTTTGTTGTTCTGATTTATGCTATAAATCATGGATGCAACTTTGGTTCTATCAATTCCTGTGTTAATAAACTCCTGAAGAGCAGCATCCTGCTCAGTCATGATTTTATTATCACCCTTCTTTGTCATTGTTTTCAAGTTATAATTTTCTTGTTTTAAAGCTTCCATTTCCGTCTTAGTTGATTCATGGAGTTTCAGCAGCTTATTGTATCGTTGCTTAACTCTCCTCAACTCAGTGGATTGGTTTTCATAATGACAAAGAAGTTCTTTGAGAGAATCAATTAGTTCAGATCTGGTGAGTTTAGAATATACCTCAGTTTCAGTTTCAGAATCTGTACTTGACTCAGCATCAGATGATTCTTCTTTGTTATCAGCAGTAGCTACCAAAGCCAGAGCTATTTTAGCTTCATCTTCAGCATCATCTTTGTCAGACTCAGACTCATTATCCAGATCTTCCCAAGTTGCCATCAAGCTCTTCTTGAATTGCTTCTTGAATTTGTTAGACTTGAAGAACGCTTTCTTAGATTTTTCTTTGGATTTCTCTTTCTGCAAGTCTGGACATTCAGCAATGAAGTGTCCAACCTTTTTACAGTTGAAGCAACCTTTCTGATCTTCCTTTCTTGAACTTTTGTGATTACTACCTTTGTTCATAAACTTCTTGTTCTTCTTAGCAAGGTATTGTAATCTGTTTGTGAGCATAGCCATTTCTTGTACAATTTCAGAGTCTTCATCAGAATCTTCAGATGTAGATTCTTCCTCAGACTCCAAAGCCTTCAGAGCCTTACTTGACTTGCCTCTGGACTTTAGTGCGATGGATTTGGACTTCTTGACAGGTTCTTGCTCATTAAGACCTATTTCATGACATTTCAAGGAGCTTATGAGATCCTCAACACTCAAGGTGTTTAAATCTTTAGCTTCCTCAATGGCTGTCACTTTTGGTCTCCACTTTGCAGGTAAACTTCTCAGAATCTTGTTCACATGATCAGACGTTACGTAGCTTTTCTTCAGAATCTGAAGTCCAGAAACAAGAGTCTGAAACCTTGAGTACATGGTCTCAATGTTTTCATCCTCCTTCATTCTGAACAACTCATACTGATGAACAAGCATAGTAGCCTTGGCTTCTCTGACTTTCTTGTTACCCTCATAAAGTGAGCACAATGAGGTGAACATAGCCTTTGCTGTTGATTTGTCACTCATCTTTAAGTACTCTTTATGAGGCAAGGCAGCCACAAGAATGCCTCTGATCGTATGATGTTTCTTATAAAGCCTTTTTTGCTCAGGAGTGTGAGCTTTCCTATCAAGAGCAGCTCCTTCTTCATCTAGCCTCAGATCACCAACACCATCTTCAAGAACATCCCACAACTCTTCATCCATTCCCATGATGTGACTATACATCTTGGTTTTCCACCAAGAAAACATTTCAGGATCACCATTAAACATAGGAGGTTTGTTGTGATTTGAAGATCTTTCACTTTTGTTGATATTGCTGTAGTCATACTGCACAGCAGCTTCAGAACCAAAACCAGAACCAGATGTAGATGCAGAAGCTTCATCCCCAGACATGTTTTTCACCGATCGTTTACTGTAACACGGTTAAGTGCTAACTACAGAGCCGAAGCTCTGATACCAACTGAAGGTGGGAAAAACACAAGAAGGGGGGGGTTGAATTGTGTTTTTAAAAAAAATTTCTTTCTTACAAAAAAAATAACACTGTTCTCAGGATACAGAGTCTGATGGAGTTCAGACTCTGATCAGAGTTCAGAGTCTTAGCAGCGGAATAAAGAACAGATGCAAGAAAGAAAGAAGACACAAACAATTTTATACAGGTTCCTTCCACAAACCGGAAGTAGTCCTGTCCCCCTTGCACTTCCAAGGAGAGTTTCACTAAAATGTAATATCAAATTACAAGTTGCTCAAACACACAAGTAAGAGACTTCCTTTGCTCAATCACACAAGAATGAGACTTCAGATGCTCAAGCCCACAAGCAAGAGACTTTAAAACAATTACAAAGAATTGAAAAGAGTTTTGAATACTTGATATACTATCAGAGGTATTCACAAAACAAAATGAAACAGAACAGACTCTGTTTTCTTAGATACTTAGAAATTCTAAAATGTGAGCTTTTGTAAGAATTATCTAAGTTGTTGATGAGCAGATTTTGCGACTTAGAATATGAGATAAGAATTCAATTCTCGTGTATATCGTTCTGATACTTGTACACCATTCTTCAAGTCTTCAGCTCTATTTATAGAGGTTTTGAGAGACGTTGGAGAACAGCCAGCTCATCAACTTTTCTTTACCGAAGCTGATTTGACACCCTTGATCCTTTGCTTGATTTGAGGCTTGTACAATGAAATCAAATTCAAATCCATTCCCTCAAATAAGGAAAAGTTTCTGCTACAGTTACTGTTATTCTTGTCGTGTATAGAAGACACTGTGCAGAGTTGGTGGTTGCAGGGACAAACGTAGGCATAGTGGTTGTACTTTTCGTACATTGTACTTTGTCAATGCTTCTTGGTGTCTGAAGAATCTTTGCTTCTGGATACCATTTGCTTCTGATGAGTCTGCCTCTGATGAACTTGCTTCTGATGACTTCATCTTCAGAAGCTCTTTCTTCAGACGCATTCTGACTCTGAATTTCCAGGAGCTCTTTCAGTCAGATATTCTTCAAGCTTCAGTTTAAGATTTCCTTTGCTCTTTAATTTATTCAAACAGAACCTCTTGTAAATAAATCTTTGATTAATGGTCCTGCACACTTGAATAAATGTTTAGCAAATCCAATTGATAATTTTTAATACCTTGTTATCATCAAAACTTAAGTGGTATACTTGTGAAACACCCTTTGTTCCAACAATGTGAACAAAAATTAATGCTAAAGATTGGACTTTAAATCCTCTAAAAAAAATATTAGTAACAAACGTGAGCAAAAAGTAATGTTAAAGATTGAACTTTAAATCCTCTAAAAACAGATTAGTAACAAACGTGAGAAAAAAATAATGTTAAATATTAGACTTTAAATCCTTTAAAAAAAAGATTAGTAACAAACGTGAGCAAAAAATAATGTTAAAGATTGAACTTTAAATCCTCCAAAAAACTGACTAGTAACAACCGTGAGCAAAAAATAAGGTTAAAGATTGTACTTTAAATCCTTTATCCTTTATTTTAAAAAAAATAGTAACAAACGTGAGAAAAAAATAATGTTAAAGATTGGACTTTAAATCCTCAAAAATAAAAAAGATTAGTAACAAACGTGAACAAAAAATAATGTTAAAGATTGGACTTTAAATCCTCAAAAAAAAAAAAGATTAGTAACAAACGTGAGCAAAAAATATTGTTAAAAATTGTACTTTAAATCCTCTAAAAAAAGAGTAGTAACAAACGTGAGCAAAAAATATTACTCCCTCCGTTCCTTTTTAGGTGTCTTTTTAGAAAATTAACACTAAAATAGCGATGTGTATTTTTACACATTTTCTTCCTATTATACCCTTATTTTAATCTACCAATAAATTCCTATTTTTTTGCAAACATTTTATCTTTCCAATAAATTTAATATTTTATCTTTCTCTCGTAACAAACAATTGTCAGTTATTATCTTTTTCGCCAACAAATTCCTATATAAAAATTATATTGACGAAACTTCTTCTTCTCCATCGTCATCTTGTTTTTGTTCTTATATCTTGTCTAATGAGTCTTCAACTATTGCTCCATCTTCACCTCTCATGAGCAATTCCAACGAGTTTTCTATTTTTTCTTCCTTTGGAACATTCATGGAGTTTTATATTTTTCTTCTCTCAAATTTGTTCATTTACTTTGCACTTGAAATTTTTTACAATTGCTACTCATCTTATTTATAGAATTTTAACTATTCTTGAAACCATTGTTTGTAACAAAATTTTGTTTAAATTTAAAGTTAACAAGAAACAAACTTTGTTTAAAAAAAATACTTTAGTTTTCCAAATAGATAGCATTAATTAGTTTTATTGAAAAAAATAAGTAATTGACAAAGGGTATATTTGACAAATCATACCCTTAAAATACTAAAAAGACAGTTAAATAGGAACGAAAATTTCACCCTAAAAAGACACTTAAAAAGGAATGGAGGGAGTAATAAGTAGGGTTCTCATAGTCCATAGTTCGTTCCCACATTGTTTAGTTTTTCTCAACCTCCCTCAGCCCTCTGCATCAGAATTTATAATTAACTTGTAAGTATTTTTTTCCCGTTTCTTTCATGTTACAACTAATCAAAGTCGATTAATTTTATGGATTATTTGACTTTGTTGGTTTTTAAGTGATTATGATTCAAATTGTTTACGATTAATTTTAAGGATTATTTGATTTTCAGCCATGGTCAATTATATGTAGATTTATCAAGATGAGTTTCTCAAAATTCAACAAAAGTTCTCGTTAGAGAAGGGAAAATAAAAGGAGAAGATGTAGACTTTACGAAAAATGTAGTTTTTAAAGATACTATTTTATCACAATCATAACAATGTTTCTTTTACATAGCATGTCATTTATACATTTATGTTATGATGTTACTAATTACTATTAGAATAAACAATAAATTATCATTATTTTATCTTTATTTTATAATATGCAGGCAAACAAAAATATATTGAGTTCATAAATAATTTTGTTATATGTCTTGACAATATTTTGTTTATAAATCAAAATATCAATAATTTCCGTTAATATTTTAAAATTTAAAAATTTTAATCAAAATTATACAAACAAGGGGGTGTGGTTGAGCGGTTGGAGCTCATCCTCCCTTAACCAAGGGTCGAGGGTTCGATCCTCGCCTTGGGTACGAAGAAACTTTAAATCTCTGGGCCAACTCACCCACCCTTTGAGGTGCCTCCAATCTAGCGAGGGGAATAGTCATTGCGTTTGGCGGTGGATACCCTGGTCTCGACCAAAAAACGTAATAAAATAATCACATGCGTTAACGTAGTAGAAAGAGTGGACAGACGGGCACGATAGTGCCCGTCTTTCCGCTAGTGACTAGATAAAAAAATCTCTATGGAGACGATTACACATATAACTTTATTACTAAGTGCAATTATGTACACGCTTAGCTTGCCAAATTGTTATCAACTTGCATTACTCCATTCTTTTTTTTTGTCAAGTATCCTAGTGACTAGAGCTCACACATTTAATTATGGAGAAGTATGGTGTCCGAGGTTCTAACCCCGACCACTACATATAAAATGCAATATCCCTACCGACTGAGCTAAGCTCACGGGATGCATTACTCCATTCTTTAATCCTCTTAGCTCAGCCTCCAAACCAACACACACATATATCCTAATTAATTTTTTGATGTCAAATTAACTCTTTTGCACTTCTTTACTATACTATATATATGGAGGCAGATGCAACTAACCCACCACAACATACAAAAACAACATCTTCAATTATCTATATACTCATTAAGCAAACTACATGAAGCCTGTTTTATCACTCACCCTTTCCATCCTTATATTTGCTTTCATCACCAATCTTTCATTAGCTTTCTCAAATGATGAACAAGTATTGGACACAAATGGTAACCCTATTATCCCAGGTGGTGAATACTACATTTTTCCAGCAACTCAAGACCCCCATAAAGGTGGACTAGGACTTGCAAAAACCGGTGACTCAAAGTGTCCTATTACTATCTTGCAAAATGAAAATATCACAGGTTTACCTGTGAAATTTACCATACAAGGAATAAGCGATGGTATAATCTTGACAGGTACTGACCTTAAGATTGAGTTCACTAAGAAACCTAATTGTGTTAAATCATCACAATGGTTGATGTTTTTAGATTATGATGCTCGTATTTTTAATGTTATTATTGGTGATTCTGATGTATTCATTCCTGAAATACTTGATGGCACATTTTATATTCAGAAATATGGAAATGTTTACAAGCTTGGATTTTGTAATGATGATATGGGGAAACCAAATTGTCTTGATATTATGAGATGGAATATTTCCAAAGATGGTGGATCACGTTTGAGAATTATTTTGAAAGCTGATCAAGATGTCCAAGACCCTTATCCCGTTGTTTTTGTTGATGGTCCTTCTTTTGAATCTGGAATTCTTATGGATGTGAGGCTTTGAATTTTAGTCTATATAGAAAGCATTCAATAAGTGGTGTAAACATTTTTTGTAATTTACCAAACAATCAATGAGAATTGGTCACATATGTATGATTAAATTTGTAAGTGATACTCACAAACTAATTTCTACTCCATTTACAAATTTACTTATGTGGCTAACTTTAATAGATTGATGGGTAAACTATCCACAATTTCTTCAAGTGTAACATAGAAAGAAAAAAAATATTTGCTCATGCTTTGTTGGTGTTGATCTTGTACTTCATTTTCTAGTCATATAGTGTATACATTTCCACCAAATTTTTATACGTAGGATCCACATGATTTAGTGATCCTATTGAAATTTCAATTTAGATTTTGCAACATTCACTACTCTTAGTATATATATAAAAGTAGCTGATAATGAGGAAAATTATGAAGGATGAATACTCCAAATATAAAGATGTATTAGAATATGATACATGTTAGATACCGATATTTTGTAGATGTTTGTCAATGAGAAGAAAGTCATATTTAATTTTATCAAATCTCTTTTATCTCATTCTCATTTCACATCAATGATCATCACAAGTAAACTCTTCTTTGTAGATTAATGCTTATATAATTTGGTGTTATTGTTGCATTGGAACAAGATTGATATTTACACAACGAAACAAATACCATTGACCAAATAAATTTAGATCGTAAAAAAAAGAGAAAAAAAAATTGAAATTAAGAATAACCATTAGCAGTAAATTATTTGCAAAGATCCACCAATGAACTCGTATTTTTGGGTCCATGTTAGGAGCTCCCATTATACATGATTACTCATCAATTAGTTTTTTCAACTTTAAACAATGTTTGTTAGGAGAGAAATAAATAAAATTGAGAGATTAGTCACTTTAGTTATTAAATAAGAAAAAACTCGTAATAATCTTTGAATGTAGACTCTGTTAGTCAATTTAGTCTCTGAATGCAGACTCATTAGTCATTTTAGTCCTTAACAATGACAAACATAGTCTACATCCAGAGACTATTTTGCAATTTCTCTACATTCAGAGACTAAACTGATTACTTTTTTTTTCCAGAGGTTAAAGTGACTAATTCCCCTGATAAAATTAGTGATGGATGAATAAGATCCGCCGGATTCACAGCTAGTCCTAGAGTTTTTGTTTTGTTAATTTTGATTCATGTATTGTCTCCCGTGAGAGAGACCCAAATCCCTCTCTCTGTTTCACAAAATGAACCATCCTATCCTATACCAGCATACGATACGAACCCTAATTCCCCTCCCGCAAACACCCTCTACTATATACACCCCCACTCTCGCCAAATCATGTCACAACTTTTCCCAATTCGAAAACCGCTTCCTCATCTCATCAACAACTTTCGCAAATCGCGAAACCAACCTCCATCGTTACTCATTCACAGGTAATTTTTTTTAATTTTTTTCTTTAATTTTTTGAATTTTTTACGACGTTCTGGAAATTGTGTGTATATTGCTGTAATTCACGATGCGATGTTGTTGAATTCGTTGTTTCTGATCTTCATATTTTCTCTCTCTGTAAATTCGTGTGTTTTGTTGGAAAACGGCGTCGTTTTGGTACTTAATGTGTCATTTCACAGCTTGAAACATTGAATTGAAAACCCTAGTTTTTGTGAAATTAATTTTTTAGGGTTAAAATGACAAAAAAAAATTGGGGATATTTGTCTCTGGCAGAAGAAAATAAAAGAACTAAGAAAACAAATCAAGGCTCTGTTTGTCGTTGGATGACGGTGGACGAACATACTCGTTCTTTCTATTGTCTGTGTTGCATCACCTGCTTCTATTTTGTTGAGATAGAATTAGCCATTAGATTAAATATTAATAACGGTTGAGATTTGTGCAAGTCGAAACGGATCCTGCCTCGTTGAAAAATGATTGAATTTCTTTGTCGAATTTGTGAATTTAGGTAAAGTTTTTGTAATCAAGGTGCTCTTCGAGGTTGCATGAAGTTTTTGAGGCTTCCGGAGTGTATCTTGTGGAAACTGATATAATTTTTTATTTTTTTTGGGTTACTGGGTGAATATAACATAAGAATTCCAAGTACTCTTTTGCTGAAAGGTGTTATTTGGTAGAATCATTCACCATTGTAATGCATACAAATATTTGAGGCGTTTTCTGCCAGCCTCTGGAGCGTTGTGACAGTGTATTTGTCCATTTTCTACCTTACGCATGCTCTTTATATTTATATAGTGAAATTTTTCTTTGTTTAATTTTGTGGCTCAAATGTCGGGTTAGGAATGCAAAAATTTAAACAATAACTCAATTAATGGCAATACTTGATTGATAAGCCATACATAAACACATGTTAAGTATGTAAATACATTTTAATCCTTTGTGTACTGGAACATCATATTGTTATCCTTTACTCATCAAATATCCGCTGCTCCTGAAGGAAGATACAGAGGAGTTTGCATCTGTAATTGTTCTTCTAGTTTCTAATCCATGTATCTTTTCATTTGTTCTTTTTTCTCCAGAAAAAGTAGACCATGGCAGACCATCGAAATGAAAGTGCACAAGGCGCCAATGGAAAAGCTAGAGCAGCTGGGTCGGCCTATGTTATTGATCTGAATACATTTCAAACCAGACTGAAGGCGTTGTATAAACATTGGGATGAAAGCAGGACAGATCTCTGGGGCTCTTCTGATGCAATTGCTGTTGCATGTCCTCCACCTTCAAAAGATATAAGATACCTGAAATCTACTGCTCTATTCTTGTGGCTGCTTGGATTTGAGTTCCCAGAAACAATTTTGGTCTTCACAAAGGTGCAGATCCATATCTTGTGCAGCCAAAAGAAGGCATCTATTCTTGAATCTGTCAAAAAGCCTGCTAGAGAGTCGGTTGGTGTGGAGATTGTATTGCATGTCAAGCCTAAAAATGACGATGGAGCTTCTCTTATGGATGCTATAATCCGTGCCATTCGTACTCAGTCAAAGTCTTATGGCCATGATTCTTCCACTGTTGGACACATAGCTAAAGAGGAACCTGAAGGAAAATTGCTTGATTTATGGGCTGAAAAATTAAAAAGTTCAAAATTTAATCTAAGTGACGTGGCAAATGGGTTTTCTGCATTGTTTGCTGCAAAAAGTAATGAAGAGTTTACATCCATTAAGAGAGCCGCATACCTCACAGCTAATGTGATGAAGAACTTCGTAGTTTCAAAGCTTGAGAATGTAATTGATGAAGAGAAGAAAATTTTAAATTCTACATTGATGGAGGAGACTGAGAGAGTCATACTGGAACCTTCAAAAGTCAACTGTAAACTGAAGGCAGATAATGTTGACATTTGTTACCGTCCAATTTTTCAGAGTGGAGGGAAGTTTGATCTTAGGCGTAGTGCTGTCAGCAACGACGAGGCACTCTACTATGAAACTGCCAGTGTGATTATATGTGCTGTTGGAGCCCGGTACAAGAGCTACTGCTCAAATATAGCTAGAACTTTCTTGATTGATGCAGAACCTATTCAAAGCAAGGCTTATGAGGTTCTTCTGAAAGCCCATGAGGCCGTTATTGGTTCTTTGAAACCTGGAAACAAATTGACTGCTGCATATCTTGCTGCAGTTTCTGTTGTGGAAAAGGAGGCCCCTGAAATGGTTTCCTGCTTGACAAAGTCTGCTGGGACAGGCATTGGTATTGAGTTTCGAGAGTCTTGTTTGAATATTAATGCTAAGAATGATCAGATAGTTAAAGAAGGCATGGCATTCAATGTGTCGCTTGGATTTCAGAATTTGCAGTGTGAGAACAGTAAGTCTAAGAACAAGGTCTTTGCACTCTTGCTCGCTGATACAGTCATCATCAACAAAGACAAGACAAATGTGCTGACTTCGTTGAGCTCCAAAGATTTAAAAGATGTGGCTTATTCTTTCAATGAGGATGAGGAAGAGGAAAAACCTAAATCAAAGGCTGATCACAGTGGTACAGAGCACTTGGTGTCTAAGACAACTCTTAGGTCAGACAATCATGAGATTTCAAAAGAGGAACTCCGGAGACAGCATCAGGCAGAACTTGCTCGTCAGAAAAACGAAGAAACTGCTAGGCGACTTGCTGCTGGTGGTAATGAAACAGGAGACAAGCGTTCCTCTTCCAGGTCTTCTGCAGAATTGGTTGCCTACAAGAACATTTACGACCTTCCCCTCCCCAGGGAGATGATGATTCAGATTGATCAAAAGAATGAAGCGGTTCTCTTGCCTATTAATGGAAGTATGGTTCCTTTCCACGTGGCTTTCATTCGAACTGTTTCCAGCCAGCAGGACACCAATCACAATTGCTATGTAAGAATTATTTTTAATGTTCCTGGTACCTCTTCCAGTCCTCACGATCCAAACTTATTGAAGTTCCAAGGATCTATATATTTGAAGGAAGCTACATTCCGCTCCAAGGATTCACGGCACATAAGTGAGGTTGTGCGATCCATCAAAACATTCAGGCAACAAGTTGTAGCGAGGGAGTCTGAGAGAGCTGATAGAGCTACTTTGGTTACCCAGGAGAAACTGCAGCTTGCCACCAACATATTTAAACCGATAAGATTGCCTCACCTTTGGATCCGCCCTGCTTTAGGTGGACGGGGAAGGAAGATACCGGGCACTCTTGAGACTCATGTGAATGGGTTTCGATATTCTACCACCAGATCCGACGAGCGTGTTGATGTATTGTTTGCCAATATTAAACATGCATTCTTCCAGCCAGCAGAAAATGAAATGATTACCCTCCTGCACTTTCATCTGCGCAACCATATTATGGTAGGAAATAAAAAGACCAAGGATGTTCAGTTTTACGTGGAGGTAATGGACATGGTCCAGAATGTTGGAGGCGGGAAGAGATCAGCTTATGATCCTGATGAGCTTGAAGAAGAACAAAGAGAAAGAGAGAGGAAGAACAGGATTAATGTAGAATTTCAAAGCTTTGTGAATCGGGTAAATGATCTTTGGGGACAACCACAATTTAATGGCCTTGACTTGGAGTTTGATCAACCTCTTAGAGAACTTGGCTTCCCTGGGGTACCTCATAAATCTTCAGTATTTATTTTACCTACTTCAGCTTGCCTTGTTGAACTGATAGAGACTCCTTTCCTTGTTGTCACTCTAAGTGAGATTGAGATTGTGAATCTGGAGAGGGTTGGACTTGTGCAGAAGAACTTCGACATGACAATTGTATTTAAGGACTTCAAGCGGGATTTCCTCAGGATTGATTCTATCCCTTCTACATCACTCGATGGCATCAAGGAGTGGCTTGACACAACAGACATCAAATATTATGAAAGCAGGCTGAATCTGAACTGGCGTCAGATCCTGAAGACAATCACAGATGACCCTCAAAGCTTCATTGAAGGTGGTGGCTGGGAGTTTCTGAATTTAGAAGCTACTGATTCAGAATCTGAGGGCTCAGAAGAATCTGATAAAGGTTACGAACCTTCAGATATTGAACCTGAATCAGACTCTGAAGAGGAGGATTCTGAGAGTGCATCACTTGTTGAGTCCGAGGAGGAGGAGGAGGAAGACTCTGAGGAGGATTCGAAGGAAGAGCAGGGAAATACATGGGAAGAACTGGAGAGGGAAGCAAGCAATGCAGATAGGGAGAAAGGGAACGAGTCTGACAGTGGGGAAGATAGGAAAAGAAGGAAGTCTAAAGTGGCCTTTGGTAAGTCACGAGGCAATCTAAGCAGTAGCATGCCGAAGCGGCCCAAGTTAAGATAGATTATCGATTTTGTTCTTGGTCATTTTGTTGTTTAAGTATCGTATTTAGTGTTGTTGCTGCTTCTATGTCTGGACAAGTTGTCTTATGATTGTAACTTAGGTTCTGTCTTAATATAGTACTCGACAGCGACATGAATCCATTTTTCTTTAGAGCTCCTTATTATTTTACTGAAGTTTTAATGATTATTTAAATTTGTATCATATTTTTTTTGTTTATAAAATGTTTTTCAAATCTGAACTTAAGGTACTAACCGATCAGCTACCTCATTCATTGACTTCCCTTTTCCCTTAAACACATGAAATCAAACAGCTGAAATAAAAATCTAAAGTTACTGAAAGTGCATCTAGAAAAGAACTATGCCAAGCCAACAACCACAACATATTAGAACAATCAAATGAACTTACAGAACAAGTAAATTATGACATTGCCAGCATAGATAACCATGCCACTATCTCTCAGATTCATACCAGATACCTCTATAAAATATGGAATGTTCAAAATAAAGATCATACAATCACAGTGAAAAATGTTAAATCTGTATCTATAGCCAAGAGCAGAGATAAACATAGAAGAATAATTAGAGAAGCAGTAACAGACAATACATGCATGATAAAATGGACTATGAATTGTTTATTTTTTAATTGATCCTTTTTCAAAAAAGTGAATTTGCTTGTAAAGAAAGAATAATCATAAAGAATGCATTCAAGAATACATCAAAGAGAGTGTATTCCTAACATTTTCATAAGTTTGAATACTTCGAGGTCAATTTCAAATCTGTTAGTGCTGATACATTTCATCCCTGAGTATCTGGACAGAGCTAAAATTGCCTTGTAAGCATTCTTCATGCATAAGCATGAGTTTCGTAGCTACTAATCACAAACAAACAATTAAACATTTCATGATTTAGGCCTAATCACAAACAAAAAAGTTTGAATACTTTTTCTCTCATACCCATGTTATGTTTTTATTTTATGTCTTTATTGCTTTGATTTTCGTGTTAATACATACTTTTTCTTTGTAAATTTATGATTGTCTCATAAGTTCTCAACCAAATAGTTGTTCAAATAGCACACCTCATAAAAGAATATGTATTGAAGAGAATGACGAACGTTTCAAAGATGGCTGCCCAAAGGGTTTGCGAGCAGCCACAAAATGGTGGACTAATATATCACTTCTAGGGGTGGTAGAGATGTTTCTGCTGATTGTTTTTCTGAGGGTGTGATGCGGATCATTGGGAATGGTTTGGCGACATTTTTGAAAAAGTTAAAAAAAATTAAATACATTCTAATCTGAAATTAAATACATTTTTGCATTAATTAAGAATGTTATCACTTGATGCATGTCAGCCAAACTAAAACAGTGGAAACATAGAATCTAGTTGCCGTCTCAAGAAAAAGACAACATCCATGCTTGTATAAAATGAATCATATAAGAAAGAATTTGTCATTTTCTGTTTTATTTTTTCATTTGTCATTTGAGCTGTTAATGACTAATGTCTCTTTCTTTTATAATTTAGGGCATGGTGTGGCTATAATTTGAAGTGTCCTGCCATAATAATGTGTGAGACATTGTCATCATAGTCCTTGATTGTTTCAAAATTGCAAATACATCCATAAGTGATTATTTTGTTTGAAATTTTTTGGACTAAATTGACTAACGAAAATATGATATTTTATTTACTTAATGACTAAGAATAATGGAGGACGCACCTATGTCCTCTATGGCTGCCTCACACTCTATGGTTCCCCTTACCTATTTAGTTTATCCTATCATATTGCTGCATGAAACAACATATCATGTCTCTCTATTCTGCAAGCCAAATGATCCCTTGATATCTTAATTTGTCCAAAACGTACAAGCTATATTTTTATAACAAGTTATCGATGAGGTGTTCATATATGATTTCCCGGATCATGTCAAAGGGTGACATTTAGAAAAGCATGAATTCATGATTGAACATTCTATATTTCTAAAGAGGTTTTTTCATTGCCTTCGTGGTTGAATGATTTGAACAATGAAATTGAATGGACAAGATTTGATACCCGTGGTCAATAGAAGATGATGATTTATTTTAATAGTTACCATTAGGAACTTGGAAGTATTTGAGGAAAACGGAGAAACAAGAAACCCACTAGATGGATATTATGCCACATGAGAAATTTCAAGTGGCACAAAGCCCTTCTAGAAGGTTTGCATCTCTTCGCTTTCGACCCATTCTTTCCGGTTTCTATTGCTAACTATTGGAGGTCATTATTTCTTATTTTATGTTGGATTTAGATATTATATTTTTTTCGTTTAGTTTATTGTTCCAAATCACCCTATCATAATGATGTAGGAAGGTTTCCTTAGTAAATTTATATTTCAACTTAATTTTGTTATTTGTTTATTTTGTTTTCATTTTGTTATTTTCTATAGTATTTTAGGGTTTGTTATTTCCCTATTTAAACTTAACGGATGTAGTCTAAGAGGGATAACTTTTATTCATTCAATAATATTTCAGAGTTTTCTTAATTTCTGGTGGATTCTAGAACCCTATTTTCACAAGTTTGTCGTTTGCAAACTTGTCTCTTTCAATCTAAGTTTAGGGCTTGCTAGCCTACGCTTCCGTACTACGTCACGTAAAGGCTACGATAAACCTAAGTCCAATAATGAATTCAACTCGTCCAAATTTTTAGCCATCCACATAAGGCGTGATCCTCTACGATCACGTCTTCACGTGAAGAATATAAACCTTCATTTCTTTCCTGTAAAATTAAACGAAATAAAAAATAAATACAAGAGTTAATTTGTAAAAAAAAAACAAAAAAAAATACGAGTTAAAAATATTTAATAAAGTAATTAACAAAAAGAGATTGAAGATGAGTTCAATAGAAGGCAAGCCAATAAGGTGGCTCATGAATTAGCTAAGATAACCCCATCTCATACTAGCTCTCATGTTTATGATGATATACCGTCATGTATCCGTGATTTGATAGCTAATGAAAAGCAATAAATTTCTTTCCTAAAAAAAAAAAAAAAGAGATTGAAGATGGTATATATAGAGAGCTTGGCAAAACAAATTAGGAAGAAGGGACATTTTACCCAACAATTATATCCTTACCCCTACAAATGATCAAACATACCGATTTTAACCTTTTCAAAATCACATCCTTCTACTCCCATCGTGTGTTTTCAGAATTGAAAATGGTCAAGTTTACATAGTATGTAACTACACCAAAAATCAAATGGTAAAATTTTTCAGAATTTATAGCTATATCAGAATTTATTTTTCAAAAGAAAACTATTCCGGAATTTTAATCTATAATCTCCTTTATGTCGGCTCCAATGGTGCCTCCCTTTGTTCAGGTCTACAAAACTAGTTATTTTAGGGTATGATCATGATAATGATCTATTATAGTTTGTAATAATTAGTCAAAAATCAAATTGAGTAGATCTAACGCTTGGGCTATGTTATGTTTACACATGAACACATACCCCGGGTGTTTCTATCTTCCTCAATTTTTAGCTTTTTGCTATTTTTCCCCTCTGTAATTTTTACAATAATCTTCATGATTTAATTTGTTGGAAATATGATTAAGAAGACAAATATAAAATCAAGGAGAACAGTTGAATTACTGCAACAACCTGAATTAATAGAAATATTATGTAAACGGATCAATTTGGAAAACTTATTAACTGTTGTCATTTCTGCATGATTGGGTGGATGGGTGTAATTTTGAAAAAGGTTAAAATTGGTATTTTTGATAATTTGTATGGGTAGAGGTATAAATGTTGGGGTGCAAGGTAAATTTTCTAACAAATTATTTGAATGTCATGTCTCCTAGGTCCATGAATGTTGTGTTTACGATGATTGATTTTGCCATCCAAAAAGGCCTAGAGGTACAACTTGTTGTTCGCTTGCTTTCTATTCAAGTATAAATAATGATTTATATAATTGAACAAACACATCCTGCTTCATGAACCTGTTGAGAAGAGATATCAAGAGAGAATCAGAATTTTGTTTGTTTACGAGAAGTATGCACATAAAGAATTAGTTGTTTTAGAACTATTTTGTCTCGTTTACTTGATGAATTTGAATCTTGATGCTATCTTTATGCTTAATGAAAATTGTTGTTTACACTTCAAACAAGGTTGAAACATACTAGAAAAACACGTAAATGTTCATCGACAGTTAACTGCCGTCGGTTAAAATCCATCGGTAGTTAACTGCCGATGAAGTTATATTAGTAAATTACTAATGTTTCCTAGCATGGAGTGTTCTTCATGCTTAATGATCATGAAGTACAATAAATAGAAAATGGGCTTGGAGCCCAATCTGCAACGCACGGAAAGTTTTGAAGAATGTAAAATATGAAAGAATAATTAGGAGGAGAAAATGAGTTCTCTACAATGAATTGATGAATCAAGTTAATGGAAGATAGTGGTGGCTGAAAATGGTGTAGTTTGATTAAGGAAGATGGTGGATATTTTATTATGAGAATGTTGTTTATAGAGAAGTGAATTCTCTCCCTTGTTATTTTTTCTCTACATTTTTTCTTCTCTTATTCTTACCTTTTTTTCAATTCACTCATTTCGCTGATTTTCTCTACATTTTTTGTTGCTCTTATTGTTCCTATTTATACTAAAAATTAGGTTAAATAACTAACAACATGATAAATTGTACTGTGTTCCTTTTTTTCAAGGAACTTACATGGTGGGATAGTTATGGGATTTCTTAATCCACTTTAGAATTCCTTCAACAACAGCTACCAACTCTCAACGACTCTAGTGTATTTTATTGCCCTACATTTGTTTTCCACCTCCCACAAGGGAAGCAAGTTGTTTTCATCAGTACACAGTATACATAAGAGCGGAATTGGATCATCATCTCCTTCCATTGCTCTCTCCTAACACTCTTTACACTACAAGAAAATCTACGATTTGCTACCATAATAGTGCTACAAAATATAATGGTAGTAAATATCAAAAAAATTACCCACTGTTTCATTCAATTTGGTTTTATTTTGATATTTTTTATATTTAAATTTATTGGTGTCAAAGATTCCCTTTAGTAAAAAATAAATAAATTAAATAACACAAAAATAATACATTCTCTCTCCAAAAACACACAACACCGTTCTCTCTCTCTCTCTCACACACATTATCGCGAATCCAGTCGTCTTTGCCGTTGATTGCTCCGACAACCAACGTCTCTCCGATCTGCATCGTCGCTTGCTCCGATCTCCACGTCCTTCGTCGATCTACACCGCCATGGCTAGAACATAAAAATTCATGACGATGCTCAATTCGACGAATTTATCAATTGTTCTCCATTGACGAAACCTTTAATTTACGATCTCGGTTTGAATAGTGGATTCACACGATTTCTTCTCTCTCTCCAATACAATCCATTTTCCATCATTTGTTTTTGGTATGAACCCTAGTTTTTGTACTTTTACTCATTATAACTTAAATTTGATATTCTATGTACTTGTAGTCAAAATGATTTGAATTAGAATGAATTTATTTGAATTGTACTGAAAATACATGTGTTAAAAAAATATTCACTGAAATCCATGAATTATCAATTTCGCTGTTTCTAGTTCAATTCATTCCTTTGAAACCTAGAAATTTGTATTGGTGTTATTCAATGTTGAAATTCCTTTTGGAGCATGTGTGAGTTGTTGTTATGCTGCATCAAACTTGAGAGAACTATTGAAATTCTAGCACACTAGTTTTAAAATGTTTTTTTTGAAATGTTTCAACTTTAAACGCACAAATAACAGATGTTACGTCTAATGTTCCAACATCATGTAAACAAACAATAAAATGCATAAAAGTAAATGACAAGAAAGTAAAGGACACAGAAAGTTTGTTGACCTAGTTCAATGCAAACACACCTACTCTGGGGCTACCAAGCCAGGAAGGAAATCCACTAGTGTAGTCATTATTCTTAAGTTCTCAGCAAACTCCTCGTTTACAACTTAAGACCTAGGACCTACCCGTCTAGATTTTAACCTAGGAACTCCTAGATCTGAGATCCCATTTCACTATCCTACAATCAATCACAACCCCTGTGAATGGTGAAGTTACCTTCAAACACAAACTACAATCTTGCTTAAAAACTTTGGTGTTGGTGAAGTTACCTTCAAACACAAACTACAACCTTTAAAAGCTTTGGTGTAGCGCACGAGTTACAACTCAATAAACAGTCCTTAGCATGTATCAAGGTGATACAAGAAAAGCTCTCAATTAACAAACAGTCCTAGATCTGCATCAACATGATAAAAGAGAAGAACACACACAACTCAAAACCCTAAAAACTATTCTTTTAGAATGACGGCTTGAATGCTTAATTAGGTCTTGTAGTATTCCTTTTATACTTTGTAGTATTCCTTTTATACTGAAGCAATATGGGCTAACAAACCTTGTTGGGCTTCAGAACAAAGTAAATCGTTCAGCTGATCTACAAAACACGAACCAGTAACTAAAAGGAAAGTCCTAATATGTAGGAACATCTTTAGGAACTTCCAAACAAATCCAAATATCTACTAACAATATCTACTAACATCTACTAACAATATATAAAAGTTGAAGTACATCAAAATTTCATAATCGTCCTCTTTAAAACTCATGATCTCCTTAATTTTATGTGCATAATCGTCATTTTGCAAAATTTAATTTAATCCTTTTAATTTTTTTAAATTAATAATGGATAATGGTCATCACAATTGTAACAAAATTATACGGATAACTATGAAATTAATTAATTTTATAAAAAAATTACGGATAATGTCATCACAACTCTAACAAATTAATTAATTTTCTATATTTTGCAAATAAAAAAGTCAATTTGTTTCTTCTTTCTTCTCCTTAATATCTGATTCTCTTTATTTGTTAAATAAATAAATTGCACAAAAAATCTTCGGTAGGACTTTTAATATCACTAATTTAGTGGGCTTTATCGTAAATTCTCTATAAAATAATAAGAAAAAACAGTGTAGTATAGCATAAATATACAAAAACAATCTATGTTACTCTTTTATGCTATAAGTATAGGAAACTAGTTTATTATGATATCTTTTATTCTCTTAATCTTACTAATTTGCATATAAATTTTTTTAATAGAAATGATACATTATATTCTTCAAAAAAGAAAAGATACATTGATGTTAATAATTTTAAAATAATTATCAGTTTCAAATTTCAGACATATCAACTTTCTCATATCGGTATACATAAAATTTGATTTAGATATATAAGCACATAAATTCTACAATGAGTGATGTGTAAATGTTTAACGGTATTTTGGAGAAACAATATAGTGATGTTGATATTATGAAAATAGACATGAGTTTTCCAAATTTTATTATATCGACTATCACATTTCGTTAAATAAAAAATTTCTTATACATATATAAGTTTATAAAATCCTTAATGAGTGCGGTGCAAATATTTATCGGTGTTTTAAATATAAAATAAAAAGTTATTTAATAGAAACACTACATTGATGATAATACTTTGAAAATAGTCACGAGTTTTTAAAATTTTATCATATCGATTTTCAGATATATGTACATCAAAATTTATTTATGCGTATATAAACACATAAAATCTGCAACGGGCGCGGTACAAACATTGAACGGTGTTTTGCATATAAAATAAAAAGTTATTTAATAAAAACATTATATTAATGTTTATATTTTTACAATATTAATGAGTTTTCACGATTTTATCATATCAACTTTTTCATATAATTAGATAAAAATTTGTTTCTGCAGATAAAACACATAAAATATGCAACGGGTGTGGTGCAAACATTGAACGGTGTTTTCCATATAAAATAAAAAGTTATTTAATAGAAACACTACATTGATGTTGATATTTGAAAATAGTCATGAGTTTTTAAAATTTAATCGTATCGATTTTCTCATATATGTACATAAAAATTTATTTATATATATAAGCACATAAAATCTGCAACGGATGTGGTGCAAACATTGAACGCTGTTATGCATATAAAATAAAAACTTATTAAATAGAAACATTGTATTAATGTTTATATTTTGATAATATTAATGAGTATCCGCAATTTTATCATATCAACTTTCTCATATTTTACATAAAAAAATATTTCTGCAGATAAAACACATAAAATTTGCAACGGGTGCGATGCAAACATTGAACGGTGTTTTGCATATAAAATAAAAAATTATTTATTAGAAACACTACATTGGTGTTGATATTTTGAAAATAGTAACGAGTTTTTAAAATTTTATCGTGTCGATTTTCTCATATATGCACATAAAAATCTGCAACGGGTGCCATGCAAACATTGAACGGTGTTTTGCATATAAAATAAAAACTTATTCGATAGAAACATTGTTTTTTTTTCCTTTTTTTTTTTGGCGCCAAACTCTAAAAATTTATTAAAAAAGGGGGAAAAATATATACGAAAGGGGGGGGGACTAGGCCAAAACCCTCCTAAGAAAAGAAACAGAAAAAAGCTAAATCAGACTAGAGAACACTAATTAGGAAACCTGTAGTTAGGCAAACCAACTCTATCACGATAGAAATCTATATGCAACTCTGTCGGAATTCGGCTGCAAATTTCTATTTTGCAACTTCAATACTATCCCAATACCACGAAGGAACACATTCAAAAGAAATCATCGGCTCCTCAATAAAAATAATAACGGTTTGTGAGACAGAAATTAATTTTTTAAAGCAATTTTAGTATCAAAATTGCCAATACCTCGGACATTCCAATAGAGGAAAATCATTTGGAAGGAGGATGTGTACCCTTTGCACGGGTGTTATACGAAGATTTTCCTAACACTTGCTTCTTCACTTCTTGCTGCTGTTTCTTAGATAGGACTTGGGTAAAACCTTCGTCCGCCGTCGTTGATCATATTCACGAATTTGGGCCCATATATCCAAGTCACTTTGGACATTTTTCGAAACCTGAATTTCCTTATGGTGAGTGGGAAACACACGCACAGGAGCATCATGTGTGATCCCAACATCTGCTTTGTCACTGCATTATTTCTCGTGTTATTCGACATCATTTGATTGTTTGTTGTCTGTTCCAATGCCATAACGTCCATCAATTGTTGTTGCGGTATTGTTGCAGTACCTACAGCAGAATTTCCTTCCTGAGTTTCAATGATGGAAGTGCTAGGTAACCTCTCTTTACGTATTTTAGCTTCCACATTCTGAGTAAATAGTGTAATGGCCAAAGGCTCTCTGTCAGTTTGAATTGTGTGCGTCTCCATCGGTAGAGATGCTGTCTCAGATGAAAGTTGTACCTCATCCTGCGCGGCTGCTAGCTCCATGACAGGCATAGAAGACCGCGTCAAATGCAACATAACAACAATACTGCTCTGATTTCAAGCGCATGAAGAGACACACCACCCGAAAAAGAAACTAAAAAAGTCCGATGTCAAATAACCACACATAAACAAAATGAACTTAAACACAAAAACCCATCTATATCAACAATGAGTCATTTTCGATTTAAAAGTAAGAAAGAAGTTATGCCTTCAAATAAAAATGTGTCCTTTTTTTTATTTTGAAATGGAGCAAAGTATGAAACTATAACAATATCAAGACATTAATCCATCTTAAAAATAGGTAATTTTGGATTTAAAGGAAGAAATAAATTTAAGATTTCAAGAAAATTGTTCCTTTATAAATACACACCATGTAAAAAATTTGAAGGGGGTCAAAATGCATACATACATGATAGTAACCGGTGTTTGAAATGTTAAGGAAGATGGAGAAAACTAAGATATAAGATAAAACAAAAACAAAAAAATCAAGTAGAGAAAAACAATGCATTATTTGTTATAGGTAAAGAACAAATGAATAGATGAAAAAAAAAGCATGTTTGGAGGTGGTAGAGAAAAAATATGCTTGGTGTTGAAGGGAGAATGAGCCTTTATATATACACCATAATGAAGTATTGGTTAGGGTTTGTACTGTTGCTTGGTTTTGGGGTGGTTGAAGGGAATTTGGCCTTTATGAAGGAGTGGGTAAAGTGCATGAATAGAAAATCAAAATAGGCATGTTTCTTGTTTGGAATTAAATGGTAAAAAGAATACCAGTAGTTAAAATAGTTTTTGTTTTATACATTGAAATATCAACTGGATCCTAAGTGTGTGTGACTATATTCTTTTCTTTTTAGTTTTTCTTTTAACAAAAATGTTTTACTTTTTCATTTTAATCTTTTTGAATTATTAGAAATATGGTATTAATTTTAAAATGGACCTGATCACTGGTCCCTTTGTCTTTCTTTTATCTATACATATAGAAAATAGTTGTACAAATAGTAAAATTATATTATTGTACCAAAAAATTGACTGAGGTAAAGACGACCTGCTTCATTGCTTAAGACCCTATGATGGGAATCAAAAGTTATGCTTAGAGATAAAGGTATATATTGCAGATACATCACATAATAAATCATAAGTTTGTTACAATAACAACTTTTGATTTTCTCACTTTACTTACTTTATAAAATCTTTGTCCCATTAATTTCTGGATAAATGAAATACAATACAAATTTTCAAATAATAATGCACAGGTTCTTACACTAATTTTCTAATAACCAAATTAGCTTATAATTTTTATAAAAGTAATTCAGCACTGATACACTACAGTGTTACTGATGTAATGTCTGTTAGCTGAAACAGGTTAATCTTTTATGAACAAAAAGTGTCATATATGTGTTTCTATAGCTCCTTTAGCATTTTAAAGGTGCACAAACTCAATGATTCACAAACTCAATGCACATAACTGATAACGCCAATACAACAACAAACAACCCATAAATTGAATCAATTTACAGAAATGCAGAGAAGTTCCTAACTTTAGAGTTAGAAGGATCATATCAACAATGTGCTTAAAGAGATAGAATCGATAAACAAAACTTTGACTACAAAAAACAAACTTACTTCTGTAGCCAATATGCCGTCAAGGTTGAAATAAGTTACTCTTTTCGTACAATAGATTATCAAGCACCGCAAAAATAACAAAATTGCTTGAAAGTGAAATCTTCCTAGTTATAAAAAAAATGGGATTGTCAAATTAGCTACTTGACTGTTATCATGTTTGCTCTGAGCAATCTCTTTTAAACTGGTCCAAGATTTTTTCCGTCTTTTGCTCGTTGTGCTCTGAGTTTTCGCTCCTTCTACTCTTGCAGACATGCTTGGAGTTTCAAACGTGTTCTTGGACGCAGAACTATTTCTGCTTCTCTTCTTTCCTTCTAACAAGGTTGGTGTACTTGTGCTTTGCGGAGTTTGAAGACCATCCATAAGGGTGGCGCTCTTAACTACAACTTCTGAACCAAAAGCATTAATTTTACCGGCTTCGTCTTTGACTACAATCTTTTTCTCTGATTTTGAAGATTCATGCACAATTGGTTTTGTAGCAGGTGTTGATTCTAAGGATGATTTATCTTTTGTCGAGCATATCTTTTTTACATGTCCCTTAGCGGTACCTCTCTTGAGATTCCGATGTGAACAGAAATGGCACGTGTACACTACATTGTTTTGAGAGATACTGCTAAACTTTTTGTTCCTATGCCTCTTTGATCTATTCTTCTCAATTCGTACAGTTGAATTAAAGCCGGGATGAAGAACGGTTTCACACCTGCAGTGAAATCAAAGAATGGTAAATATATTTAATGAATCATAGGAAATTTCCAAGTATCAAATGCTTAAAGAGAACCTAAGAAGAAATTCAAACAAATCAACAAATGTTATTCATATCAGTAAATCATTAAAACATTTTAAAGCCATTGGAGCTGCCAATGGTTATGAAAGCAATATTCAAGTCATGAATCACTATTTTCCGAATCGTGAATCGAATCTTATTACGAATCATAACATGCATGATCCATAAAAATTAAAAACCTAACAAAGTCTACTGAAAAATTAGGTCAGCAAAAATCAAAGCTTTCTCCCACTAGCGGAGTTGGCTACATGAACTACTATGTGTGTGTTATAAATCAAGTCTACTGATAAACATTTTAAACAAAATCACGGTTAATGATTTGATCTATAACTTTTCTTGGTACCCATCTAACTCTAACCACCGGACTATTTTCCATCAGATATACCCTCCTAACCAGTGCTTCTACTGCTGCATGCTCAGACCAACTAAAGCAACACTAACCATCTTTTCTACAATCAAAGCCATTCCAACTTTCTCTAATGATTTAATTTCTAATTATATATAGATATAACTAATCCTTGCAGAAGTAGTACACAAGGTCAAACTGTTGTTATCAGCATCATTTGTCTGCAACAGTGACAACAAAGCTTTCTTTTTCTTAATAGTTACAGTTCAACATTACATACAATTGAATTAACCAATATAACAAATATTGCATTTTTTGTAAAAATAAGTTGATATATCTTACTATGTAACGGTATTGCGGATAATGGGATAGCCGCTATTGTGAAGACTAAAATAGTATACAAACAAAAACATAAATCCCAACAAGACCTAAAACACCTTCTTGCAATTTTTCCGTGATTAGCGGCCGCTTTCGCTGCTACTGTTGGCCGCACGTAGCACTAACAAAAGAAAAGTGACTGGCTACACAAAAGGGGACAAAATAAGTGGCTGACTGCACAAAAGTCATGGGCATGTTGAGATACATCAAAATGAATCGTGATTCATGATGATATTCATGTCTAAAATAGATATGCACAGAGAGAGTAGTATCAATAAGGTTCAGTTTTGTTTTGAATTAGATACAACTCACACGTATAGTACGATACATATAACCATGGTCTCACATGCATGTATTTTCATTCTATCAAATTATTACAATGTTAACAAATGATTCAACAATACACGGATCAAAATTCATATCAATTGTTTTAATTTTATTTCCAATCAAGATACAACTCATGTATTTAAGCTACTTATACCATGAATCAACTAAAATTGTTAACAAATGAATCAACAATATACCACACGAATGCTAACTCACTTCAAAACATTTGTAAGCAAGCCAAACAAGTATGTAGCATCTGTTAGGAACAAACTGATCAATGCACGCACACTTGCACACATAACTAGAAAAAAATAATATTATGAAAACTTGAGAATGATCTCATTGTTATTGATTATGTATCTGAATGACTGAAAATCACATGCAGTGCCATTTATAGCTCATATCAACTCACTAATAAGTAAAATCAGTTAAACTTGACTAAGCAACAAACTACCAGTATTAACAAATCAAATAACTGTCACACAAACTGAAATCTAATTACATTTAACAACATCAACACTTCAAATTGAAGGTGTGTTCACTATCCAGCACAGACACAACAATGACACATGTTACATTCAATTACTTCAAATTATTTTCAGTGGCGAGTTTCGTGTCCGGTATCCGTGTGACTAACAAAACATATTAATGACATTGAAAAACACAAGATGATAGAAACCAGAATTTTCACAGGAAAAACAGTGTAGCATTGACTGCAAATGATTAAGCTTAAAGCTCTTACAATGGTGGACAAACTGAAATTTAAACCAGAGTTTTATGAACTCCTAACCAGAGCTAGGCTCTTGAGACCAGAGAGAAAACACTCCTAAACTGACTCTAACAACTTTCTTGAACGAACTCTCAACCATTCCGTCTCTTTTATAACAGAATCGTTCCCGAAATTTTAGGGAATATCCCAATTGACTCCTACTCACGCTTCTTCTACAATCTTCTAGGAAGTGTGCTCATGTAAAGTGGGCCTAATAATTGGATCAACTAGCCTACTGGACCTTGGTGCTCTATCACAAGAGGATAACCAATTATGCATAGAGAAAGCGGGAAAAAAATAAACCTTGATCAAAATGAAAACCTTTGGCAAGTGATTAAAAAAGGATCATTCGAAAACAACTTGCATGTATCATAAGATGCCAATAACCACGGAGCTATCACGTACATACTCTCTGATTCTATCAAAAATGATAACTATTAGTGAGACTCAATAAAATTTGATCAATCCTTTTTTCTGTCGTTAAGGTAGAGAACTGAACCATGAATTCCCTTTCTTTATCAGCAATGAAATCACTGTTCAAGATCCAGGATTCTATTTTATCATCAATCCAATCACTATTAAATTGTTAACAAATGAATTACTAACATATCACATGAATGCCTATTCTATTTCTAACACTTCAAAACATATAGTAAGTAAGCCAAACAAGTATATAGCACCAAGCCACCAACACTTCAAATTGAACGCAGTGTCTGACACTTCGGTGTCCGACACGATCACACGACACAAACACATCTTACATTCAATTACTTCAACTCTTCGAATTATTACAAGTGTCGACCTGTCAGCGCTGTATAAGGTGTCCAACACAACACAAACATGTGTTACATTCAATTATCTTCTATTTTTACAAATTATTACTCATGTCAACTAGTGTTGATCTAGTGTCGAACATAACACGAACACACATGTTACATTCAAATTATTGCTAGTTTCAATTTCAACCCGTCACATGTTACATTCAATTACTTCTATTTTACAAGTTATTACAGGTGGCAACTTGTCACTGTTGTATCTAGTGTCTGACACAACACAAATACATGTTACATTCAACTACTTCTATTGCCATTGCTGTGTATCTGGTGTCTAACACAACACATACACATGTTACATTCCTTTACTTCAATTTTTTAATTACTACACATTTCAACTAGTCAATGTTGTATTTGGTGTCCGACATAACACGAACACATATTACATTCAATTACATCCATTTTTAAAATTATAACAGATGTCCACTTGTGAGTGTTGTATCTAGTGTCCGACAAGACACATGTTACATGCAATTACCTCTATTTTTCAAATTATTACAGGTGTCCACCTATCAATATTGTATCTCGTGTCAGACGCAACACTAACACATACTACATTCAATTACTCCTACTTTCCAAGTCATTACAAGTGTCGACATGTCAGTGTCAGTGTTGTATCCGATGTATCCGGTAACACACTTAAAGTTAACTAACTAAAGCATAGAAAAAGCTAAAAAAACACAAACCTTTGGCAAGTGATTAAAGAAGGATCAGGCGGCACACCAGCAGCCTCTGAAACGGCGGCCAATTGCTGACCATAAAAGGCGGACAAAGACTGTATGTTCGGGTCAGTAGTGGCCCACACAGCAAGGTTTTTCAAATGATCAATTCTCAAATGAGATTTTGTATTAACGATTGGTTTCGTTTTCAATTTTCCAGTAGCTTCTTCTCTCAATGTAATCCGATTTTGAGGTTTTGATTCTGATTTTGGGAGGCTTTTCGCTCCTCCTTTCTTCCCCATAGATACAGTACAGCAAACTTTTTAGATTTTCGAAGTGGGGATGAAAACCGCCGTGAGTACAGGCGGTTGAACGGAGTGAGGTTGAGCTGCGGTGGTGGAGTGACCGGAGATTTGGGAGGTTGACGGAGACAAACGATGAATCAAAACCCTTCTTTTTAATTTTCAAGCGCAATAACTAATGGGGTAAAGAAAAATGCTCTTCTCCCATTAAAAAACACTCTCTCCCAATTGGATCGACGAAAATATCCCTGAGTGACTTAAGTCGGACTAGATATTTTATGCGTGAATTAACACGTAGCATGAGTTAAACTCATGCCACTTATAAACCCATGTTGTGTGTTGTAATATAGAACCCACGCTGAAACATAACAATCACATTTCAAAACTTCCCAAAACATCACCAAGTGCGATTTTTCACATTCAAGTGCGAATTTCACCAAACTCAACCAAATCAACATCAAATCAAGCAAATCAACAAGTGTTGTTTATCCTATTACATTGCTCTTTTTTTTATTGAAATTTTTTATTTTTTGTATTAATTTTACATTTTTAGGTTTTAAAAAATTTGGTTTGCATGTTAGTTTTTAGAATTGTTAATGATGAATTTAGTTAAAAATTGTAGTTTAGATGTTGTTTAGAATGCAATGTGGTAGTTTAGGGTTTAGAAATTGTTAGATTTTAAGTTGATTGAAAGTTGGACTCTAGGTGTTTGATAAAATGTCTCAATGAAATTTTGTTTGTTTTTATGATTGTTAATGATAAAATTAGTTAGAAATTGGTTTGTTATTGTTGATTATAGTTAGTTTGACTGCAATGTGGTAATTTACGGACTAAAATGACACTTCTGAAATTTAACCGTTGTTGTTGAATAGTTAGAAATGACACAATGTCCGTATGAAAAAAAAAACATTGGTTTTTTGCTTTTTGAAATGTTGTGTAGGTAAGTCTCAGATGCCTGATAGACTTAGGGCAGATAGGGAGTCCTCTACTAATAGTGCACGGAGGTAAAAGGAAGCACAACGCCCTCCTCTGGCTGGTCGACGAAGAGGTGGGGGCACAAGGTTTGACAGGGCTAATGATTCGGAGGGTTGATCTACACAGGCGGCTGGAGGAGTATAGCGTGCTGGAGGATGCCGACTCCGCGGAGGAGTATGAGTCATAGTCCACGTGAGTAGTGGGTTCTTGTTTTATGAATTTTGTGTATTTGTAGTTTTTTTATGACATTTTGTCGGATATGGATTTAATATATGCCCACTTGCGCTATTGCGTTTTTATGATATTTTGCGAAATTTTGAGTTTTATTATGCTTATTTTAATTATGAGTGAATGAATGCTTGAGTTTCTTGAGAGACTGGGAAGATTGTTGTGCATCACTTGTAGACTGCTTTATACTAGCTTTGGCCTCGGCAAGAAATTTAGGATCAGGCTCGTGTTTATCAGCTGGTTCTCTCATTGCCAAATATATGTAAAATGCAATGACCATGTTGACAGATATGACGGCTAGGAATCCGCTTACTAGTGTCATAGAGTAAGGAGACAAATTGGATGTTCCTGTTACAGAAAAGGAAACACGTTAATTAGGTAGATTCAAAACTTTCATTGGTTTTTATGATGCGGCGTAATCTGAGAATGATGAGATTCGATATGTCCAAGCTGATAGGGTGAAGCACTCAATAAACAAGACAACGAGGAACTCAAAATTTGAAATATCATTTAGAGGCCAACCCAATTAGACAAAGAGAATATAGATTCAAACAAGGATCAATAATTTGCATCAAGACTTAAGCAGCATTTTGAAGTACTCACTAAAAGCGGTGAATGTAAAACCATAGAAAAGAGACAAACTACTATTTTGAAATGTGTAACGATCATATAACAAACTTTAGCAAGTTTAACCCCATCGGAAGTAGTAAATTACCTTCCTTTATAATGGTTTATGCGTCATAGTACTATATATTGGGGCCAAATATCCATTTCTTCATAGGCTTGATACAAATGTATTCAAATCAAAAATTTTAAGATGATTTGAGATAACAAATTCTAAGTTTGTCGGTGACTCTGTTAAAAAAACAAAAGAGAGTATAAGCCAAAAAAACAAAAACTTTTTTCACCAGTTGTCAAGACAAATGTTCTCATTACCAGTTTTCGGTTAGTGGTTGTATGTTACTAGCAATGAGCTATGTGATTCTGCCTGAGTTTACACAAACAATTTTATAAGCAAATTAACTCGAGGTTAATACCTAGAGTTTCACAACCCTGCTTCGTTGGCTTATCTAATTTTTCCATCAATCATCATAACCAAAAGTCATACTCACTCCAAAACTTATAAGCTATATTTTTAATTACAAATTAGCGATGAGGCATTCCTAGATGATTTTCCAGCTTATGTTGAGAGGTGACAATTTGGAAAAATTGAATTCGTGATTGGACATTCTATATTTCTAAAGAGATTTCATTGTTGCCTTCGTGATTGAATGATTTAAATAATGAAATTAAATAGAGAAGATTTAAAACTCGTAGTCAATAGAAGATGATGAGTTACTTCAATAAATACCATTACCAACTTGAAATTATTGGGGTGAAGCGATAAGATATAAGCAAACTCATAGAGGGACTTTATGCCATGAGAGAAATATCATGGCACAAAGCCCAACTAGAAAGTCAGCTTTATCTTTTCGCTTTTTATTGGATTATTCTCCGTTCTAGCGGTAAACATTGGAGGTCATTATTTCCTACTAGATGCCGCATTCAGATATTAACTTTAATTAATTGTTTAGTTTAAGACCATGATAAACCTAAGTCTAATCATCCATTCATCAACACGTCCAAATTTGTGGTCATCCACATAAGGCGTGAAATCATCTACAAACACTTCACTCTTCCCGCTGAGAATATTGACCTCCATTTAATAAAGTAATTAACAAAATAAATTGAAGATGGTAAATATAGAGATTGGACAAAAGAATTATAGTTTGACGGAAATAATTAATTGGGTCCAAATAAACATTATATGCATAAATACATCCTAATTAATGAACCGATCGAGAAGAGATATCAAGAGAGAATCAGGATTTGGTTTGTTTAGGAGAAGTATGCACCGATAGAACTTGTTGTTTTAGAACTATTTTGTGGGGTTTCCTTAATGACTGGTATTATTTGATGCTATTTTTATTCTCAATGAGTGCAAAAAATAGAAGATGAGTCTGGAACCTGATCTGCAATGCAAGAAAACAGTTTTGAAGAATGTAAAATATAAAAGAAGAGAAGATAAGGGGGAACCGGAGAGAGTCTGAGGTTGTCATGGAGGATGGAGGTGCGTCCAGCGTCTATGGAGGACGATATATGTTCACTTGATCGTGGCTCTGACAGATCAATGAAGAAGAAGGAGAGAATGAGTTCTCTACAATGGTTAGTTTGTATATGCTCATGGGTTATCATCAATAATGGTGGCTGAAAATGTTGTAATTTGATTAAGGAAGATGATGGATATTTTTTTTACTATGAGAATGTTCTTTTTAGAGAAGTGAGTTCTCTCCTTATTTTCTCTACATTTTTCTTTGCTTTTATTGTTCCTATTTATACCCAAAATTAGGTTAAACTACAAGCAACATGATAAATTGTACTCTGTTGGTGGTTAGTAGATCGAAATTGTAGTAAATGAAGAAACTGTTTTCAAACTTGCAAGTTGCAAGGTACACTAGTTGTTGAGTAAAAAATGGAAAAGGAAAAAGGTAGATGGTAAAGAGAAATTAGAATAATACCGACGATGGTAGAGTGATCCTTAAGTCGGTAGATAACATACTTTTGTTTTATAAAACTAAATTAATGATGGTGCTCCAATCAAAATAGGGAGGACCTTCAAACTCAAAAAACGTTTGCAAGAGTATTTACACTTATCTACTTCTAAATTTAGATATGTCAACTTAAAAGATTAGATGCTTTGAGAGAGAACAAAAAACAATGCAATCTATATGCACCCAACATCAAAGACTGTATTAAACTTCTAAATTAAACATAGAAAAATCTTTAATAGTTTTGAATCCAATATGAATGCAAATATAATACTCCATGCGTTGTCAATTATAAACAAATTTTAATTTTGTTTTAGGTTCATTCAATTAATGATGTATGTGATCTATATTATGGACCACATACATCATTGATTGAATACATCTAAAAAGTCAAAATTTACTTATAATCGATAATGGAGAGAGTATACAGAATTCTTGCCTTTCTATCATTTGCCTTTGCGTTTTTCCTACTCGACAAAGGGGGCAAAATATTAGGATACCCTTGCACAAAGAATAACTCATTGAGACTATTAATGAAAAGTTTCATAGTGAGACAGTCAAGTGTAATTTTCAGGAGATTAACAAAAATAATTTCCTGACTATTAAAACTTTTTCGTTATGGAGACATTTCTAGAGGGAGGTTCTCTGCCTTCTCTCTAGAACTTTCATCCCCTTCCTAACTTAGCTTTGCTAGGGTTAGCAGATCCCTAGCGTTGTTTAACCCTCTGGCTAGGATGTTTGTTCTCCTTTGAGAGGAGAATGTTTGTTCATCCATCCTCTCTTCAGTTTTAATGGGTCTGTCACTGCTGTTTCTCGACCTCCACCTCTCCTCTCCACACCAGATCTCCTATCGCGGTGGTTGTGGGCCGCTACCAACCCCATCTCCGGCGCCGATCCGGCCTCCTCCGGAGCCCCCACCGTATAGATCGAATGTCAACACTTCTCTGCTTGTTTTTAATCTTGTTAACTTTATTTATCTATCTCTAATCCTTTGTTTTTTTTTTTTTTTTCTGTTTATTCAGTGTCATGTGAGACCTGTCTGTACTTGTCTGTTTTCCTTTTCTCTAGATTGTCTGTTGTTTTATTTCTCTAATCTTTTATGTTTTTGAAACCTATTCCAATTCCAGATCTAACTCTAAAAGTTTAACCTTTAACCTCTTATGAAATCATAAGCTTGGTCTTTTCAAGCTATTAATCAAAAAGTGGTAATAACCTACTGTTTTTATCTTTTCATTGTTTTATGGGTTATTGCTTTGAGTTTGTGATTTTAGCAGGTGAAAAGGTTCTACCGGTACAAGACTTTTTTCTTTCCTTGGGCACAACCAACAAAGGATCCGTTGTCGTTAACATGATTGCTTTTGTACCGTCGAAGTAACTCTGGTTTACCAACATGGGGTTTGCTGTCCAGAGATATGTTGTTCTCAGATTGTAATGTAACACTTTTAGGGTTGTGATGTTAGTATTGGTGGGAAAATTTCTTTTCTAAGGTTATTTTTTGCTTTGTGTTTGGTTTATTGTTTCTGTTGGTTTGCTTCTCTTCATTTCGAGCTTGTCAAGTTTACCGTGATTCCGTAGATGTATAAGTCAAGAGCAAATCCGATGCTTTAGAGTTTTATCTGTTTGATTTTGCAAAATTCCGACTTTACCCTAATAGTGGGTAGTGATCTGCACATGGTGTAATTTGTGCTGTTACAGCTTATTGTATGAATGAAATATATTTTTCGACCAAAAAAAAAAAAGTGTATGAGACATAGACATTCAACTAAGAATCAGATCAATCCTGAATTTTCTGAATCCATTCTTGTAACACCTAACTAATGTGCACATTAAAGATCTGACCAATGTAACGTTCTTATGTTTCTTTATTGTGCACATCAGTTTTCATGACCAATGTACACGTGGGTTCTCAATTTAGATGCATTAGCGGTGTCGGTGACCTATGTTTTTTACATTAGCGGTGTCGGCCTGTCAAGTGTCCGTGCCGGAGTCCATGCTTCATAGCTCAAGACCCCATTTGTCCAATCAAATGCCTAGAAGTATTTTTGGGCAATTTTTAAAGCAACTCCTCTTATAAACACTAGTAGGTTAGTAATTTTTAAGTGATACTCATTAATGACCCAAACCATACCTATTGTTCTTACTTCTTTAGTCGGATAAAAAAAAAATTATGAAAAAGATTCTGACCTGAAAGTAACTTGAATAAATATAAATAAAATGATACAAAACAAACAGAATGCTAACATAAATTGTGCACAAGATGGATCGTGTGCAAACTTCATAACAGAAGTAATGATCAGCACACAATTCAGGACCTTCTCCCTTCTCCTTGCCAAGACGAACAACTCATGAGTACCATAAAGAAACCTAAGAACACCAACCTACTGCTGTTTCTTGAGAGACTGGGAAGATTGCTGCGCATCACTTGTAGACTGGTTTATACTAGCTTTGGCTTCGGCAAGAAATTTAGGATCAGGCTCGTGTTTATCAGCTGGTTCTCGCATTGCCAAATATATGTAAAATGCAATGACCATGTTGACAGATATAACGGCTAGAAATCCGCTTACTAGTGTCATAGAGTAAGGAGACAAATTGGATGTTCCTGTTACAGAAAAAGAAAAGGAAACACGTTAAGGTAGTTTCAAAACTTTCATTGGTTTTTATGATGCGGCGTAATATGAGAATGATGAGATTCGTTATGTCCAGGCAGATAGGGTGAAGCACTCAATAAAGAAGATAAATAGAAACTCAAAATTTTAATATCATTTAGAGGGCAGTCCAGATAGAAAAGAGAATATAGATTATGCAGTGATTTACCTAAAGACTTATGCAGCATTTTGAAGTACTCACTTAAAGCAGTGATTGCAGAAGCATAGACAAAGTGACAAACTACTATTTTGAACTGTGTGCAATGATTGCCATAAATTTCTTTGGCACCTTAATATTTGAGATTAGACATTTATGCGATATCCGGTTCATAATCATTTTCATCTGTCATGTGAAAATAACAGCAAACACATTCATTGAAAGAAAAATCATTTAATCTTTTTTGGCATATGACAAAAACAACATATTCTTGGTTACAATGGGGTGTGAATGACATGCTCAGTCCAATCAATACCATGTAAGGATGCATGAAAACAGATCCATCGTTTGATTGATTCTATGCCAATAAATCAAAAAGAAAACATACACAAAAGAGATAGCAGCACCATTAAGACACACAACAACCATCTCTAAATAAATAAATAACAGAATGCTAAAAATTAACTCCAATGTGCAAAATTAACTACATATTAGAAATTATTCTTGAGACCACAAGTAGGAGATTTGTGGTTGGTGTAATGTCAGTGTATATTGCAATGATCTTATGATATAAAGTATAAACTTTAGCATGTTTAAGTACATCGGAAGCAGTAAATTTCATTCCTTTATAATGGTATATACCATATATCCGGGCCAAATATCCATTTCCTCGGAGGCATGATACATGTATTAGTCACCAAATTTTCAAGATGGTTCGAGAAAACACATTCTAAGTTAGTCACTGTTGAAACAATAACTTTTATCACCAGTTGTTAAAAGTTCTCATTATCAGTTTTTGACAGTTAAAAATAGAAAGATACCATCTCTTCAACAACGAAACAAACAAACAAGCAACAAAGTTTGCTTTGATAACAATACAAGACAATGTTAACACATACCTTTCCACTTAAAGGTGTTTCACTAGGTCTGCCAATCAAGTTAACAGTGAGAAAATATCAAGCATGCAAATTAGAGTACAAGTCAATACCCATTGCAGAACACACACAAACTCACAAAAAGCACAAGCATTCCAGAATCTTACCAGGAAGCAGATCATGGTTGAAAGCATATAATATTGCAATAGGGATTGCCCACATGAACAGTGATGCAATGAAAAACTTCTGAACAACACTCATCTTTACCTACAAACCCTGAAAATAAATATATAGAAACCAGATTAATAACACAGAAACAGTAAAAAGTAGTTTAGATTTACAAGTAAAACCAGATTAATTATGAGTATCATTCTTAGTCTACAGCAGTCATATTAACTATTTGTACAGATGTTATGTTTGTTACCGTTGTAACAGAATATGCCAGGTCAGCATATTCTGTTGAGTTATTTACATTACAGTTGGTTTAGTTAGCTTGAGCCTCTTAGGGCTCAACCCCTATATAGTATACAAAGTGAGCTTTATTATGTTAATTCAATTGAACATTTTCAGACTTTTCATAGATCAAAGCGCTCTCTCTTTCTGGACTGTTTTCTTTTATTGCTTCAATTCTAACATGGTGATGGCATCTAGAGCCTTTTATTAGTCCTGAAATCCACAGTTATGGTTGAGTACTCCAATGACAAAAAAACACTCTCTAAAAATCCAATTATTCTCACCGGTGAACTTCACTCACACAATCTCTGTCAAGCTAGACAACAAAAAACATGATATTGAAACAGCAGGTTGAGACAACTCAGAGACAGAAAAACCTCCCTTTTTTGTGTTCTAAGGTTCTGGTATGGTATGGTCTCCTCTTTGGACTAGGATTCAACTCGGTAGAGTCAGGTTCAGCTCATCAAAGTTGGATTCGCTCATGTTTTTTGGTTAGTGACTTTGTTTATGTTACGAGCTATGAGGTATGTGATTCTGCCCGAGTTGAATTCTAGTTCAAGGAGGCGACCCTCCGAGGATTGTTCATGTTTTTTGGTTAGTGACTTGTTTATGTTACGAGCTATGTGATTCTGCCTGAGTTTACACAAACAATTTTATAAGCAATTTAACTCGAAATTAACACCTAGAGTTTTCACAACCCTGCTTCCATTGGCTTATCTAATTTTTCCATCAACCACCAAAACCAACTGTCTACTCACTCTAAAATTTTCTAATAGTTCCACTCATCACTAAAATTCTAGTCAGTTACTAACTCAATTTTCGTGTGGGTTTATTTTGAGTTTCTCCCTACTTCCTGTCTTGTCAAATCTCAGGCATCTAATAAGACCCTTCTCAAAGGTTCCATCGATTCAAATGGTCACCGTCATTTCTAGTTTCTCAAGGAGCCTCTATCCAGTTTGCCCTTTGCTAAAATCCCATCAAGGTGTTAATGTTTCCTATTGTAAATATTTATCACCTATCCTCGCCTCTCCCTAATAAATCCCTTGACCATCAACTCTGTTAATCCACCTATTTCCATCATCAGTTCTACCTTCATCACAGTCATCTACTTCTCCTGACCCTGCTGATTCTATCCTTGTCCTCTAATTTCAAACAATAACCCTATGTTTACTAAATCCAAAATCGGAAGCCTTAAAACTAAAGCTCTGCTAACTCAAATTGAGTCATTTAATGTAAAACATGACTTGGCTCACCCTTGATGGCTCACTGCAATGCAAGAAGAATACACGGCATTTCTTAAAAAAACAACCTAGGAATCTCGGTTAACCTACCAAGAGTGTCATCGAAAAATAAAGAATCCCTCCTCAAACTCCAGACACACTTAACCATTAAAAGTAACATATTTAAACAAATCAACATGAAACTTAGGCCCTCCGTTTACTTTGTGAACACATTTTCTATTTTCATTATCTAAAATTTGTGTTAATTATACATGCTAACAAGAAGATAATAAACTCTTGAAGTTAACAATTAGGTGCATATTTTGGAAACAATGAAAATGCCAAAAGAATTGTGTCCATTATTTCCAGAAACACATCATCTCTAACTAGCATTTCATCTCATCACCATAACAAATCACAACGGTTCACTTCAAGAGTCCCAAATCTTCTTAAGGTCTGTTTGGATAGACTTATTTGAGCTTATATACTCACATAAGTTTTCTGAGACTGTTTGGAATAACTTATGAAAACAGCTTACGACATTGTTCATAAGCTATTTTCAGCTTATTCTTATAAGTCCAAGATAGCTTCTACAAAAAAAAAAAAAAAAATTACTTTATTTTATCTTTTGCTATAGAAATAACTTATAGATAAGCTCGTGCATTATAAGCTGCAAATAATCTAATAGGACCTTATCTCTCTTAATATAAGAAGGGAAGATGTTGTGGAAAATCTATTACTACCCTAAGCTGGTTGCTTGCCAAATCACACAATTGAGGGTAAAAGTTGTGTAACAATTACTTTATTGAACTAAATGACCACAATTAACTATGATGATGTCATGTAACTACTGAAAGCATTTGGTTTAGTTTATTTGCTCTACAAAAACACATTTTCCTTTACATTGCAACTAGATAATTCACTTTTGCTGGTCTCATGACAGCATTTGTCAATACCAATGCTACAAGTTGTAATCTTGGGGGCAAAAATTCAATATTCAAATTTCAAATACTATTTTATATATCATCCAATACTTCTTCACTATTATATCATTCTCACTTTTTCTTCTCTTTCTTATCCTTAACTGGTTTTTATGTATACTTATTTTTTCTTCTCAAATTTTTTCTAACCTCCATATTTTGTTCATCTCTATTTTGCAGAAAATTCTTCAACAACAAATGTAGGTAAATGAAACTTCTCTTATCTTCACAAAGGTATAAAGATGATAATGAATTGTCTTTATTTTTTTCTCTTCACACATGAGATCTCTAACAAGCTATAACATGTTAAATGAAGCTCTTTTTTATGTAAGATCCATACATGAATGCATATATATTATATTCTACAACAAGCTAATCAATATCAACATTGTTTTCATTAATGATGAAGAAAACAAAAATGGAAAAGACCAATCTTATTAGAGGACACTCACCACTACTGGACTGAACTCCACTCTACAATTAGATTTACTTTATTTTTTATAAACTCAATGATTTTATTTTGAACATACTTGTCTTTTAATATATGAACTTACATTATCATCAACATCACATATGAGAAGTTAAAGAAAACATACACATCCAAACACAGTTTTACAATTATATCAACAACAAAAAAAGATTTTCATAAGAAAATGTCTCAATTGTGTCTTGCAAACTTTTCAGCTGATATAATGTTTATCCTTTCCAGATCACAGATGAGCAAAATGGGAAAAGAAAAAAATAAAATAAAAGAGATAGTAAAAATTCTGACCCAGATCAGCTCTTTTCTGGCGCGGTGGTTGCAAACTTCGGCACGGTGGTAACCTGCGAAAGTGATCTTAATGGGTTTTGTAGAGAAGATGGAGGGGACTATTTTTATGGTGATGGTTTTTCAAAAACTTGTATGTGGTTGACTAGATCTAGCCGAAAAGATAGGATGAAGATGGTGGAACAATGAAACGCCGCCGCCGGAGACACACTGAAGGAGGTTTGTGAATGAGAGAGTTTTTCAGACTTTCTTTGGTGAAGAAATGAGTATAGTGCGTGGGGGATAAAGTTAAATGAAAAAGAAAATTATAAAAAAAGACTCGGTTTGTACGAGATAGAAAGGGGTATGTGTTTTTTTAATTGCAAAATTCACAAAGTAGTATAACATAATAATAATAATAATAATTTTTATAAAATATTTAAAATAATAGTAGTAGTTTAATTAACCTCTAAAAAATAGTTAAATTAATGTTATTTTACACATATCTAACGACATGTTGTCACATTAATTAATTAATATTGAAACTTTTTTTATATTTATAAAAACATAAAATAAATAAATTTCATTATTACATAATAAAATTAACGGTAAAACATTGATCATCTGATATGTACAAAAAGACATGTGTATTGATAACTATTTAAAAATATGTGTGATATTTATCACGGTTGAATATAAAAACAAATACATAAGAAAAATATTTTTAATTGATAGATAGAAATCAAGAATAAATATTTTTTTGTAAAAAAAAAGGAATAAATATTTGTCTCCTTAAAAAAAAGAATAAAAATATTTGTCGGTGATACATACAAATAAATATGGGAAAAAGATTTGTCACAAGAAAAAACACAAAGATTTGTGATTGGTAGATATAAGAAAGCAAGATACAATAAATTTTAAAAAATGCCACATAAATATTTTTCGTTAACATATAAAAATTTGGAACAAATATTTGTCACTGATGTGTACAAATAAACATGTGACAAAGATTTTCCATTGATAAATAGAACTATCTCACCAACAAAAAAAATAGAAATATCATGCCCCCTTAAAAAAAAAATCATGCACAAGATACTTTTTTTTTTGTTTTTGAAATGGGCGCAAGAGACAAGTTGGCATTAATGAAATGCACAAGAGAAGTTCACATTGATTAAATTAAATTATCATGCATTTGACAAGTTTTCGCTAATAAAATATCAAAATTAACTCAAATGCATGAGATAAGTTGTCATCGACGAAACTAACTTTGATATACTGGACAAGTCGTTATTTATAAAAAAAAAAATGGATATGCTAAAACATTTCTACTATTTATAATATCACCTCACTCCTCAATTCTACAATGATATTGAACCTTCATCGACTAATATACACGAGACATGTGAACATTGACTAAAATTTTATAAATAACCAAAATGAAAGTTGAGAAATTGACATTGATTAAATAGAACGGTCATGCACGAGATAAGTTATCCATAATAAAATGCACAAGAGAAGATGACATTGATTAAATTACAATATCATGTAGTTGACAATTTTACACTGATAAATGTTCAGAATTAACTAAAATAAACACGATAAGTTGTCACTAACTAAACTAACTTTGATACACATGATAAGTTGTCATTTATAAAACATCATTCATGACAAAGAGTTTGTACTATTTAAAATATTAGTGAAAATCTAACCTTTTTTTTTTTTTGAGCAATAGTGAAAATCTAACTTAAACATTTAAACAAAACTCAATATTATATGCGAGATGACATGTTATCAGTACAAATTTAAAATAATCATAACAAAAGAGACAAGTTATGGCCGGCATAAATTTCAAGATAATTATTAACCATGTGACATGTCACACTGATATATATTATAAAAGATTTAATATACACGAAATAAGTTGTCACTGTTAGCTTTAAAAATTATTATTATACACGGGCGAAGTCGTCACTAATACAAATCTACCAACATCTACGTCTACTAATAATTACTTTTACACTCGGACGAAGTCGTCACTGATACAAATCTATTAACATCTACTTCTACTAACAATAATAACAATATATAAAAATCGAAGTCCACCAAAATTTCATAATCGTACTTATTAAAACTCATTATCTTCTTAATTACATGTGTTGACTTTAAAGATTTATTATACACGAAATAAGATGTCATTGTTGGCTTTAAAAATTATTATTATACACGGGCGAAGTCGTCACTAATACAAATCTACAAACATCTACGTCTACTAATAATTACTTTTACACACGAGCGAAGTCGTCACTGATACAAATCCACTAACATCTACTTCTACTAACAATATATAAAAATCGAAGTCTAGCAAAATTTCACAATCCTTCTTATTAAAACTCGTGTTCTCCTTAATTTCATGTGCATAATGATTATTTTGCAAAATTTAATTTATTTGTTTTTTATAAAATTAATTACGGATAATGGTCTTCACAAGTGTGACTTTGCAAATTTTACAAAGCACAACATATGTGACAGCCTCATATTATGTGGAGATAATGGAGAAAACCAAAATTTCAACATCATTGTCAATAATGATCGCAAATTAACTACACAAATTGGACAAAAGTGGAATAACTTCTCCCAAATTAATGAATTCCTACCATAATAAACTATCAAATTTAAATTTTCTATCAATAATTTTTTATCTTTTAAATGAATTTTCTATAAATAATTATTATGTTTGCCATGTATTTAGCATAAAATAGGACTATGTAGGTTATTTTCATGACTATTTATCCTAAAATTGTACCAATGCATTAATGTTGCATCTCAATTGTTTTTTCTACATTTTAAATAATATTAAATGTCTTCTACGTACTAATTCCAAAAAGTTTAAATTACTTAATCAATGTAATTTTACTTTATTATACCATCAAAAATATAATACACCAATAATTCGACATTTACTTTAAATTGACATACAATTCAATTATATTAAAACTCTTATTAAAATTTAATGATCTTTTACGAATAACAAACGTTTACTATACAACTAAAATGCACAGGATAAACAGAGATTGAATAAAATTTCGTAGATAACTGAAATCCATCGGATAAGTGGTTGTTAACTAAAATTTCATAAGTAACATAAATGCACCAGATAAGTTGTCGCTAACTAAACTAACTTTGATAAACGACATTTATAAAAAATTGTTCTTGCTAAAATGTTCCTGTTATTTATAATGTCACCTCACTTTAATTCTATAATGATATTGAACCCTCCTAATCTAAAATGCATGAGATAAGTGAACATTGACTAAACTTTCAGAAGAAAAAATAAATAAATACACGGGATAAATTATCATTGACTAAACTAACCTTGATTTACAATACAAGTTGTCCTTTATAAAAATTGTTCCTGCTAAAACATCATCAACAACAACATCATCAACAACAGCAACATCATCAACAACAACAACATCATCAACAACAACCGCAACAACATCATCAACAACAACAACAACATCATCATCAACAACAACAACATCATCATAATCAACGACAACAACAACTTCTCAAATGATCATCAATTATATTATGCAATGACGACTCTACAATGGAACGACAACAACAACTCATCTTAACATCACACCGACTCGACAATGCAATTAATCCTTTATAAAAACTATTCCTGCTAAAACATTTAAACTATTTATAATATCATCACCTCAACTCAATTATATAATGATATTGAACTATTTATAATATTACATGACAAGTTGTAATATTATAATAAACTACTTGATATTATTTTTAATATCTACATAGACCGAAAATATACACACAATATCTTTTTTTCCATTATATTCAAATATTATAACATTGTTTTCGTTTCAAGTTTAACAAATTTAAATAAACTTATGCTATGTAAAAATTGTATTATATTTAATGTGCATTATCATATTCTGCACAACGTAACAATCATTACAGAGAAATAACTGTCCATCACATGTAACGAAGTTATATTAACATTTTCAAAACCTAAAAAAAATATTACATTCAATTTTTAAAATTTAAATAACAATATATATCAACCATTAAAAAGAAAATCAGACTCTTTTAAACAACAAACAGTCACTGTACCCGTGCGTTAGCACAGGTATGTTACTAGTTAGCAAGTTAAAATGAATACACATTTTCAAAAAAAATGGAAATAGAAAATGTTTTCACAGATAAACCGAACCTTAAAATAAGCTCACAAATTCAGCAAACGGGTCCATTTGGATTGGCTTATTTTTTAGTTTATGAAAAATAGTTTATGCAAATAAATAAGCTTTTACGTTAACTCGTAAACTCTCTCTAACAAAAATTGTATCTTCATAAACTGTTTTTTCATAAACTAAGCTTACGAGTAATAACAAAAGCTTATTTATTTGCATAAGCTTCTTTACATAAGCTCGAATCCAAACGGGCTCTAACAAGAATCAGATCCTAACCTTTGCTATAATTGAAGATAGTCGAAAAAAAAGATCCTATTAACAAAATTGTATGTATACGAATCGTAATTTGAAACATTGGCAAGAGAATATGAATATAGAAGTTGTTAAATCTCTGTAATTTGAAGCTTACGAGATCGGTGATTGTGTGCGTCGCTGCCGGTGGTGGTTTGGGAAACAGCAGTTGAGAGGCTGTGGGTGGCCGAATTTGTGCGGCGACGGTGGCGCTGCGATTACGGCGATGGCGGTTTGGAAGAAAGTGAGAGTCGATATGGCTCTGATTTTGAAAATAAGTTATTTTTCCCAAAAATATTTATCGAGATTCTTTCGAATTTGTTTGTGGTGGAACTCGTTAATTAGTTGGACTCAATCTTGATTTAATTCACATTTAATTTAGTTTTTTTTTGGTACAAATTGAGATTATTGTCATGACGAGTATCTATCAAAAACAATCTTTTCTATCAGATATAAAAAACAATCTTTTTTTTACACAAAACAAACGACATTCATTCAAATAGATAAAGTACATCGATGCAATACAAATTCGCTAAAAATTAAAAAGATGAATCTGTGAACAATCTCACAACATCCATGTTAATAACATAAAACTATAAAGTACATAAGCCTATAAACCTACAAATATGACTATATTAAAATCTCCGGAATAGCCATGTCTCCAAATCTGCACTGAATCAAAGCTGATCTGACAATCTGAACCGAACAAACACTTAAACAAGAGGGAAAAGACAAACAACGTCGCACAAAGACGACAAACAAAACAGCGTCGCACTAAGACGACGAAATCACAAAAGAAAAACCTAACTCGATGTGAAAATCACTTATTTAAATAAAAGGGAAGGACGTCTAAACAATCTTTTGTATCATATATATTTGGTCATATAAATGTTTGTGAAAATAACTAAAATAAAATTGAGGCTAAAAAAATTAAAATAAATCTCGAAGAGATATATGATATAACGATATAAAACTATTTTTCACACGCATTAATTCAAGTCATACTAAACTGCCATTTTTTAACTTTATTCACATGTATATAAATGAAGATAAATTGTAATACCCCGTTTTTCCAACATAAAATAAATATAAAGAATATCAAAATTCCACAATATAAATATAATAAAAGTACTATTTATTAAAACAATTTGTCTTTATAAAAATCCAATAATCATGCAGTGAAATAGTTTTTAATATCTTATAACAACTTTTGGCTCTTAAAGGTCACAACATCAATATCTTAAATAGTTCTCATGAAAATAGTTCAACATCATTAAAAAGGAAATACGTAACAAGGAAACATGCAATAAAACAATCCCCATCCCGTTACGTATCAGAGCATCCTAGACGAAACGACGGAGATTACTCACAACTGCACTATTCTTCGTTACCTGCAAGTTACTCATACGAAGAGCAACATTTTCAAGCAGAAGGGGTGAGATTTCACATTCATTAATAGCAGGTAACAATTCATAAAAGGTAATCAACAATACATACAACCATCATTAATTAAACATCACATAAATCATCATTTAATAAAAGTAAAACAACAACAGCAACATCATCAACAACAACAGCAACATCATCAGCAACAACAACAACTTCTCAATAATAATCATTTATATTATGCAATGACGACTCTACAATGCAACGACAACAACAACTCATCTTAACAACACATCGACTCGACAATGCAATATGCATGTGGTACCATCAAGACATAAGCCCCCATCACTAAAGGTCAAATAGGACCTGTCAGGCATCAAGCCCCCATCGCTAAGCTCATAAAAGGACCTGTCAGGCATTAAGCCCCCATCGCTGACTATGCTATGCAACAACACGACTCAATGCAACGACACGACTCAAATGCAACGACACCATCTTAAAACAGCAACATCAACTTCATAATTCAATATTAAATCACGAACAACACCATATAGCATAATATTCATCAATCAAATATACTCACATAAAACCAAGTTAGATTCATTAAAACATAGGTTAAATACTCATAAACACTTTAATTAAACTGCTAGTACACAAGCTTGAAGTTTAGAGACAATCCATAAGTTTTGGGTTAATTTCCATAAAATTTCACTAAGACCTCCCTGGAGTATTTTCATTATAACTCAAAAACTAAGAATCATTTTCAAGTCAAACCAAAGCCACTGGAAATCTAACTCAATTATCTACAACTTCCATGTTTACCCCAGAAGCCAGTTCAAAACAGAAACGGGTGAAAATGACACAAGAATGCGAAACAGAGGATGGTTTTCCCAAAACACACTTGGAGTGTTTTTATCATAACCCAAGATTCAGAAAATATTTTCACGTCACTCCAAAGCCATTAGAAAGCTAACTCAATTATCTACAACTTTTATGTTTACACCAAAAGCCAGTTCGAAACAGAAATGGGTGAAAAAGATGCAGGAACGCGAAACAGGCGATGCTGTAACTGTGCAGCTCGCGAGGCGAGTAGGTTTACTCGCTGTGGCGAGTTGCGACAGACAACTCTACGGGAATAGACCAGTTTTCACCCCAAAAACCCTAATTTCATCAACCCAAATCCCCAAATTGATAGGAAACTCTACCTATGATTATTCTACAGCTTAGACATCAGTTCTCTGCGTTAATTCATGAAATTCATACACTTTCTACCATCTTTATTGATTTTAACCTAATTTCCCAAATTCTTAAAAACTACAACAACGATTAATTTCTATGAATTACAACTTGATATTAATGAAGGTTAGTCTCACCCTTACCTTAGATTGGTTTCTGAAATCAACAACATCATTCTTCTTTCCTAGGGTTCTCTCTGAGTTCTCCTCTTTTCTCCAAAAATTGAACGTGTTATGTTTTCTAAACTCTTACTGACTCTTATCCTAATTTATAATTACTCTTCTCACCAAAAACTACTCTATTCCCTATTATCTTATTATTTCTAATAATATTATACTTCTCCCCCACTTAACAATAATCATAATAATACACCAAATAACAAATATATTTCCACACAAAATAACAAATATATTTCTATACTAGATAACATATATATTTCCACACAATAACAAATATATTTTTACACCAAATAACACATATTAGCATTTTTCATCAAAATATATATTATAAATCAAATAATAATACACTAAAAATACAATAAATTAATAAAATATTAAATATTAAAAGTAGGGCGTTACAACTCTCCCCAGTTAGAATATTTTCGTCCTCGAAAATGTATCTTTAGTCAGACAATCTTAATTCAGTGTTCACTACAAAACAAACAACAATTAGGACAATACAATGACGATATTCTAACTGTCAGACGACACCACTTGACTCAACTACTTGACCGGACGGACCGACCTGCTCTGATACCAATTGTAATACCCCGTTTTCCCAACATAAAATAAATATAAAGAATATCAGAGTTTTTCATCATAAACGGAGCATCACATTCAACTTACAAAATTCCACAATATAAATAGAATAAAAGTACTATTTATTAAAACAATCTGTCTTTATAAAAATCCAATAATCATGCAGCGGAATAGTTTTTAACATCTTATAACAATTTTTGGCTCTTAAAGGTCACAACATCAATATCTTAAATAGTTCTCATGAAAATAGTTCAACATCATTAAAAAGGAAATACGTAACAAGGAAACATGCAATAAAACAATCCCTATCCCATTACGTATCAGAGCATCCTAGACGACACGACGGAGATTAGTCACAACTGCACTATTCTTCGTTAGCTGCAAGTTACTCATACGAAGAGCAACATTTTCAAGCAGAAGGGGTGAGATTTCACATTCATTAATAGCAGGTAACAATTCATAAAAGGTAATCAACAATACATATAACCATCATTAATTAAACATCACATAAACCATCATTTAATAAAAGTAAAACAACAACAACAACATCATCAACAACAACAACAACATCATCAGCAACAACAACAACAACTTCTCAATAATCATCTTTTATATTATGCAATGACGACTCTACAATGCAACGACAACAACAACTCATCTTAACAACACATCGACTCGACAATGCAATATGCATGTGGTACCATCAGGGCATAAGCCCCCATCGCTAAAGGACAAATATGATCTGTCAAGCATCAAGCCCCCATCGCTAAGGTCATAAAAGGATCAGTCAGGCATTAAGCCCCCATCGCTGACTATGCTATGCAACAACACGAATCAATGCAACGACACGACTCAAATGCAACGACACCATCTTAAAACAGAAACATCAACTTCATAATTCAATATTAAATCACGAACAACACCATATATTATCATATTCATCAATCAAATATACTCACATAAAACCAAGTTAGATTCATTAAAACATAGGTTAAATACTCATAGACACCTTAATTAAACTCCTAGTACACAAGCTTGAAGTTTAGAGACAATCCATAAGTTTTGGGTTAATTTCCATAAAATTTCACTAAGACCTCCATAGAGTATTTTCATCATAACTCAAAAAATAAGAATCATTTTCAAGTCAAACCAAAGCCACTGGAAAGCTAACTCAATTATCTATAACTTCCATGTTTACCCCAGAAGCCAGTTCAAAACAGAAACGGGTGAAAAGGACAGAAGAATGCGAAACAGAGGATGGTTTTCCCAAAACACACTTGGAGTGTTTTTATCATAACGCAAGATTCACAAAACATTTTCAAGTCACTCCAAAGCCATTAGAAAGCTAACTCAATTATCTACAACTTTTATGTTTACACCAAAAGCCAGTTCGAAACAGAAATGGGTGAAAAAGATGCAGGAACGCGAAACAGGCGATGCTGTAACTGTGCAGCTCGCGAGGCGAGTAGGTTTACTCGCTGTGGCGAGTTGCGACAGACAACTCTACGGGAATAGACCAGTTTTTACCCCAAAAACCCTAATTTCATCAACCCAAATCCCCAAATTGATAGGAAACTCTACCTATGATTATTCTACAGCTTAGACATCAGTTCTCTGCGTTAATTCATGAAATTCATACACTTTCTACCATCTTTATTGATTTTAACCTAATTTCCCAAATTCTTAAAAACTACAACAATGATTAATTTCTATGAATTACATCTTGATATTAATGAAGGTTAGTCTCACCCTTACATTAGATTGGTTTCTGAAATCAACATGTTTTCTAAACTCTTACTGACTCTTAACCTAATTTATAATTACTCTTCTCACCAAAAACTACTCTCTTCCCTATTATCTTGTTATTTCTAATAATATTATACTTCTCCCCCACTTAACAATAATCATAATAATACACCAAATAACAAATATATCTCCACACAAAATAACAAATATATTTTTACACCAAATAACACATATTAGCATATTTCATCACAATATATATTATAAATCAAATAATAATACACTAAAATTTTAAAATACAATAAATTAATAAAATATTAAATATTAAAAGTAGGGCGTTACATAAATCACATCTGTCTTTGGTAGTAAGAATTTGAGGAATTTTAACATTTTTCACTTATGTGGTTTTTTTGTTCATAACACAATTAGTAGGGACATTTCATTACATGCAGGATCAACGTTTAAATATAGATTTCTCACTTATTCATCTTAAGAGATGAAGCTACTTACCTAAAAAATATAACGTGCTTCCTTTTTAACAATAGAAAAAATAAGACCGTTTGTTACAATTTTTTCTATTTCTTAAAATATTTTAATAAAATTAGAATTTAAAATAATCAAAAATAACTTCAAATATAATATTTTAGATCTTATCTCTTTTCATACTTCACATACCAATTTATATGAGATTATCCATTTTAAAACTCTATAATTAGAATATGCAACTTCATGTTTAACATCTTTTTATAATAAATAATATTGATGGACTAAATTAATTTGAGGCCGAATGAGAGTTTAGACGACCACTCAAGTTGACTCGTCCTACTTTTGACAGATTAATTGCAAGACAGGCCAAAATGGCGGAGGGGGTGGGGGGAATTTCACCACTCCTAAATGAACCATCAAACAAATTTATAATTTATAATCTTTGCGATATTTTATAAAAGAAAAAAAACTTTTATATAAATGATTTTTAGTAACATTTTAAAAAGTGTTAACCACAAATCAAATGATATTTTTATTCAAAAAAAATAAAAATCCAAATGATATTTAAAGGTCTAAATGTAATAGTGACATAATAACCAAATGAGACAACAAAAGAGTCGGCCAAAAACTTGATGAGAAAACACAAAGATAGTTTCACCTATTCATAAAAGATACATGAATCCCCCGATTACTTCCCCAAAAACCACTTTTTTTATGGAAGAGAATTTAATATGACAACAAATTGCTAAACATGTATATAATATGGTGGTTGGTGGAACATGTATATTTTCAATTCCAAGTATTAAGCAAGTAAGAAACATTATGTTACTAGTTTCAAGATGTAACTATAAATTGTTGCATGCAAGAATGAACTAATGCAACACAAAGCTCTTTCTTTCGATCAAAAAATAATGACTTATGTTAGGCTTGCTCCTTTGGTTGTCTTCTTGCTTGCCACATTATGTATGTATTTCAACTATACTTCTCATCAATTCATACCATATTTATATTTATTTATATAGTTTAGAACTCATGAATCACAAATCCCTAAAAAAAACTCATGAATCACAAACTTCTCCCAATTACTACTTACATATAAAATCATTCACCAATTTTCTCACAAAATTTTGCCACAATCAAATTAGTTAAAAAATTTCTCTCTCACAAACTTATCACTATTTTTATTGTTTCAAGTAATAATGGTATGTGCATTGTTCAAACCCTAATTGTCTTTGCCTTTTACAGTAATGTTTCTGATGAAGAAGGTAGGAGCAGATGATTGTTGGGGTCCTTGTTCGGTACTTCAGACACCACCATGTCCCTCTCCAAATTGCTATTGCATGCCTCTTTTATTAGTTGCAGGTTACTGCTCACATGCATCATCCCCAACTGTTGTAAAGATCGTTGAGGAACATCCTAACTTATGTCAGTCTCATGCCGATTGCATGAAGAAGGGAAGTGGGAGTTTTTGCGCTCATTATCCTAATCCTGATATCAAATATGGATGGTGTTTTGCCTCTAACTTTGAAGCACAAAAAGTATTCTTCAAAATTTTCTCTGACTATGAATTCATAAAAGGCTTCACAAAGATGCGAGCCATTGCTTAATATTGATATGTGCAAAAAAAAAAAAAAAAGTCGCACATATTGCATATACTCTCTCCGTTTTAAATTATAAATTGTTTTGTAAAATAAAAAATATCATAAGTTATAAGTCACTTTACAATACCAATAAAATATTTTATATATCCAGCACAACTACAATAAATGTTCCATGTGCTTGTATAATATATGTAGTTACTTTGCAAGCAATGTGATGTAGATCTATTTAATATGATAAAGTTTCTCATTTATAAATTAATATATTTTTGTTAATTTTTGTTTTTAACTAATCGATTAGACGTAGGCTAATGGCATAGGTGCAACTTAATCGATCGGGCAATAGAGTCTAATTGATTAGAAGGTTATTCATTAATTAATGAATGTTTAGTTGATTAGATGATCAACAAAATTGTTGAATCGTTTCTAAGTAATTTGTGATGTATGAATAGAATTATTGACATCATATATTGGTCAAATAATGTTAATGCTATAATGTTTAGAACTTGTTCTTGTTGAGTGAACTACACAGTAAATAAGGTGATATCTTGGTAAAATATGGATAAGAATTATCTTGTTGCAAATGTGATTGCAAGCCACGATCTATTCTATCAGTTGTCATTGTATCTCGATTATGTTGTTTAACATTCCCTTTTTAATTTAACATAAGACTCTTACTTGCAATTGACATATCAACTATTTCACTATAATTTTATGTGAATTTATCCATTCATTTGAGACGAGTCAAATTTTATCTTTCATATAGAAATCTATACTGCATATTGCCTGCTTAGAGGTAATTTGAAATTTAACTACTTATATCTAGGTCAACCAATTTGGTATATGGTCAAGGTGGGGTGGGGTGGGGTACATGTAAAAAATTCCATTGATTTTATGTCTCTTATGATTGGCTTCAAGCTTGGCCACAGATGATTTGGTCTGGTTTTTAAAGCTTTGTTAGTGGCCTTGAATTTTATAAAATCAAATTAATTAAAAATTAATTTTTGTTTGAGGATAAGACATTTTTTAAGGTATGTTAATTGAACAACCATTTTAAGATCATTTATGAAACAAGAAAAAATATATAAAAAAAATATGTATTAACATGAAAATAAAAAAAATAAAGAGAAAGAAAAAACATAATGAAACTATGAGAGAAAACTGTTTCAAAAACTGTCAAAATGGTTATACAAATACAATTTTTCATCTTTTAATTCTTAAGAAAAAGATAGTTTGTTTAATTAGAATTAAAAAATGCAGACGTACCATTATAATATAGCCACATTTAATATATTATATTATATTCTATATAATATATCATCAATCAGTCTTGTAAACTCAAATCCATTGGTATAAATATTACATTATATATGTAGGATTGAAGTTTAAACTTCATTCGCTCAAAATATTCACCTTTAAAAAGATGCATTCTAGCCGTTATGTTACCCAACCAAAAAATATATGTGTATCATCAAGTGTGGCACATGGCAAAATTCTCATATCACATTGACAAATTTTAGAATATCTAAGAATTTATTATGACATACTTTATATTGACATTATGTGAGTCATAAATAAAGGCCAACACGCGAAAGACAAAAATCACAACAAGATCTTACTTAAAACGAAATTATATTTGATTCAATAAACTAAACAACACCTTCACAGTAATTTTGTCAAAAAAAAAAGAAAAGAAAATTGTTGTTGATACATTTGGTTTGGCTGAGAAACACATATAAAAGACGAAAATACCCCTCAGTAGTTAACTGTCGAGAAAAATTGATCCGGCTGCAGTTAACTACCGAGAAAAACCACGACAGTTAACTGTCAATGCGTTCCTGCTACAAATCTGGCAGAAGCTCTCTCATCCATTATTACTCTCATTTTACCAAAAAAAATTCAAATCTCTCTCAAAATCTCTCTAAAAAACCCAACCAAATCCTACCAAATTTATTCAACAAAATCATAAGTAAGTAATCTTAATGCTATTAACTTACATTTTTGTTGTTTTAAATGTTTCTTTTTTAGTTTTTGAGTAGATTTAATTTATTTTAGTTTTTGAGTAGATTTATATGTTATAATTCATTTTTAGAGTAGATGTTAGTTGATAAATTTAGATGTTATAATTTAGAATTTTAGGGTTATTTTTTAGGGTGTGTTTGTTTCAAGTGTAACAAATTTATTTCTAGGAATAACCTTCCTTGAAATATAAAGATAGGAATTTTATTCCAAGGTATTTAGAAAAAAGATGTTTGGTTAACATTATAATATTCCAAGGAACCTTAAAAATAGGAAATATAATAGGGTTATTTTTATGATTTTTAGGGTTTATGTATAATTTACACTTCAAGTGTTTGATGAAATGTTTGAATGGGTATTTCATTGATTGTTTTCAATTTTTTAATGTGTAGATTTGAAACAATGGCCGGGTGGACCGACGTTCATGCACAATTCAACGACGGAGAACCTCATAGGTTGAAGGTTCGGTGCCTTGGTGTAACATTAAGAGGTCTAAAGGATAAACTGAATGAATTCAACCAAGGAGTCAACCCCGGAGACACAAGGAGGGTGGAAAACGTTTGGTATAAATGTCCAACGCTCGACGAGGGGAGAGTATCATTCACTTGGGTGGAGTTAAAGAACGACGAAAACGTGACGAGCATGTGGGTAACGTTGCTGAGATCAATTGAAAATATTATCAAGAGTCTGATTCCGCCAGAAGATGGTCATTACATAGAGAATGCACCTTCCGACCACAAGAATTGTCTTCCTCTAGATGGGGTAATTCAAACTTGCCAAACGACAAGTCCTCAACATTCGTCCGACATTCATGTTTTTCCTTTAAAAAGATTAAATTCTTGTTAGGCTGGTTTAGATGACGGTATTGAAGTGTCAAGGAATGTTCCTCATTTCGGTGGCACTTAATACCATCATCTAAAACAAGCCTAACAAAAATTTATTATTTTCAAAGGAAAAACTTGAATGTCGTGCGAATTCTTGAGTCCTGTTGTTTGGCTAGTTTGAGTTTACTCCATTTAGAGGTAAGATAATTGTTGTAGTTGGAAGATGCATTCCCGAATGCGATTTAATGTAATGTGATAACATATATAATGTAATGGAACAACCTATTATCTTATTTATTCACTTTTCGAATTTATTTATTCATTACACAATTTTATTCATTACGCACCATAATGTAGCAAAATGTGCGCGACATATTAAAAAAACATAAAAAAGATCCAAAACAATTAGGCATTACAAGCCATTACATTCATTCATCTTCATCATCACACAAGTCAATCGAGTTACCCGCTTCAGTCCCTAGGGCACCTGCTTTTGGTTGAGGACCAAAACAACATGTCCTTCCACTCCTCCTCAACCTCAACTAATTGTACACCGGCACCTTCGAATCCTATTCTTTATGACAGAACCATCACATGTGATTCTGTGCCATTTCACAGGCGATTTTTCTTTCTTCTTCTCATCACCCTAAACATTACCGTGGTTCTGATTTTGAGACATGTTTACATAAAAAAAAATTGGCGATCAAAACCTAAACTAAACCTAACAATAAAACCTAAACATAAATCTAAACATAGCATAAAATCATAACATCAATAAAATCTATATAATCGAAATTTAACAACAAAAAAAAACAAATAATTCAACAACAAAACAACAATGCAATAAGATTCAAAACACATACTTGTTTTTGTGATTGAAATTGGCTTGGAATGACTTCAAAAGGCTGAAAATCGCACTTTGGACACCCAAAACCGCAACAATGGAGTTTCGGAAACTCCTATGCCTCTTCTGTTCTTATAACAGAAAATCGGCAGTTAACTGTCGAGGTTTTCCTAGGCAGTTAACTGCAGCCGGTTCTAAACTGTATTAGATATCGATAGAAATTAGTTTCATTTGTGCTATTTTTTACAAAATTAATAAATTTTACATTATATGATTGATAAGCTAATTAGATTTTTTTAAAAAAAGATGGATAATAAATGATAAATGCAATCGGATATTAAGTATAATGATCTGGTCACCAACAAACGTTGTTTTACATGTATAACAACCACATTTACTTATCGTCTCATCAATTTTATTGAATGTTAAGATGTCTTCTCACACTCGCTACCAAACCTTAAACAACGTAAAGTTAATAACCTTTTGAATTATAGTACATCCAAACTTAATTACCACGATTTCTTAATTAATTGGTGAAACCAGCAATAACAACACGAGGCTCACAATCTTTAGCATTTAAACTTGGCTCAAGAGCTGGATTAGGTTCAATAGGCTTAACAAGAAACTCATGTGGCAAATCCTTAATACCCTTAAGATAAAATGTGTAAAATAGCTTATATGGAAACTCAATTTGATGAAGCTTAACTTGACCATAAACACCTTCAAATATTCCAGTTCCACCAGTCACAGCCAAGTAAGTATCCTCAGAAGTTAAATAAGAACCTTGCACTGAAATATGACCATAGTCTCCAAAATCAAAACTGTATATTGCTTCATATATGTCCCCTTTTTTCTTTGCTTTGTTTTGAATTAAAACACATATTCCAGCTGTTATTCCTACCCTCTTTTGTAAGCATCCTGTGTACAACTGCAAATTCCACAACCCCAAAATTAAATAAATTCATTTATCCTAATTTCTATTTTTTTTTTGGTACAATCCTAATTTCTAATTTTTAATTTCTTTTTTTTAGTTTTCATAAATTAGAGCAACATGCTGTAAAGTTTCTAATTTCTAATGGACAATATTTACTATAAAAAAATATAAGTGTTATACTAACCGGTCATCAGGACACCGGTTAAGGAAGGAAAAAAAATTAAATTGAATCTGACACATTTTAAACTTTTGAGACTATGACTCCACAACTTTCAATTGAATACTACTACACCATAATTGATTCATTATCTAATACCCTTAAACACTAGTTAACATTTTCCAAAAGATAATTTGCGGAAGGAAGACTATTATTAATAATGACAACATTAATGATAATTTAAAATTGTTTGTAAGAAAGTTGAATTTAATTTAGGGAACTACCTTTCTTATGGGAAATAATAACATGTGGTTTAAAGACACATGTTAAAAAATTCAATGTGAAAATTTAGTTTTGTAAATTGTTCCAATTTATTTTTAAAAAACTTAAAATTTAATTTTTATAAATAAATACTTTCTATTTGTAGAAACATTAAAAAAACTTATTAATTACTTTTTATCTTTAAAAATTACTCCCACTGTTTCATAATAATTGTCCATTTTAGAGAATAATTTTGTTTCACACAATACTTGTCACTTTCAAATTTCAATGCAACATTAATTATTGTCTCGTCAATAATACCATTACATATTTATTGTAAAGAGAGAAACAATAGAATGAAATAATAAATGGTTAAAGGTATTATAGAAAAAACACACATAATTTTATCAAAAATAACAAAATTTATTTGGTTTTTTGGTTACTGCAATTTCTCCAAAATAGACATGTATTTTGAACGGATAGAGTACAATTTTTAAAGCACATGTTAGCATGATTCTTTACTTTTCCCCACAAAAAACGTATTTACTTTTCTTATACCCCTAAAAAAATTAATTTTCTTATATGGAGTAATTAAAAAAAAAAAATTCTGAGGAAATATGGAGTAATTAATTGACATTATTTTTCCTTTTGAATTATTTTTTTCGTCAAATAAAAACTTTTAAAATTAAACTGTTGGGTTCTAGTTCGTGTCACAATTGTACAGAGATTATGTATGTGCCACGAGGACTTCTCAAATAAATGGATGAGCCACTAGGCATACTTTCTTTTGGATCACCATGACTCACATTTACATTTTATATAAATTTATTTTTATTTTAAAATATTTATATTAAAGTTAATTGAAATAAACAAAAAATCAACTATAAGTGCATCTTTGAATTAAGATTGAGTATCTTAAAATCACAACGTGCAACCATAATTTTTGACAAAAATTACTTTTCACAATTAACAAAATTATGGTGTCAATGTGATTTATAAAACTCTTTGTTTTAGAATATGTACTAACTTAAAACTTAAAATCAAAGGGTAGATAAGTTTTACCCAAAATTAAAAAAAGACACTTTAAAGTTTAAACCCAATATTGCAACTTGTAATAAAAGCTCTGAAAAATATTTATTGCACAATGTGATTATTTAGACAAAAAAGGAAGACCAAAATAATGATAACCAACCCACCTCGTTGACATTTTTTTGACTCAACCTAAGATAAGCAGGGCTTCCACGATCTTTTTCATTGATCTCATAAACACTAAGTTCTTGTACTTTGACTACATATCAAGCAACAAAAAATTTAAAATCAAAGGGTCAACATAGATATTATTAACAAGCAAGATCCATAGTTCCTTAACAAATAAACAAACAAGAAAGATATAAGAAGTGAACCTGAGTTAGATGATTGATCTTGGCTTTTGCAAATGAAAGATTTGTTTGATTGGTAAGAGTGTAGTGATGAGGTATTGATGTTTAGGTTGAGTGTTGTTGTAGTGAGTGAAGGGAATGGTAAGATGGGTAAGATAGTTGATTTGGATGAGGTGTTTAGTTGTGATGATTTTGTGTTGGAAGTTTTAGCATAGAAAGAAGATATTTGTTCTCGAAGCAAAGGATGAAGAAGACATATATTTTTTTATTTTTTTTATGATGAGAAAGTGGAAAAGTGAGGGGGATGTTATTAGTAATGGTGTGATATATATAACCATAAGACAAAATGCATGTCACAAAACAAAATTGTTAAGTAGATGACACTTTGTTTTTTTTTTCTTTTCTTTTTCGTGATGGTGGTGGGTGGGGGTTGTATCATATATAATTGTTAAGTACATTGTAGAGATAGTCTGTCGTATCATATTTTTAGGGTTTTTTATTAGTCATTTTACAATCATTAATTTGAGTGTCCTTTCTGTAGCATTTGAATTCATCCATTCATTTGGAATTGGTCAAATATTACCTTATAGAAATCTACATAAATGGCTTCGCTCATATTAATGAACTACATGTTGACCACCTTTAACTGACAAAATTTACACTAAAATTAGGTAATCCAACTAATTATATTGTAAAGCTCTTAGGTAATCTAACTACTTATGTCTAGGCTAACTTGGTAGATTCATTAGGTTTCGAGGGGTATATGGTCAAGGTGGGGTATCATGTGAAAAATTCTAATGCAATTCAGAAATACAATTCATTGGAAGAGCATCATTAGGTTTACAAATCGTGATTCAACAATTCGGAAATTGATCGATAGAATATGAAAAATGATGGTGGCGATCATGCTAGTATTTAGGCAGAACATCTAAAAAGAAAACCTATAAATCACGTACAATCAAAACCCCGTTAAAGGAAAGACTCAATCGAGGACTACCACCAAAATCAATCAAAACTAACCACCAAAACCATAACCAACATCAAAATCAAAGTCAAACTCCCGTACATTAAACCATCGTCAAACTACATCGTTAATGAACATTAGTTTAGAAAAGCATGAATATAAATGATGAATTTCTAATATACTATTTCAAAAAAACACGAACACCATCATTTTAATTCAACGACAAGACTACTATCCGTGTCCATTGTCATCCGTAGGTGGAGCAATAAATCTCAAATTCATACCGAGGCTCATCCCTTATGTCAGGACATATAAATTGTCAGTTTTCAATTTATATACTCTTGTTTTATTTTTATTTTTCTGGTTGTGCTGAATTCTAATTAATGTGAATTGAATCGGTGGATTTTTTTTAAAGGAAAAAAATGTTCACTTATTTATTGAGAAATTCTAAAGAGTGTCCTTAGGACATTGAAGAGTGTCCTTAAGGAAACAAATATAGAAATACTATGTTAGAAAGTCGGAAAAAGTGATAAATTCAACTTTTCAAAAATTTATAAGTTGTAAATTCCATAAAAAAAACTATTACTTTTGGTTAGCATTACCTTTATTTATTGAGAAATGCTAACTTGTACCCTTAAGACACATGGTGGAAATTTTATCTAAAAAATTGTGTCAATTTATTCTTTTAGAGATTGAAAATTAATGTTTTGCAATAAATACTTATCATATAACATGTGTCCTAAAGACACACAAATTAGCACGACCCTGTCGTGTTGTTCTTAACTAATTTAAATATTTTTTTATAAGTTACGATTCACTGACAAACGAAAGCGAAGAATAGAATCTCAACCGTATTTATTATTTTCAATTGTCGTTTGCATGTATTCCACATTTTAATGTTTTGTTTGTGTTCTTCCCTAAAAAAAATGTTTTGTTTGTGTTCCTTGTACAAAGCTAAATCTTGCATTTCTTGTTCATGGTTGATTATTTAACTTCGGTCTATATTCAAAGATAATAAGCCAAAGGAGATAAGAGAGCAATCTTGCCTTGCCAAAAGCCAGAGAAAAGCACATAGATGATTTCCCACAAAACCATTTCTAGAAGAGAGTTTGATGTGATATACAAATTGCTTAGTACACACTTTTTTGGTAATGTTGTGTTCGGTGAAAAATGTATATCTTCAATTCAAAGTATTAAGCAATTCAGGAGCATTATTTTCATGAAGTATCTCTATAAATTGTTACATGCAAGAATGAACTAATGCAACACAAAGCTAAGCTTATAACAAACTCATAGTTGGTTCTTTTTATCGATAAAAATGGCATATGTTAGGCTTGCTTCTTTGGTTGTCTTCCTGCTTGCCATATTCTGTATGTATATTAAATATACTTCTCATCAATATATACATATTGGTCATATCTATTTATATTTTACCTTAATAATATTGCTTATCTTGTGTAGGATTACTTCAGTAATATTTGCCAATTCAAAAAAAAAAAAAAAAACTACGTGCATGTGAAATTTTTCTCTAATTCTCTAACAAAATTTAGCTATTAGAAAATTTCTTTTTTTTTTCTTCCTCTAAAATTTATCACTAATTATAGTTTTTCTAGTAATTTTATTCCTCTAAAATTTATCACTAATTGTAGTTTTTCTAGTAATTGTATATATTCTTCCAACTCTTATTGCCTTTTCTATTTACAGCTGCAACGTTCTCTATGAAGAAGCTGGTAGAAGCGGCAGACTGTTCGGGTATTTGTTCACCATTTGAGATGCCACCATGTCGCTCTAGCGATTGTCGTTGCATCCCTATTGCGCTAATTGGAGGTTTCTGCATATATCCAACATCATTTATTATGAAGATGGTCGAGCAACATCCTAATCTATGTCAGTCTCATGTTGATTGTACAAAGAAGGGAAGTGGGAGATTTTGTGCTCGTTATCCTAATCCTGATATCGAATATGGATGGTGTTTTGCCTCTAACTCTGAAGCACGAGACGTATTCTTCAACATTTCCTCTAACTCTGAACTCACAAAAGACCTCTTGAAGATGCATTCCACAACTTACTATTGATATATGTAAAAACAAAAGCCATGCATGCATGACATGATGAACCTAATACTTAAATAAACAATTGGATTTCTTAGATATCCAACGTGATTAAAATAAATGTTGCATGTGCATGGTTTCATGTACGTGCTTACTTTGTAATCAATGCAATGATCTATGCTTCTAGATTGACTCAATATAATAAAAGTTTCTCATATATAATCTGCTCTATTTTTGTCGAGTTTTGTATTTAGTTGATCGATAAGTCCTAGGCTCTAAATTAAAGTGTACTTTAATCCATTATACAAGGACATCTCACTTTAAGATAGGTGATATCTTGGTACATGTACACATTAATAGTAACACATATATCATTGATTTTTATGTACTAGTACTATCTTATATAATGCATACAACTCATAACGCTCACAAATTTACGGTACATAACCAATCTTTTCAAAGTGTTGAGGCAAAATCCCTAATTAATTTTAAAGATAATAAACTTTAATGATTAAGGATTAAATGGACTTTGATTAATTTCTTGGTATTTAACTTGTGATCTTGAGTGTTTTACTAAGACAAGAACAAAGTTTAAATCATACCAAGATATAAAGAAATCAAAGGGCATTGAATTCACAAACTAATTCTCAAGTTCAGAATGTTTGAGCAAAATTGATCAGAATGTTCTGATGATAGTTTATAAGGTTGTTCATAAGCAAACCCAGAATCATCAAGAACATGAAGAACATGCAAGTACACTTGACACGAATAAAAAGTCCAGAAAAATACATCTTCATGGGTCAATCCAACAATAAAGGCATTTACAAGAGTAATGTCAAAAAGGTACTTCAAGGTTCATTCAAGACTATGAACACTTGAAGATCTAGGAATATTCCAAAGAGGATATTATCCTAGAAGTTACATTTACTGCACTTCAGTTATGTCTCTACTATTAGAATTGATTACATCAAAAGTTAGTCTTACAAATCATCCTAAAGTAGGAACAAATGGAACATTCTGAAGGTCAGAATGTTCATCTCAGCACATGCTTCAATTCATGAACAGTATAGTTGGTGAATAGATAAAAAGCAAAGCAAAAGGAGATCTTGTTCCAATCAATCAGAGATAGACACGTCCTCTGATCTGCATCAAGAAGAAATCTCCTAGAAGAATGGGCCTGAAGTTGCAGATCCACTATCTCTCTCTTGCACACAAAGTCCAAGACAGATTTGGTAACTTTATCTCACTTTATGCAGCAACTTTTGATGCATATGGAGAAGTAACTTTTTAAGGATAAAACCTGAACACATCTTATGTCACGCATTGGACAAACCTAGAAACTCATCAGACATTCATCATTGATGAACCCAGATGAAGAACATCATGAATATCAACATTCTGATGAAGAACACAACAACATTCTGATGTTCATCCTGGGAACGCAACAACATTCTGATGGTCAGAATGTTCACCCAGATTTTCAAGTAAAAGTTTATGGGGCCCAGGACACGTGGCATAACACCATTGGACACCCTACAACGGCTATATGACCCCAAAAACTCTATAAATAGAGATCAAAGGCTCAACATTACTTGCACCATTGCAAAGAATACAAGAAAACAACTTGATTTTGTTTGAAGCTCTTGCAATTGAAATTGATCATCATTGAAGGCTCTTTATCCCTTCTTGTAGTGTACATCAATACTCTTTGTTATCTCGTGCAAAGATAACTTTCTTCTTCCCCCTCCTCTGTTTGATTCTCAAACATTTAAACTGCACAAAAATTGCAAAGCATACAAGAAAAACAACTTAAGGTTGTTTTGAAGCTTTAGCATCTGAATTGATCATCACTGAAGATTCTTTATATCTTCTTGTAGTGTAAATCAATTCTTTCTGTTATCTCTTTAAAGATAACTTTTCCTTCCTTTCTTCTCTTGTCTGATTTCAGTCATTTAGGCTTCAAACATCTTGTAAAGTCTCATCTAACTTTAGGGGTACTAAAGTGTTAGTCTGAGCTAAAGGTGCAAAAGTCTAAGTGGGTAACTTAGCAAGAAGAAAAGAAAGTCTCATCTAGCTTTAGGGGTACTAAAGTGTTAGTTTGAGCAGAAGGAGTAAAAGTCTAAGTGGGTAACTTAGCAAGATGAAAAGAAAGTCTCATCTAGCTTTAGAGGTACTAAAGTGTTAGTTTGAGAAGGTTGTAAAAGTCTAAGTGGCTAACTTAGCAACAAGGAGCAAGCCTGCTGAGGGTTAGAGAATACAGAGTTGTAATTGTTCAGGTGAACAAAGATTGTAAGGTGTAGGATTTGAGAAGTTATCTCAAGTATCATAGTGGAAACTCACACAAGATTGTGAGGAGTAGACTAACCCACATTGGGGGAACCACTATAAATTTCTGTGTGTTGATTCTCTCTTCCCTATACTCTTTACTTACTGCAAAGACAAACACAAACAAACACATTTACTTTGTTAAACTGTTTTTGCACTCAGACATCAGAACGTTCTGAAGTCTGCTATTAACTTAACCATTCCAAGTTTCAACTTGAGAATTACTTTTTAAGTTACAAGATAATTTTTAAAGGGTCACAATTCAAACCCCCCCTTTCCTTGTGACTTTTTTATCTACTTCAATTGGTATAAGAGCCTGCCTCTATGGGTTGAGCACTTAACAGTGTATGAGGAAAAGATCCAAAAAGAAGTAATGTCAAAACCTGCAAACCAAAGCGCAGGTCACATATGCAACAATGTGGGATATTTCAAAAGTAAATTCCCTCTGAAGAAGAAAATGCAAAGATGGCAACCAGAGATGATTTTGAAGAAGAAGTCAACACATGAGTAAAAGACAACACATAAACTGAAGAGGTAAGAAATTCTAATCCTTATCTTTTATATAAAGTGTTTAAAAATATCTTATATGACTCATGCATTTTATCTTAAAAGTATGAACTTTTAAAATAATAACTTTTCTTGTATAAAGAAAGAAAATGTGAAACTACTAATCTTGAATGATCTTAAAACCATTCAAAAACTGTAGCACTCTCATTTTAAAATATCTGAGAAACATAAAATTCTCAATGAGCAAAAATTGTAAGATTTAGAAAAGTCTGAATTTTTGAAACAAAAGTTATTTTGAAAAGAGAAGTAATATTTTAAAAAAAAAGACATAACCAACTTTATAAAGTCTGTTAAGACCTTTCAAAAAAACAGGTTTACGATTCATAACCTATCACAAACAAAAGTGAGAAGGTAAATAAAAATGATCATTTTGAAAAAGAATTCAACATTCTGAATCTGTATATTTTTTTTTATATAAAAAGAAACTTGAGAAAAATCCTCATTTCAAAAAGACATTTTATCCTAAATTAGATTGGTCTCAAAAGGTTGAGATTGGTAAAACATAATGTTCTTATTGCAACAAATCTGATTATCTTAAATCAGAATGTGGTCATAAGAAAGAATCTCTCAAGAAGAGAAACATTAACATTCAAGGACCCAAAGTAATATGGGTACCAAAAGCTTTGCCAATTTGTGATGCAGAAATATTTGCTTCTAAGATGATATGTGGAGAAAATGTTCAATCACTAGAAGATAAGAAAATGGAATTTGCAATTGGTTTTGATCTCAACATAAGACGATCTAAACTCAGACTTCAACACTGATGTATTTCAAGATGCTCAAAAAACAGTTCAGATTGATCAAGAAACATCTGAAACTGAAGATCAGAATGCTCATGTGTCTGCATATCATAATGTTCAAGAAAATGCTCCTGATACTGAAGCTACTCAATCCTAAAAGTTGAAAGCTTCAATGTTCATTCCTCTGTTTTCAAGCAAGGCAGAAATAATCTACTTTGATCAAATTGGTCAGCAAAAGTTATTACTCAAAAAAGATTCCATAACTTTGGAAGTGTTTGAGAATGTCATTAATGTTGATCATGTATCATATATCATGTTTTCAACAAAACTGTCTTTCAATCTCAACTACATGATTCTGCAACATATGATTGAAGAACAAGAAGACTTCTCATATTCTATATGAATTGGCTTTCACATTCACATTCAAGCATTTTAAGATGCCTCTAAAAAAGTGAAGTGTATGAGAAGGATTATCAAATCTTTGACAAAAAGAATTTGACAACAATATCCTCCAACAATGGATCAAGACATCCCTGGAGAAACCTTCCAAGAAGTTGCAGACATTGCTAAGGAAGCTGTTCAGAAAAAGCTGATGAAGTTCAAAATGTTGAAGAACTTCAAAAAGATTATGGTGCTGCTAAGAAAGAGAGCCATCTGGCTTACGAAAGTTGATGCCGCTACTGAAGATGGAACTCAGAAAGTTGATGAAGTTCCTGCATAACAACTTCAGAAGGTTGATGAGATTAAAAAATTCTCTTGAGAAATAGCTTAAAAAGCTAACGAAGCTAAAAGCTTTGACTGGATAAGGATCCTTTAAATCTTCTACTGCTGAAACAATTTCAAAAGCTGAAGTTGATGCTACAAACATCTTGAGTGAACTCCAGTTTGATGAACAAGAAATTGTTCTAGAATCTGATATGGGAAATGACCCTCTGTCATCAACAAATCAAGATATGCATGATGTTGCTAAAATTCTAGCCACAAACACTACAAGAAATGTTGCATTTTGCCAGGGACAGAAGCCCTGACAAAATGCTAAAAACCTTGGCAACTAGACGTTTGTCAGGAGTTTTGCCAGGAACAAAATCACCAGCAAATCCGCTCATCGCAAATGAACCTGCCAGGGCTTTAGCTCCTGGCAAATGCGCTCCTGGCACAGGCCCTGGCTCAACCCCTGGCAAATTGTGTTTGCATGATAGCAGGCTTTCTGACACATTCTAGTCAATGCAGGCTTTTGCAGACATCACATCAGTCATTTTCAAAACATGCCAGGGACATTGCGAGGGGTTAACCCTTGGCAAATTGTGTACGATTTTTTTTTTTAAAAAAACACTTTTTATTAGTTTAAAAAATCAAAATATTAAAATTTAATAATTAAAATAATTTTAAAAACGTTTTAATTTTTTTTTCCGAAAAATAATTAAACATTTGGCCAAATGCTATGTTTTAGAGAGAGTTTGTGCAACAGAATGCTATGTTTTAGAAAATCATTTGTGCATCCAAAGAATCAATTTTAACCCATTAGGTGAAGATTGCAAGCAAAAGTATAGCATGAAAAGTGTGGAGAAAGGGGTGAAAATTTAATGTTGAGTTCAAGTAAAACTCTAAAACAAAAAAAATTAGAACTGCAAATATTATTAATCAGTAGTGTAGTATCCTGAATCTTGATAGTACTGAAACAATGTACTCCCCTTGGAAAACATCAGCATAACTTATCAAAGAAAGTAAAACATGGTAGAGCATACTATCATAGACTTGAACATTCATAAAAGACAATCTAGTATAACATAATCATGATCAATTATACACAAGCAGTAGTAGCTATACAATGAGTAAATAACACGATGCTCATTAAATATATTTTACTTTAAACAGTCAACAAATATCAAAATCACTATGTTTATTTTAGGTTGCTGAAGAATTCTATCAGGCGTGAAAACAACCACATAACTACTAAATTGTCTATTCTGAACTTAGATCCATCAAAATAATCACATGAATTAGGAAGAAATCAAATGCAGAATATTGCACCGGAGGCAGGGTATGCCCAAGAAGTTCATGAAGCGGTGTGCTATCGGCTAGAGGATGTTCAGCAAGAAGTTCAATGACAATTTGGTTAAGAACCTGCAAAAACCCCAGTCATTCAAACTTAGTAAAGCAAATTTGGATCGATCAAAACAAATAAAGATGTCATGGACCTTAATCAATATCATAGGGAAACAGAAGAACATTTCTATAGCATTTCTAGTCTCGTCTTTGGCATGAAAAAAAATACTAATAAGACAAGGCATCAAACCTTGGCTTGGCGTCCTGCTTGCAATATTACACCAATAGCATCATTTATCACCTGCAAGCAGCAATATCTAATTGTCATTTATTCACTAGCTGCAACAAAATTGAAATTTTAATAACATAAATATCCACAAACAATTTCACATATAATAATTTAGCATATACCTCAAGACACATTTATTTGTATATTTACATGTATCTGAATAACAAAATCCACTTCAAACTTCAAAGAAGATTAATAAAACCTGGAATAGCAGAGATCTTTGCTTGGTATCAGGATCAAATATCACACGATACATGTATCTCCCAATCTTAACTGCAGTCATAAACAACACAAAAAACAATAATTTCAATTAGTAATTTTAATAAAATAAAATATATAATTAAACAAGAATGAAGCTATTCAATGATTCATGTAACGCCCATTTTTGATTATTTAATTATTTGATTTATTTGAGAAATCGCTATATATTTTTATATATATTATGTGATGTTAAGTGAAGATTTAAGATGTTTTTATGTGACGTGGCGACTTATTTTATTGTTTAATAAAATAAGATTTGAAAATAAAATAAAATATTTAGTTATGGGTTAGTTTTGGATTTTAGAGAGTTATGTGGGAAAAAGAGTAAATAAGATAAGATTTGTTGGGAGTATATAAAGGGAAAATTAGGTCAAGAGAGAAGTCAGTAGTACGCGTACAGAGTTTTGGAAAAAGGGAGAAACGCACGTGAAGTGAGAAGGGAGCATAGGGCTGCGATTTTCTGCTATTACCAGGTAAGGGTGAGCCTAGCACTTAATTATATTGATCTGTAATGCATCTAATCAGAATTAACAATATAGGATTGAGTTTTGTGAGAATTGAAAGTAGGTTAAAATTGAGGAAAAACCATGAATTAGGCTATGAAGCTGTGAAACAGAGTTAGAAATTGAGTACAGAACGTAGATTAACCTTACTGATGATGTTTCTGAGAGTTTAGATGATTTAGATGATGAATTTGGGACTTTTTGGGTGAATTTTCGCAGAACCCGTAGCAGACTGTTCGTCGCTCGCCTGAGGCGAGCTATGCAACTCGCCGCAGCGAGTAGACCTAGTTTACTCGCGAGGCGAGCATCCCAGCTCGCCATAGCGAGCAGTACCCTAGAGCTCGCGAGGCGAGCACTCCAACTCGCCATAGCGAGCAAGGCCTAAGTTACTCGCGAGGCGAGCATTCCCACTCGCCATAGCGAGTTATGTCAGAACCTAAACCTGATCTGTTTGCGACCTGTAGTCGCGTATGACCTTTAGAGATGACCTTGGGGTAGCTTTAGAGACTTTTACTGAAGTTTAATATGATCTGTGATGATGATACATGATGATTGAGATTGTTTATGATGATTTTGTGAAGTTTATGTGTGATACATGAATTAATTAAGTTATGAAAGCTTGAATTACTTGCGATGCTTGCATTAGGGATGCTATTTGTATATGATGTATTTGCTGCCATGTTGCTATTTACTTATGTATAGTTGCTGCATGTGTCAGTCCTTGATGATTAAGATGTTTTGCGACGTTTAAGACGTTAACTTGTTTAAGTTAAAAGTGTTGAGTCTCATGCATACTCATTCTATGATGGGGGCTTATGCCCTGGAGTTTTTACTCACCAGTGACGAGGGCTTATGCCCTGGAGCTTTGCTCACCAGCGACGAAGGCTTATGCCTTGGAGTATATTTATGCTCATAGCGACGAGGGCTCATGCCCTGGATTGGTACCACATGCATATAAGACGTAGGGTTGCATAGTCAAGTGATGATGTCGAGTCGTGTCGTCTAAGATGTTTACTAAGATGTTTTTTGATGTTGATTATGACGCTGCTAAATGATGTGTTGTTTATGTTGATGTTCTAAATGCTAGATGATTATCTGAGATATGTGAAATTGTGTTGATTGTTGATTGTGATTATTTAATTGCATGTTTAATATAATTATTTGTGAATCTCACCCCTTCTGCTGGAATTGCCGCCTCGTGGGCAAGTGCAGGTAACCAAGATTAGGTGCAGACGTGTGAGGATTTCTGCAGTCGAGTCTAGGTGCTCTGATACGTAACGGGATAGGGGATCTTCTTTATTTTCTCTGTTCCTTGCGTATTATGTTAATTTACATGCTTATGTTTATTCTGAAGACTTTGCTGATAAGATGTTGATGAGGCCTGCGTGCCATGACTTTTGAGATGCTTTTCCATGAGATTATTCCGCTGCGATAATGATTAATATTTTATGAAGATTTAATGTTTATTTATTCATTAACATGAGATGTTTTTAGAAATGTGATGCCCTGTTTATGTGCTTACTCTGATGCATGATTATCTTTTTAAAGAAATTTTTATGTTGGGAAAACGGGGTGTTACAATTCATACCAGTTTTCTTCAAATTAACCTTCCTCTTATGAGACTGAGGTTGAGTTGGAGCATATTTAGCTTCACGAGCAGCACACTTAGCGAGATTTGGTTCGATGACGCTTTCCCTGTGTACGAGTAAGGTTCCTTCGTTGTTGTGATTTTGAAGAGTGAGATTTAGATGAATCGGTGGAAAAAAAAATAAAATCTGAAACGAGTATGGTTGTGAGACTAGCGAATCTAGAAGCAATCTGGAATGGATTTAGGTTGTGAGAAGCGATTCAGTTGGACATAGATTGAAGGGATGTGCGATTGAGTTCAGAAGAAGGAGGGATCTTGAATTTGAGACGATCTGGAAGATTTGGGGTGAGTATCGATTTGAGATTGAGATTTCTCAAACTAGGGATTGAAATTTTTGCTTTGTGAGTAGTTATGGTGTGAGAAAAAGAAAACTTAAAAAAATTAAAAGAGAGTGAAAAATGCAGAGATTCCAGACCGCGCGCAGAGATCCCTGGCAAAATGCATGTAAGTCTGCAACTTTTCCCCCATTTTGAATTTCAAACTCTCGCCTAAATGGATGTCAGGAGTATTTGCAATTTGTGAGGGGTAAACCCCTGGCATGTGTCATCTATTTCCCGTCATCTGCGTTAGCATTTTGCCAGAAGCATCCCTTGGCATTACCCCTCACATTTTTTCCAGGAGTGCTTGCTCCTGTCATTGATCCCTGGCAAAATGCAACATTTCTTGTAGTGAAACATGCTTAGTGAAAACACTACAACAAAGGAATCTGATGAAGATGAGCTAGCTAGAAATCAAGCTTGTTTTGATTTGAATATGGAGGAATTCAACTCAGACTTCAATGCAAGTGTCTTTGAGGATTCTTAGATGGAAAGTGATGGAACAATTCCTTCAACTCAAGTTCAGAATGTTTAAGAAAACATTCTTCATGAACAAAGCATTCCATCTGTTGATCATATGTCTGCAGATCCTAAAACATCTGGATATGTTAAAAGACACTCATATCAAAAAGCTGGAAAGACTAAGAAGAAGAGAAATCTACTGATTAAACTGCTTCAGAAGGTTATGCTTATTCATGCTTGGACTTCTCCATCCAGATGAGAAAGTATCTCAAAGAAAGAGAAACATGCTCTCTTCATTGAATCTCAAAGTGAGGGATATCATCGCATAAGGTACACATTTATTTGCACTATAATAAATATGATGATTGAATGCATCAAATTCTATCATGTCTAATATGTGCATATATCAAATGTTTAAACTTAAATGCAATAATTGTTTTACACTATGTGCATACTCCTTTCATGATAATATTATACTCATTTGCAACTGCACAAGTCATAATTGATGATTGAAATCATTGCATGATGTCTTATGCTTTAACAAGATATATTAAGGGTGCATTTAAAATGAATTATTGTTCTTATAATTGAACAAGGGGTTGTTTCTGTTTATGTATAAATTCATGCATAATATCCTCTCATTATTTGCCCCAAAATTCCTTCTTAATAATCATGTTAAAATGTTAAATGTGTTACATCATTTTGTGAATACTTATCTTTTCACATTTGAAATAAATGCATCTGATGCATTTCTATCTGAGTTATTGACATAAAGCTACAAACTAAATCATCATTGTTGTTAAATAATTCATAGGAAGATTTATGCTTGATCATAAATATTAAGTCATGATTGTTCATTGATATGAAACATAAAAAATGTCTTAATTTGTCAAACTTCAGAATAATTTAAAACGTGAAGATATTCACTTGATTTTGATATGGTTTATGAAAAATACCATTCTTCAAACATGATTTTAAATGAATCTTATGTTTGAATTTATCATTAGAAGATTTTTTTATATACGTGATCTTCATTTTGATGTTGTGTAATTGCTCTAAGGTCTGCATATTTTGTTCTTAAACTTACATTTGCCCTGCTTTGAGCGTAAAAGTTTGTTTAAGCATTGTTGAATAATTATCTTAATTTAATTGCAAAAATTGAAGACAAAGATAGAGCTGTAAACATCAATGACATATCAATATGTCCTAGATTTCAAACATGTGCAAAAGAATCTCATTTAATTGCAGTTAAAAGGATTTTTAGATATCTAGTAGGTACTAGTGATCTTGGCCTTTGGTATAGAAAAGGTTCTAGTTTTGATCTTGTAGCCTATTGTGATGCTGATTATGCTAGATACAAAGTTGAGAGGAAGAGTACAAGTGGGTCCTGTCAATTCTTAGGACAAGCATTGATTGGATGGTCTTGCAGAAAGCAAAACACCATTGCACTCTCCACAACTGAAGTTGAGTATGTATCTGTAGCTAATTGTTGCTCTCAAATTTTGTGGGTAAGAAATCAGTTGGAAGACTACTCACTAAGGCACACAAGTGTTCCTATCTTTTGTGATAATACAAGTGCAATTAATCTTTCAAAGAACCCCATTCAACATTCTAGGTCTAAACATATTGAAATAAAGCATCATTTTATTAGAGACCATGTTAAAAAAAAAAATATTGCACAAAGCTTTACTGATACTGAACATCAACTAGCTGACATCTTCACAAAACCCCTTATTTAGGATAAATTCAATTTTCTTACAGAAAAATTGTTAATCATGAAAAATCCCAATAAAGATTGATTACTGATCACTAAGGGCCTTAGACTAAATCCCTTGATGTCATCTGATGCAAATCAGATAGATCTATCTAAATCAGAATACTCATCAGAATGTTCCTGAGTTCAGAATGTTCATCAGGTCATAATGTTCAAATGATCAGAATGTTCGTCAAGATATTCTTATGATCAGAATGTTCATACTTCTGGGTCAATAATCTCTTTCATGAGATTTTATATTGACTTTTTCCAAAAATTCTTCCATAATCTTAAGCATTAAATGCTTGATTATGAAGCAGTTAGGTTTAAGCATTAACCACCATGTAAAACCTTAACTATCAAATCATCCAATCACCTTTCACCTTCACAAACGGCTACTTTTCTCTTTCTCTCTCCCAACCACTACTTTTCAGTTTCATCATTTCCAATGAAAACTGTCAAGTCCTTTCTTCTTTCTTCCCTCAACTGAACATGTTTTGGCTATATAATAACCAACAACTATTCAGATTATTTTTCATCACTCTCATCTCTCTTCAAACCACCTTTTCCTTAAACAAAATCCAAAAACCAGAATCATACTCTGTTTTTGCGAAGATGGCACGAACCAAAACCACTTCACGCGTTTGTTCTCAATCACCACCAACCGCTGCTGATGATCAACCATCTGATCATTCTCCACTCAACGAAACTCCTTTTCATACCATTCTACAAGATGTTATCATCCCTGTGCATGATACTCCAAAATCATCTAAACCCAAATCTTCTAAACCCAACTACTTCACATGTAGATATGGTGTCTGATGATGAGAAGAAAGTAGAATCTAATGAAGAAGTAAATGAAGCCTCTGATGAAGAAACCATTTCAGACAAAGGAAATGTTTCTGAGAAAACAGAAGAAGAGAAAGTTGATGAAGAAGTACTTTCTAAGAAAGGCAAAGAACTTGCTGAAGAGGAAGACTCTCAAGAGACTGGGCAAACTCTTCATGAAATGGCCAAGGTTGCAAAGAAAATCTACCAAAGAAGAAAGGAGATTGCAACTAAAGCTTTACCTCTGCCTGTAGAGAAATCTGCTTCTCCATCTTTGTAGCATGAAGAAGTGAAACAAAAGAAGAGGAACCTGTTTCTAGGAAAAGAGGAAAAGGCAAGGATATTGCCATACTTGCTTCTGCTCTAAAAGTTCAAAACTTGGAGAAAATGGCTTCTAGACCATTAAGCAGAGCAAAGTACTTTGATTTTGAAAGCCTCAAAACAAAGGGATGGAATCTAGGAGAATTCGCAGATCCTCAAGGATGGTCAGCGTTTGTATCTACATAAGAATTTTTTTTTTTTGAGGATTTGGTGAAAGAATTCTATGCATCAATGAGAGTAAAGGAAGAAAATGGAGAAAAATTCCTAGAGTCCACAATCAAAGGAGTAAAATTTCAAGTTACTCAACACTCTCTCTCAAGCATTTTGAACATTCCCAACCAAGGTAACCAACTATTTCACTCTTGGTTCTCTAGCATAGATGTTACCCGTGTACAACTCATCCTAGAATACACCAAACCAGAACTTGAGTTTAACTCCAAAAACCTCAAAGATTCCCCCAAAATTCTTCATAACATGATCTTGTAGTTGTCGAGGTTTTCCTAGGCAGTTAACTGCAGCCGGTTCTAAACTGTATTAGATATCGATAGAAATTAGTTTCATATATGCTATTTTTTACAAAATTAATAAATTCACATTATATGATTGATAAGCTAATTAGATATAAAAAAAAGAAGGATGGATAATAAATGATAAATGCAATCAAATATTATCTATAATGATCTGGTCACCAACAAACGTTGTTTTACATGTATAACAACCACATTTATTTGTCATCTCATCAATTTTATTGAATGTTAAGATGTCTTCTCACACTCGCTACCAAACCTTAAACAACGTAAAGTTAATAACCTTTTAAATTATAGTACATCCAAACTTAATTACCACGATTTCTTAATTAATTGGTGAAACCAGCAATAACAGCATGAGGCTCACAATCTTTAGCATCTAAACTTGGCTCAAGAGCTGGATTAGGTTCAATAGGCTTAACAAGAAACTCATGTGGCAAATCCTTAATACCCTTAAGATAAAATGTGTAAAATAGCTTATATGGAAATTCAATTTGATGAAGCTTAACTTGACCATAAACACCTTCAAATATTCCAGTTCCACCAGTCACAGCCAAGTAAGTATCCTGAGAGGTTAAATAAGAACCTTGCACTGAAATATGACCATAGTCTCCAAAATCAAAACTGTATATTGCTTCATATATGTCCCCTTTTTTCTTTGCTTTGTTTTGAATTAAAACACATATTCCAGCTGTTATTCCTACCCTCTTTTGTAAGCATCCTGTGTACAACTGCAAATTCCACAACCCCAAAATTAAATAAATTCATTTATCCTAATTTCTATTTTTTTTTTGGTACAATCCTAGTTTCTAATTGTTTTTTTTTTTTTAGTTTTCATAAATTAGACCTACATATTGTAAAGTTTCTAATTTCTAATGGACAATATTTACTATAAAAAAATATAAGTGTCATGCTAACCGGTCATCAGGGACACTGGTTAAGGAAGGAAAAAAAATTAAATTGAAAATGACACATTTTAAACTTTTGAGGCTATGTCTCCACAACTTTCTATTGAATACTACTACACCATAATTGATTCATTAACTAATACTCCCTCCGTTTTAAAATAGATGTCCATTTTGGAGATTAATTTTGTTTCACAATACTTGTCCATTTCAAGTTTCAATGCAACATTAATTATTGTCTTGTCAATAATACCCTTATATATTTATTATAGAGAGAGAAAAAATAGAATGAAATAATAAATAGTTAAGGGTATTATAGAAAACACATACATAATTTCATCAAAAGTAACAAAATTTATTTGGCTTCTTGGTTACAACAATTTCTCTAAAATGGACATGTATTTTAAAACGGAGGGAATACCTTTAAATACAAGTTAACATTTTCCAAAAGATAATTTGCTGAAGGAAGACTATTATTAATAATTACAACATTAATGATAATTTAAAATTGTTTGTAAGAAAGTTGAATTTAATTTAGGGAACTACCTTTCTTATCGGAAATAATAACATGTGCTTTAAAACACATGTTAAAAAACTCAATGTGAAAATTTAGTTTTGTAAATTGTTCCAATTTATTTTTAAAAAGCATAAAATTTAATTTTTATAAATAAATACTTTCTATTTGTAGAAACATTAAAAAACTTATTAATTACTTTTTATCTTTAAAAATTACTTCCTCCGTTTTATAATACTTGTCCATTTTAGAGAATATTTTTGTTTCACATAATACTTGTCACTTTCAAGTTTCAATGCAACATTAATTATTGTCTCGTCAATAATACCATTACATATTTATTGTAGAAAGAGAAAAAATAGAATGAAATAATAAATGATTAATGATATTATAGAAAACACACACATAATTTTATCAAAAATAACAAAATTTATTTGGTTTCTTGGTTACTGCAATTTCTCCAAAATGGACATGTATTTTGAAACGGAATGAGTACAATTTTTAAAGCACATGTTAGCATGATTCTTTACTTTTCCCCACAAAAAATGTATTTACTTTTCTTATACCCCTAAAAAAATTAATTTTCTTATATGGAGTAATTAATTTTTTTTTTTTGAGGAAATATGGAGCAATTAATTGACATGTATTTTTCCTTTTGAATTATTTTTTTCGTCAAATAAAAACTTTTAAAATTAAACTGTTGGGTTCTAGTTCGTGTCACCATTGTACAGAGATTATGTATGTGCCACGAGGACTTCTCAAATAAATGTATGAGCCACGAGGCATACTTTCTTTTGGATCACCATGAGTCACGTTTACATTTTATATAAATTTATTTTTATTTTAAAATATTTATATTGAAGTTAATTGAAATAAACAAAAAATCAACTATAGGTGCATCTTTGAATTAAGATTGAGTATCTTAAAATCACAACGTGCAACCATAATTTTTGACAAAAATTACTTTTCGCAATTAACAAAATTATGGTGTCAATGTGATTTATAAAACTCTTTGTTTTAGAATATGTACTAACTTAAAACTTAAAATCAAAGGGTAGATAAGTTTTACCCAAAATTAAAAAAAGACACTTTAAAGTTTAAACCCAATATTGCAACTTGTAATAAAAGCTCTGAAAAATATTTATTGCACAATGTGATTATTTAGACAAAAAAGGAAGACCAAAATAATGATAACCAACTCACCTTGTTGCTAAAGGGAATTAGATCACCAAGTGTGTTGACATTTTTTTGACTCAACCTAAGATAAGCAGGGCTTCCACGATCTTTTTCATTGATCTCATAAACACTAAGTTCTTGTACTTTGACTACATATCAAGCAACAAAAAAATTAAAATCAAAGGGTCAACATAGATATTATTAACAAGCAAGTTCCATAGTTCCTTAACAAATAAACAAACAAGAAAGATATAAGAAGTGAACCTGAGTTAGATGATTGATCTTGGCTTTTGCAAATGAAAGATTTGTTTGATTGGTAAGAGTGTAGTGATGAGGTATTGATGTTTAGGTTGAGTGTTGTTGTAGTGAGTGAAGGGAATGGTAAGATGGGTAAGATAGTTGATTTAGATGAGGTGTTTAGTTGTGATGATTTTGTGTTGGAAGTTTTAGCATAGAAAGAAGAAATTGTTCTCGAAGTAAAGGATGAAGAAGACATATTTTTTATTTTTTTTTTTATATTTTTTTTATGATGAGAAAGTGGAAAAGTGAGGTACTAGCTATAATCAAGTGAGGGGGATGTTATTAGTAATGGTGTGATATATATAACCATAAGACAAAATGCATGTCACAAAACAAAATGCATAAACTAAACACAAAATATAATAAAGATCAATAAAAAAGAAAAACAATTTTTTTTTAGAGAAAAAACAAATTATTATTATTATTATTATTATTATTATTATTATTATTATTATTATTATTATTATTATTATTATTATTATTATTATTATTATTATTATTATTATAGAAAGTGTATGATTTGTGTAATTGTGTGTTCGCCTAAGCAATATGTTTGATCAGACAAACTAACTCCTCGAAAGGTCTTTCATGGTCCCAAAACTATAAGAATAAATTTTGGTGTAAGGGTCCTTTCTATTTACTTTAAAATAAATGGGGTAAAGCATTTAGATAATGAATGTTGGGTGTGATGGAAGCTGAGTTTGAAGAGGATTTCTTGGTTTTCTTACCTCTTAGGTTTGTCTCTCGAGGAAGGTGTAAATTGGGGGAGATTTATTTTATCATATCTTTTGTCTGAAAAGTCTAAGATTCATGTTAGCTCTTGGAAGCTCCTCCTAGATAAGTTTCCTACTAGGTTACAATGGAATTAGATGACACTTTGGTTTTTTTTTTTCTTTTCTTTTTCGTGATGGTGGTGGGTGGGGGTTGTATCATATACTACCAAGTTTTTTTTTCTTTTCTTATGTCTAGGCTAACTTGGTAGATTCATTAGGTTTCGAGGGGTATATGGTCAAGGTGGGGTATCATGTGAAAAATTCTAATGCAATTCAGAAATTCAATTCATTGGAAAGTTTCAATTCGGAAATTGATCGATAGAATATGAAAGATGATGGTGGCGATCATGCTAGTATTTAGGCGGAACATCTAAAAAAAACCTTATAAATCACGTACAATCAAAACCCCGTTAAAAGAAAGACTCAATCGAGGACTACCACCAAAATCAATCAAAACTAACCATGAAAACCATAACCAACATCAAAATCAAAGTCAAACTCCCATACATTAAACCATCGTCAAACTACATCGCTAATGAACATTAGTTTAGAAAAGCATGAATATAAATGATGAATTTCTAATATATTATTTAAAAAAACACGAGCACCATCATTTTAATTCAACGACAAGACTACTATCCGTGCCCATTGTCATCCGTAGGTGGAGCAATAAATCTCAAATTCATACCGAGGCTCATCCCTTATGTCAGGACATATAAATTGTCAGTTTTCAATTTATATACTCTTGTTTTATTTTTATTTTTCTGGTTGTGCTTAATTCTAATTAATGTGAATTGAATCGGTGGATTTTTTTTAAAGGAAACAAATGTTCACTTATTTATTGAGAAATTCTAAAGAGTGTCCTTAGGACATTGAAGAGTGTCCTTAAGAAAACAAATATAGAAATACTATGTTAGAAAGTCGGAAAAAGTGATAAATTCAACTTTTCAAAAATTTATAAGTTGTAAATTCCATAAAAAAACTATTACTTTTGGTTAGCATTACCTTTATTTATTGAGAAATGCTAACTTATACCCTTAAGATATATGGTGGAAATTTTATCTAAAAAATTGTGTCAATTTATTCTTTTAGAGATTGAAAATTAATGTTTTGCAATAAATACTTATCATATAACATGTGTCCTAAAGACACACAAATTAGCACGACCCTGTCATGTTGTTCTTAACTAATTTAAATATTTTTTTTATAAGTTACGATTCACTGACAAACGAAAGCGAAGAATAGAATCTCAACCGTATTTATTATTTTCAATTGTCGTTTGCATGTATTCCACATTTTAATGTTTTGTTTGTGTTCTTCCCTAAAAAAAATGTTTTGTTTGTGTTCCTTGTACAAAGCTAAATCTTGCATTTCTTGTTCATGGTTGATTATTTAACTTCGGTCTATATTCAAAGATAATAAGCCAAAGGAGATAAGAGAGCAATCTTGCCTTGCCAAAAGCCAGAGAAAAGCACATAGATGATTTCCCACAAAACCATTTCTAGAAGAGAGTTTGATGTGATATACAAATTGCTTAGTACACACTTTTTTGGTAATGTTGTGTTCGGTGAAAAATGTATATCTTCAATTCAAAGTATTAAGCAATTCAGGAGCATTATTTTCATGAAGTATCTCTATAAATTGTTACATGCAAGAATGAACTAATGCAACACAAAGCTAAGCTTATAACAAACTCATAGTTGGTTCTTTTTATCGATAAAAATGGCATATGTTAGGCTTGCTTCTTTGGTTGTCTTCCTGCTTGCCATATTCTGTATGTATTTTAAATATACTTCTCATCAATATATACATATTGGTCATATCTATTTATATTTTACCTTAATAATATTGCTTATCTTGTGTAGGATTACTTCAGTAATATTTGCCGATTCAAAAAAAAAAAAAAAACTACGTACATGTGAAATTTTTCTCTAATTCTCTAACAAAATTTAGCTATTAGAAATTTTTTTTTTTTCTTCCTCTAAAATTTATCACTAATTATAGTTTTTCTAGTAATTTTATTCCTCTAAAATTTATCACTAATTGTAGTTTTTCTAGTAATTGTATATATTCTTCCAACTCTTATTGCCTTTTCTATTTACAGCTGCAACGTTCTCTATGAAGAAGCTGGTAGAAGCGGCAGACTGTTCGGGTATTTGTTCACCATTTGAGATGCCACCATGTCGCTCTAGCGATTGTCGTTGCATCCCTATTGCGCTAATTGGAGGTTTCTGCATATATCCAACATCATTTATTATGAAGATGGTCGAGCAACATCCTAATCTATGTCAGTCTCATGTTGATTGTACAAAGAAGGGAAGTGGGAGATTTTGTGCTCGTTATCCTAATCCTGATATCGAATATGGATGGTGTTTTGCCTCTAACTCTGAAGCACGAGACGTATTCTTCAACATTTCCTCTAACTCTGAACTCACAAAAGACCTCTTGAAGATGCATTCCACAACTTACTATTGATATATGTAAAAACAAAAGCCATGCATGCATGACATGATGAACCTAATACTTAAATAAACAATTGGATTTCTTAGATATCCAACGTGATTAAAATAAATGTTGCATGTGCATGGTTTCATGTACGTGCTTACTTTGTAATCAATGCAATGATCTATGCTTCTAGATTGACTCAATATAATAAAAGTTTCTCATATATAATCTGCTCTATTTTTGTCGAGTTTTGTATTTAGTTGATCGATAAGTCCTAGGCTCTAAATTAAAGTGTACTTTAATCCATTATACAATAGAGTGACATCTCACTTTAAGATAGGTGATATCTTGGTACATGTACACATTAATAGTAACACATATATCATTGATTTTTATATACTAGTACTATCTTATATAATGCATACAACTCATAACACTCACAAATTTACGGTACATAACCGATCTTTTCAAAGTGTTGAGGCAAAATCCCTAATTAATTTTAAAGATAATAAACTTTAATGATTAAGGATTAAATGGACTTTGATTAATTTCTTGGTATTTAACTTGTACTCTTGAGTGTTTTACTAAGACAAGAACAAAGTTTAAATCATACCAAGATATAAAGAAATCAAAGGGCATTGAATTCACAAACTAATTCTGAAGTTCAGAATGTTTGAGCAAAATTGATCAGAATGTTCTGATGATAGTTTATAAGGTTGTTCATAAGCAAACCCAGAATCATGAAGAACATGAAGAACATGCAAGTACACTTGACACGAATAAAAAGTCCAGAAAAATACATCTTCATGGGTCAATCCACCAATAAAGGCATTTACAAGAGTAATGTCAAAAAGGTACTTCAAGGTTCATTCAAGACTATGAACACTTGAAGATCTAGGAATATTCCAAAGAGGATATTATCCTAGAAGTTACATTTACTGCACTTCAGTTATGTCTCTACTATTAGGATTGATTACATCAAAAGTTAGTCTTACAAATCATCCTAAAGTAGGAACAAATGGAACATTCTGAAGGTCAGAATGTTCATCTCAGCACATGCTTCAATTCATGAACAGTATAGTTGGTGAATAGATAAAAAACAAAGCAAAAGGAGATCTTGTTCCAATCAATCAGAGATAGACACGTCCTCTGATCTGCATCAAGAAGAAATCTCCTAGAAGAATGGGCCTGAAGTTGCAGATCCACTATCTCTCTCTTACACACAAAGTCCAAGACAGATTTGGTAACTTTATCTCACTTTATGCAGCAACTTTTGATGCATATGGAGAAGTAACTTTTTAAGGATAAAACCTGAACACATCTTATGTCACGCATTGGACAAACCTAGAAACTCATCAGACATTCATCATTGATGAACCCAGATGAAGAACATCATGAATATCAACATTCTGATGAAGAACACAACAACATTTTGATGTTCATCCTGGGAACGCAACAACATTCTGATGGTCAGAATGTTCACCCAGATTTTCAAGTAAAAGTTTGTGGGGCCCAGGACACGTGGCATAACACCATTGGACACCCTACAATGGCTATATGAGCCCAAAAACTCTATAAATAGAGATCAAAAGCTCAACATTACTTGCACCATTGCAAAGAATACAAGAAAACAACTTGATTTTGTTTGAAGCTCTTGCAATTGAAATTGATCATCACTGAAGGGTCTTTATCCCTTCTTGTAGTGTACATCAATACTCTTTGTTATCTCGTGCAAAGATAACTTTCTTCTTCCCCCTCCTCTGTTTGATTCTCAAACATTTAAACTGCACAAAAATTGCAAAGCATACAAGAAAAACAACTTAAGGTTGTTTTGAAGCTTTAGCATCTGAATTGATCATCACTGAAGATTCTTTATATCTTCTTGTAGTGTAAATCAATTCTTTCTGTTATCTCTTTAAAGATAACTTTTCCTTCCTTTCTTCTCTTGTCTGATTTCAATCATTTAGGCTTCAAACATCTTGTAAAGTCTCATCTAACTTTAGGGGTACTAAAGTGTTAGTCTGAGCTAAAGGTGCAAAAGTCTAAGTGGGTAACTTAGCAAGAAGAAAAGAAAGTCTCATCTAGCTTTAGGGGTACTAAAGTGTTAGTTTGAGCAGAAGGAGTAAAAGTCTAAGTGGGTAACTTAGCAAGATGAAAAGAAAGTCTCATCTAGCTTTAGAGGTACTAAAGTGTTAGTTTGAGAAGGTTGTAAAAGTCTAAGTGGCTAACTTAGCAACAAGGAGCAAGCCTGCTGAGGGTTAGAGAATACAGAGTTGTAATTGTTCAGGTGAACAAAGATTGTAAGGTGTAGGATTTGAGAAGTTATCTCAAGTATCATAGTGGAAACTCACACAAGATTGTGAGGAGTGGACTAACCCACATTGGGGGAACCACTATAAATTTCTGTGTGTTGATTCTCTCTTCCCTATACTCTTTACTTACTGCAAAGACAAACACAAACAAACACATTTACTTTGTTAAACTGTTTTTGCACTCAGACATCAGAACGTTCTGAAGTCTGCTATTAACTTAACCATTCCAAGTTTCAACTTGAGAATTACTTTTTAAGTTACAAGATAATTTTTAAAGGGTCACAATTCAAACCCCCCCTTTCCTTGTGACTTTTTTATCTACTTCAATTGGTATAAGAGCCTGCCTCTATGGGTTGAGCACTTAACAGTGTATGAGGAAAAGATCCAAAAAGAAGTAATGTCAAAACCTGCAAACCAAAGCGCAGGTCACATATGCAACAATGTGGGATATTTCAAAAGTAAATTCCCTCTGAAGAAGAAAATGCAAAGATGGCAACCAGAGATGATTTTGAAGAAGAAGTCAACACATGAGTAAAAGACAACGCATAAACTGAAGAGGTAAGAAATTCTAATCCTTATCTTTTATATAAAGTGTTTAAAAATATCTTATATGACTCATGCATTTTATCTTAAAAGTATGAACTTTTAAAATAATAACTTTTCTTGTATAAAGAAAGAAAATGTGAAACTACTAATCTTGAATGATCTTAAAACCATTCAAAAACTGTAGCACTCTCATTTTAAAATATCTGAGAAACATAAAATTCTCAATGAGCAAAAATTGTAAGATTTAGAAAAGTCTGAATTTTTGAAACAAAAGTTATTTTGAAAAGAGAAGTAATATTTAAAGAAAAAAGGACATAACCAACTTTATAAAGTCTGTTAAGACCTTTCAAAAAAACAGGTTTACGATTCATAACCTATCATAAACAAAAGTGAGAAGGTAAATAAAAATGACCATTTTGAAAAAGAATTCAACATTCTGAATCTGTATATTTTTTTTATATAAAAAGAAACTTGAGAAAAATCCTCATTTCAAAAAGACATTTTATCCTAAATTAGATTGGTCTCAAAAGGTTGAGATTGGTAAAACATAATGTTCTTATTGCAACAAATCTGATTATCTTAAATCAGAATGTGGTCATAAGAAAGAATCTCTCAAGAAGAGAAACATTAACATTCAAGGACCCAAAGTAATATGGGTACCAAAAGCTTTGCCAATTTGTGATGCAGAAATATTTGCTTCTAAGATGATATGTGGAGAAAATGTTCAATCACTAGAAGATAAGAAAATGGAATTTGCAATTGGTTTTGATCTCAACATAAGACGATCTAAACTCAGACTTCAACACTGATGTATTTCAAGATGCTCAAAAAACAGTTCAGATTGATCAAGAAACTGAAGATCAGAATGTTCATGTGTCTGCATATCATAATGTTCAAGAAAATGCTCCTGATACTGAAGCTACTCAATCCTAAAAGTTGAAAGCTTCAATGTTCATTCCTTTGTTTTCAAGCAAGGCAGAAATAATCTACTTTGATCAAATTGGTCAGCAAGAGTTATTACTCAAAAAAGATTCAATAACTTTGGAAGTGTTTGAGAATGTCATTAATGTTGATCATGTATCATATATCATGTTTTCAACAAAACTGTCTTTCAATCTCAACTACATGATTCTGCAACATATGATTGAAGAACAAGAAGACTTCTCATATTCTATATGAATTGGCTTTCACATTCACATTCAAGCATTTTAAGATGCCTCTAAAAAAGTGAAGTGTATGAGAAGGATTATCAAATCTTTGACAAAAAGAATTTGACAACAATATCCTCCAACAATGGATCAAGACATCCCTGGAGAAACCTTCCAAGAAGTTGCAGACATTGCTAAGGAAGCTGTTCAGAAAAAGCTGATGAAGTTCAAAATGTTGAAGAACTTCAAAAAGATTATGGTGCTGCTAAGAAAGAGAGCCATCTGGCTTACGAAAGTTGATGCCGCTACTGAAGATGGAACTCAGAAAGTTGATGAAGTTCCTGCATAACAACTTCAGAAGGTTGATGAGATTAAAGAATTCTCTGGAGAAATAGCTCAGAAAGTTAACGAAGCTAAAAGCTTTGACTGGATAAGGATCCTTTAAATCTTCTACTGCTGAAACAATTTCAAAAGCTGAAGTTGATGCTACAAACATCTTGAGTGAACTCCAGTTTGATGAACAAGAAATTGTTCTAGAATCTGATATGGGAAAGGGTGAGTATCGATTTGAGATTGAGATTTCTCAAACTAGGGATTGAAATTTTTGCTTTGTGAGTAGTTGTGGTGTGAGAAAAAGAAAACTTAAAAAAATTAAAAGAGAGTGAAAAATGCAAAGATTCCTGACCGCGCGCAGAGATCCCTGGCAAAATGCATGTAAGTCTGCAACTTTTCCCCCATTTTGAATTTCAAACTCCCGCCTAAATGGATGTCAGGAGTATTTGCAATTTGTGAGGGGTAAACCCCTGGCATGTGTCATCTATTTCCCGTCATCTGCGTTAGCATTTTGCCAGAAGCATCCCTTGGCATTACCCCTCACATTTTTGCCAGGAGTGCTTGCTCCTGTCATTGATCCCTGGCAAAATGCAACATTTCTTGTAGTGAAACATGCTTAGTGAAAACACTACAACAAAGGAATCTGATGAAGATGAGCTAGCTAGAAATCAAGCTTGTTTTGATTTGAATATGGAGGAATTCAACTCAGACTTCAATGCAAGTGTCTTTGAGGATTCTTAGATGGAAAGTGATGGAACAATTCCTTCAACTCAAGTTCAGAATGTTTAAGAAAACATTCTTCATGAACAAAGCATTCCATCTGTTGATCATATGTCTGCAGATCCTAAAACATCTAGATATGTTAAAAGACACTCATATCAAAAAGCTGGAAAGACTAAGAAGAAGAGAAATCTACTGATTAAACTGCTTCAGAAGGTTATGCTTATTCATGCTTGGACTTCTCCATCCATATGAGAAAGTATCTCAAAGAAAGAGAAACATGCTCTCTTCATTGAATCTCAAAGTGAGGGATATCATCGCATAAGGTACACATTTATTTGCACTATAATAAATATGATGATTGAATGCATCAAATTCTATCATGTCTAATATGTGCATATATCAAATGTTTAAACTTAAATGCAATAATTGTTTTACACTATGTGCATACTCCTTTCATGATAATATTATACTCATTTGCAACTGCACAAGTCATAATTGATGATTGAAATCATTGCATGATGTCTTATGCTTTAACAAGATATATTAAGGGTGCATTTAAAATGAATTATTGTTCTTATAATTGAACAAGGGGTTGTTTCTGTTTATGTATAAATTCATGCATAATATCCTCTCATTATTTGCCCCAAAATTCCTTCTTAATAATCATGTTAAAATGTTAAATGTGTTACATCATTTTGTGAATACTTATCTTTTCACATTTGAAATAAATGAATCTGATGCATTTCTATCTGAGTTATTGACATAAAGCTACAAACTAAATCATCATTGTTGTTAAATAATTCATAGGAAGATTTATGTTTGATCATAAATATTAAGTCATGATTGTTCATTGATATGAAACATAAAAAATGTCTTAATTTGTCAAACTTCAGAATAATTTAAAACGTGAAGATATTCACTTGATTTTGATATGGTTTATGAAAAATACCATTCTTCAAACATGATTTTAAATGAATCTTATGTTTGAATTTATCATTAGAAGATTTTTTTATATACGTGATCTTCATTTTGATGTTGTGTAATTGCTCTAAGGTCTGCATATTTTGTTCTTAAACTTACATTTGCCCTGCTTTGAGCGTAAAAGTTTGTTTAAGCATTGTTGAATAATTATCTTAATTTAATTGCAAAAATTGAAGACAAAGATAGAGCTGTAAACATCAATGACATATCAATATGTCCTAGATTTCAAACATGTGCAAAAGAATCTCATTTAATTGCAGTTAAAAGGATTTTTAGATATCTAGTAGGTACTAGTGATCTTGGCCTTTGGTATAGAAAAGGTTCTAGTTTTGATCTTGTAGCCTATTGTGATGCTGATTATGCTAGATACAAAGTTGAGAGGAAGAGTACAAGTGGGTCCTGTCAATTCTTAGGACAAGCATTGATTGGATGGTCTTGCAGAAAGCAAAACACCATTGCACTCTCCACAACTGAAGTTGAGTATGTATCTGCAGCTAATTGTTGCTCTCAAATTTTGTGGGTAAGAAATCAGTTGGAAGACTACTCACTAAGGCACACAAGTGTTCCTATCTTTTGTGATAATACAAGTGCAATTAATCTTTCAAAGAACCCCATTCAACATTCTAGGTCTAAACATATTGAAAGAAAGCATCATTTTATTAGAGACCATGTTAAAAAAAAATATTGCACTAAGCTTTATTGATACTGAACATCAACTAGCTGACATCTTCACAAAACCCCTTATTTAGGATAAATTCAATTTTCTTAAAGAAAAATTGTTAATCATGAAAAATCCCAATAAAGATTGATTACTGATCACTAAGGGCCTTAGACTAAATCCCTTGATGTCATCTGATGCAAATCAGATAGATCTATCTCAATCAGAATACTCATCAGAATGTTCCTGAGTTCAGAATGTTCATCAGGTCATAATGTTCAAATGATCAGAATGTTCGTCAAGATATTCTTATGATCAGAATGTTCATACTTCTGGGTCAATAATCTCTTTCATGAGATTTTATATTGACTTTTTCCAAAAATTCTTCCATAATCTTAAGCATTAAATGCTTGATTATGAAGCAGTTAGGTTTAAGCATTAACCACCATGTAAAACCTTAACTATCAAATCATCCAATCACCTTTCACCTTCACAAACGGCTACTTTCCTCTTTCTCTCTCCCAACCACTACTTTTCAGTTTCATCATTTCCAATGAAAACTGTCAAGTCCTTTCTTCTTTCTTCCCTCAACTGAACATGTTTTGGCTATATAATAACCAACAACTATTCAGATTATTTTTCATCACTCTCATCTCTCTTCAAACCACCTTTTCCTTAAACAAAATCCAAAAACCAGAATCATACTCTGTTTTTGCGAAGATGGCACGAACCAAAACCACTTCACGCGTTTGTTCTCAATCACCACCAACCGCTGCTGATGATCAACCATCTGATCATTCTCCACTCAACGAAACTCCTTTTCATACCATTCTACAAGATGTTATCATCCCTGTGCATGATACTCCAAAATCATCTAAACCCAAATCTTCTAAACCAAACTACTTCACATGTAGATATGGTGTCTGATGATGAGAAGAAAGTAGAATCTAATGAAGAAATAAATGAAGCCTCTGATGAAGAAACCATTTCAGACAAAGGAAATGTTTCTGAGAAAACAGAAGAAGAGAAAGTTGATGAAGAAGTACTTTCTAAGAAAGGCAAAGAACTTGCTGAAGAGGAAGACTCTCAAGAGACTGGGCAAACTCTTCATGAAATGGCCAAGGTTGCAAAGAAAATCTACCAAAGAAGAAAGGAGATTGCAACTAAAGCTTTACCTCTGCCTGTAGAGAAATCTGCTTCTCCATCTTTGTAGCATGAAGAAGTGAAAACAAAAGAAGAGGAACCTGTTTCTAGGAAAAGAGGAAAAGGCAAGGATATTGCCATACTTGCTTCTGCTCTAAAAGTTCAAAACTTGGAGAAAATGGCTTCTAGACCATTAAGCAGAGCAAAGTACTTTGATTTTGAAATCCTCAAAACAAAGGGATGGAATCTAGGAGAATTCACAGATCCTCAAGGATGGTCAGCGTTTGTATCTACATAAGAAATTTTTTTTTTTGAGGATTTGGTGAAAGAATTCTATGCATCAATGAGAGTAAAGGAAGAAAATGGAGAAAAATTCCTAGAGTCCACAATCAAAGGAGTAAAATTTCAAGTTACTCAACACTCTCTCTCAAGCATTTTGAACATTCCCAACCAAGGTAACCAACTATTTCACTCTTGGTTCTCTAGCATAGATGTTACCCGTGTACAACTCATCCTAGAATACACCAAACCAGAACTTGAGTTTAACTCCAAAAACCTCAAAGATTCCCCCAAAATTCTTCATAACATGATCTTGTAGCTGTCGAGGTTTTCCTAGGCAGTTAACTGCAGCCGGTTCTAAACTGTATTAGATATCGATAGAAATTAGTTTCATTTATGCTATTTTTTACAAAATTAATAAATTCACATTATATGATTGATAAGCTAATTAGATATAAAAAAAAGAAGGATGGATAATAAATGATAAATGCAATCAAATATTATCTATAACGATCTGGTCACCAACAAACGTTGTTTTACATGTATAACAACCACATTTATTTGTCATCTCATCAATTTTATTGAATGTTAAGATGTCTTCTCACACTCGCTACCAAACCTTAAACAACGTAAAGTTAATAACCTTTTAAATTATAGTACATCCAAACTTAATTACCACGATTTCTTAATTAATTGGTGAAACCAGCAATAACAGCATGAGGCTCACAATCTTTAGCATCTAAACTTGGCTCAAGAGCTGGATTAGGTTCAATAGGCTTAACAAGAAACTCATGTGGCAAATCCTTAATACCCTTAAGATAAAATGTGTAAAATAGCTTATATGGAAATTCAATTTGATGAAGCTTAACTTGACCATAAACACCTTCAAATATTCCAGTTCCACCAGTCACAGCCAAGTAAGTATCCTGAGAGGTTAAATAAGAACCTTGCACTGAAATATGACCATAGTCTCCAAAATCAAAACTGTATATTGCTTCATATATGTCCCCTTTTTTCTTTGCTTTGTTTTGAATTAAAACACATATTCCAGCTGTTATTCCTACCCTCTTTTGTAAGCATCCTGTGTACAACTGCAAATTCCACAACCCCAAAATTAAATAAATTCATTTATCCTAATTTCTATTTTTTTTTTGGTACAATCCTAATTTCTAATTTTTAATTTCTTTTTTTTAGTTTTCATAAATTAGACCTAAATGTTGTAAAGTTTCTAATTTCTAATAGACAATATTTACTATAAAAAAAAAAAAAAAGTGTCATGCTAACCGGTCATCAAGACAGCGGTTAAGGAAGGAAAAAAAATTAAATTGAAAATGACACATTTTAAACTTTTGAGACTGTGACTACACAACTTTCAATTGAATACTACTACACCATAATTGATTCATTAACTAATACCCTTGAACACTAGTTAACATTTTCCAAAAGATATTTGCGGAAGGAAGACTATTATTAATAATCACAACATCAATGATAATTTAAAATTGTTTGTAAGAAAGATGAATTTAATTTAGGGAACTACCTTTCTTATGGGAAATAATAACATGTGGTTTAAAGACACATGTTAAAAAACTCAATGTGAAAATTTAGTTTTGTAAATTGTTCCAATTTATTTTTAAAAAACTTAAAATTTAATTTTTATCAATAAATACTTTCTATTTGTAGAAACATTAAAAAACTTATTAATTACTTTTCATCTTTAAAAATTACTCTCTCTGTTTCATAATACTTGTCCATTTTAGAGAATAATTTTGTTTCACACAATACTTGTCACTTTTAAGTTTCGATGCAACATTAATTATTGTCTCGTCAATAATACTATTACATATTTATTGTAGAGAGAGAAAAAATAGATTGAAATAATAAATAGTTAAAGGTATTATAGAAAACACACATAATTTTATCAAAAATAACAAAATTTATTTAGTTTCTTGGTTACTGCAATTTCTCCAAAATGAACATATATTTTGAAACGGAGGGAGAGTACAATTTTTAAAGCACATGTTAGCATGATTCTTTACTTTTCCCCATAAAAAACGTATTTACTTTTCTTATACCCCTAAAAAAATTAATTTTCTTATATGGAGTAATTAATTTTTTTTTTTTGAGGAAATATGGAGTAATTAATTGACATGTATTTTTGCTTTTGAATTATTTTTTTCGTCAAATAAAAACTTTTAAAATTAAACTGTTGGGTTCTAGTTCGTGTCACAATTGTACAGAGATTATGTATGTGCCACGAGGACTTCTCAAATAAATGGATGAGCCACTAGGCATACTTTCTTTTGGATCACCATGACTCACATTTACATTTTATATAAATTTATTTTTATTTTAAAATATTTATATTAAAGTTAATTGAAATAAACAAAAAATCAACTATAAGTGCATCTTTGAATTAAGATTGAGTATCTTAAAATCACAACGTGCAACCATAATTTTTGACAAAAATTACTTTTCGCAATTAACAAAATTATGGTGTCAATGTGATTTATAAAACTCTTTGTTTTAGAATATGTACTAACTTAAAACTTAAAATCAAAGGGTAGATAAGTTTTACCCAAAATTAAAAAAAGACACTTTAAAGTTTAAACCCAATATTGCAACTTGTAATAAAAGCTCTGAAAAATATTTATTGCACAATGTGATTATTTAGACAAAAAAGGAAGACCAAAATAATGATAACCAACCCACCTTGTTGACATTTTTTTGACTCAACCTAAGATAAGCAGGGCTTCCACGATCTTTTTCATTGATCTCATAAACACTAAGTTCTTGTACTTTGACTACATATCAAGCAACAAAAAATTTAAAATCAAAGGGTCAACATAGATATTATTAACAAGCAAGATCCATAGTTCCTTAACAAATAAACAAACAAGAAAGATATAAGAAGTGAACCTGAGTTAGATGATTGATCTTGGCTTTTGCAAATGAAAGATTTGTTTGATTGGTAAGAGTGTAGTGATGAGGTATTGATGTTTAGGTTGAGTGTTGTTGTAGTGAGTGAAGGGAATGGTAAGATGGGTAAGATAGTTGATTTGGATGAGGTGTTTAGTTGTGATGATTTTGTGTTGGAAGTTTTAGCATAGAAAGAAGATATTGTTCTCGAAGCAAAGGATGAAGAAGACATATATTATTATTATTATTATTATTTTATGATGAGAAAGTGGAAAAGTGAGGGGGATGTTATTAGTAATGGTGTGATATATATAACCATAAGGATGAAGAACACCATAATTTTAATTCAACGACAAGACTACTATCCGTGCCCATTGTCATCCGTAGGTGGAGCAATAAATTTCAAATTCATACCGAGGCTCATCCCTTGTGTCAGGACATATAAATTGTCAGTTTTCAATTTATATACTCTTGTTTTATTTTTATTTTTTTGGTTGTGCTGAATTCTAATTAATGTGGATTGAATCGGTGGATTTTTTTTAAAGGAAAAAAATGTTCACTTATTTATTGAGAAATTCTAAAGAGTGCCCTTAGGATAATGAAGAGTGTCCTTAAGGAAACAAATATAGAAATACTTAGAAAGTCGGAAAAAGATAAATTCAACTTTTCAAAAATTTATAAGTTGTAAGTTCCATAAAAAAAAAACTATTACTTTTGGTTGGCATTACCTTTATTTATTGAGAAATGCTAACTTGTGCCCTTAAGATAGATGGTGGAAATTTTATCTAAAAAACTGTGTCAATTTATTCTTTTAGAGATTGAAAATTTATGTTTTGCAATAAATAATTATCATATAACATGTGTCCTAAAGACACACAAATTAGCATGACCCTTTCGTGTTGTTCTTAACTTTAACTATTTTTTTATAAGTTACGATTCACCGACAAAGCGAAGAATAGAATCTCAACCGTATTTATTATTTTTAATTGTCGTTTGCATGTATTCCACATTTTAATGTTTTGTTTGTGTTCTTCCCTAAAAAAAATGTTTTGTTTGTGTTCCTTGTACAAAGCTAAATCTTGTATTTCTTGTTCATGGTTGATTATTTAACTTCGGTCTATATTCAAAGATAATAAGCCAAAGGATATAAGAGAGCAATCTTGCCTTGCCAAAAGCCAGGGAAAAGCACATAGATGATTTCCCACAAAACCATTTCTAGAAGAGAGTTTGATGTGATATACAAATTGCTTAGTACACACTTTTTTGGTAATGTGGTGTTCGGTGAAAAATGTATATCTTCAATTCAAAGTATTAAGCAATTCAGGAGCATTATTTTCATGAAGTATCTCTTTAAATTGTTACATGCAAGAATGAACTAATGCAACACAAAGCTAAGCTTATAACAAACTCATAGTTGGTTCTTTTTATCGATAAAAATGGCATATGTTAGGCTTGCTTCTTTGGTTATCTTCTTGCTTGCCATATTCTATATTTTTTTTTTTTTAAGAAGCTAAACTAACCCCCTCAAATTGGCACCAGAGGGAATTGAACCTGAGACCTTGAGGAGGAGCACACTCCCAGATCCCAAGCCAATACCACTAGGCCAACCCAAGTGGGTTCCATATTCTATATGTTAAATGTACTTCTCATCAATATATACATATTGGTTTATATTTTACCTTAATAATAATGTGCATCTTGTGTAGGATTACTTTAATAATATTTTCCGATTAAAAAAAAAAACTACCTACATGTGAAATCTTTCTCTAATTCTCTAACAAAATTTAGCTATTATAGAATTTCTTTTTTTCTCTTCCTCTAAAATTTATCACTAATTGTAGTTTTTCTAGTAATTGTATATAATCTTCCAACTCTAATTGCCTTTTCTATTTAAGGCAACATTCTCAATGAAGAAGCCGATAGAAGCGGCAGACTGTTCGGGTATTTGTTCGCCATTTGAGATGCCACCATGTCGCTCTAGCGATTGTCGCTGCATCCCTATTGCGCTAATCGGAGGTTTCTGCATATATCCAACATCATCTATCATGAAGATGGTCGAGCAACATCCTAATTTATGTCAGTCTCATGTTGATTGTACAAAGAAGGGAAGTGGGAGATTTTGTGCTCTCTCACCTGCCAACTACCAACAACTCTCTCATGCATTAAATGCTCTCTCACCTGCCAACTACCAACTACTCTCTCATCCATTAGTTACACACATGCATTTAATTCGCCCTTATCTCCTAACCATCTGCTAACCACGCGTTTTTATTGTGATATCCCCATGCAACAATTGAATTTCCATTCCCTCAAAAGACTCTGCAACTCCCCAATCTCATTGTGGACAATTGTCAAAATGGTTCAAATTCCTTCTGCATCAACTACATGTATAAATAGTGGTCTGCCCATGCATTTTTATCACTGCAACAATCATCCATTCGTTCAAATTTTGAACTGATGGCTGGACTTGATGTTATTTATTGGCTTGCATTGCTTGAGAGGTATCATGCTATTTATTTGTGTTAACTATAGTTTATTCAAATCTTCTCTAAAAAAAAATAGTTTATTCAAATCAGTTTGTTCTAACCATTTATATCGTTCAAAGTTTGTTCTAACTATTGAAGGAGTTGATTCCAATAATAAGGACAAAGTTGGTGTAGCCGATTCAGATGTAACACCGATTAGCAAGTCTTTGGATGACATTGATGTGGGTGAATGTGAAGCATCGAGCACAAAAGAACCAAAATTGGTGTCTTCTTCAAAGGTAGTTGCAGTTGCTCCTCTTGTGACTCCAAACACTCCAAACTCCTTGGGAAAGAGAGCAGCTGAGAGTATGGTTCCAGTTGTTGATGTCGATATCGCTGAATTTGATGGATCCACACCAAAAGAGCCAAAACTGGTCCGTGTGAAGATCGAAGCTAAGGAGTGAAGTCTTTTGCAAAATTTTCAACTACTAGTAGTGTTGCTGATGTCCAAGTCCGTTGTCCTTTCATTCAGTTTTGTTTTGGCTTTTAATTGTCGCGTTGAAATCTTCGGTTGCATTTTGTTGCCAGACTTATTTCGTTTTTATGTTTGACATTCTGTAATGTTGTTTTTGGTTTGTGCAATGGCTTTTTTGCTTTTAACTGAAGACTTGAATTATCTAAATTGTTTTGAAAGTAGTATCATTTTGATTACTTTGTTTCATGCACTTAAATATTAATGCGTATTTATATTTGTTTTTTTCGAAAGCATTATATACGGTCTGCTAGACGCCCAGACGTAAACAATGGTCTGCATGTTCTTATATGAAAACGGAAAGAAAGGGTATATCAGATAACAATAAGTATTAGTTTCAATCTTAGCACCTTCTGATAGATGACAACTCCATTTATATTACAAACAACTTACAAATTTACCACTTTTAGAATAGGAGCATTAACCCTCCCAAATGCACCGTAATAATAAGCAGTAGATAGAATAGTAAGCAACCTATATGCTTCGTGTATTCGGCTTATATTATGTCAATTTTTGAACCTTAGCCATTCATTTAAACAGTGTTGGAATTACTCAATTTCATGTGACTGTTATAGTGCAGAAAAATTGCACTATATACTGTGCCTAAATAAGGATTATTCATTCAAATTTAAGCCAAGTATTAAAATAGACGATAAAAACAAGTTAGATTACTCAATTTAATTGAGCTATGGAATTTACAATTGTACCAATAAACTGAAATGGTCTGATGTATGAAAAATGAGGTAAGTCTTGCACCTACACAAATTTTTTTCTACCATTAGATAAATATGTCTTATTAGAAAACATATTTAAATGTAACATCAAATGTGGTCTAAAAAAAAATATTCTAAAATGTATTTTAGTTGGTTCCTATGACATTATTATTTTTTTGTCAAGTAGTCTAGTGGCTAGAGCTCACATAATTTAATTGTGGAGAAGTGGAGTGTCCGGGGTTCGAACTCCGACCCCCGCATATAAAATGCAATATCCCTATCAACTGAACTAAACTCACGGTTCAAATGTAATTTGCTTGCTTTGTTGATATTCTAACATATGTGAAGTTTTTATTTCACTTTACGCTGTCAAATATTATAACAGACCTGTGCGATAGCACGAGTCTATTACTTAAATAAACAATTGGATTTCTTAAATAAACAATTCGATCTCTTAGATATCCAACGTGATTAAAATAAATGTTGCATGTGCATGGTTTCATGTACGTGCTTACTTTGTAATCAATGCAATGATCTATGCTTCCAGATTGACTCAATATAATAAAAGTTTCTCATATATAATCTGCTCTATTTTTGTCGAGTTTTGTATTTAGTTGATCGATAAGTCCTAGGCTCTAAATTAAAGTGTACTTTAATCCATTATACAATAGAGTGACATCTCACTTTAAGATAGGTGATATCTTGGTACATGTACACATTAATAGTAACACATATATTATTGATTTTTATGTACTAGTACTATCTTATATAATGCATACAACTCATAATGCTCACAAATTTACGGTACATAACCAATCTTTTCAAACCTCTTGATGCAATAAGTACATTATTTTCATTATAAAAACATATTATTAGAATATAAGATATTCATCGATATATAGTATATTAGTTAGAAATAATTGAGGGTAAAGTTAAAGATACGTAATGCCCGTAAATAATTATTTCATTACAAGTAAAATAGTGTATATGTTGAAATGTTGTTATATAAATGTTGTTACATATGATTTTATTGAAATATATGTATGAGAAGCATGTTGGTATGTTGGATATTTGTATAACTTAAATTGAATTGTCGTTGACTATTTTTTTTATGTTCATTATGAAAAGAAAATTTACAAAAGGAGACCCCTTTCAAAAAAAAAAAAAAAAGAAGGGGAGACCAACAAATGTCTTGAAAACAAAATTACCTTAATTGTTAAAGGATCTAGGAGAGAAAAAACTAAAATCAACGGTCATCTCTCTAACGTTCATCTAGGAGCAGGTAGTAGAGCGGCTAGTCTCTTTCATATCTTGGCTTTGGTCTGGATGAGTTGGACTCCGTAAAAGGTGTGTGTCTTTATCTGGCAACTTCTCCTTGATAGGATTCCTACTCGAGTGAACTTCTTGAGACACGGTGTGCTGAGAGATCGATCAAGAGGCTTCTTTGTGTGTTTTTTGTGGTGTGGAGGCGGAGACTGTTAGTCACCTTTTTGTTACATGTGGGGTTGCGTCGAGGGTTTGGTATGATATAATGACTTGGTTGGAAGTTAGTCCTTCCTAGGCATTTGTTAGGTCTTTTTTAGGAGTGATGTGTTTCCTAGGAGAGAGAGCATTAGGTGAAGTTTTTTGTTGATTTGGAACTCGGTAATGTGGTCCATCTGATATGCTCATAATGATCTGGTGTTCTCTGGTAGGACATTGGATGTAGAGCAATTGGTTGATAAAATCCAATTTACCTCTTGGCACTGGTTTTTTGAGAGTCACTCTTGCCGTCTTTGTTCCCATTATGAGTGGGTGGTGGAACCATCAATTTGTTGGGTGTAACGCCCTCTTTAATTATTTAATTATTTTATTAGATGATGTGGTATATGTTTATATATTATATGGATTTTGATGATTATGTGACGTATTTGTGACGTATATGTGACGTATTTGTGACGTGTGACGCATTATTATTTTATTGTTTAATAAAATAATATTAGTGATGTTTATGTGAATATTTATTTGGTAAATAAATAGATTTGGTGGAAAAAGATAGAATTTTAAGAGATGGGGTTATATTTATAATTAAGAAGAGTTGTGTGGGTTAAGAGGAAATTAATTAAGTTGGGAGGGAGTATATAAGAGAAGTAGGTTAAGAAAGGAAACATTTTTTTGGAGAACGCGTATCAGACTTTTGGTTGGAGAGAAAGAACGGTTGAATAAGGAGGAAGCTAGGCTGTGATTTCTGCATAATTTCCAGGTAAGGGTGAGCCTAACTTCAATAATCTTAATTGTGAATCATCTGTTTTGATTAGCTTAGGATTTGGGGAAGATTTGAGAGAAGTTTTGTGAATTAGGGTTATGATGAATCTGATGAATTTGATGTGAGAATGTGTTGTATTGCCGTAGAAATGTGTTACAGAACCTAGATTATTCCCTAGGACAACATTGTTGATGAATTAGAGGCTTAACATGAGAGCTTTGGGATGAATTGGTGTGATTTAGGCTGAACCCGTAGTGGTTCTGAGATCGCTCGCCTGTGGCGAGCAGATCACTCGCCGTGGCGAGTAACCCTTGGTTGCTCGCGAGGCGAGCAGTATAGCTCGCCGTGGCGAGCTTGACCCTTAAATTTAGGATTTTTGCCAAACTTTAGATGGTTTTGAGTGCCCTCATATTTATAGAAATGACCTGTGAAGTTGGTTTGGTCAAATTTAATTTAGAGAGCTTAAAAATGAGGATTTTGTTGAAAAATGTCAAAAAGGCCGAAGCACCCAGTATTTCTCGCCTCCAGCTCGCCCCCAACTCGCCTTTGGCGAGTGAGCTGCTGGGAGTACTCACCTGTGGCGAGCAGATGAACTCGCCGTGGCGAGTTAGTTGGTTCAGAACTGTTTGTTGTTTTTGCGATCTGTTTCGCATGGGACTTTGAGAGGAGCCTTTTGGTTAGTATTAGTGGGGTTTTATACCCTTCAATGTATGCTGTAAAGATGACTGCTGATGATTAACTTGAGCTGTTGATAAATGATGTGTTGTTGAAAATAAATGATGTTTAAATGTGATAAATATGTGATTGTGATGATGCTATGTGTTGCAGTGTGTATGTATAATGAGTTGATGTTCTGCCATGTATTATTATAACTGCATGTGTCAGTCTATAATTTGTAAATGACGTTTGAGACGGTGTATAAGTTGTTAAGCGACGAGTCCATGCATTTGCATATTTACGAGACGGTGGAGCTTTATGCTCAAAGCGACGGTGGAGCATTTGCTCAAAGCGACGATGAAGCATATTAATGCTATACATATATGGTACCACATGCATGATGTTGAGACGTTAGGTGTTGCATTTAGTCGAGTCTATTGTGACATGTATGAGATGATGTTCTGAGACGTTGATACTTGATGTGATGTTGTTATTATGATGATGCTACGATGTGCTATAATGTATATGTGATGAATTGGATATATGATTTGTTAATCTTGACTTATGATTTATATATTAATATTATTGTTGTGAATCTCACCCCTTCTGCTGGAATTGCCGCCTTGTGGGCAAGTGCAGGTACCCAGTCTTAGTTGCGATGATGCGAGGATGTGTGAAGTTAGGGTTGCTCTGATATGTAACGGGATGGGGTCTTTTGTGGAGTTTATTCCTTTATGTATCGTGTTTGAATAAATGATGTTGACTTTTGTGATGTAGAAACTTTAATATTTTGAGACGTTTTGCTGGCTTTTAAGCCAAGACATTTATGAGATGTGACTCTATGAATTCCGCTGCTTAATTGAATATTTCCGTAATTTGATAAATGATTATCGAAGTTGATTTTAAAGAAGAAAATGTGACACTCCTTTGTGATGAGTACTCTGATATATGATTTATTTAAAGAAATTTTTAAGACGGGAATTTGGGGTGTTACATTGGGACCGATAGGTTTCTGGGGTAGAGTTTTGCTTGGGTAACTTTGAGCAGGGTTTCTGGGTTTGTTTTATTTTCTTTGTATCTGCTCTTGGGGTAATTGACTTGGTTCACCTCCCCGGGGGTGGGTTCTGGTTTTGGAAGGGGGGGTTCTTTGCTTGCCTTTTATCGAGGGTGTAGTGCTTCTCCTATCTCATTTTTGGGTGGGGTTGTCTTCTCTTTTCTTTGGTGTTGGTGGGGTGGTGTCTTTTCTATTTTAGATTTCGAGCTTGCGGTTTTTTGTCGAATCCTAATCGTATGTATTTAACTTTATTTATTTTTATAATACTACATGTGGTCCTATTTACAAGAAACAATTGAATTTTTAGATTCATTGAGTAATTGAGATATATCAGGTAAAAAATATAGAACAAATACATCAATTATTCAATGAATCAAAAAAGTTAAATATTTCTTGTAAATAGGATCGGAGGGAGTATTATATTTTGCCATTAACGAAAAAAACCATAAAAAAGCATGAAACAAGGAGTTGATGCTACTGAAAATGATAATTTAGATGCTAAAAGTGGTGATGTTGTTGTTGAAAATGTTGATGAAAATAAAAATGTTGACAATGTTAATGAAATTCATATTGGCGTAGATATATTTGATCCAAGAAATTAAGATTCTCTTGAGTCTGTAAAATGATTCAGGTAGTAGCTAGAATTTTGGGTTTTTATTTCATTAGAGATCCATTTTTAATAGTAGGGTCGGGTCTCCAATTTGATTGGATCGATTCTTAAAAAAAAAAAAAAATTTGATTGGATCGACTTTGCTAATATTGTATATATAGGGATTATTTTCTGGTATGGAAGAGCTACAATGGGAAAACCCATTGAATCTGAGTTTGTTTAGGTTTGTTCCAAGTTCTTGACGTGGCTGCTAACTCAATTACATTTCCAATGGTGACAATTATTTTACACATCTTTTTCATTGATCTCATAAACACTAAGTTCTTGTACTTTGACTACAAATTCAAGCAAAAAAAAAATAATCAAAGGGTCAACATAAGTATTATTAACAAGCAAGTTCCATAAATATCTTTAACAAACAAGAAAGATACAAGGAGTGAACCTGAGTTAGATGATTGAGCTTTGGCTTTTGCAAATGAAGACTTGTTTGATTGGTAAGAGTGTAGTGATGAGGTATTGATGTTTAGGTTGAGTGTTGTTGTAGTGAGTGAAGGTTTGATTGGTAAGATAGTTGATTTGGATGAGATGTTTAGTTGTGATAATTTTGTGTTGGAAGTTTTAGCATTAAAAGAAGAAATTGTTCTCAAAGCAAAGGATGAGGAAGACATAATTTTCTATGATTTTAGTTTGGAATATTGATGAGAAAGTGGAAAAGTGTGGTATTAGCTATAATCAAGTGAGGGGGATGTCACCAATATATATATATATATATATATATATATATATATATATATATATATATATATATATATATATATATATATATATATATATAACCGTAAGAAGGGAGCTAGTATTGCATGTCACAAAACTAAACGCATAAACTAAACACAAAATAATAAATAGCGTCGTATTCCTAAGTGCACAAATGACAACGGTTTCTCCTAGTCAAAATGGTGGTTAAGTTTCTATCATGGAGTTTATGGAAAGAAAGAAAATACTGAATAAGGGTTGCAAAGCTTACTTTTGTGTTTTTCGCACACGTTTTATTATTTGATTGGGAATCGTAGCAACTCGACTTATGGTACTGTATCTAAGTATTGTCTTTGAGGTGTATCGGTACTCTTATTTTAGAAATTTGTAAATTAACAATCATTTTATGAAATAAATAGTTATTTGTCGATATTTATATTTTAGAAAACACCTTCTCATAAAAAAAAGGTCATTTTATTGTTTATAAGAATTATATTAAATTTATAACATTTTCTCACAAAAAATAATCAATATTCTTTATGAGCAATAAAGAATATTTGCCCGGAGTTCTTGCTCCTGGTATTGTTCCCTGGCAATATGCAAGATTACTTGTAGTATATGAGCAATAAAAAATCAAAAAAGTAAATTTTATTTCGTCGTCGCTTTAGGTAAATAAAATTTAATTATTATAATTGTCAATGATAAAAAATAATTCTTTTTTCTTTAAAAAACAACTAATTTAATGATTTGGTGTACCTGTACACTCAAAATATAGGGTGTACCATAAAATTTGCCAACTTATTTGAGATAATTAAGAAAAATAGAAGTGAACTTAAGGAACAATGGTTCTATTTAAGTTTTCTCTCTCTCTCTCTCTCCTTGAGTTCAACATTATAGGTCCATGATAAATGTAAAATTATGAGTTTAATAGTGGTGGGTTGACGTTCCAAAACAACTTTGTACAAAACCAATCTAAATATATGTTTAAGTATCTAAAAATAAATCTATCCATTGTAGACCTTTGTGTCTATCTTTCGTTTATTATTATGTGTTTTGGCTTCAGAGCGAATAGTTTCTAACAAAGCGAGAAGATGTAGTGTAAGGCTTCTCATCTTGAGAATACTTGGATACAAATACCAACAGATTTTCAAGCATATGTCTCATATATTCAACGGTAGAGAGCATTTGATGAATTAAGCAATCAATATGTAACAAACAAGTAGGGTTCTCCACAAACTGGCGTGATCATCTTCAAGTGATACACATCCGCAATTGGATGAGAAATGAAATGTAAGTGATTTTAGTTTCACATTAAAAGTGGTTGCATTTAATTCAAACGTATACTCCAATTGAGTTGAGACTTTACTAACAAATAATTTTATTTCCTTCAATTCAAAATTGATCCAGTTTAAAATTAATAATGAGAAAATTGCAACTGTTCTGGAATGGAGGATATTTATGTCTGCTGATTCAAAGGTTTGTTAATAGGCATTAAGAGGATAAAATGCAAGTTGTACCTATATATATGCTGTTAATTAAGCTCAATTATTTTTCTACATATTTAGCAAGTGATAGGTCCGCAAGTGTACGGAAATATCTGTTTTAGTATAAAAGGTTATCGAATCCACAGAGACCAATGTCAACTACCGTAATTAATTGTTACGTTGTTTATCTAAGGCGATTCTAAATTATGTGGGTGAAAAACTAAGAAATTAAATAGGTTTGATTAACTAATTAATAAATGAGTGCCCGGAACATAGTTTACGTCGACCGTCGATATCAGCTGAGTAGCGTTTAGTTTTATAGTAAGAAAATATTTTCGCACGTAAAATGATTAAATTAAAAAAAGCGGTTGCTTCGCTTTCACGATCGCTACATAAAAATTCTGACTTTATAATCTATTCGACCGCTTTCGCGTGTTCGCCTTATAACGTCAAAATTCCTTTTATTTCAAAATAATCCAGTTTTGTTTGAAAAGTTATTTTTAGAATAATTTCAATTTAAAGAAATCAGTATGCTTTCGCAATACTAAATCCATATTTTAAACTCACAGTCATCAGCTTTCGCGTGTATGACTTAGCGTTTAAAATAGCGTTTTTGAAAATTAAGAATGTCAAAATTATTTTAAGAAAATGTTATCGCTGAATTACTAAAATAATTCCTGATTATTCTACAGACAGATATGAGTTTTCGTTCTTTCGATACGAAACAGATACCATGCTTTTTCAGTTTTCACTGTAAAAATTCATCGTTTAAAATCAGAATAATCAGACATAAAAATAATTCCTACTATAAAATTCAATCATACTTTTCAGCTGAATATCGTTGGTACGACGGTTTCTACATTCCGGACACTTTATAGAATTACTCAGACATGGTAATTATAATAAACATGCTTTTCTTTATAACAATCATCATTGAAACAACAGAGAATTAAAACAAACAAAATATGAATAAATATAAGCAAAGTGGAGAACCTGTTAATTGATGGAAACTGGATATAACTAGAGAAAACTACGTCAACAGGAATCAGTTGGTAACAGGTTTGAATCGAAAAAAACTGTAGACTAAAAAGCAATGCAGATTACAAAGAAAACTGTTTCTGTAAGTCTAATGCTTTCTAAACTTTTTCCAACCCCCTTTCACTCTTCTTTGGACCTATTTATAGGCCAAGCCTGCTCTCAAACGTGTTCTGGTCGTGCACTGCATATGGAGAAAGTGGGAGGAAAACTGGGCAAAACTGCTCTGAATCGTGGGGGAGACTGATTCTCCCGGACCCGTGACGGGCGTCACAGGGTGTGACGGTCTGCGCGTCACGGGTTGCTGACGGCTCGAGATGCTGGTGACGGGTCGGTTGTGTTGAAGGGTGACGGTCAACCCGTCACAGAGTGTGACGGCCGTCACCCTGAAGCTGGAATTTCAGGACTTGCTTATTTCTTCGTTTTTCTCGCCGAATTTCGCCGTTTCTGCGCATGGAGGCCTCTATTGTTGTGTACCTGAACCATAACCAAACAACCAGCATAACATAGGCAAAAACAAGAGAACCTAAACCTGAACAAGCCTGAACTACACACAAAACGAGCTGAAATAGTGTTGTATTTTGCATGTTATCAGCAAGCAACATATATGAACGTGGAGACATTGAATCAACGTGTGGCAGCTGAACTAGATGATGATGCAATCTCTTTTGCCAATGCTTATTATGGCGTGCCTTTACCTGAATCAATCCCCACATGTGCAAAATTAACTCGTAAAATTATAAATTTCATAAGTTTTCTAAACTATCTAAGAAAGCAAGTTTCATAACTTTCTAAACTTGTTAATAGAAAACAAAAATTTAGTTGGGGCTTGAAAAAAGTTGATCTAGGGAAAAAATGTTGCTAAAAAAAGGTGTTTTACTAAAAGGTAAAATCATTAAACTTAGCTGAGTTTACAACGAGTTAACGCTTAAACTCGTAGCTAATTCCGATATTTTAAAAAATAAAAACGCTTTTACATCATAAATAACTCAAATTTTGCACACATAAACTCATTAAACTTGTTTGAGTTTATGAGTTAGCACATGATTTGTGGTAAATTGATAGATAGTAAATATCATTTCACCTCTATAATAATTGAATCAATTATTAATGACATATTATGCTAATAAATAAGCTATTATTTATAAGCTAGTCAATGAGTTTATGAAAAGAAAAACTTATGAAGATAAACATTTTGTTAGTGAGAACTAATGAATAATTAATAAAATAAAAGATTATTTATTTGTATAAGTTATTTTTCATAAGCTAAAAAATCAGCCAATCTAAATTGGCCCCTAATGTTGTTGATGTTCTTTGTCTAATTTTAATATGGTAACTGATGTAATTTACTAGTAAAATAGTATAACTTCACAAAATTTTATATGCACTTAATTCAAATAGTTATTTGATATAGTTATTTGATAAATAATAGATACATAATAGATAAATGTAATGAAGGTTAAAATTTATAATCACTTTGTATTTCTAACATATATAATATTCATTTGTTCTCATATGAGATACGTGACCCAAAAGTCATATTTTAATTGATAAAAATGAAAAGACATGTATGCAAGATGTATTAGTGATTCATGCAAGGATGGTTGTGTTGTTTGTGATTGAAATACATGACTTCAAGAATCATGCTTACTTAATGATAATGAGAGATTACATGTGATTTATCTAACATTCAAAATTGATTTTCTAATTTAAAATATATGATAAATTACTATGTTTTTATAGTTTTTTTTTTTTTAACAAGCAAAAATGGAATATATTACTCAAACCAATAGTGATTCATCCCGCACAAGGTGTACTAAAGTGATAAATCACTCAATAGTTACAATGTCAATGGTGCCTAACCAAGGGAGCACCACGAAAACAAAAGAAAGAAAACATTACAAAAAAACACCCATACAAAGAAGCGGGTGTCTCCACCAATCATGATAACCATAAGCAAACGAAACCTGATTCGTTTTCAACCATAAGAAGGAATTCAACTTAACTTTTTCAAGGAGAGAATAAGGATCTAATGCCATATTTTTTAAGACACGGTTGTTCCTTTCCTTCCATAATACCCAAGTACAAACCAGCCAAATAACCTTTAGATAAAAATAAGTAAACTGCGGCATACCCGCCATGTTAGTAAACTGCGTAAAATGTTCACAAATCGTACTCGATGAAACATATGTAATGCCGAGCCATTTGCACACAAGATACCAAATACTACAAAAGATGTTGCATCCAATAAAAAGATGATCCGTCAATTTGATGTACCTGCACCCTCCAACACACAAGTTGTCGTTTGTTTGGACGACGCATCTTCTCACCAAATTAAGCTTTGCTGGTATTCTGTCACGAAGAAGGCGCCATGCAAACATGGATACCTTTGAAGAAACTTGCTTATGCCTCACATTGATAACACGGCCCCTATCCACAGGTTCATCAGCGAATGTTAGAAATTGGTAAATCCCGCAAACTGAATAACCTTGAATGGGATCTAGCAACCACTTCCATCTGTCATGAATATGATCCTGCAAAACAATGTTATTTAACAAGGCAGTACACTCCCTCACACTTTCCTCCTCCCATGCTAAGAGGCGTCTCCACCACACCCACACTCTCCCTCCTTCCTCCCACCCCAACCAAGCCATCTCCTCCACCGAACACTCTCTATTCATAGAAAACTCAAAAAGGCGGGGGAATTTAATCCCTACAGGGACTCCCCCCACCCAATTATCAGTCCAGAAATAAGTGTTACGACTGTCGCCTACTACACGCCTAGTGTTATCCTCGAACCAACTCCCTGCACCGGACCCTACTCCTCCACGAATGGAGCACATCATCCTCCCCACTACCTCGCCTACTACCTGATTCCTTTTCAACAATAAGAAGGAATTCAGCTTAACTTTTTCAAGGAGAGAATAAGGATCTCATGCCATATTTTTTAAGACACGGTTGTTCCTTTCCTTCCATAATACCTGAGTACAAGCCAGCCAAATAACCATTAGATAAGAATAAGTAAACTGCGGCATACCCGCCATGTTAGTAAACTGTGTAAAATGGTCACGAATCGTACTTGGTGAAACAGATGTAATGCCGAGCCATTTACACACAAGATACCAAATACTACAAAAGATGTTGCATCCAATAAAAAGATGATCCGTCAATTCGATGTACCTGCACCCTCCAACATACATGTTGTCGTTTGGTTGGACGACGCATCTTCTCGCCAAATTTAGCTTTGTTGGTATTCTGTCACGAAGAAGGCGCCATGCGAACATGGATACCTTTGAAGGAACTTGCTTATGCCACACATTGATAACACGACCCCTATCCACAAGTTCATCAACTAACGTTAGAAATTGGTAAGTCCCGCAAACTGAATAACCTTGAAGAGGATCTAGCAACCACTTCCATCTGTCATGAATATGATCTTGCAAAACAATGTTATTTAACAAGGCAGTACACTCCCTCACACTTTCCTCCTCCCATGCTAAGTGGCATCTCCTCCACACCCATGCTCTCCCTCCTTCCTCCCACTCCAACCGAGCCATCTCCTCCACCGAACACTCTCTATTCACAGACAACTCAAAAAGGCGGGGGAATTTAATCCCTAGAGGGACTCCCCCCACCCAATTATCAGTCCAGAAATAGGTGATACGACTGTCACCTACTACCCGCGTACTGTTATCCTTAAACTAACTCCACGCACCACTTCCCTAACAAAGATAAATTAAATTATCTTAACCTCCTAACCCCCAGACCTACATCCTCCTTAGATAAACAAATAGAATTCCATTTTACTTATGCTATTTTCCTTGATACCTCACCGCCCCCTCCCCCCCAAAACAAAAACAAAAAAAAACAGTTTTAAAAATAGATTCGATAGAAGAAATTATACACGCAGGAGCCTTGAAAAAGGAAAGAAAGTAAACCAGAATAGAGGACATGACAGACTTTAGAAGTATCAGGTGGCCACCAAAAAAAAATTATTATTATTTCACAACGACAATCGAGCAATATGTTGCTAAAAATCATGCTTTCAACAAAGTCTAATATGTTGCTAAAACATTTCAACGAAGTCCAATATGTTGCTAAATTTCTTGTCATCGTTAATTGATTCAAACAAGTTGATAATTAATTTACAAAACTAACTTTTGTAATTGCTTTCTTATATGATTTAAGTTGCTTACTTTTTATATCATTCAATATCAACAAAAATGAACGAAAAATAAATTTGGTTGTTTATCAGGATTGATGCTTGGTCAATTTAGAGAAAATTAATTTGTATTAATATATTGTGTTATTTATTGTGATATTTCTTAGATTTATTTATCTGATATACACTGATGTGTGTTTCTTTATATTGATTGGTTATACATGTATCTCTGTTAGGCTATTTTTTTTATTTATAACTTAAATTTTGTTATCTTCACTTTTACACACAAGAAATAATATGATACACGCTTATGGTACATGGTTTGTAGAATAACTCTATATATTGTTAATGGTTGGGGCATGGTTTCCAGACTAACTATTCTTGCTCTTAATTGTACTGCATAAAAACTATCACAAACATATCATTACAGCACAAACATGTGGAATATTAATGGATAAAGATAAAGAGCATGAAGGTAAGTAAGAAACTTGAAATTAAATATTTGATCATTAGTGGTACCTTGGTATTATTACTGAGTAAAAGAATAAAGAATCTTAAACAGGTCAAAGCACAATTGCAAAATATTTTTGTCTTGGACTCATTATTATTTGTTACAATCATTTTTTCGATGATTAAAATGTTATTATTGTGATCAAATCAAATACTTGTTTCAATGACTTTAAAGTGGAAAAATGAGTAACCTTTGTGTCTATCTTTCATTTATTATCATGTGTTTTGGCTTCAAAGCGAATAGTTTCTAAAAAAGCGAGAAGATGCAGTGTAAGACTTCTCATCTTGAGAATATACAAATACCAACAGATTTTCAACCACATGTTTCATACATTCAACGGAAGAGAGCATTTAATGAATTAATCAATCGATATGTAATAAAACAAACAAGTAGGGTTCTCCACAAACTGGCGTGATCATCTTCAAGTCATACACATCCGCAATTGGATGAGAAATGAAATGTAAGTGATTTTAGTTTCACATTACAAGTGGTTGAATTTAATTTGAACGTATACTCCAATTGAGTTTTACTAACACATAATTTTATTTACTTCAATTCAAAATTGATCCAATGTAAAATTAATAATGAGAAAATTGCAACTGATCTGAAATGGAGGCTATTTGTGTCTGCTGATTCAAAGGTTTGTTAACAGGCATTAAGAGAATAAAATGCAAGTTGTACCTATATATATGCTCTTAACTAAGCTCAATTGTTTTTCTACATATTTGGCAGGTAACATATATGATGATGCAATCTTTTTTGCCAATGCTTATTATGGTGTGCCTTTGCCTGAATCAATCCTCACATGTGCTGATACGAATGTGTTTTATAATATAACTGTTTCTGGTGGTGGAAGTTATGTTCCTCAACAACATGCACATAGTTGTACGTTAAAATTAGATTGTGATTTCTTTTCAAGTTTCAATCCTTACTTGTGGAATATTGATTTGTCTTTGCAGCTATATTATTGATTGTGTTACGTGCTTTACTCTTGCAGTGGAGATGGATATGACAATGGGAAAACACCTCCAACCTGAACATATTAGAAGTTTGGAAAAACAATCTATTTAGGTTTGTCTTGAAAACTTATACTGTGTTTTCAATTACCTTGATCTGTTTAGGCATAGCTGTTGTATGATAATTTATGTGTGTGTGTGTGAGCGTATATGTTCAGGCTCATCAAGATTCTCTATACATTTGTGAATTTTTCTTTGCTTTTTTTTCTTTTCTATCCCTGTTAACTATTAAGGTTATATAATAGAACTATGATGATAATGAGTGCTCATAAGAATATCTACTAGGTTATATAACCGTACTAACAGGGTCAATTTATATTTCAGTTTTAATAGCCTGTTTATAAGCTCAAGCCTAATAGGTTAAATTAGGAATTTTTACAAAGATTCGAGTTTATAATGACCAGACTTTGTACAAGCCTATTTTATCGAGTAAAGATTTTATTATGATGTGTTTTCAATTACCTTGATCAGCATAGGCATAGTCGTAGTTACACATTCCTTCATCCACTATCTCTAAAGACACGGAAATGCCATCTTACACATGACATCATCCAAAGAGTTCCAATCCACAGCAGGGACGGATCGAGAAATTTCAACGAGTGGGGTCAAGATCAAATACTATAAATACTTATAAAGCATGAATGCATAAACGTTAAAACAATGACATTTATAACAAAAATTAGAAATTATTAATATTATATACTACTTTCTTTTGTCACTATTATAAACAGATATTCTCTTTTTAGGTTCATTGAATAATTGATGTGTTTTATTTATAAAGCATGATGTGTTTTATTTCGATACATCAATTATTCAATGAATCCAAAAAAAAATAAGAAAATAACATTTACTTATAATAGCGACCAGTTGGAGTATTTTAACAAATAAAAATTAATTTATAACTATAATAATATATATTAGAAGTCAATGTAGTGTTTCTATTGCTTTTTTTTTTCCTTCTTGAAATGAGAGGTTAATATTGTTTTTTTTCTTTCAAACAAAGGCTAATATACTATTATACTCCATTAGTTTGTATATGTTAGTAGCATACCTTGTCAAGGTTTATATATACTGTGTTGGGACATTAACATACTTTCATGAGGGGTTAATGTATGAAAATTACTCATGATTAATCACCAAAAGAATAAAATTACTCATTATTGGTCTAAAAATATATTAACGATGTGGGGTCAACTGTCCCATTTCTATATACATAGATCCGTGCCTGATTCATAGAGTCATACGTCTTCTCGAAATCAACTTTAGAAAGGATTAAATTTTTATTCAATTTTTTTCGCTTCATCTACCACCTCATTAACCACCAAAATGCCATCAAGAATTTGATGACCTTTTACAAACATTGTCTGAGTATCTGATATTACTGTACCAATGACTCCCCTCAATTTATTTGCCAACAATTTAGCCAACACCTTATACAAACTAGCCACCAAAAAAATGGGATGATAATCATTCAAACTCTGAGGATGGTCTTTTTTAGGAATTAGAGTGATGAAAGTGTCGTTAATACCTTTCAGGAGTTTCCCATTATAGTGAAAATCTGAAACAAAAAGCAACAGATCCTCCTTCAAAACCTCCCAAAAATCTTTGATGAAACCAAAATTTACATCATCCGGACCATGACATATGTAACTGTCACAATCCCACACCGTCGTTTTCAACACCTCCATGCCAAACGGCTTCACAACTCTGCCCCCTCCCTACATGACAACATACGAAAATTCAAATCAAGAGCTCGGGGCGCTCCACAACCGGTGCTTTGAAATGGTTCAAAAAATGATTATACACCACCGCTGTGACATTACTAACGCCTTCCACTTGGACACCACGAACATCAAGAACACAAATATTATTAACATAGCGCCTACTAGATATGGATCCATGAAAGTACTTTGTGTTGTCACAAAAGTTATCAAAAAATTTAAATGAAAACCTAATAACAACCTTTGGATTAAAAACAATCAACGTCTACAATTAAAATTTTAATCATTTGAAATGAAAGCTATATATATATTAAGAAAACAAGAACAACATCAGAGCGTGAGCATCAACACCACGTTGTATGTTTCTCTTTCTCTCTCTAATTTTTATCTTTTTCTCAATTCTTAAACCCTAACCCTAATTTTATTCAATTCCAATTTGGGGGTTTTCTTTTAAATCAAGTGATTATTCAATTCACTGTTTTACAATGTTTTTATGGTTATCAATTGATTATAATAACTTCTATCTTGCTGTTAATTTCTGTTTTCTTCTTCTTTGAATTAATGAATTTCAGTCTTTGAATGTTAATTAATAATAATTGGTTTAATAATAGTAGTAATGATGAAGAAGGGTTCCAAGAATCTTTGTAACTTTGTGATTAGGTATGGCGGTGGTGGGTTATGATTAGTTTAGAGAAGCTGACGATGACCTGTAATGATATAGCCATAACAATGCATTTTTTAGTAAATACTATTAAAACCCACCCTTTCTTGAGTTTTCAACACCTTTATTATACACCGATCAAATTGTATTATATTTGTTGTATGCTTAAAGATTAAATCATACACTAAAAGTCCACAAATTATTTTATTTCAACTTTAATGATGTTGAATTTGTGATGTTTTCAATATACAATATCAGTTTGAAAAAAGAGTAAGATAAAATTTAATTTTCAACTTAACTGTTAAAATGATTCTTTTAGGTGGCGGAGTTGGAAAAAATGTGTGATAAATCTTAATCCAGGCCATGGTGATACCGTCAAATTTATGTGATAAGGAAATCCTATAATAAATAAATAAAATTCTGCCTTATTTCATTTCATTGTCATCATCTTAGAGTATAAAATCATAATTTTAAGGCCCATGAAATGTGGGTAAAAAAGGAAAAAAATACAATTTTTTAACGCGGACACAAAAACCAAATGACAGTGCCTCAAATTTTCTAGCATATAGTATAATTTACGATTCCTTTTCTAGAGTCAGGACTCATTCTTCTCAATGCACGCAGTAGCCTTTACGACACTTAAGAGTATTATTTTTCACTCGTGGACAATCTTTGTCAGTTATACAAGGAATATGGACATGTAAATTAGAGAAATCACATACTATTATGACAAGAAATATGGAAACAAATAGAATCATAACATACATAAACTTCAGAGTTTCAACCATTTTTTTCGCTCTCCGCATCTAAAAAATAGGATATGATTTGATATATTTATAGTGTATAAAGTTTATGCTCCCATAAAAATAATTACCTAATTTAGTAATTTAAAAATTTTTAAAAACAAAATTTTTAAAAACACCCTTCATAAAATTAGAATACTTATTAAACGCCTCTTCATTATATTAGTGTGTTGTGTTTGTCCTTTTCACAAGAGTTGAATGTTATTTAGCTAACTTTCCGCTATTCTTTTTCCTTAAAAAAAAGTTCATTATTTTTTTTAACCTTTGGTGACAATAAAGGGAAAATAATTTCCTTCAAAAAAATAAATAAAGGGAAAATAATTATTTTGTACTATGGTAAAATTATTTTGTTTTTATTGATGATGATGATGATGATAAAGAGTTCCAAGAGGTTTCAGGGGAAGATTTTAATTTTAGGGTCACTTTATTTTGTCAAAAAAATAATGTCAATCGCATACAGAAGATTGTTGAAATTCGTCAACAATTAAGTGGTATTTAACAACATTGATTGTTACTTTTTAATGTTATGATTTAAATTTTAGCATTATTGAGCTGAGGAAGATTGTTATTTTGAGTAAATTTGTCTTCTTTGATTTTCTTTCTCGTGTTTGTTCATCCTGAATCATGGACTTTTCTTTGATTATATGATTTCTGATTGTTGTTCACATTGGTACATCAAAGACATTGTTGTAATTTCTCTAACTTATATTTGTTGATTGTTTCTTGTGGCTTCAGAATTTAAATAGCTTCTGATAAAGCGCGAGAAGATACTTGCTAAGAATGTAAGTGAAAGTGATTTAATTTTCACAAAGATGTTGTTGCGTTTAGTTAAACATAAGATTGTGATTGAATTGAAACTATAGTAACTATAAATTTAGCATCTCAGTAGTAACTGCTGTCAGTAATAATTAGTTAGATAATTGATTCATTTTATATAACTATCAATAGTAGTCTGCCATAAACAGTCGGCTTTATTTTTTAATATTATTGATATTTTTCGGTCACTTCCTAGTATGTTATTTAAAAAGAAATTGATATGTATTTGAGATTATTGTCTGATTTGTCATGTCCTCTTACTTCACAAGTTGGTTTTTGTGGGATTGTGTTTGGTCCAACCATATTTTTTAATATGTTCACGAACCATACTCTATAGTGCTGGTCGTGAGGAGGTTTTGTGTAGTTGTGTTAGGTCTAACCACCATTTTTAAGAAAGACCTTATATTTACAGATGCAAGTTATTTTAATTGTTTTCTCTTATTTTAAAATAAGATACAACAAAAATGTAGATCTTTCTTCTATTATTGTATTTTAAATATAAAAGGGAAAACAATTGAATGCATACTAATTTTTTCATAAGCTTGATAAGTGCAAAAGTACCTATCTAATTTTTTTTTTAATAGCAAAATGATGAATATTATTAAAATGTATGAGAGAAGTACTAATAGTACTTAACCAACAAAACAGAGACAAATAGAAAGGGTACTTAACGCACCAAATAACAAATATTGCCTCATAAAATAAAAGACAAATGAGATCGAGGATTTAAAAACCATCCATAATACAACAAGAACTTCATTTTGTTCCTAACTTGAAGCCACTTTTAAGAAGTGATTTTAATATCATTTACTAACTCTTCTAGCATTTAAATCTTTCAAACGGTTGTAAGCCATATTAGCATCAAACAATGAAGCCCAGATATCAAATACGACACGGATATGATACATCATGAGAAAATTTTAAAATTCAAGATATGATACGGTTGGAATACTTTAATAAAAATTTAAATCTAAACTACATATTAGAACTCAAAATACAAACTATGGACTAAAACTCAAAATCAAACAAATATGGGTAAAACCTAGACCAAATAGACATAGAACAACGATAAGTCAAACAATGAAATTGTTTTTACACGAAAATCAACAATAGCAGCGTCTCAAAAAACAAAAGAACACAAAGACGATGAACAACAACAAAAATATAAAGCAATATTGATAATAAAGAAAGTGACACTTGATCAATTACATATATGATATATCTCAAAATAAGAACACTATTACCTAATCAATTACATATATATTCCAAAAATAATAGAAACATCACGTACCATGAGCATATCGATTTTTTTACCGTCTATTCCCCGTGTATCTCCGATGTATCTGAAAAATATCGGACAATTGATGTTATAAAAAAGAAAATTTACTCTTTGGATACTCTTCAGATACTCTATCGAGGCGTATCAAGAAGGTATCGGTGTAGGATACCGGTATTTCATCTATTTTGAAGTATTTATGCTTTAGTGGCATTAAACCATTTCAATGTTTCATATCTCGCTATGAGAAAGAGTAGTGAAAAAAAGAAAAGGTATAGATTATGATGTGTCATTTTGTCGAGCCTTTTCAAATGAGTCTTGCATTCTTCTTTTCCTTTCACGTATTCCTCTTGTGATATTCATGAGTTGAGATGAGGATGAATTTAAGAAAGATTCTTGGCAGTCAAAATAGTTAACAACTATTTTGGAGTTGAGATGAGGTGATTTTGGATTTAAATTAATTGGAAAATAACCCATTTGATTTTATTTATTTTTTTGAATAAATTGGAAAATAACCCATTTGAATTGTTTAGTGGTGTTGGCTTGAGATCATAAAGTGTACTTTTTTTAAGAACTCGGGTTCAATTTCCTCTATACCAATTTCGATGGGTTAAAAGATAAAGTCTTGAACCCGATGACCGATATTCAAATATCTGGTAGCTTATAGTTAGCAAAAAGAAAAGAAAAAGAAGGGGGTAATAGCTATTTTAGACCCTCAATGTGCAAGGAGTAGCCACAATAGTCCTTTAGTATATCAAATTTCTAAAATAGTCAATAATTGTGCAATGTGTTAGTAAAAGTAGTCCTTGATGTTAAAATAGTCCCTCAATGTTCATAATAACTATTTTCCTATAATGACTGATATGACAATACATAAATACTTATAGAGATTGGTATGACAATAATTAAATATATTAAGTGACTTATACAACACTATTAACGAAACCTTTTAACGCGAGGGAATATTTTAATTAACGAAGTTTACAATAAGAAATTATCTTAAAATTTTGATACATTCAAAAACTATTATGATACTCGTTAACATCTTTTAAAACTAGAGCTTGTACAATGACCAATGACAGAGCCACTCCATAATTTGGGTGGGCCACGCTCCACGCCACTAAAAAGATTTAATAAATTTATAAGAAAAATTACTAAAATATCTTTAAATTCTAAATAAAATTATTATATTGTATTTTGAACAAGAAAAAATGAGATATATTAAAACGCCACAAATGACCTACCCTGCACAAGGTGTATTAAAGTAGGGCACAAAAAATTTATCTTGTGACCTAGCCTCCTCTTCGTATCAACTTGTGTTACTATCACAATTTTCAAGTCACTCGAAATGCATAATAATTATTTTGAATTTTTAAGGTATGAAATTTAATTTTTTTGATGATCAATTTTTGCTTAAGACATTAAAACATAAATTTTGTGTATATAAATTATGGTTTATTTTTGTGGCTCATCCAATCATTTTTTCTCGCTTAGCCATTAACAATGATGACATGTAAAGTTGTATTATACATTCAACGTTGTGTCGAACTCGGATGACATGTAAAGTCATGATAGTCCTTTAGTATATCAAATTTCTAAAATAGTCTATGATTCTGTAATGTGTTGGTAAAAGTAGTCATTGATGTTAAAATAGTCCCTCAATGTTGATAATAACTCTTTTCCTATAATGACTGATATGATAATACATAAATACTTATAGAGATTGGTATGACAATAATTAAATATATTAAGTGACTTATACAACACTATTAACGAAACCTTTTAACGCGAGGGAATATTTTAATTAACGAAGTTTACAATAAAAAATTATCTTAAAATTTTGATACATTCAAAAACTATTATGATACTCGTTAACATCTTTTAAAACCAGAGCTTGTATAATGACCAATGGCAAAGCCACTCTATAATTTGGGTGGCCCACGCTCCACGCCACTAAAAAGATTTAATAAATTTATAAGAAAAATTATTAAAATATCTTTAAATTTTAAATAAAATTATTATATTGTATTTTGAACAAACAAAAATGAGATATATTAAAACGGCACAAATGACCTACCCTGCACAAGGTGTATTAAAGTAGGGCACAAAAAATTTATCTTGTGACCTAGCCTCCTCTTCGTATCAGCTTGTGTTACTATCACAATTTTCAAGTTACTCGAAATGCATAATAATTATTTTGAATTTTTAAAGTATGAATTTAATTTTTTGATGATCAATTTTTACATAAGACTTGTTAAAACATAAATTTTGTGCATTCTTCTTATGCTCTATAAAGTGAACTTCATTTAAGATAACGAGGTCTACAAAATCTTGAGAATAAAAGGATTCTAAATATGCATAAAGAATATCACAATGATAACGATAGTCTAAATCAATAATGACGAGTGCCCGAATTATGTATTGTTAGCTAATGTGCTCAAATGTAGATGAAATAGGTTCATACAATATTGCGATTATATTTTTATATAAGTTGGTGCCCATAGAAGGTAGAAAAGAAAGAAATAAAAATACAATTTCAGAGGCTTTATATTCATATCTAACACAAACTCAACTCTATGTAACCTTGCTCAATAGTGGCAACCACCTTTACTTATATGTTAATCTAGAGAGACAGGTAAACACTTGGTTCTTCAACATTATAGTTTACCAGATTTGTTGGAAAGACTAAAAAGTTCCTAGTGTTGTCAAATTTTTTAATAACAGGAACAAAATTGCACAATTAAAGATGTGATATCAAAATTATGATCAATTAAAATGATACAAAGGACGAAAAGTGAATATTCATTGTCATGTCATCAAATTGAAGAGTGAAAATGATGAGTTAGTCAAAACGGATCAATATTATTGTTTGACCAAAATATGAGAACCAAAACTGCATTTAAATCTATAATTAACTAGTTAAAAAAGTATAAAATTATAAATAGAAATGTTATTAAAAATAAAATTGGAAAAAGAATAGCTTCCCAAAATTAGATCTAAATATGATTTACATTTAAATATTAAATCTATCTAATTTAAAGTAATAAAGTTGAAACAGGAGGAAACAATGATAAGTTTTAAATCAAATACCCTAATTTTCTAAACTTCCTAAATTATTGCATGTTAGTTTTTAATAAAGACTAGACCATTGACCCGTGCTTACGCACGGGTCATTTTAAGAAGATAATATTCAATAAAAATTTAGACAATGTAGTTCGCTTGAAAGTAAAAATTGTCGTAAATCAAAACATAATGTTAATTACCATAGATTTTGTTATTGTTTCATATTTCTAGTACGCAGTTCGTGTTTCTCTAACATAACATATAATTTGAAAAGGAAAACTGGAGTTCTTTGACATGCAAATAGTTTCAATAACTAATAAAATGAATAGTACATAAAAAAGTCCTACACATTACGGAAAACTTCTCTGTAGACCACATTTGATGCAACATAGGTATCATCGCCGTCCTCGTCATTAATCAATATCTTTAAACCACCCCTCGAAGTAACCCGTGATATTGCGACGTACAATTGTCCATGTGAAAAAACAGGAGACGGTAGGTAGACACCAACATGTTCTAGCGATTGACCCTGACTCTTGTTAATAGTCATTGCAAATGAGACAGATATCGGAAACTGCCTTCGTTTAAATTTGAAAGGAATTCTATTATCAGATGGTGTTAGAGATAAATAAACACCTTCTCACCAATATTAGAACCAGATATTACCCGTCCCTCGAGCACAAATTTTCCCATCTTTGTAATGATCAATCTCGTACTGTTACATAAGCCCAAACTTTGATCTATGTTCCTCAGTAACATGACAGGTGCTCCTACTTTCAGTCGCAACCGATGATTTGGCAATCCGGACGCCACAATGGTGTTGAGGAATTCAGGAGTGTGGATGTCATCTACTGCATCACCATTTATGTTTTTATGATAAGGTGTATCGTAACTCAAATATACTTTTTCTTCACCAGGAATCAAGTCTAACACATAATCATTAACCTGTTCAACAATGGTATTCTTTGGTGCCAGTATTGCTCTACTTTGAAAATATTCTGCTTTACCAATGTTTGCTAACAAATTTGGGTAAGTGTTGTCAACGATAGATGCAATAGGATTACCTGAACTTGGAATAAGCAAGTCGGACGGGATAACAACAAATATGTCGACATCATTAATTTCCCCAGTTGTACCATCTCCCACTCTTAAAACCCAGTCAGAAAACAATTTCCTCTCCTCAATGTCTGTTTCAGATGCGCCGCTTAGAAGCCTCATATTTTTTGTAAGCGTAAGGACCTCACAGTACCTCCACAAATGAGATGAGTTAATTGAAGCATAGACAACTTCTGGCCTCGTACTCTTTGTCATTACCGGTAATATTTGTCTGAAATCTCCACCTAACACAACAACCTTACCACCAAATGGTATGTCGTTGTTTCTTTCGTCAACGGTCTTTAGAACATCTCTCAAAGATCGATCAAGTGCTTCGAAACAATGCTTGTGCATCATTGGCGCTTCATCCCATATGATAAGTTTAGCCTTGATCACCAGCGATGCCAACAGTGTGTTTGGGGTAACTCCACACATAGAGCATTCGTCGATTATAAAAGGGATACCGAATCTTGAATGTGCAGTTCTTCCACCGGGTATAAGCAAGGCAGCAATCCCACTTGATGCACATGCCAAAACAATCTCACCATCCGACCTCAAGGTAGCACATAAAGCCCTCCAAATAAATGTCTTCCCAGTACCACCATAACCATACAGGAAGAACAACCCAGGTTTGTCTTCCTTGACTCTTGTCATTATTTTATCATATACACTACGTTGTTCTGAAGTCATGGTTGACATCATCCGGTCATCTTCAGCAGCTAGTACAAGCCTATTATAACTCATCTCATCGTGAATCAACCTACTCTCGACATTCGATACCAAAGATGCATCCGCCTTTGGCATTGGAGGAAAATCAGACAAACTCTTTCCTGAACTTTGCAACATTGTTTCTAGTTCGGTCAACGCATACGCCTGCAATTGCTCATCAGTCAACTGTAATTCTAGGAGACAAAATAAGGTTTGTTAAAAATCAGCGAGACTTGTAAATTGAAATTAATGATGTAAAAACAATAATGGTAATGTCATCTCTCATAAAAATAAAAAACAGACTTGTTGATGCATGTAAATTTTTTTTTAAAACTTCAAGAAATAACTTTATGTGGTGTAAATAATTTTTCTCTCATAATATAAGCAAACTATCATTAGAACAAATATTTGGCACAAACATGGAACCAACATGAGATACACGAATTTCATTGCATGTAATTTGAAGAAACAGCCGTATTTACATTGGTTTAAACACATACACATGTAAGGTAAGAAATGGATAATTATTTGAGAATAAAGAAGCAAGCAATATAATTCTTATATAATTACAAAAAATAAATATGCACTAAAATTAACCTGGAGCTCCAAGAAGCCGCCTTTGTTTGTGGAGTATGTCATCAATTAAATTTTCGTTCGTAGAATTCCACACAACATCCGGTCTGGCAAACTGATCTGTCACCATCAATGCTACGAAGAGTCTACGTAAATAAGTACTAGTGCCCCAAAGACTTGCCTCAATTATCGCGTCTATAAACTCGTTGTCATCATCGAGTAACCCCATAGCGAAGCAGGCTTCTTTGAAAGTATTATATTTGACACTGTCAACCGTCTTGATGTCATTGAAAGATGTAGGACCTTTGATGTAATTCAATAGAGTTCTCGGGTAAAACCTTTCCCCGGAACTAGGCGGAGCAAAATGGACCCGTCCTATCGAAAAACCAAACTTTCTAGGAGTCCATTCGTGGTCTTTTTCCTTCCACACGAATTGGGTCGGGAATTGATTGTATGTCAAATTTCTAGCCTTTGGATACTTTTCATTTGCTTTCATCCAAGCCAAAAACTTTGTAGTTTTTCTATGTGATCTCTCAATGACTTGTTCAATGTCCTCGTTTTCTTCGTACACAACCGAATGCTCATTTTCCAAATGGTAATTTAAGCGTTCCACATAAGGTTCTCTGTAATTTATGTCAAAAGAGAATATTCTCCAGGCCGCTTCACACGCGGACAAATACCGACAATCATAATACATCTTTATCTCATCCAAGGTATTTTCACTTCCATTACCGTAAAAGTTTGCGGTGACGCGATCATGTCCTTTGTTTACATATTTGAAAAGATACTTGATTGACCGAACTTGGTTGCACCACTCTACATTTATATGGGCATTGTACTTCAAGAGGAGTGTTCTATTATACGGCACAACAAACCTGTTATCTGCAAAGCACTCCCTTTTTTTTACATAAACTCCATTGTCCCTCCTCCTGTAAACTGGATATCCATCTTTATCGATCACGATGTGATCAACAAATTTCCTTGGAAAGTGCTTGGTACATTTATTATTTAGCATGCATGGCGAGCTTGTGTTTTGGTCACCACATGGACCGTGAATCACGAGCGTAGTGACAATATTAAATAACTCCCCATCCGTATCTTTGTTTGGAATCTCTGCTGATATGATCTTATCAAGATCCTCAGGCTTCTTGCACCGATAAGTTGGCTTCAAAAACACGAGTATGTGTGCATGCGAGAGTCCACGCTTTTGAAATTCAATAGTATATATAACTGTAAACATAACAGGGAAGATCGATATAAGCTAGCTTCATTGTAAATTAACCCCAAAAAAATAAAGGACTGTACAAATGTCATTTAACTTTGTGAGTTGTGGCTAACTATAAACTACTGCGCATAAAATACCTCTTACAAACATTATATTTACGTTGCATACGCTAAAAACATGACATGGATTAACATACTATTTCATCAATGTGCTGTATGGAATCAATTGAAATACATCCATACCATTTCATTGATGTGCTGTATGGAATCAATTGAAGTACATTTAAGTGTTTGCATCATGTTTTATATACAATAAAAAGACAAAATAGATATACAAATTAACTTTATATGCCTTATAGGGGAACATAAAATATATAGATAAAATCATATCATTGAGACCAAAACTATAGATTTTAAATTACTTACTTGCACGGACTTCTCCAAATATCTAGCCTTTCTTGATCTCTTTTATGAGATGATTGAGTTTTAACTTGAAAATTCTGCAAGACAAATCTGGTCGGTCCGCTGGTTTAAGATTATGTAATTTTAGAAAATCAACAACCTCCGGCCATTTGTGATTGCAAGTAAACGTGATGAATAAATCGGGATAACCAATCCATCCACAAATAGCCATTGCATCTTGATAGTTTTGAATCATGTACCGTGGACCACCAACGAAAGTCGACGGCAAAACAATTCTTTTACCAGTAGTAGCCGGATTTGTCTCTCCTCTTAGAACTGCTTCGGTCAATCCTTTGTACATATGCACCCTTAACTCTTTTTGGTGATCTCTTGCATACCTTAACCTGGCATACTCTATCATACTAAATCCGTCAACCGAAAATTGGTGTAGTAACCTCCTTGAAAAAACAATAGTTGAAAAGCTCCTTTCTCGATGCTGGATCATATAAGCCAACCATTCTTTTAGAGTAACAAATAACCTTTGTATCTGTGCCATCGTGGATCTTTCATTGTACTTGATGTCTTTTCGATAACCATCCTCTCCTCTTGGAAACAAAAGCGGATATTGCAATGGGAAGTAAGCTGGCTCAACAATTGAAATTCTCTTCAAAAGACCAGATCTTTCTTCAACAACAATATCTCTGTCTAAATCAGAAGAATCAAAGTCGCCAACTATTAAAGCTGCAACCTCTGATGTCGTAGGCAAATTATACCTCCGACCATCCCTATTTCTCTTGCCCAATATTCTTAGCTTGATAGTTGGGGCATTGTTGGCCTTCAAGGTATCTCTTGCAGTTCGATATTGTTTGGCGTAGGAATTGAAATTATCAAGAATGTCCCTTAGGTAAGTAACTATTGACGATTTGATAGAATCACCATCGTCATCCATCCTACAAATATGAGCGAAGCATCAATATGGATGGTAAGAAAACTATACCCTAGAGAGTGCAACGAAAGATAAATAGGAAAATCACCAACGTATGAGACATTTTACCTTACAGCTGCCATTCTATTCTTTATTTCATTGTCGGTGTCATAAACGTACAACTGAGAAAACTTCGGGTCCTTTCCTTCCATTGGCAGCAAGCTACCGATCTGATGATAGTTTTCGCCATTCAGAACAAATGTTGGAGGACCGTTCCCATCATTCATAGAGGTGTCAATCCTGCCACCCATCGATGTGAAGGAAAACATACTGTTAAAAGATCGAATATTTTCCAAAAAGTACTTGCTTCTTCTATCGTCAGAGTAATACAAATCAGCGAGAGGTTCAGGCAGTGGTGGGTTCGCAATTTTGATCCTCCCTTCCCTGCAACACATAGAGAATCCTGGCACCGTTGGCTTATAATCCTTGTGAGTCCTCTCTCCATACCACATGTGTGATCCACAATCTTTGCATATACAATCTGGTTGACCAAAATCCTCGTAACAAACACTTTCAACAAAATCTGAAAATAATTTACGTATCATTAATTGTATATACTAACGATGTTTTGGATGGAAGCAAACATATTTATTTATAAATTACAAATAATGGTACCTAATCGAGATGAGAACCAAAATATGCATTTAAATCTATAATTAACTAGTTAAAAAAGTATAAAATTATAAATAGAAATGTTATTAAAAATAAAATTGGAAAAAGAATAGCTTCCCAAAATTAGATCTAAATATAATTTACATTTAAATATTAAATCTATCTAATTTAAAGTAATAAAGTTGAAACAGGAGGAAACAATGATAAGTTTTAAATCAAATACCCTAATTTTCTAAACTTCCTAAATTATTGCATGTTAGTTTTTAATAAAGATTTGCTAATAACTTAAATGAGAAGTTAACTTAAAAGATTAATCAATGACAATTACATGCAATAAAGCAAATTAACCCTAACTACTTACTTACATTCATCGCTTCTAGTTTTTCAATATCGATTTCTCCATTAAAGAAGCCTATACACTCAACTTTCTTATTTGGTGCCGCTTATTATTCAGGTTAGTGTTTCTTTATTTCTTGACTATATAGATTTAAAAGGAAAAATAAGAATTCATATTATAAATTGAAAACTTGATATTCTTGTTAGGGTTATTGCCGAGGATGATAAATTCATTTACTCATTGAGAATCTTAGTTTTTGATATCATTAATTTTTCTACTTAAAGATTTTGAACTTTGACAAAATTAGTTTAGATTTTAATTATTATTTAAATTAGATTAGATTTGATTTATTAAACTTTGATTATTGTATATGAATAGATACACCAGATTTTGTATCGGAGTTTAGCTAGGTATAATCCTTTTTTTACCCATCTAGGTATATTCGGTTAATAGACTTTTTCTTAGTCAATGCAAAATATGGAGATGGACGGTGATTTTTACATGAGATATTATTTAATCTTCAATCATTAAAAACATATCACAATTTAGATGAAACAAATTCAATTGTGAGAAATTACAAATCAATCTCTCATGTGAAATCTCACAAAATTCATATATTTAGAAGTTTGATTTTTGGCGGAACAATTTTTGACAAGACTTTACATACCTTTTAGTGGAACTTTGGATAACTAAGGCCCCTACTTTTAAGAACCAAAAGGTTAACAAAAACAAAAAAGAAATTTGGAGTAACTTTTGTCTTTAGTGTACATTTTTTTTCTTCCGGGTCAAGTAGTAGTATAGTAGTTAAAAATTAATCCTTTAATGTGAATAAGTAGAGAATTTATGATCGAACTTCGACACTTGCATATCACAATGTCCTATCATTAAGTTATACTCAAAGGGACCTCTTTGATTTATTTTATATCATATAACTCATGTATTTGTTTAACTCCCATTTATGATTAAAATCAATCGATTTTTGATAACTTTTACATATAAGTATCAAATAGACAATACTTTAAAATAAAAAATATAATAATTAAAAACCCTAATATGATATTATTCCCTACATAGTCATTGTTTCAAACTAGAGTTTAGGTCTGTTTTTCTAATGTGTACTATATACAGGAACAATTATCCATTTTAGTACGTAATTAACTTTCTTAGCAACTAGACTTTTGATCCGTGCGACGTACGAGTCTTCTCGACTATAATAAACACCAATAAATAATCTTTAACCTGTAAGATCATGGGTCGATCAATAAATGCAAATTAGATTATTAGAGATACAATATTACAGTCAAATGATAATAAAAAAATTATAAAGAAAAAATATAAAAAGAATACAAAATTATATTGTTGCACGGGTCAATTTTATTTATTACTTTTATAGTTAAACATCAAAAATTAATGCAGTTCATGTTTCCTAACAAATTATTTAGGGTAGCCGACTTTGCATGAAAATTAGGGTACAATTTTTTTTTTATTAAATTAGTTTAAGTTACTGCAGACAACATATATGATGCAAATTTAGATGCAAAATTTTAGGATAGAGTTGTTGCAAACCTAATAAGGGATTAGTGGAGGGAAAAAATTAGTTTAAGTTGCTGCAGACAACATATATGATGCAAATTGAGAGTCAAAATTTTAGGATAGAGCTGTTGCAAACCTAATAAGGGATTAGTGGAGGGAAAATATTAGGTTAAGACTTAACAAAATTAATAAATTAGGATGTCCAATATCGTTCATATTGTAATATTTTAATAAGATTTAAATAATTTTTTAATTAAAAATTTAAATCCCTATAATAGTAGTTTTGTTTTAATTTTAATAGGATTTAACTTTTTTTAATTAATAAATGAAATGTATTATAAAAATATTAAAATAATAAATAAAATATATTTTTTGAAAGTGTTAAACAAAGTAGTATAAATGAAGGATAAACTTGAAATAAATTAAATCTTAAAAACCTATACCCTTGTGTGTGTAATTTAAATGAAGATTCATTCAAAAAAATAATCTAAATGAAGGATAAATTCAAAATGAAATATATATATATATATATATATATATATATATCCCCGGAAAAAAGGATAAACATAGAAAATTTCCCTCACTTTCTACCTAAAACCCTAATCACTCACTATACCCCTCAATAATCAACTCGAGCCGTAATTTCTCAAAACAAGTGAAGCCGTTATTTTAACTAAAGGTAAATAGCGATTAAAATATGTACTAGTTATCGATTTTGAATTATAACTAATAAAATCATTTATGGCTAAATGTAAATAAATGTAAATATTAAATCTATCTAATTTAAAGTAATACAGTTTTTTTTAGGGGGTAAAAAAAGAAGTTGATGCGGGATGAAATAATGATAAGTTTTTAATCAAATACCCTAATTTTTAATCTTCCAAATTATTGCATGTTTTTTTTTTTTCCTTTAATAAAACTTATCTAATAACTTTAACGAGAAGTTAACTTAACCCTAACTAGTTACATTCATCGGTTTTTTAGAAATATTTGACGGCACAATCTCATTAAAGAAGCATATACACTTTCAGCCGTCTCAACTTTCTTATTGTTCAGGTTAGTGTTTCTTTATTTCTTGACTATATAGATTTAAAAGTAAAAACAAGAATGCATGTTATAAATTGTAAACTTGATATTCTTATTAGGGTTATTGCTGAGGATGATAAATTCATTTATTCATTGAGAATCCTAATTTTTGATATCATTAATTTTTCTACTTAAAGATTTTGAACTTTGACGAAATTAGTTTTTTTTCTTCTTTGGATTAGTTTAGATTTGATTTATTAACCTTTGATTATTGTATATAAATAGATACACCAGATTTTGTATCGGAGTTTGGCTAGGTATAGTTGGTTAATAATCTTCTTCTTAGTCAATGCAAAATATGGAGATGGACGTGATTTTCACACGAGATATCATTTAATCTTCAATCATTAAAAACATATAAAAAATTTAGATGAAACAAATTCAATTGTGAGAAATTATCTCTCATGTGAAATCTCATAAAATTCATATAATTAGATGTTTGATTTTTGGTTGAATATTTTTTGACCAAACTTTACCTATTTTCCAGTCGAACTTTGGACTACTAAGACCCCTTCTCTTAGGAATTGGAACATTAACACACAAAAAAAAAAAAAAAGATGAAATTTGGAGTAACTTTTGTCTTTAGTGTACTTTTTTTGGTTAAGTAGTATAGTGGTTAAAAATTCATCCTTTAATGAGAGTAAGTAGAGAATATGGGATCGAACTTCGACGTTTAAACATTGCAACGTCCTATTATTAAGTTATGCTCATAGGGACGTCTTTGATGTACTTTATATCGTATATCTTATGTATTTGTTTAACTCTCATTTATGATTAAAATCAATCGATTTTTGATAACCTTTACATATAGGTATAAAATAGAAATACTTTAAAATAAAAAATATAATAAGTAAAAACCCTAATATGTTATTATTCCCTACATAATCATTGTTTCAAACTAGAGTTTAGGTCTGTTTTTCTAATGTGTACTATATACAGAAACAATTATCAATTTTAGTACATATTAACTCTCTTAACATTGTAACAAAAAAAAAAAAAAAAACTCTTAACAATGTCCAATGTCGTTCATATTGTAATATTTTTAATTAAAATTTTTAATTAAAAATTTAAATCCCTATAATAGTAGTTTTGTTTTTATTTTAATAGGATTAAACTTTTTTTTAATTAATAAATGAAATGTATTATAAAAATATTAAAATAATAAATAAAATATGTTTTTTGAAAGGAGTAAATCATCAAATTGGTCCTATCTTTGTTAGATACTAATGGGGGCCAAAACTGTCATATATGCAAAACTTAGGGGGCCGTTTTGTAGTTTTTTTTCTTAGAGAGCCAAAATCGCAACTTTGTAAAAGTTAGGGGATTAAAACTGCAATTAAGCCAAAATTAAAATAGCATCACTAAAATTGAAATATGGATAATGAATCTTGAATTAATTTTATCTTGAGATGGAATCCATGACCGATTCCGTTGCAACGATTAGGACAACATATTAGAGCTGGTGGTTGTAGTTGCAGTTGTTGTTGACACCGGAGGATGGAGATGTATGTGAATCGGGAGTTGATGCTTATCCTGACTCCATGTTTCTCTTCTCTTGTCAATCTCAATCTAACCTTGCCGTTCTAATTTTCTTGTAAACCATTTTTGTTTATTTTACCGTGCTTGCCTAATCTTTATGAATATATTGTTGTGTGCTGTGAATTGCATTCATTTACATTGAGCAAGGAGTGTTGATGGGATAAGTTAATCTGCCTTTGGAAAACGGCAAACATAATGCTGAGTAGGATTGCATGGGATACACCAAAGGCGTAACTAAAACCAGAGTGAAATTTTAGTTTTCAACATTCCCTTATTAAATGCACGTGAATTGGAAGGGTTTTAACAACCAGGAAGGGAAATTTGAAATTCAAATTTAACTTGAATCAGGAGGGAAATTTTAGGGTTATAGGATTAACATTAATGACATACAATTAGAGGGAAAATTTAGGTTTAAGTGTTGCAAGACCTAATAAGCTTTAGAAATAAGTGATTTTGGGGATTTTGTTTTAAATGAAGTGATTATTCAATCCACCTTAGCATGGACGCAAATAAACGAGTTTTTTTTTTTTTTTTCTCTTTGAGTAAATGAATTTGAGTGTTTTAATGTTGGTAATAATACTCCATAATATTGGTTTAATAATAATGATGATGATAATGAATTTGAGTGTTAAATTTGAATGGAATTAATGTCATTGGTTTCAAGAATCTTAAACCCTAACTTGAACAACCAATTGATCCCTATTTATCCTTGATCCGAGATTGACAACACTTAGTGGACTTAAATTGAAACATGGATGGTTTACCATAAATGTTACCAATGTTGTAACAAAAAAAAAAAAATACAGTAATTGTTACCAATGTTGTCAATTGTATATAGATGAAAATAGTGGATTATTAAAATTCTGCTGTACTAAATAGTGATGCCACTAGCATCTATTTGATAATATTTTGTACCAAATAGCGATACGGTTTGTCTAAATTCTGATACGGTATAGTGGTACAGTGACGGTATAGTGGTACAGTGACGATAGATCTGTTATTTAACAACACTGTTTGATACTTTTTAATGTTCAAAGATTTTGCTTGCATGTTATGACCTAACTTCTAGCATTAATGAGTGGAGGTTTAAGCTGGTTAAGTGTTTTTTTTAAGGCTTTGTTTGTGAGTTGGTTTTTAGAGGGGAGGGGAGGGGAAGGAAAGGCTTATGGAAAGGTAAACCTTTGTTCGAGAGTTTTAAAAAAATATGGAAAGGTTTTGGGGGGTTTTGAAGGACTTCATTTGTCCAATTTTAAAGTTTCCCCAAATGGGGGGGGGGGGGGTTGGGGGTTATACATACAAATTAACAATTTTGTCATCATAATAATTCAAAATTTCAATTATAATTTACAAGATAAATTACAAAGTATAACATAATGCATTGATTTTAAGAGAAAATAAATGGTAAAATAGTAAACTTATCACATAAGCCCTCCATCTCCTTTCCTTGTTGGTTTCTTTAACTCCCAAACAAGGGGAAGGCTTTCCCTCCTTTCTCCCTTCCCTTCCTTCTCTTCCCTTCCCCTCCTAAGCCTTTCCTTCCCCTCTTCTCAAAACTCGCAAACAAAGCCTAAGTGAAATTTAAATAGATTAAAAGATGTATCGCGCTGAATGGCTCATACGATTGTTAACAATAAAATGGTCGTTGGTTAATCAATACTCAATACTTTATAATGCATTTCAGATTGGTCTTCTTTAATTTATTTATTTTCTCGTTTTCATCCAATTTCTTGATCATCCAATTTGTGTTTTATTTGTCAATTGATTATTTCTTGTGGCTTCAGAATTTAAATAGCTTTTGATAAAGGGAGAAGATGCTTGCCAAGGGTTGTCATCTTGGTGGGAAAACTTCATCAGTTGTCTCAAACATTTTGTTAACTAGAATTCTCCACGGACTGTCGCTATCATTCTGAAATGGTACACAGCCGTTCTTCAATAAGAAGAAAAATGTAAGTGAAAGTGATTTAATTTTCACAGAAATGTGATTGCATTTACTTCAACTTAAGATTGCGATTGAATTGAGACGATACTAACTATAAATTTTATTCAGTGTTGAAATCGTTCACAATGAGACTTTGAATGATGAAGATATACAACACAGAACTGTATTCAACCAGGAGGGGGTAAATACTAATAGAGAACTTATTATTATTGACGATGGCATTACAAACAACAATAATTCAATTGAAATGGACATCGGAGGGAATGACAATATGCATGCTCTAATAGGAGACATTCCAAATAACAATGATGTTGTTTCCTTGATTGATACGTTCATACGTGTCGAAATCAAAACATATTAGTAGTTTGAGAAAGGAATATGTTCAGGTTAATACACCACTTTCTAGTATTTTCAATTACCTTGATCTCTTTAGATATTAATCCTTGCATGTTATCATGAAACTTTGAATGTGTGCGCAATGGCGGAGCCAGACAAAAAAATTTGGGATCGCCGTCATCAAAATAAACTAAAATATATAAATCATATTGCATACAACACATTTAAGTCATAATAAACTAAAAATCGATTATTCAAAATTTAAATTACATAATATAAAAAATTTATCATTAAATACTTAAAGTGACACTTTTACGCTTTTCGAGTGACTTGAAATTATCAATAATTGACTCGGAACTAATACATGCACTAAGTGTGTTGAAAACATGCTAAATCAAGTGTGTTGAAACCGCCTTGGGTGATCCCCGATACCAGACAAGGGATATATTGTAACAAGAATGGTTGAAATTGGCAAAGGAAGCAAATTAAGTGTACTGACAAACAAATACAAAGAATCAACGCTAGTAATATTGTTTTGGTTTCAGGAATGACCGTCTAACAAGAATATTTATTTATTTTTTTTTCGAAAAATAACATGTCTCTTGGCTTGGCTGTATTGTTAGAGATTATGTTTAAAAAAATTAATGACTGTACCCCTCTTTATTTATGTGTTATATAGTAATATAAATATAATGAGCTGGACCATAAAAATTTCTCTTATTATTTTATGAAGTCCAAGTTTTCATGAAACCCTAGAATTATTTTACAAAACACACAAGTATTTGACAGCCGTATGTTAACAACAGCTCTCAGATGGCAGCAACTTCTTTCATATCAATGGTTGATTGCTTTCTTTTCCTTTTGTCTTGATCTATTTCTTTCTTCTTCACATATGTTTCTTGTTCAAGATCTATTTTCTTTCACTGTGATTTGGATCAGCTAACTAAAACTACATCTCTGCTAATTTCCAGCTTATAAATTTTTTATTTTTTTTAAAGATGGGTGGCGGTGGCTCCCCCTTGCCACCCCCAGTTCCGCCACTTTGTGTGCATGCTCAGCTGACAGATCTATTTACATTTGTCAATTTAATTTCATTTTATGATTTTGAATTTTTCTTGTGCCAATTCATTTAACAATTTAACAATTCGTTTAACACAGATTACTTCTGAGGAAGCAGCCAGAATTGATGCAAACACACGCCAATTATGCGGACGGGAAAGACTTTACTTTGCACCAGTCCCGCTTTTTTGTTTATGTTGTGGCAGCTGCATCAAGAGAACATATATCTGTAATGCACAGGGTTGCATTTGCTCTGTGTGTTACAAGACTACTAAAGGTGAAAAACATTCGACGGGACATCTATTTCCAAAAAAAAAAATCTTGCAAAATGGAAGAATGATGAAGTTATTGAAGAACCGGTAAGTTTTAATATGAATTACTATATAATTCAGCTTGATATAGAGAAATTTAAACTAACTCTTTACGACTGTTGTTTCTTCTAGTGGGTTGAATGCAATAAATGCGAAAGATGGCGACATCAAATATGCGCACTCTACAACAAGAAAGCGGATTTGGACTGCAGTGCTGAGTATATACTCCCTCCGTCCCATATTATAAGCAAAAAAAAAATCACACTTATTAAGAAAACTAAAACATAATAGTTTGTAACATAGATTTTTGTGTTATTTTTAAAATAAGTTTTATAGGAAGATGTAAAAACAATTTTCATTGGTTGTTGGTTATTGAGAAAATGAAAGAGAGAGCAAATTGCACTTTGCATTTAATTTTCCTTTGGAAAAGATAATTGTTGATCTTTTTTGCTTATAATTTAGGACAAAGAAAATGAATTTTTTTTGCTTATAATTTGGGACGGAGGGAGTATGTCCTTTATGCCGCCTAAAAGAAATTGAAAATGGAATACCAAAGGCTGCTAAATTTGGTGCTAAGGACTTGAGAAGAACTGTGCTAAGTGACCACTTAGAGAAAAGACTTTTCGAACATCTCATGCAAGAGAGAGAAAACTGGGAAAAAGATGGGGTAATACTGAGAACTCGCATGTAAACTTTAAATATCTTATTTTAATATTCTTATGCAAGCATGTTAATTGAAAATAGTAGTAAATTAGTATTCTGTCATGCTATTATAGGTTTTAGCAGCAGAAATAAACAATTGAAAGTGAATAAGCAGTTTCTGGACATCATCCCAGAGGAGAATTACCCTTCTGAATTCTCTTATAGATCAAGAGTAAGTTTATCAATGAATAAATAAATAAGTATACCACTAATTGTTTCTTCTGAACCAAATGTCTCGAATATGTGTGTATTATTCACAAGATTTAATAGAAGTTACCTTGGTTTCAGGTTATTCTTCTGTTTCAGGAGATTGAAGGAGTAGATGTATGAATTTTTGGAATGTAGTCCTGTAATTTGGCTCGGAATGTGGCAATCTGAATCAGCATTGTGTATACATATCATATCTTGATTCCGTCAAGTATTTTAGGCCTGAAAGAAGGACAAAGAGTGGAGAAGCCCTTCGTACATCGTTTACCATGAGATATTGGTATTTTTCTTTTCAACTCTATTTTAGGGCCTGACAAAAAACACATATGAAAAAAAAAAAAACACACACACACACACACACACATATATATATATATATATATATATATATATATATATGAAAACAACTTATTTAGCTTAACCTTTCAAAAAAAAAAACTTATTTAGCTTAAATGAGGGGAAAAATATGCACAAGGGTGATTTTGGGCCAAAAAATAACGAAATAAACAACCCCAAAATTTCGAGAGAAACTAGACTTTATCTCTATAAAATTAGAGTTAACTGACTTTATAACTTGGTTTTAGGGTTTCCACCCTTGGACTTAAGTTTATCAAGTCCGGTCGCATGGTTGCAACCCTTTTTTAACTACTTGCTACCACGACTCAGATCTAACAACACGAGATTTATAGTTGATGATAAAAGATAAATTCATACATGATTTTATGAATAATTTACTTTTTTAGTCCAAAAAATAAAAAAATCTACTTTTAAGATTCTAATAAATTGGGAAAAATATATATTACAAGTTAGTCAACCGATCTCTCTTTAAGGTGCGCTGCAAAAGAATGGGTAAGTTTGAAGAGAAATCATTGTTTCTCTAAAACTTGATACGTAAGAACAATAAAAAATATTGAGATAAACTAATTAGTTAAAAAAATGAAAAGAATATATATTAAAATAAATGGCTACACAAATGTTGAATTTGAACGAAATTGAATATAGCTAGATAAATAAGATGAAATGGGGAAGTTTAGGAGTTTACTTGATGGTGATTGGGATCCACAACGATGACGACGACTTTGATCATTTTGATTCTCTTGACATGTTTTCTGCTTCACAAGTTGTCACCTCTTTTAGTTATCTTGTATTTTTTTTCTCTTTTTAAAATTAGACTAAATGAAGAATCTACTAAAGTTTGAGCTTTTAAAGTTCGGGTTTACAAAATTCATTTATTTTTAACAAACCTCGGGTATTAGTTTCTCTTTTGCTTTTTTTTTGGTAAATCTCATGCATCCGTGTTTCTTGAAAATCATATTTGACCTTCTTTATAATCAGAAGGTCAAATATGATTTTCAAGAAACAGATGCATGAGATTTACCAAAAAAAAAACTAATACCCGAGGTTTGTTAAAAATAAATGAATATTTTTATACCCGAACTTTAAAAGCTCAAACTTTAGTAGATTCTTCATTTAGTCTACTTTCAAAAAGAGAAAAATATACAAGATAACTAAAAGAGGTGACAACTTGTGAAGTAGAAAAAATGTCACGGAATCAAAATGATCAAAGTCGACGTCATTGTTGTGGATCCCAATCACCATCAAGTAAACTCTTAAACTTCCCCATTTCATCTTATTTATCTAGCTAATTCAATTTCGTTCAAATTCAACATTTGTGTAGCCAATTTTTTTAATATATATTCCTCTTTTCATTTTTTTCTAATCAGTTTATCTCAATATTTTTCATTGTTCTTATGTATCAAGTTTTAGCAAATCAATGGTTTCTCTTCAATTTTACCCATTATTTTTTATCAACGCACCTTAAAGAGAGATCGGTTGATTAGCTTGTAATATATATTTTTTCCAATTTATTCGAATCTTAAAAGTAGATTTTTCTAATTTTTTGGACTATAAAAGTAAATTATTCATAAAATCATGTATGAATTTATCCTTTATCATCAACTCTAGATCATGTGTTGTTAGATCTGAGTCGTGGTAGCAAGCAGTAAAAAAAGGGTTGCAATCATGCGATCAGACTTGATAAACTTAAGTCCAAGGGTGGAAGCCCTAAAACCAAGTTATAAAGCCAGTTGACTCTAATTTTATAGAGATAAAGTCCACTTTCTCTCGAAATTTTTTATTTGTTCTTCTTCATTTGTCAAAATTGAGGTTGTTTATTTCGTTATTTTTTGGCCCAAAATCATCCATATGCACCTTTTTCCCCTCATTTAACCTAAATAAGTTTTTTTTGAAAGGTTAAGCTAAATAAGTTTTCTTCATATATATATATATATATATATATATATATATATATATATATATATGTTTTTCATTTTTTTTTTGTGATTTTGTCATCTCAGTGCAACGATGTTGTGTTAAGCGTCTTGATGTGATGATATTTTTTTGTATTTTAATTTCTTGTGATGTAAATAAAGCTTGACCCAAAATTGATCCACCTAAAAATTGAGTTTATTTTTGTTTATGATATTCCTAATCAATTTAAAAGATATTTTAATAAAAAAAGATACCTTTCATTTATTTGACTTCTAATTCATACTAACTTTTAAATGATTGCTTCATTTCTTTTTTTCCTTCGTTTTTCTTTTTGTTGAAAAGTGATCTTGCATTTATCTCTTGTCTTTTAGGGTCTGTTTGGTTCAACGAAGGGGAGGGGAGATATTTTAATTAAATATATGTTTGGTTCAAAAGAAGGGAGGGGCGGGGAGGGAAGCGATTTTAATTAAAAATGTGTTTGGTTCACAAGGTGAAGGGAGGGATTTTTAATACTTGTCAAAAAAAAACTTGTTTTTACACTTAATAAAAAATGTTTTTAAATATTCGTGTTATTAATATATTTTCCCAAAAAAATAGTATTGATTTGTTCATTTATATGTGACTATTTTTTTTCTTTCAGCTTTTCTATTATTTTTCTTACGCTTTTTAATATATTTTTAATCTCCTTGACCATGCTATTTTATTATCACATTTTTTTCTTATTTTCATTCCATCTACTTTGTCTTTATTCTTTTCAATAATTTATTATTATTATTATTATTTGAAGTCCCAAATGTGATTGTATTTTGTGATACATGATTATGAGACATATTATGTTTTATGAATTGAACTTATTGTTGCGAACTCTAAGGATTTGGTCTAATGGTAAAAAGATTTAGAGTTTGAGCCTCATTATTACTCTTGGAGAAAGGTAAATATAAATAAATTTAGAATTGTTTTTTCAGTTTAAAGGTCTTCTCTATCTTAAAATGGAGCATCAACATCTCGTCTTAAAATTTCTAGGCTTTTGTTGATAGTTATAAATTATTCTTATATTGGAGTTTTTAATTGTTGTAGGTGTACTAGCTAATATATATTACTACTGACTAAATAATCAAACTTAGTTAATGAGTTTTAGTTAACGACAAATTGTTTAAGAGATTAGGGTTCAAATTTTTGCTGGAATTATTTTTATTTAAACTTTACTTATCGTGCGGTCGAAGTCTAAATCACCACGACACTTTTGAATGTCTCATTCACCTGCTTGCCTACTCCTTAGGAGTTAGGAGTTCATACCTCGTCTTTTCTTGCACTTCCATCTTCCCTTTATACCACCTTAAGTCCTTAACAGAACATCTTGATTCTTGATGCATGAAATCATTAGCTCTTATATTTATGCACTGAAATGTTATATTTTCCTTCCTTTATCATCTTTGTTCCTTTATCATTTCTTTCTTCCTACTGAAAAAGGGAACTCCAAGGTGACAGCTTCTTGTTTGCCTTACTTTGATGGAGATTTCTGGTGCAGTAAGCTATGGTAGTAGCGAAGACCCTCGAAAAAGAGAGTAGAGGAGACTATGAAAAGTTGTTGAAACAAGTGTCAAATAGAACAGTAAAGAACATGGGACATGCCAAGCCTTCCAAAGACATTCTGGTGATGCAAAAAGTATGTCTATCTTCTCTTTTACTTTCATCCTTTTTTATTGCCTACAAGAGAAAACTTCCTTGTAACTCACTTGCGATATTCATGCATGCGCTGCCGTGAAGTGATAGTGTCTGGGAAGCGTTGGTTTTGCACTGAATGCGAGAAATTTCAGGAGTGTGAAAGGTATGATAACTTGAATACATATTTGAAATTTTTAGCATTAAATGAAATAAAAAGGTCTTTTTCCATTGACTTCCATTCGCATATTTCAGATGCCATAGTTCTGAAAAACACACTATAAGGAACGGCGAAGTGTATACACTTTGTCAGGTAACAACCTAAACCTGATGTTATTCATATAATTTTCTCATCATTAATAATTTCATGCAAAACGTTGAGTTGTGTACTGTTTTCAGGCTGATGTTGATGATTTCCCCTCCGACACTAAACGTAATGATATCGTCCTTGAGAGTGGATTGTTTGAAAATAGGGACAACTTTTTGATCTTCTGCCAGAAGTCTCAGTTTCAGTTTAACATACTCCGTCGTGCCAAGTATTCCTCCATGATGACTCTCTACCATCTACACAACCCTACTGTGATGATGACTCAAAATGAACACCAGTTGACTCGAAATTGTTCAACACCAATATGTCAATCTGGGAATCAGAAGCCAAATGAGGAAATGGTATGAATTTAGTTTTCTTGATTTATTGTTTTCACTACTAATTTGTTCTAGACTAGATTGTTGATCATACTTACTGACTTACAAACAGATGGTGAAACTGATGAACATTTTGAAGCATGCATCTCAATGCCGTGCAACTAAGACTGAACCATGCTTTCATCCAAACTGTTCTCAGATCAAGAAGTTGCTCTCTCATGCCAGTAAGTGCAAAATTCAAGTGAATAGGGGCTGCCGGCATTGTAAAAAGATATGGTTTATGCTAACTTCTCACTCCAGGAATTGCAAAGACTCGGAATGTAGAATACCGCATTGCAGGTGTGTTACAATTAGAATTCTACACTGGCTAGAGAATTTTGATAATCTATTTTCTGACTTATTCTTTTATATTGATGTCGATTTTGCAGTGATCTGAAGAAATATGTAGAACGGAGATCAATGCATTCTGAATCTTGTCGAAGAGCTGAAGTTTCGGAAAGCGACGTTGGCCAATGAACCTGTGAATATATAGGGTGCACAATAAGTGGTTATAAGCAGTCAACGTGCAGCGATCACTGGACAAATTTATTAGCTTTGATGAAGCATATTAAATTTCGTTGAAGCTTAAGCATAAACAGTTCAACATAAGTGTTGTGATTTTCATCTTTCCTTTTGTGTATATAAATTGGAATATGTATTATACATAGGTTAGGATTGCAATAGCCTTATTATTTGATCTCTTAAAACAAGAGAATCAATTTTGTATTGTTGTGATTCTTGTGAAAGTATATTCAATGATTGAGAGCTAAGCTATTCAATTCAAGTCTCTCTCTTTTTTTTCTTTTTTTTTTCTTTCTTTTTCTTCTTTTTTTCATTGCTTCTACTGTTCTACATTAGTTTAAATGTTTGAAGTTCCACAATATTGATGGCTTTTCATTCAAGATTCTTCAACAATATTTAGGCCCCTAACTCTGTCATTTTCTATAGTCACTTGTGAAAAATACAAAGAGGAGCTCAATAATAATATTTGTATTAAACCATTGAATCACCACAATACGACTGTTGAACAAATAATAAACCCTTACCTCAACCAGTTTTATGTACAATTTGCTTTTCCAAAATGTTGTCATTCTAGTTAACATTACTTGGTGTGTTTGGTTGATTTTGAATGAATTGTTTTGTAAAATTGATTCTGGATAAAAGTAAGTTAAATGTAAAAAGATGTGTACTCAATCGGCTTTCATTAAAGGTATGAATTTGGTTGATGGAATTTTGGTGGTTAATGAGTTGGTGGATTTTGCGAAGAAAACAAAGCACGAATGTTTGATTTTAAAGGTGGACTTCGAAAAGGCATATGACTCGGTGGAGTGGAGCTTTTTTGAGTATGTTGGTTAGAGTGGGTTTTTGCACGAAATGGGTAAGGTGGATGAAGGGTTGTGTGTTTGGGGGGAGTATGTTGTCTATCCTCGTGAATGGGAATCCTACGGAGGAAATAAATATTCAAAGGGGGCTCAAGCAAGGAGATCCTCTAGCGCCGTTTTTGTTCCTTGTGGTTGAGGAAGGTTTTAGTGGTTTGATGAGAAATGTTGTGTGGTTAAATTTATTCGAAGGTTTCCGCTTTAGGAGGGAAAGGATGGTGATATCACATCTTCAATACGCCGATGATACTCTATGTATCGAAAAGGCTTTGGTGGAGAATCTTTGGACCTTGAAAGCTTTGTTGAGGGGTTTTGAGATGGCATCTGGGTTGGAGGTGAATTTTCTCAAAAGTTGCTTGATAGGGATTAATGTGGCGAGAGAGTTTATGGATATGATTTGTGATTGTTTGAATTATAGTGAAGGTAGCCTCCCTTTTTAATATTTAGGCTTACCGGTGGGGGCAAATCCCGGTAGAGCCTCTACTTGGCAACCGCTTTTGGACTAATTATCTCGGAGATTAAATAATTGGGGTGATAAGTTCATTAGTATTGGAGGTAGGATTGTTCATTTAAACTCGGTGTTGAATTCACTCCCAATTGTTTACTTGTCTTATTTGAAGATGCCTTCGAAGGTGTGGCAGAGGATAGTGAGAATTCAAAGGGAGTTTCTTTCGGGAGGAGTAGAGAGTGGGAGGAAAATAAATTGGGTGAGGTGGAGTTTGGTTTGTAAGCCAAAAGAAGAAGGTGGTTTAGGGGTGAGGGATGTTAGAGTGGTATATTGGAGCTTACTAGCGAAGTGGAGATGAAGGTTAATTCATGTTAGAGTGGTAAATTGTTGGGTTGGTAGCGAGAGAGGATTATGTTTGGTCGGCTCATGTATCTCGATGGTGGAGGGATATTGTTAAGTTGGATGAATCAAATTGGTTTAATTCTGAACTTTCTAGAAAGGTGGGGAACAGAGCCGATATGAGTTTTTAGGATGTGGCTTGGAGGGGGGATGTTGCGTTCCGGTATAAATATCCTAGGCTTTTCTCTCTATCGAATCAAAAGGAGGTGAATGTGGGTGATTTGGGGGCTTTTAATCTAACATAAAGCCATTGGTTGTTTTCTTGGAGGCGCCCTTTGTTTGTTTGGGAGAATGAATTGTTACGGGAGTTGTTGGAGGATTTGGAAGGTCATAGAGGGACTCAAGAGGATGATGTTTGGCAGTGGAGGTTGGAAGATAATGGAAGATTCATAGTGAAATCTATGTATAAGAAGTTTGAGGGATTGATGCTAGAGGCGAGATCTATAACCGATGAGCAAGGGAGGGTATTTTTGCATATTTGGAAGAGTCCGACTCCGTGCAAAGTTTTGGCGTTTTCGTGGAAGCTCCTCCATGATAGGATCCCGAAAAAGGTTAATTTAGCGCATATGCAAGTTTTACCACCTGAGACTTCCTCAAACAGTGTTATGTGTTCGGGGGTTTTGGAATCGTTGAACCATTTGTTTCTCCATTGCGTGTTTTCTAAGGAGGTGTGGGATGAATTTCTTAAGATGGTTAGGTTTCTCTTTTGTGTCACCGTCAAATATGTTCATCCATTGGGGGTGCTGGAACGAGGCCTCGACTAACAAAAGGATTCGTAAGGGCTACCGGATGATTTTGCATGCGGCGGTGTGGATTATTTGGAGGGTGAGAAATGATCACGTCTTCAATAATTCAATTTGTGAAGTGGAGGAGATAGTGGAGGCTATTAAGGTTTTGTTGTGGAGATGGACTTTGAGTCGTTTGAAGGTGCCGGCTTGTTTGTTTTATGAATGGTGTTGGAACCCTAAAGAGTGTCTTATGCAGTAGTGGTGTTGTTCCGCGTCGCGGAGGTTGAGGCTGGGGTATGTTGTGTTTGCTGCTACCTGTTATTGGTTTCCTTGATTAGGATAGGTGTGCCATAAAATCGAAGGAGTAAACAACCATTCAAACTAATGCCTCTAAAAAAAGCAAAAAAATAAATAAAATGAAAATAAAATAAATCTCAGGATATTACAATTATAAACTTGGAATGCAAAAATTTAATGATGTAAAATTTCGTGGCAAATTCATAATACATTGCCAACCACAAAATTTTAAGCAAGAGTAGTTTCTAGCTACTGGAGAGGATTGGTGATTCCTTCAAAGGGAACACGGTAACATTTAATTTTTTTAAGAATTCTAACTAGTCCACCGAAATTGACATCGAGTAGGGTCCGGAACAGCACAATCCATATTTTGAGTAACTGACACAATTGCAGAAACTAACCAGCTTCCTAATAATATAGATAGATTACAACACAATCAAGGTTTACAGTTACCCGCTAGTTGCAGCCTGACTACATAAATGAAACATTCCGGATTATCAGAGTCCCCTTCCCCTAAAAACCATAGTAGAGATAAAATAAAAAATGGTGAAGGAGATTCTGTAGTAAGAAAAAAACTAGTAGTGTTCATGGTCAGGTTTGGCTTAACCTGTTATTACTTGAACCAATCACAATATCCAAGTTTCGGTTTGGTTGAGTTCATGTGTATTTTTTACCAAAACTCAAAACAAACCAACTTGATAAAAGTAAATTGGTTTGGATCAGTTTCCGAGTTCATCACTAGAAATAATCTGTATTTACGAAAGAATTACGCCCGATGCTGTAAATTAAAAACATAATCCAAAGATCTCTGAAACTTAAAACTACAAGTAATATTACCCCCCTGGGACATGAATACAGCCTCTTTGCAGAAGTCAGTTCTGTTAGACAGATCTAATTTTTCAACCAAATAGAGTAACACATGAATATACTCTATGAGTCCTTTTTTCCACATATGCCAGCTATGAAGCACGGACAATCCTCGGATTAGGCGTATCCCGGTGTCAGACACGCGTCGGTGTCCAACCGACACATATAATTACATTAAATCATGTGATATTCTCAAATTATTACCAGTGTTGACGTGTCTGTGTCGTGTCTGTATCCGTGCTTCATAGCATACCAGTAGTAAGGAAGCCAATTCCAGAAAGAAAGCTTTGTTTTCTGCAATCTCTTAAAGGCCCTTTTCCCTCCTTATCTAAACCTGTATTAAGTTAACAGACTATCGACAGTCTCTATTCTCGGATATTAACTACTTGTGAAGGTAATTTCTGAAACAGATAAGTTATCATGCATAAAAAAACAAATACTCATGAAAAGTCTTCAAATATTGCCAAGAGCTCATATATGAAGAAGTCAACTACACCAGACAGACAATAAACTTATTTTATTTTTTTTAAGTCTCATCATATATATTCTAGAACAGGGAAAATGCTACCTTGGACACTGGCTCAGCAGCGCTGTAGACAGTCGACGACACAATTAACTTGGATGGTCAACGCGACAGCGCTGTTACCTTGGAGTCTTTGGACAGTCTACACTCGACACAAGGTGCTGAAAACTGCAACTCCACAGGTTGACAGTGCAGTCGAGTTACACATAGCTCAAATGTTTTTTAAGCACCCTATGTTGTATATATGCTACACATTTTTTGCCAAAGACATCTTTATGACGGACAAAGATACATATATGCTCTACTCTGAAAACCAAACGCTATAAAAGATGCATTTTAATCAAAGATTCAAACATACTAGCCAATGCAAGTGAATACTAAAGATGCTCACTTATGTGTTACACTGCTACAAATCAAAATAGAGATCTTTCTTAGGATTGGTACAGAGAGTTGAGATCATAAATTGCGAGATAGATTCTATAAAATTCATAAAAGCCGCATATGTAAATGAGTGTATCGGTGTATGTGTCGGTGTGTGCACATCATAAGTTTGAGTTGCAGCACGAAGAAGCTACCGAAATTATGAAGGTGTGTAAGGATGAAAATTAAATAGCAGATTAATTTCTAAATCAAATTGTTTATACAGTGTTCATGACAACTTCTCACCCTATTCCCTAAGTCATAACAATTAGTATTAAATGGTTTATTGGTATATTACAATACTGTTAGTGATGCCAAAAGCACACTTGCCTCGGCTGGAAACTACAAATATATATATATGCTTGTCCACTATCATACAAGAAACAAGGCTAACAATATTTGTAAGACAGAAAGCATAGTACCCAATAAGGAAAATATAAAGTGAGAAAGAAATGCACAAAAAAATCGTTTGATATCAAGATCTCATTTTCCTTTCATTTTTTTATGCTTATTTGTTACAATGTTGGAAACTGGGAACGAATATAAACAAGGCAAATAGACAATAGACTGCTTAATTTTATCAATTATCAACACCAAAGGTAGAACTAGAGAATTTGGAACAGAGGAGCCAAAAGGAACAAACATTTTGTTAAGCAGGCCAAGCTTAACCATTTTTATTATTTTTAGGAAGAAAAAAAATACTACATGAAAAATACTTCTTTTAGCAAAATGGAGTAGGGGTAGGCGGCATGCATAGCCCCCATCTACATACATTATTTTCAACTCGTGTCAACAACGACTAAACTGTCTTCCTTCTATAGACTACATTGAGCTTCATTTTCAATTGAATCATTCTAGATTTCTTCTAATTTTTTCTTCACTCAATCTTTACCCGTTTTAGCCTAACTATCTTTCATTCTATTGAGGAGGCTCTATGTCTCGTTCTGATATGTCCAGACCACATTAGGCGAGCTTCTGTCATCATTAAAACATGAAGAAGATCATCACAAAGAGATCATTTTTCTTAGTACTTGCAACATTGCCTCAAATGCAATAGCACATACCTGAATATCAAGAAAAGTTGAAGAAGATATCAGTGGCTGAACCCCTCTGAACGCAGAGTAGCTATTAAGCAAACCCCAGTTGACATAACCGAAACTTGTCACACAAAATACAGCATCTTTGTTCACTTTTCAATCAAGCTCAAGTATCTTCTTGATAACTCCAAAGACAAATCTGTTTTATTTTTCTTCTCAAGATATTTTCTTATCTTCATATACACCGAATAATTAGGTTTAAGACCCTTATCCATCATCTCATGAAGAATTCTTAGGGAAAGTAAAACACTTCCTTTCTTAAAATGAAGAGAAGCAAGTAAGGTATAGTTTTCATTACTGGAATAGCTATTCTTACCAACACAATCAACCACATATACATGAGCTTCGTCGTATTTTCCCAATTCAAAATAACACTTTATCACCGCAGCATGAGTTAAACTACATGGTTCAACACCCTTCAAAGTCATTTTATCAATAAACTTCAAAGCCAAATCAATTTGACCATGCTTACATAACAAACGAATAATTGTATCAAACGTAAACTCTTTCGATAATCCATTTTCATGTTCCATCTTCTCAAGAACTTGACAAGCCTCAGCAAAGTTACCAATCTTGAATAAACAACTAATCAACAAATTGTCCGTACTTCCATTTGGTTCAACACCGATTCTTTTCATCTTCTCTACCATATCAACTACTCTTTCGTAATCACCTCTCTTGCAAATCATCCTCAATAAAAAGTTATAACGATCCACATTCCTCCCAGCTTCTCCTATCACAAACTCGGCTACATCAAAAAAACCCGAAAAACTCAACATCTCTATCAAAACCTTAAAACCAGAACTTTGACACAAACCACCAACCTCTTTAAGCACATTCACAATCCTCACAATATCCATTCTAGAATCCTCATCCAACCATAAAACAACCAAAAACCTAAATGCCCTTCTCCCCAAACACACCCTTCTCAAGTTAAAATCCCTCAAAATCGGAACCATAGCATCAAAATCCCTCAACAAACCACAATTATCAACAACACAACAACCAATCTCAGGATCACAACAAAGCTCAGGATGTGAAACATTAAGCCAATGAAAAAACATCAATGCTGAAACTCTTTGACTAGCTAATTCATCAAAAATGTAAATAACTGAAGCCATAGACAACGAAACATTCATCATATTTAACCTATGTTCTAAATCATTATCACCTTCAATAATCAATGCAATGATTTGAGAAACTTGTTTGGAAGTAGCATATGGTTTATTCTTGTAAGAAGAATAAGGGTATGAAGAAAAGTACCTTAAAGTGTGAAACTGAAAACCAATGTAGGAATCATGAAAAGGGGTTGTGAGAGAGTGAAATGGGAATGACCCAGATGAAGAAAGTGAAGAACTTTGTGATTGGAAATGCAAAAGGGTCGTTGAAAATGGGGTTTTTGAGAAAAACCTGCAAAATTTGCAGAGGTTTGGAATTCTTCTCATAGGAGCAGAGTGACGAGGTTGTTGTCGAAATTTAAGGTAACCAAACCATTGAGGTAACAAAACTTGTGTGTTTGGTTTTTCTGAATTTTGGGCTTTGCATTTTGCAGTAGTTTCTCTTTCAGAAAATTTCACCATACACCCCTGCATTTATACCCTCACCCCCAATATTTTATCCAAATTACCCATTTTACCCTCACCCGTACATTTATAACCTTTTCAACAATATATTGGGTTTTTTTTATAAGGAATTGGGGGTGATGAAAATTAATTTGTCACAAGTTAGGACCGAAATTCTTTAGAGTGTGTTTAGATGGAGGGTTTAAGAGAGGAAGGAAGAGAAGAGCTTACCTTTTTTTTTTAAATTACAGGTGCTATACAATATTTTTTAAACTAAACTTAAATGTGATTGAAATATTATATGATCATTTATCACATTGTAATTTCAATTTTTTAAAATATCGGTTATTAAAAAAAGGTTAAAATATCGATTATATTTCAAAATATACACTTCACCATTCAAAACTCTTCCATCCAAAACCTCTCCCAAAACAGACCATTTAGGCTTTGTTAGTTTGAGGTGGCTTTGGAAAAAGTAAATGAATAAGTGAAAAAATATAAAACTTTGAGAAGAGAGTTTTGGTAGATGCAGTGACAATTTTATCTGGGGTCGAAGTTCGAATCTTAAACTCTTCACTTCTTTACATTTAAAATATAAGGTTCTGCCACTATGCTACTTAAAAAAAATTGTCGACCAAAATAGACTCTTTGGAAGAAGAGCTAAAACATTTCTGAAAATTATCTTAACATTAATATTTTAAATAACCAATTTGGACATTTTCTATTTTTTAATCACATGGACCACATATCGATCTAGCATTATAGTCACCACTCACCACTGCTCAACGGCAATATAGTTTCCTATGTACGAGTGTGTTTCCAATTAATTAGTATAGAGAAAATATGTACTCTATTAAAAGAAGAAAAGAGGGTGTCGTACCCAAATTTACCAATTTTGTAACGGGATAACCAACACAACAAGGACATTGACAATTACCGTTATTTCCTTTATCAATAATCAATATTCAATATTGAAATGATGCAACCCATGATGGCTTTTGAATTGTGAAAAAAAGGCAAAAGAAGAAAAAAGGGGGAATTTAAAGAGATAATGATTTATTTGTACTACGAAAATAAAATTTCAGTACGTACTAAGTCAAAAGCATTAATACAAATGATAAGACAGTTTGATGACTGTTTCAAAAACAACATGGTGTGGTTTGTGACTGTGGTGTAATTGTATGAGACAAATGTTTGAGTTTTTTGAACATGTGATTATTGAAAAAAATTATTTCTTGATTGTATAGGGAGGTTTGAGTTGATTTTAGTCTCTAAAGTATTGTTTAAATTTCATTTTTTGGACATTTTAGAATATAAAATGATTTATTGAATTGATATAATCAATTTCATTTAATATTCTCTTTTCTCTTTCTCTCTTTTGAGCCGTCACCAAAACTCTAGTTTCTTCTCCTTTATCCACCAAAGATGGGTGATTTAGAGTCAATTTTTGACCCAAAATAAATCACTCATCTAACTTGTTTTTCTCTTTACCTTTTATTAAAATAAGTGATTTTCACATCTATTTCGTTTTTTATTTTGTGATTTTGTCGTCTTTGTGCGACGTTGGTTTGTTTGTCGTCTTTGTGCGACGTTGTTTGTCTTTCTTGTTTTTCTCAGGTATTTGATCGTTTCAGATTGTCAGATCAACTTCGATCTAATGCAGATCAAATTAATGACTTTGACGTCATCCACGTTGCAGATCCGAGGACATGGTTGTTCTACAGGTTTAAATATAGTCAAATGTGTAGGCATTTGTACTTTGTCATTTTATGCTATTAACATGGATGTTGTGAGTCTGTTCACATATTCATCCTTTTTGTTTTTAGCGAATTTGCATTATATCGATGTACTCTATCAATTTGAATGAATGAATATCGCTTATTTTGTCAAAATAAATAAATTTCATTTAATATTTTTTCAATTGATAATAAAGTCGATTGATCTAATATTAATTTATTCAAACAATATTAATTTTATTTTAAAAAATAGTATACTATAATGCCTTTTATAATTTTAAGACAATTTTAGCTTGCTGGTTTGAGGTCGAGAAGGTTGGAGGATCTACTTGCGTGCAATATATAGCATCTGAAAAATCTATGTCAATAATAATTATTTGTGCTGCACATGATGAAAATCATTTAAATTTCCACTAGCCAATAAGTACAATTAATTTATTTGGATGTAATATATATCACCTAAATGATCAATTCACAGTGTAAGATCATATCATATTCATCATCCATTTGCAGTTGTGCTCAAGAACAACTTCATGTGGTTCCTTAAATGCATATCATATAAACCATCATGATACTGGTCTGGCTTTGCATCGGGGTATGTTAATAATCAATGGAAAAGTATATCATCCATGCATATATCAACACATGCAACCAATGAGCAACAATGTTGGTTTAGGGTTAGACTTCTACAATATAGGTAAGGTAATTTATATATTGACGAAAAAATGTATTCATATTTAGTGTACACACATATAGACTGTTATTTATAAATATAACTTATTTAAGAGGGGTAATCGTGGCGATTAGGGATCAACGGATTGTGTTTGGTGTGTGGGAATGATAGAGGATGAAGATCATCTTTTTGTAAGTGTGGTTTTGCCATATCGGTTTGGTATCATATTTTCAAGTGGGTGAGTATGTGAGTCTGATTTTATCTGAAAACATTATCATTCTCTTTGATTTTTTCTACTCCTCTAATTTCAAGCATCGTAAAGGGCTAATGTGAACTTGGCAAACAACAGACTGAAAAATTTGGGAGACGAGAAATAGAATTATCTTTTCTGCAAGAATCCAAATATTGATGAAATAGTCTATGATATGTAAGTTACATCTTGTATTTATCTCATTTAATTATATATAATTCATTTTACCGTTAATTTTTTTTATTAGTATTACTTATTCTCACAAGTACTCTAATTTAGTTGTTCAGTCAGTGTTGATTCAACCAAAAAAAGGAAAATATAGAATAAACGATTTATATTTTTTTTACTGAATCAACACTGATCACGTAACTGTCTGAGTAGTAGTGCGCAACATTAATTACCGAGTAATTTTCAAACCTAGATAGATCCACCATAAACCATATGTCACCATTCTAGCAATTGTCCTTCAAACATATTGTTGTTGTGCAGCCATATCTCACTGGAAAGTGGCATAGTGAGCATTAAATTTTATGTTGGCTGTGTAGCTGAAGAAGGAGGGGTCCGGTGAGTTTGCAATAACCCAATGTTCCCTTTGGCGTTGCATAATTCAGCACATAAAAAACTGCACCAAAAGTACTTATGAATGGTCTTGAGTATCCTAAACGAAACAGTTTCGATCATAACTAGAAAAGGACCAAAAATTGGAAGGTTGTAATGATGCATTTCTTACTTGACCTTGATTGATTCTTACTGTGTGAAAACTTGATCATGTAGGACCCTACACATACATATAATGATGAAATAAAACCATGCACTATGAATGGTTCAGTATTTTCAAGACTTGTTGAGAGTTTGTGTCATGAAAGATACTACCAATTAGGAGAAATTCTCACCATTAAAGGAGTTTGATCACAACAAAAAATACTTCAAATTAGGAAACACTATGTACAAGGAAGTGCAAAACTCCACTTGTCGATTTGAATTAGGAGAAGTTTTTAATACATGGACTGGAAATAGTTCAAGATATTATAGAGAAGGTTAAGATGATTAAGAATAAAGATAAAACTTGTTAACTTTTTTTAACAGAAAATAATAATCTTTATTGAAAAAGGTTAGAAATAAATACAGGTGGTACTAAATTCCGACCAGAAAATTACTATAATACTCGTAAATGACTTCTCCCCATTTTTTTAAACAAAGAAGAAGAAAAGAGAACCATTTTTTTTTTACTTCAAAATCTAAAAGGAGAACCATTCATTAAAAAAAAGCAATCGTAACCCGAATCCTCTCCATAAACGACTCCTAAAAAACTCGCTTGATTTTTTCTACAACCTCCCCGTCATTGCATGCAAGGCATTTAAAATTTTGTCATTTTTCACCTTCCAAAGAAACCAAACAATTGAATCCCAAATCAACATAAGCTCTTTCGCCCCTTTTTTTGTTCCGGGACAAAGACACGAACATCCACGTATCTGAACGTGAGAAAAAGTGAAGAAGGAGGTTGAATTATGTTGACTTTTTCAAAACTTTTTATAAGTGTTTGTAAAAACTATTTAGAGTCTGAAGCAAAACAGAGTTTGCTCGGAGTTTGAAACAGAGTTAAATTCAGGAGTTTAAAATAAAACAAAAAGAGAGGGGGAGAGAGAGAGAGAGAGAGAGAGAGAGAGAGAGAGAGAGATTATATTTATTTCTCTCACAAACCGAGAGTAGTCTAGTCCCCTTGCACTTTCAAAGGATTTCACTATTATCTCAAAGATTACAAAATGCTAAGCACACAAGTAAGAGACTTTCCTTGCTCAATCACACAAGAAAGAGACTTTTAAAATCTAAGTTAATCAAATAAAAAATTCTTTGGTTTACCGATTGATATGCAATAAGAGGTGTAATACAATGAAGTTCAAATTGGACTATGATACTTAAGAAATTCTAAGATATGAAAGTTTATAAGAAATTCTCGAAGTGTTTGTTCGCTATTGATTTTGACAGAGTAAGGGCACTTGTAAAAATTCAGAGAATTGTTCTAATTCTTCAAGTCTTCGGGTCCTTATATAGGGAAAATTCTGAGACGTTGGAGTGTGCTAGTGCAACAAAATGAGTCCTTCAAAAGCTTGATCAGAGATGTTGGAATATTGTTTGATTTGGTTAACGTCGTGAATAGTCATTCAAAATTATTTTTCTTCTTTTTTAATGATATGTTTCATTCACTTTGTCCTTGAATTTCTTTGTTTGTTTCTGCACGTAGTTAGAAGGCGACAAAGTGTACTATTCAGAGTTTGATAATGACATTCCTTCAAAAGACGACAAAACAAATAGGAGTCTTCTTATGCTGATGTAACACCCCGATTTTATGTATTTAACTTAATAAAACTCGAAGCACTTTCTAATATTTATTATTAGTGACGGGGCACTTTACGCCTTTACCTGAAGTTATAGGCCATTAGTGAGAAATTAAGGAGTTTTAGTAAGAATTATTATGATTTTATTATATTAAAATAATAGGAAGGAGCAATAAATAAGAGATATTAAAGTTGGGAGGTGAAAAATAGAATAATAAAATAAATGGTGGAGTAAGGAGTGAATGTAATAAATAAGGGGAGAAAAATAGTAATAATAAGAGATAAACTTAGCTCCTTAGTATAAAAAGAAAAATTGAAAGACAGTGAAAAAACACAGTACATGAAACCTAGGAGAAAAGAAGAGAGGAAGAGAGAAGTACACCATCTAAGGAATCAAACAAGAAGCTTCAATCTTCCATGAATTCGAGGTAAGGAGGAGAAACTATTTATATTGAGGTTCTCATTAACCCTTTAAATGTTGTGTAATTATTGTGAAATTTGCTGATGAAATTGGTGTGTATGAATCATAAGTGAAAATTGAATTGGTATAATTGTTATTCATAGTTTTAATGATGAATAAAGCCTATGAAAAGTTGTTGTTAATGGATAATATATGTAAAGTTGGTGTAACAAATATTAGTATAACTTTAGGATGATGTTCCTGAGTGATTTGGGTGTGTTTGAGGCTGAAATTGGAGCTTGGGGGGTTCCCATGGTGGAAATCACAGAAAAATCTGTGTTGTTGTACAATCTGCAGAAAACGCATGGTCGTGCTTTAGAATGCGCATGCCATGCTTAAAAACGCACTAGACGTGCTTCTTTCTCTACCCTTTACTGAAGAAAACGCAGGGTCATGCTTATTGAAAAAACAGTCATTCTCTTTTGTCAGCATTTGAAAATTATCTGTTTCCTCATTAATAGGTCCCAGAATTGAAAACTAAAGTCATGTAGTAAAGTAAATATGGGAGGGGGGTGTAATGATGATCTTGGGGTTATCCTATTATCTAATGGTGAGTCTAATTAATGTTATTATGTAGAGGAATTGGTGAGCAAGTTGTTGTTGTTATGTAGAGAAATTGGTGAGTACGATGTTGATGTTATATATAAGAGTACGAGTATTGGCGGATCTTGAAATATTTTCTTGGGGGTACTAGAATTGTATGAAATATATATTAAACTGTTTGAAGGAAATATCATAATTGTTAATTGGTCAAGTGATTTATTTTGCTTGATTGCAAAGTAGGGGGTGCGGGTTTGAATCTGCACAAGAGCTTTTTTTTTGAACAAAATAGTAAAAAATATAAAGAAAGAGGATGGAAAGGGTCGAACCCGCGACCTCCGTAAGCAAAACAAACTTCATTTCCACAGCACCAACTGAGTACTAGGGATAAGAGTATGTCTAATTTAAAATATATAGAAAACTTAGTGGTTACCATGGCTCCCACGGGTCCCAAGGAAGATCTGCCACTGAGTATGAGTATATTATATTGGTGTTATGGTGTTTTCATTGATAAAATAAAATGTGATGATGTTATTGATGAAATAAAATATTGTGTTATGGTGTTGTTATTTGTGAGATAAAATATTGTGTTATGATGTTGTCATTGGCAAGTTAAAATATTGTATTATAATGTTGTTGTTGGTGAGACAAACATTTGTTCAAACTTTATACCATTGGTGATGAATTATTGGCATATATTGTATTGATAAGTTTCCCTCATGCATCATGTAGATTGAGGTTGTGAATATTGGTGATGATTTATGAGTGTATGGTTTAGTAACATAACTCTGACATACAAAATTGGTGAGTAGATTGGTACCAAATGCATTTATGGTGAGGAGACGGTGTGTGTTGCATATGTATTATATTTATGATTGGTGAGAATTGTGGAAGAGTGTGCAAATGTTAATGATTGAATTTTTACTATTTTATTGTCATATATGTTAATAATATTTGTTGAATGTATTCTCACCCTTGTTTTGATGTTGTTTTGTTGTGGTGTCTGTACTCTTGGAGTACATATACTCAGGTTGAGCAGCTTTACCTACTAGGTGTGGGAAAGTGGCGTTGAAAGTCTTTTTTAGTCATTATTTACTTCTTGAACTATTTAGTCGATTTGTTGCTCTGATTCTGTAACACTAAGGATTAGGTGTTTTGTCGTAATTTACGTTTCAAAATTCCTTTGAAACGATAATTTTGCTATGTTTGGATGTTGAGACCATTAATTATCTTTTATTCGAAGTTGATAAAATATTCCGCTATTTTTAGTATATGATTATAATGGCATAAAAGATGATTAGTCGAGTATGTTTAGCACATATTTTGAAGAATTAACCTTTTATATTTTATAATTAAAAGTCGGGGTTTAAGGGTGTTACAACTGACTTGTTCTTCAGATTCTTGCCATGTTCAATTCTTCAGACTTTCATATGCTTCTGAACAGAGTTACTTTACTGATCCAAACATTGACTTTCCTTCAGAACTTGTTCCAAGTCTTCAGCTTCTCATTTACTTCAGATGCACTTATGTGTGCTCAGAATTTTGTTCTTTTAGAACCAAAACTTGATTTAGCAATTTGAGTTTACATTTATTGCCCTGCATACTTGAAAACATATTAACATATCCAATTGTTCTTTTATACACTTGTTATCATCAAAAATTTATAAAAGACATTGTATAAAACCCCTTTTGATTCAACATGATCTACCATGAGGGCCATGGGGTCAACTTCCCTCACTTTTTCATTATTATTTGAGGTTATAATCATTTTGGTCCTTGAACGTATAACGAGTAGCGACAATAGTTTCTTAATGTATCAAAATTTTAAAGTTGTCCTTGATTGTGTAATATGTTCGTCAAAATAGTCTCTAACATTAAAATACTTCGTTAATATTATAATATGAGTACTTCAATACAATTGCTTATTGTCATATTGATCTCTATAAGTACTTACTGTCATATCAGTCCCTCAATATGAACTTAAATTAACTTAGTGGCGCCTTTGTGGATACAATATCACTACTAAAAAAACAAAAATTAGTGAGGGAAAACTTGAAATCTCTCTCAAATTTTGTCACTAAATTTTGCGACCAAAGAATTTTTGAGAGATTTCATTTTTTCCGTCACTAATTTCCCTCCCTAATTTGTTTTTTCTAGTAGTATATTTTGTTTGTTTGATAAAACCAACATACTTGCCATTGTGTTGGAGTAGACCACCGAAAAACTGTGTCGGGGATTGCGTCTAATTATTTTAATTTTAGTTTGTAGAAGTTTCTATTCAATTCTATCAAAATGGCATGTGTATATGATGTGTTAATTAATATATTAATGTGTTATGGTAATAATAAAATCACATTATCATATTTCACTCATTTGTTTTTATATGATTGCTTGCATATCATTTATGATGAGTTGATAGTAGAAGATGGAATCAAAGCAGAAGTTGAAGAGTGTTCAACATGCTTCTTTCAGAGTCTATAGTTTCATTATGTGTTTGTTTTTGGGGGATTTGGTTATTATTTTGGGATACTTAAAAATGGTTCTAAGATTATGTGATGTTAGGGTTTAAGTGACTTCTATCGCCTTCCTAAATTCACTTATATAACATAAACATCAAAGTTTTCCTCCTTCTCTCCAGACTAGACAAATCCAAACCGCCTTTTCTCTTCTTTCTCCTCAAATCCAAATAGAATCTTCACCATGTAGATCCCATAGATAGTGGTGCGATGGGTTTTGTACTCCGCACCACCGGCACCCGTTTCCTGTCCGCTGTTGCTTTTCCAGATCGACACTTTCCATCAAATTTCAAGTTTTGGTGGTTTCAGATCTTGTGGTTTGGATGATTTAATGTTGTTTCCTGGTTCGGGGCAGCGGCGATAGGTGGCGAAGTCGTCGTTTGTGCCACCGGTTGTGGAGTCCGTAGAGACCGTTTGTGGTTTTTTTGCTGTGGGTTTTCCTTTCACGTTGCTGCGAGCTTTCATTCCAGCGTGATTAATCCTCCTTCGTCGGGTTTTTGTTGATCGTCGCAAGGTTCACGGTGGGTGGCTGAAGGTGGTTCGTGCAGCGGTTGTGGGATGTCTACTTCAGACTGCTTTCGGTTTTGTGCAGGTTCTTCACGGTGGTTTTATGTTTGTTCTTCCGGTTGTGTTTTGTTCGTCGGTTGTCGTCTGTTTGCTGCCGGAAGTTGTTGTTCTTGTGGGTATCCGACTGTGTTTTTGCTGTTTTGTTTGAACAGGGATTGGGAGGATTTAGATTGGTGATCCTTTTGCAGTGGTTGTTTTAAAAACCTGAAAGGGTGTGGTTCGTATAACCCGAAAGGGTCTGGTTCGATTAACCCGTAAGGGTCTGGTTGCTGACGTATTGGACTCATCCCTCGATCTGAGTTCTTATGCGTTGTTTTTCTCGAAAGAGCATTCTAGGCTTGTTGTTTATCAAGGAGCGGTTGGCGCTTGGATTTTGTTTCCGTGTTGACGGTCGATCCATTCGCCATAATTAAACTCTAATTGTTCTTTACAAAATTCACTTTTCATTCTTTTTTGTAACTTGATTTCGCGCTCGTACGCGGGTTTGCTGGGTTGCGCCTTTGATTAGTGAATTTTTGTTATGATAGTTTAGGGTTGATCCACTTGGACTGATTTATTACGATGTATTTCCGTCTGGGTTATTCCTGGGTCAGGTCTAACGTCCCCCAGTCTTTGTACTCTTTTATTTATTTATGTGATTTTCTATTTTGCCTAAAAAAAAATATGTCAGGGTTGAAGTTATCTTCGCTTGTTTGATTATATGTTGTGATTTTTGCGTATTATCGTTTATCTATCTCATCTGTAAGCATTTATGTTTTATTGGTTGGTACGATTTGTGCATCAAATTATTGTTATAGAATCTAAGATAATACTTCATCCGTCTCAAATTGTATGACGTTTTGGGCATTTCGCACATATTAAGAAATGTAATTAATATTGTGTGGGAAAAAGATATTATGAGTTGTTTTACAAAATTGTCCTTCATAAATGATATGGAAAAGATAAATGAAGGAATTGAAAGAAGATAGAGTAATAAATAGTTAAGGATATAATAGGAAAAGTAACATTAATATTTCATTGGTATTGTAAAGCGACATATAATTTTAGACAAATTTTTTTTCTAAAGTGACATACAGTTTGGGACGGAGGAAGTTATGATGCTAACAAAGTTGATTTGAGTTTCATTAGAATAAATAAAATATGATAGTGCAAATGTTACTTTAAAACTATATAGTGAAATATAAAAGGCTCAATATCTTATTATATCTAATACCTTCCCTTAAAGACTATCATTGACCCTTCCCAGGAACCCCATAATATTGAGAAAAACAAAGAGAAGTTAGATGACCAAACCAATACTATTCCTAGCCAATCAAAGATTTGCTACTACGAAGCTAGCTCGTACTCCACAAAACATTCTTCTTTATAAATAAAAAGTTCAATCAAATTAAATGCTATATTTCCTATATATGAGGAAATATTAAATTTGTTCAACAAATTTAGTGTCTCTAATACTTAGCGATGTAATTAAAGACAGATTTTACATTTTGCTATCTCTAATTTTCTGATGTTATTTCAACTTTTTAGTAGTTGTTCAACACCCATCCTTGTCGAAATATAGCCTAATTAAGGTACTACTTGCACGTACACGTAAAAGTTTTGAAGGGACAATAAAACGTATCATGTATTTGTGATTTGTGTGATTACTAGATTTACTATATAAGGCAGGTAAAAGAAATAAGTCAATAGACAGTTACTTTCCCTTTTTGGTTTGCCTTTGGAAAAACGTAACATGAAATCTTTCAAGTTTCATCCATTCACTTTACTTTTTGTATTAGGTTTTATGGTCCTTAATTAGAAAAAGTTAAATTAGAAAAAATGTCAATTATATTATAGCCCTAACCCTAATTGTCATCATCGAATTCTTTTTGAGGTTTATCACTATGCTACGTATGAAATTAAGTACCTAAACAAGTACTAAAATTCAGATATACACCAATATATGGTACTAAGTATATGGTATAATATATAAATTTTCTTTTCCTAGGTGTTGGTACAAATCTAAATAATAATATCAATTGGTTATGAAAAGATGAGTAAGAAAGCATATGACTATGTGTAAACACCAATTCTTTGATTGATATGAGAGTTGGGGGACGACCCCTACCTTCCCAAAACATCATCAAAAGTGTGGCAGAGGCAATTGGTGTCAGAATTTTGATGAATTTTCTGGATTGAAAGTGACACTAGGTGGTACGGGCCACTCTAAAGAACCCTAATTTTTGTAATTACCAATTTGTCTTTTTTGCTGAGTTGGTATGTTTAATAAATTTTATACTTGGTGGTGTTTTACACATAGGTTAAGTATATATTTGTACATAGATTTATTTGCTTTTAATATGATTCTAGATTTTTTTTAGATAAGCAACATGAATTCTAGAATATGCTCAATGAGCAAGCACAAATTGATACATGTGGTCAAGAATTCATAGCAAAACTCTCATCTTCTCTATATCTGGCTTTAATTTTCTTTAAAGTCCCTAAAAATATGATTCGGTTGCAATTCTTTTCAAAGAGACCCTCTTACGTCTGAAAACTATTTTTATCGTCAAATGTTAATTAGTAGTAGAAAAAGTAGAATTATTAGTAGTAGAAATTTAAATTATGAGTCCCCGTAAGAATCTCATTAACTCTACTTACTCAACTTAAAAGATGAACTTTGAGTCACTAAATCACTTTACCAAAAAATTAAATTAACTCTTTCAAAGTATCAACTCATACCAGCTACTCCTTTGAGAATGCCTGGAAACTAGCTAATTGCTTAGTTGATATTGACTAGAATGTCATTGGTGCCTTATATCAAATAATAATGGAGTGACTCACCTTACTGTCATATTTTATCATAAAAAATAAATCATTAAATAGTTTTTTCATAAAAATAAAATAAAATACATATTTGAGGGTAGTAGTGCTATATGTTACAAGAGTTTTGTTTAATATAGATCTCTAAAAAACGATCCAAAGATATACATTAGCCATTTTAAGTAAAAAATAAAAGATTAAATATTATAATAATAAATAAAATTTAGTACAAAAGGTTTGGTTCAATATAATGTTGAAACGGATACATATTAGACATACCATATCACGATAAAAAAGAGTCGCAAATTAAATATATAAAAAAAAAACCACGTACATTACTTTTTTGAGAGCAAAGAAGAATATTTGATGTTAAGAGTCATACATCAAATATGTAATGTACATTGTCAGATCATCTCCTATCCGATGTGAGACTCTTAGCATTTTCAATATAATTTTGATTGAAAACACTAATGATTTACTAATTTTGTGACTATTTTTTATGGAACCCTATTTTTCTGAAAAATTGTGGAATGAAATTTATTTTATTAATATTAATGATACTAAAAATTGATCAAACTACAAGTGTCAGATTTGAACTATATCCTCTATAATTACAAAGTCAAACGCTAACTATGGAACTTATATCTTTAAACGATGAAACTCTCATGACATCAAGCAATTTTCATAAATATCACGAAAATTATGTGTCTTAGGTTTTTTAAAATATTAGATGTAAGATCTTTTCATAGAATTTACTCAAAAAAGTTTTTTTTTTCATAGAAGCACATGATTCACACTATTTAATCGGTTTGTCCACCTTTACTTCATGGCCCTGGCTTGGATAAAAGGTTGAACCCTTTGTTTTTTTAGGGAATTTATGTACCATATAATATAATGTATAAACCTAATTAAGACCTTCCTTCAAAAAACCTAATTAATTTCTTGTTCAAAATGAAAATCTTTTCACCAACTTTTACACCACAACATAAATTAATCATATGCTTGATTTAGATTAAGACAAAAACATGTACTAACCTAACTGCACTTCATTTAATCATTGATTCCTTCAAATTCTCTGAGCAAAAAGGAACCCTAACCAAATCAAAATATCACACACACATATATGCAAGAAGAACATGGTCAAAATATGTTGAATGATTTGACCTTCCTCTGCTTACGTTTGCTTCCACGTAATGAGGCAAAATAACCCACAAATTATGTGTGTCTTGTCCTCAATTACTCTCCCTCTCTACCCTACAATCTATTAGTACAAGAAAACCTGATCCAACAAATAATTTATTCACAAAATAATAATAGTAATATAAACTATGCATATCAAATCCAACTTCCATCATTGCCCTAATTGAAATCTCTTCCTACTTTTCTTCTGGAATATGTCAGTATTTGAAATATATTTTTTATCACATTCTTGCATATATAGATTAGTACTCATTAATAGTGCTCATTTTAAAATAAAATAAAAATATAACATTTTTTGGTCATAAATTAGCACTCATTAATAGTACACATTTTAACTATTTTTTATTATATTCTTGAGTATAAATTAGTTCTCATTAATAGCACACTTTTTTTTTTATCATATTCTTAGATAAAATGTTTATATAAAAGGATTCTTTAGAGGAACATGACTATGTATGGACTGTTAAGTTGATGCTTAGAAGAAGAGAAGAAACCAATTCATTACTCAAAGGAAGGTAGATAGATACTTTCTTCTTCTACACCATAAGGGGTCCTCTTCCTCTCACAGAAGAAATTAGGGCTAAAAAATTAAATTGAATTTTCCAATGTTCCCTTACAGTTCAAACCCTTACCCTTCATTTCTTCCTTCATCTTATTCTTCTTCTACTTCTTCACTCTTTCCTTTTCCTTTCCTTAATCCTGAAAATGCTTCTTCAAACAACAACACACTTTTTCATGATCCATTTTCAATTCCTTACATACCAATTCATCATCATCCTCATCCTCATCCTAATCATCATAACATTACAAATATTCCAGAAACCCTAACCAATTTGGCTGCTTCTCATGAAAATAACAATAATAGTAACAACAATAATAACATTGCTATTCCAATGTCTAAACAAGATCCTTCATCTCTTGGTGGTTCTTCTTCTCACTATGGTATTTCTTGTTTCCTCACAAAGAAACCGGTGAAGAAAGACCGACACAGCAAGATTTACACTTCTCAAGGTTTGAGAGATCGAAGGGTTAGGCTTTCGATTGAGATCGCTCGAAAATTCTTCGATCTTCAAGATATGTTAGGGTTTGACAAAGCTAGCAACACACTTGATTGGCTTTTCACAAAATCTAAGAAAGCAATTAAGGATCTAACTAAGAGTAAGCAAAGAAAGAACAATAGTGAAGCTGGTGATGATGCTAAAAGCTTCACATCTTCCTCAGATTGTGAAGATTCCGAAATTGCTACTAATCATTCTTCAAACCTAAAACAACATAAGGAAGGTGTAGGAAGTAAACTTGAAGAGAAGAAGTTGAAGAGGGTACAGATCAAAGAACCTGCTTGTGTTAGAGCAAGTAAGATGAAGGAGTCAAGGGAAAAAGCAAGAGCAAGGGCAAGGGAAAGAACTAGTAACAAGATCTCCAACATAAGGGGGGTGCAGGAAGTAGAATTGAAGAAAAAATATGAAAATAATCTTCAAGCTTATCAACAAGATCATCATCAAGTTGTGAGTAGTAGTGAAGGACCAAGAAATGATTTTAATGTTATTGAAGAATCAATTGTGATTAAGAGAAAGTTGAAGCCATCCATGATGGTTTCTCATCATCATCATCATCATCCTCATTACCATCAAAGCCATGTGATCCCTAAGGAATCATCAACAAGTTTCAACAACAATGGAGATTACAATTTCTTGCCTAATTCATCTCCAAATTGGGATGCTAGTAATAATGGTACATCTTCCACTAATCGCTCCACCTTTTGTGCTATAGCCAGCATGAATCTTTCTACAGGTATGTCCTATGTGTGTCACTGTGTCAGTGTTTATTTTATTATTTTCATAAAAAAGAAATTGATATTTTACTAAAAAAGTTGAATTAACTAAAAAAAAATTAAAGACTCAAAAGTGTGAAATTCGTTTTTAATTCCATCTCTAACTATTAGAAAAAGGAAAATGTTAACAAATATCTTTAGGGCATTGTTTAATCATTTTAAAATAGTAACTTTTGTATTTAAAATTATATAGTTATGACTTATACAATTGTTTTACTTGTATTTTTAAAACAAAATTTTCTTTTGAAGATTCTTTAAACAATGTTGTTAGAACACTTGTTAGCAATATCCTTAAAAAAACACAAATCCAGAGACCATACTCATTTTTCCGTTTTAATTTTCGTTGATAATTCAATTTTTTTTTTTTTGCAGTTTCTTCCTAAAAACAAATTTTAATTTACTAAGAAAAAAGTTAAAATTTAGTTTTTAAAAAAATAATATAACATGAAATTGGAAACAAATAAAAAATAGAAAATTTTCCCTAATTCGTTTTTGAGTTATAAAAGATGGAAATTTTGCATACCAATTAACTTCATTTTTCTGCTCTTAACTTTCATTTTTGATTCAAATATTTCTAGCACTTCTTTTAGCAAAGGAAATTTTTCTAGTACTATTTTTAAAGGGTCAAATATGTTTTTCATCTGTATAAAATTTTCAAATTTTAAGTTTTAGTTTCTATAAAAAATTTCATCAATTTTTAGTCCTTCAAAAGTTATAAAAAAAAATTATAAAGACTAAAAACATATTTATAAAGATAAAAATACATTTAACCCATCTTTGAATAAGACCTAGGAGATTTTGATGCCATATAGTGATCTAAGTGGTAATTTTACAGGGCTCCAAATCTTTGGAAAATCATGGGAGGAATGCACCAATCCACGTCTACATTAGTATGTTAGTTTTTTTTTTTTCTGCATTTATTATCCATTATGAACTACTCTCTGTAGGTTTGTTAAGGACTTTCATGGATATTCTTTTCTGTGTTTTCTTCCAGCTGTGTAACTTTTTCTGTCCTATATTCTCCCTTGAATCGTGTTTGTACCATGATCTGTTGTTCATGATGTTAAAGTGTGACACTTGACCTTAAGCTGTTGTTGGTGTCATATTAATTTATGGCCAATATTTTAAAATGTGCTTAACATTCTGTTCAATTAATTAATATGTCAATTAGTTATCATGAAATTGTTCCTTCTAGCTGATTTTAATATTATTATTTTTTATACATTTTTTGAATATTATGCTGGTGACAAAAATATTTAATTATTTTTATTTATATTTATTAATGCTCAACAAAGACGGTTATTATTCTCAGCTTGAATTATTTTCAAGCAATTATAATGTTCAAATATTTTTTTATATACTTGTTATGAATGGCCATGTGTATGTTTATTTTTTTAAAACATGATTATTTTTTCCAAAAAAGAACCCTACACAAGAAGTGAAAATGCTAGAGAAAAGATGCAAGATAAAAGATAGAGTAAATTACACTCCCCTCCCTTCAAAGATGCTTGAATTACACTCTCTTCCTCTCTTATGTTAAAATATACACTCCCCTCCCTTGAAAAACAAAATTTATACTCCCCTCCCCTATAAGATGCTTGAATTACAACCTCCTCCCTTAATAATTAAATATGCACTACACTTTAATATATTTTAACATAAATAATGTTTTGATGATATATACTAATTTTGAACCACCATTTTAAAAACAATAAATTTATTTCTCTATAGTTTAAATGTCAATGATAATTAAATTTAAATATTTTGGTATTATTTTATAATTTAGAGTATAAAATTAACTTTTAAACAACCATATTTTAGTGTCTTTGATAATTTTTCACATATTTAAATTTTATTTTGAGTTTTTTCATATTTTATAATAAGATTTAAAACTATACCATAATGAAATTGTGAAAAAATAGCGAAAAAATATGTATTCAAATTTTGGTTATATTAAAATAGACTTGCAATATTATTTGTTTTCGAAGTATGTTAGATTTTTTTTTTCTTTGCTAGATTATTAAAAATAAAATAAAAAATTATTGAGGGAGTAAAGTATATATTTTAACATAAGAGGGAGGAGAATGTAATTTACTCTAAAAGATACCAAAAGACAACCAAACAAAGGCCAAAAAAGCCACAAAACCACCAAGACACATGTGTATGTGATTGCATGATTTTTTTTTTTATATAGAAAGAAATTGAGTACAAGGAATACATATATCCAATGCAATGTCAAGAACCATGATACAACAAACTCAAAATCTAGCCAAAGGCCTAGTTAAAAATTACCAGAGGATCAAGAGATGGCTTACCCAAAAACCACCTCAAAGATGAGAATTTTATATGTTCCACATAATTGCACAACATTCACCAACTCATTAGAGAAAATAACATCATTTTGTGACTTCCATTTCAACCACACCATGACATGAAACTGATCGGACAAGTCATTAACCCAAGACACATTATCCTCCATAAGAATCAAGGTTACACTACTAATGAGGTTCAACAAATCTACCCTCAAATCTTGTTCTTGGATAAAAAAAAGTCGACATGTCGAAGTGAGAATCCAAATCCACCTCTAACTTTCCCACGGACCTAAATCACCCACGACCACATCTCTCTGATCGAAAACTAGAAAAACCTTAGCGAAGCGATTTGCATAGCAAGAACCTATACCAATATATTAAACAAGAATGAAGTCAACATACTATTACCAACCACTTTCACTACCCCTCAAAGAACCAGACAAGGTAGAATCAAATGAAGCTCTAAATAAAATGAATAACGCCAACTAGGAGAACACCAAAGGGTTAAGCCAGGGACGACTACTAACAATAATAATATCTATGGTCTTGCAAATGAGATTACAAATGAGAACAACCATTTTCATCTCATTTGTAAGACCATAGGTACTATTAATTGTTTTTACAAGAAATATATTATCAATATGTTATTGTATTATTGAACAAACTAAAGCTTCCAATTAGATAGTTTTTTTTTTAATAGAGAACAATCAAATTTTATTAATAAATGAATCGGAGAATGGTCCAAGTGGTACTAGATTCACCATAGGGGTGTGCAAAAAAACTGAAAAACCGAACTGAACTACTGAATTGAACCAAAAAAGAAACTGAACTATTACTAACAGTTCTGAAAATAGACTGAAATAATTCAGTTCGGTTCAAACAGTTCAGCTCGATTCGAAACAGTACGGTTCAGTTCAGAACGGTTCAGTTCAGTTCAGTAACTAAAATTCGATTTTGTTTTTTTAAAAAAAAAAAATCAACTGTATCAATAATAACAGTTCAGTTCAGTTATTTTAAATTTAGCAAACAGTTCAGTTTGATTCGGTTAAGTTTTTATCCCGGACCAAACCATACCCACCCCTAATTCACCGTATGAGATGAAGTACAAGTAGTATTATACCCTTCCCAAGCCAAATCACAAAGGAATCCATTAACGACAACCTATGATATATGTCAATATTATCAAAGGATTTGTAAACTACTCATAATATAGAAAATGATATCCCACTCTTTTTTCCCATAAATCAATTCCACAACAAACATTATCTCAACTCCACCATGTTAGAACTTTCGAGGAGAAGATAAACGTGTTTCTAGCCCTCCAAATCAACCACACTACTATATATCAAATGAACAACCTTTTTTCTTCTCCTCTCCAAAATCTAATACCTCTACCAGTACAACCTAATTTTTGCTTCACCAATGTTAGGAACCAATCTATATATCACACCACTTAAGTCCTTCCACCACAAGGAAGCAATATACAATACATTGTAACTAGACATATCACGATTGACCAAAATAGATTCATATACTTTGCTACCAATACCTTCTTTCGCAACGATTCACCTTCTGATAGTAAATTCCACTTCCACTTTGCCAACAAAACTATGTTAAAAAACCTTACATCTTTCAGCCCAAGACCACCACCTCTTAGGCTTACACACACCCTTCCAGTTCACCTAACAATCTTTTTTCTTCACACAATCCACCCCTTTCGACTTAAATTCCTTCGAAGTCAAACTAGTTTGGACGAAAACAATTTTGACAACTTATTCGTATAACAAATTTGTATATGTTAAGAAGTTTAAAATAGAAATTTCATATTAGAACTTGGACATTTAATATTAAATATAAATTTTTTGAATAAATATTTGTTGTTTTTAAGAAAAAGTTACTAATATTAGTTATTTTAACATGTGCAATATTACACATATTAGACAAACCCTAACTAATTATATTCAACCATAACCATTCCTCACCACAAAAAATTCCTAGATGCTTATTACTACTCTTCAAATGTTCTCCTCAACCAATCATTTGGATGAAAATCATAAAAGTCTTCGTTATTTAAGTCTAGATTTATTTTTTTAATAACCAAAAAAATAATTATATAACTATGAAGTGTACTAGAAGTACTCCAAAATCCAAATTATGCCTAGATAAATAATTGTGCTTCAATTAAATTAGGCACCTTTGATGTGCACCTATGCACAACAAACCCAATGACAATTACATGCCTTCATTTAAACCAATATAGAGAAACATATTCAATCAAAGGTGACCATGTTCTCATTCTTTCATATTTATAATTTTATATCGTTTTCATAATATTTATAAGTTTTTATTTGCAAAGCATTTTATGATACGCATACGGAGCATGTTAGTTTGTCATATATACAATAATTAAAATGAGAGAAGACATATACTAAATTTAATTTCCTACCTAAATATTGATCATGATGGAAATGTGATAGATTGGGATTGGTGTCTATGCTTTTCTTTGTTTAGGAAGGTATTAGTAATTGTGAATCTGTGATGGTGCGCTCTTGGTTGATTTCTTCTTCATCAAGTATACTTGGATTTTGTGAAAGATGAAGTGGTAGCACTATTTCATGCTACTTTTCATTCTCATTTCAAGTGCATAAATATTTTTTACGATGGAAAATATTAACGAATACTTTAAAGACACTTTTTAAAATCTTTTATAAAATAAATTTTTATTTTAAAATTCTTACAAAAAGTCACGTGGACACTAGTTAACAATTTATTTTTAAGATTAAGAATTTTTTTGGGAAAAATTATGACTTTGTTCATTAATTTTAAGAGCTCTCTCCAGTAATTTTAAATGCAACATTTGTGCCAAAGACCCCTTCTCCGAATTTAATGATGAACTAAAAGATGTAAAGTGGAGAAGGGTTTAAGTACATACAACTCATTTGCTACACCAATAAAATATTAATAGTAGGATTTTATATAGATTTATTTATTGCGTCAAAAAATATATAGATTCATTTAGCTTAATTTTTAATTTTGTAACCAAAGAAAAGCTTAATTTTAATTAGCTAATATCTTTTTTTTTATTAAATTCCATTATATTTACAAAATGAACTGATTTAATTAAATCATTTCATCCTGATCAAGAATTAAAAAAATAAACATGTAATAAATAGGACACAAATACTAGCTTAACTGAAAAAAATAGAGATTGCGAAATAAACTGTCATAACCAGAGTTCGATAGACATGTGTGTTTCCAACGACTATTGTTATTTAGTTTATCTAAAAAAAATGGTACACTTTTTTTTTTTAGGAAAAAAAATGTAACTTATATATATATATATATATATATATATATATATATATATATGGGTTTTGCTATATAAGACACATTTTATGAAGGTGTCTTTTAGCAATTTACCCTAAAGGCATGTGCTAAAAGACACTAACTAATTTTTATGGAAGTGTCTTTTAGCAAATTTATAACTAAAACGTGGATATCACACCTTGAGGTGTGGGTTGCTAAAAGACACCTTCATGGATGGCTTATAGCAAAACTCATATATATATATATATATATATATATATATATATATATATATGAGTAATGCTAGCAACACTCTCTCTAATACTTACTCTCTTATTTGTTTAAATCATTGTGTGTCTACACTTTGAAAATTGAACCCACACAAAATAGTAGGACATACATTGATTCTACCCAATAAAAAAAGTGAGTGCTAGAGAAAGTGTTGAAAAGTGAGTGTTGCTAGCATTCCTATATATATGGGTTTTGCTAGAAGCCACCCATGAAGGTGTCTTTATCCACTTTTGAGTTATAAACTTGCTAAAAGGCACCTTCATAAAAATTAGTTGGTGTCTTTTAACAAATGCCTATAGCAAAACCCTATATATATATATATATATATATATATATATATATATATATATATATATATATATATATAGTCAGGATCCGTTGACATCAGGTGTAAGTCAAAAAGACTTACACCACATCTCAACCGTTAATTTTAATAAATCATGTGGTTCAAAATATGGAACAATTTAAAACAAACAATAGTCATGTATGGAAACATTGCCCCTTACCCTTACGTCGGACATCAGAATCCTTAAAACTACTTCCCATTTACCACCGCCAACAAGAAAAAGTAATAAAAAGCTCCAAAACATTACACCCTAAGTTGATTAAAGGGTTGATTGATGGTTTTTGGAATAAATTCTAATCTTAGCTTTTGTGAAAGTACCATAGAAGCATTGATCGGTCGTGGGTGGCCGAAATCCCCAATTTGAGAAATTGACACCAAGATCCATGGAAGAAAGTTAATCATATTGAAGTATAGATATTAAATGTAAAATTGTAATATCGAAAAGCAAAACCCCCCAATTTGATAAATGCTTCGATTAAATATATAGTAGTGACGTGATCTCTACAAAGTTGTTATTCATCGTTGTTACAACACAGGCGGCGGTTCTCAACAGCCTTGGTGTTTTGTTTTGCTACTATCACATGTGAAAGGGAAAAAAGGGAACTCATGTGCTTCACTCGTAAGCCATCAGATTAACTAAAATTAACGGTTGAGATTTGGTGTAAGTCTTTTGACTTACACCTAGTGTCAATGGATCCTGACTCATATATATATATATATATATATATATATATATATATATGAGGTTTGCTAGAACACACCCACTAGTTTTTATGTGGGAGTGTTTAGGCAAAGCTACACCTTACGGTGTATTTAACCACTTTTTAGTTATTCACTTGTTAAAACAATCCTTCTAAAAAATAAGTAGATAGATAGATAGATAGACTCGGAGCAAAGAAATACATAGTTATATGGACACAATTTTGGCAGTTGTTATTTAGTTTTGGTCACGATTTGGTGATGTGGTTTTGTTATGGGAGTAATTATGTTTAGACACATTTTTTACTATGTTGGTATCAAGTTGGAGTTGTTGAATAGAGTATGTCCACTGGTTGAGATGAAAGAATATTGGTTGTAAAAAATAGACTAGTATTGCCTAATTAAAATGGGTTGTTTATGATTAATTCATTTCATGTATGTTCCTTTTCCAAACTATAATGTTTAGAGCCTTTGTTTTACTTAATACTATGCAAAAGGACTCAGATAGCGATATGTACAATCTGCTTAAGTTTTGATATGGGGATTATTTGTATTTCACCCATGCAGTTACCTCAAAGTAAAGAATAACTTATTAAAAAAAGAATGAAGCTATTATTAGTTAGTTTCAATGTCTCACTTTTTTTTACTACAAGGAAATGTTGAAGTTTCGTCCTCCTCCTTCTCTCTCCATGTCGTCCAACGGATAATTAGTAACTTCTATCAATTTTACATACCAATATATCATTATGCTGAAAAAAATGTAAAGAATATTGCTAGTTTGTACTTAAAGTTTTTCATTTTTTGTTCATTTTACACCCAAATACATAATTATGCAAACAAACAAAAAAAAAATATTTGTTAGTTTGCGAGTTAAAGTTTAGATTTTTTTGTTGGTTTCCACTATGTTGAGTTGAATCATTGTTCATTTACACTCATATATATCATTATGCAAAAACAAAATGGAGAAATTTTTTAGTTTGTGATTCAAAGTTTCAAGATTTTGTTGGCTTAATGGCTTTCCTATGTGGGTTTTCCTCTATGTTTGAGTTCAATAACAATTAATTATTGTTCATTAACACACACACACACACACACACACACACATATATATATATATATATATATATATATATATATATATATATATATATATATGCAAAAACAAAAAACAAAAAGAGAAAATTTTTTATTTTGTGATTGAAAGTTTAAATTTTTTGTTGGCATTTCACTGTGTTGAGTTCAATGAAAGGTATTCACTGTTCATTTTCAACCAAATATAACAGTATGAAAATAAGAAGAAAAAAAAAAGGGAAAATATTTTTAGTTTGTTATTCAAGTTTCAATTGTTGTTTTTTAACTGTTTTGTAAGTTAAAAAAAAGAAAAAAATCTCAGTTTTGAGTCGAATAACATTTTTTTTTGAAGGAGAGTTGAATAACATTTTAGCATTTGCATCGTATTGACATAGTAATAATAATGATGATGTAATAAACAACCTTAGTATGTTTTCTCATCAGAGTATAAGATCGTAAAGGAAATTATGCACAAACAAAAAGAAAATGGGAAAATTTGTAGTTCATGATTCAAAGTTTTAATTTTATGTTGTTTTTCCATGTGTTTGCGTTCAATAAAAGTTAATCATTCTTCATTTAAACCCATATATATCATTTTCGTAAAACAAACAAAAAAAAAACAATATGGGAAAATATTTTAGTTTGTGATTCAAAGTTTCAATTTTTTGTTGATTTTCCATTGTGTTGAGTTCAATAAAAATTAATCATTATTCATTTAGTGTGAGTTTGGTTACGCGGTGGCATAAATTGATTTTGATTGAATTGATTATGTAGAATTGATTTTGGTTAAAAGTGAGATTAATATAAAGTGGTTTATGTTTGGATACCTTCAAAACAGAATTGATTTGTGTGTAAGATATGATGTTTGGATATTTTTTGTCAAAATTGCTTTTGAGCGTGAAAATAATGAAAATAAATTTTAACAAATAGATCAATTTTCTCATTCATTTTTTTTGTTAATTTCTTTTTTCCCCTTACTTTATTTTGGTAATTTTTTTTCTCAATCATTTAAGAAAATATAATGGGTTGATACATTTGGGACATTTTTCTTGTTACATAATCTTTGATTTTTTTTTTATGTTAATTGATTAATAAAATATTATCAAATACGTTGATTGGGTAGTAAGTAAAAAATAAATACGTTGATTAAGTCAAAGGTAATAATAGAATGAAAGGAAAAAATATCTAAAGGCAACTGACTCCACATAATAATGGGACTTCAAAGTCATTTATTTTTTATCACTACCAAAAGAGTTCTCGTCTCTAACCTCTACACAATGACATTGTAGCACATAACAGAAAGAAATCAACGCATGATGACAAGTGTAGAGCTATAAAATATCATGTGACTTCCAAATCATATTGATGTACCAAATCATCACAAATTTTTGGATAATAAAGATTTTATTATTGGAATTTTTAGACCTTAAATGATTTGGTATATCAATCTTTATAATGTTCTCATAAATTTTTGAATATTTTTTTTAGATCTACGTTCTCTTTATTATTGGAATTTTTTACTACATATTATTTGATTCATCTATGACCATTGATTTTTGGATTATTTTTAAGATTTATGATTTCAACCTTCCGATTATTATCCGAACCAATGGTTGATGCATGCCAGACGAATCATTACTGTATGGCATAGAGGGTGAGGTCATAACCGGTAAAATTGATTTTCGAAATGAAAAAGACATATATGGTCTTTTTTTTTATCTCTTTTTTCTCCATTTAAAAGAGTGTATGAATAACATTCTTTCTGTTTTAGGGAGGGTGTGAATATCATTCTCTCTATTTAAGAGAAAGAGAGTGCTTTTGGCCCAATAAGATGTAATTACATCTCTGAATTGGCCCAATACTGGCTTAGATACACACAGTAACTGTCAAAATCCATAATTATGCCGATCTTAGATCTATCAGATAAACTTAATATGAATTTCTCTATTCTCAAGAATCCTATATTTTGGGATAAGATTAAAGTTTGTGATTCAGCGCTTTGGTTAATCGGTAATGTTTGTTTTTTTCATTTTTTTTCCAATTTTTTTTTCAACGAAATATAGAAGTAGGAAGAAAAAATAATGGGGAAAATATTGTTAGTTTGTTATTCCATTTTCAGTTGTTGTTTTTTTGGTTTCCTCTGTTTTGAGTTGAATGAAAATATTTACCATTTTTCATGTATGCGTCTTATTGACATAATAATAATAATAATAATAATGATAATAATAATGATAATAATAATGATAATGATAATAATAGTAATAATAATAATAATAATAATAATAATAATAATAATTTTATAAACAACCATGTTTTCTCAACAAATATGATGATAGTAAAGGAAATTATGGAAAAACAAAAAACTAAATGGGAAAATTTGTAGATTGTGATTTAAAGTTTAAATTTTTGTTTGATTTATGTGTTTGATTCAATAAAAGTTTTTGCTAAAGATTCAACATATAAGTTGGAGGAGATAATAGAGTTATAAATAATAAAATTGTGGTATTCACTCAATTCTCTAAGTATGCTGCAAAAGTACTATCAAACTGGTTTGTTTTTGATAAAGATTCGACATAGAAGTTGGCGCAGAAAGTAGAGTTAGAAATGATAAAGTTGTGAGATTCACTCGAGTCTTCAAGTATGCTGCAAAAGCAATATAAAACTGATTTGTTTTTGATAAATATTCAACATATAATTTGGAGCAGAAAGTATAGTTAGAAATTATAAAGTTATGGGATTCTTTCGAGTCTCCAAGTATGCTGCAAAAACACCGACACACACACATATATATATCATTATGAAAAAACAAAAAACAAAAAAGGAAAATTTTTAGTTTATATTTCATAATTTCAATTTTTTGTTTCTGTGTTGAGTTCAACGAAAGATATTCATTGTTCATTTCCAACCAAATATAGTGGTATAAAGAAAGAAAAATGGATAAAATATTGTTAGTTTGTTATTCAAGTTTCAATTATTGTTTTTTTGTTTCATCTATTTTGAGTTGAATGAAATAAGTAGTATTTTTCATGTATGCATCTTATTGAGATAGTAATAAAAATGATGATTTATTAAACAACCATATTATGTTTTCTCATAAGAGATTATGATTGTAAGAGAAATTATGCAAAAACAAAACAATGAGTAAAATTTGTAGTTTGTGATTCAAAATTTTAAATTTTTTGTTACCTTTCCTTTGCGTTTGAGTTCAATGAAACTTAATCATTGTTCATTTACACTGATATATATCATTATGCAAAAACACAAACCAAAATGAAAAAAAAAATTTAGTTTGTGATTCAAAGTTTCAATTTTTTTTTGTTGGCTTTCCTCTGTGTTGAGTTCATTGGAAGATATTCATTGTTCATTTTCAACCAAATATAGCAGTATGAAAAAAAAAATGGAGAAAATATTGTTAGTTTGTTATTCAAGTTTCAATTATTGTTTTTTTAGTTCAATACAATATTTAGCTTTTTTTACGCATGCATCTTATTAACATAGTAATAATAATAATAATGATTTTATAAACAACATGTTTTCTCAACAGATATAATGATAGTAAAGGAAATTATGTAAAAACAAAAAACTAAATTGAAAAAATTTGTAGTTTGTAATTTAAAGTTTCAATTTTTGTTAGCTTTTATGTGTTTGAGTTCAATAAAAGTTAATCATTGTTCATTTACACCCATATATATCTTTATAAAAAAACAAAAAAGAAAATTTTTTAGTTTATATTTCAAAATTTCAATTTTTGGTTTCTATGTTAATTTCAACGAAAGGTATTCATTGTTCATTTCCAACTAAATATAACGGCATAAAGAGAAAAAATGGAGAAAATATTGTTTGTTTGTTATTCAAGTTTCAATTATTGTTTGTTGTTAACTTAGTTATCATATCCAACCAATGAGTTAAAGCTTCTGAAAATCTGGAATTAAGCAAGGTCAATGATAATGTTATTTTTCATATTGCTAAAACATTTGAAGTGTAAATAACTCTCTTCACTACTGTCACTAAATTTTGGTATTTATTATTCAATTTTGGTCATGATTTGGTGATGTGGTTTTGTTATGGGTGTGTTTATATTTAGAAATGTTTTTTTTACTACGTTGGTATTGATAATTTCGTAATAGTTAGTATTTTTATAGTCATTTTAAGCAGTTTTTATTTAAGTTAAACCAATTCAAAATGCTTTTAAAGTTAAACAGAGCAAAAAAAGAGGATTTTGAAAATATTCAGTTGCGTAGATTATTCTTGTTTATAATTCTCATTAACCAACCAAATTCTTGGAGTTTTTGTTCTCTATTCATTTTTTATAGGTTGAGTTGATAAAGTGAACTTATACTCCAGAAGCTAAAGATGATTAATTCAAGGCACGTGTGACGTGAAGTTGGCCTTCCTATTTTCTTTTAGGCTTAAATATGTTTTTGGTTTCTATAAATATATTAACTTTTCGTTTTAGTGTCTCTAAAAAATTTTCTTCAACTCTTAGCCCCTATAAAATTTTAAATCACTACTTTTGGTCCCTATTTTTGAGTTTATATTTTTTATTTTTTAATGAAATTGTGCAAAAATGGGTAGAATATTGTAAAAAAAGTTCCCAAAAAAATTAGAATTTTTTAACAAAACATATATTAAATATGGATTTTTAACCGTAAAATATATAAAAATTCATATTAAATTCACGTTTTGTTAAAAAATTCTAATTTATTTTTGGGAGAGATTCTTATAATATTATGAATTTTGTTGCCAAATTATATTAATAAATATGTACTCTACATATGAGTTTACTTTAAAGAAAGGATCAAAAGTGAAAATAGAAAAAAATTTAGGAACTAAAAGTTGAAGAAATTTTTTAGAGAGACTAAAACGAAAAATTGACATATTTAATGGAGAAAAAACATATTTAACCCTTCTTTTTATTCATGTGGCCCCACAATAACAAACCCTATGACACATGTACACAAAGGAATAACGTGATTGCATGGAAACAAAAGGGGAAAACACAATTGACGAGAATACATAGTGACAGCTGCAGCAAGGGAGACCAGTTGGATAGTGATTAAGTCGCTTTGATCATCATTCAATTGTAATTTTATGTGTAATTTTCAATTCTTCTTAAGCGTTTGGCAAACATCATGAGTAGATAATTTTCATATTGTTAGGGATGAGTTATCACTACTAAAAAAACAAAAATTAGTGAGGGAAATTTAGTGAGGGAAAACATGAAATCCCTCTCTAATTCCGTCACTAAATTTTGCGACCAAGGAATTTGTGAGGAATTTTATGTTTTCCGTCACAAATTTCCCTCCCTAATTTTGCTTTTTCTAGTAGTGTATATTGACAAAAACCGTGTATGATGATTGTTGGAACAAAGGGTGTTTCACAATTTTACCATTTAAGTTTTGATGATAACAAGGTATTAAAATTATCAATTGGATATGCTAAAAGTTTGTTCAAGTGTACATGACCATAATCAAAGATTTATTCATAGAGGTTCTGATTGAATGAATTAAAGAGCAAAGAAATTTAAATTGAAGCTTTAAGAGCATCAGATTGAAAGCGCTCCTAAAGAAGATATCATCAGAAGCTTAGTGCGTCTGAAGAAAGCGCTCCTGAAGATGACATCATCAGAAGCTAGATCTCCAAAAGCAAGTTCATCAGAAGCTATTTCACCAGAGGCTGAAGAGCGTTGACAAAGTACTATGTACGAAGTGTACAACCACTAAGTCTGCGCATGTCTCTGCAACCACCATCTCTGCATTTTGTCTCCTATACAAGACAAGGATAACAACAATATTCGCAGACATTGTTCCTTCCTTATTGGAATGGATTTGAAATTGTTTTTTCATAGGACAACTATCAAATCAGGCAAAAGATCAATGGTGAAGAATCAAAGCTTCAGTCAAGACAAGTTGATGTGCTGGCTAGTTCCCAACGTCTCTCAAATCTTCTATAAATAGGGATAACGACTTGAAGAAAAACAAGGTTTTTGCTAAAACTGTGATATTCATATTCTCTCAAAGTCGAAAACGCTGCAATTACACATCAACAACTTAGATAATTCTTACAAAAGTTCATATCTTAGAATTTCTAAGTGTCTAAGAAAACAGAGTCTGTTCTGTTTGTATTGTTTTGTGAATACCTCTGATTGTATATCAAGTATTCAAAACTCTTTTCAATTCTCTGTAATTGTTTAGAATAGTCTCTTTCCTGTGTGATTGAGCAAAGGAGTCTCTTAGAGTTGTCCTTGAGCATAGAAGTCTATTTCTTGTGTGATTGAGCAAAGAAAGTCTCTTACTTGTGTGTTTGAGCAACTTGTAATTTGATATTACATTTTAGTGGAACTCTCGGAAGTGCAAGGGGGACAAGACTACTTCTGGATTGTGGAAGGAACCTGTATAAATTGCTTGTGTTCTTCTTTCGTTTCTGCATTCTTACTCTCTATCCGCTGCACTAAGACTCTGAACTCTGGTCAGACTCTGAACTCTATCAGACTCTGATCCTAAGAACAGTTGTTGTTTAGTAAGAAAGAAAAGTTTTTAAAAACACAATTCAACCCCCCCTTCTTGTGTTTTTCCCCACCTTCAATGATTTGATTAGTTTAATTTGAATGAATTTTTTCATGTTATTTATTTTAAGTTTAAATATATTTTTGGTTCCTATGTCAACTTTTTGTTTTAGTTTCTCTATAATTTTTCTTCAACTTTTAGTCTTCCAAAAGATTTCATCTTCACTTTTGGTCTCTCCTTTGAAGTAAACTTACATGTAAAATATATATTTTTTAATAAAATTTTGCAGAAAAATATATAATTTTATGAGAATCTCTCCAAAAAAAATTAGATTTTTTTTTTAAAAAAAAAAACATGAATTTTTATATTTTTGAGGTTAAAAATTCTTATTTAATTTATGTTTTGTTAAAAGAATTTTTATTTTTAGTCATTTTTACAATATTCTACACATTTTTGCGCAATTTCATTAAAAAATACAAAAATTTACTTAAAAATAGGGACCAAAAGTAGTGATTGAAAATTTTATAGTGACTAAAAGTTGAAGGAAAATTTTAGAGGGACTAAAACGAAAAGTTGATATATTTATAGAGACAAAAAACATATTTAACCTTTTATTTAATCTTCGTTCTTAATACTTTTTATTGTTTGGTCAACTTTGAATTGATAAATGATTTACATTTTGAAACAAGTGTGGAATTTGTGAATACTTGAGATTAAATATTTTGGCTTTGGTAGTCTAGAGATAGAGCGAACCCTTGAAATTATTATAATTTCTGATATTTATATGCTAATTCTTGATTTTAAATTCATTAAGAGATTAGGGTTATCTCAAGGTTAAAATTTTAGTCACTAAGAGATTAGGATTAAAATCTAAGAAATTGGTAGTAACATGGAGAATGATTTCGGTTTATAGAAACAAATTAATAGCGCAAAGTTAGTAACCAAATTACACTCATCCTTGACACATTTTTATTATAATTAAATTTTATTCAAGTTTTGTTGTTGCTAAAATTATAAACAACAAGCTCGTACCTCTTTGTTCAATTAAGTTCTAAAAATACCGTTGGACGGTATAACGCAATCTTTGAATTCGACACTTGGTTTTACCGTTTTAATTTTACTACTTGCACAATTTCGTACACTTGCGAAAATCGTTACAAAGTTTTTGGTGCCGTTGTCGGGGACTGTCAAATCACTGATGAATTTTATTTTTCTTAATCGAAATCTTTTGCTCTGCAATAAAATTTTTGTTTTATTTATGGGTTATGCTAACAGGGCACTAGTTAAGGAAACTAAAAATGGTTAATTTGCATTGAATTTAGCAATTTTTTTACTTTAAAAAAAAATCAAATCTATCACTTTTCACAATTTTGTAATACAACATTTCTAAATTTGTCATCTTAACCAATGTCTTAAGGGCACTCTTTAACATTTTCCTTATTTTATTTTTGTTGATTTTCTAATGTCGTTTGCTAGTAGTATTTTTCTTCTTTGTTGAGATATTTATCCACAATAGATTATGTTAATGATTATCTTCTTCTACAACTTTTGGAAGAAATTGAAACTTGTCTTCTATTTGTACAATGTCGTATATTTGAGTGGCAGATCATGAGAGATACATTTGAAAAAGACCTCATTCGATTTTTACTTCATATATTTGATTTTTGTATAGAAGAGCATAAGAGTAACACTTTTGATTGTTATGTCCCACCACCTGTAACATTCCGCTCGTTAAGTCCGAGGATTTAACAGTTGATCAGAAGGAGAATGTCCAAAAAAGTTATAGTAAGACGGAAGATGCTTTTATGTATTGTAGTTGAACACGGGTAGAATTATCAGTGTCAGAGAAAGAACGATCGAGACCAAGGGCATTTCAGTATTTTCACACAAGGAGTATAAAGGTGTGTTTGGCCAAGAATATTTCATTTGGCATTGTTCTTTCTCTCTCTAAACTTCACAAAAAGGGAATTCTCTCCTCCTTCTCTCTAGAAACTCGCCCCTAACCTCCCTCCTTAATCCTTTGATCTCTCCAAGTTGTGTAATTGATAATCATGCATGAATCATGGTGTTGTAACAAGCAAGAAAGCAACAAGGATTGGATTGGTATTCCATTGGAACATCTTGAGCAAGAGCATCAAGAGCTAGGGTTTGATCTTGGACAAGGATGAAGTGGAACCAGAAGCAATTACAAGAATCATGTTAAGGTGAGTTCATTAGATAGCCTTACATTGGGGTTTATGTGTGATAGAAGTGAGATAATGAAAATGTTAGGTTTTATGATGTTATGAGATTAGTTTTCCTTGTGCCATGAATTATGTAGATTTGATGTTTATGTTTGTCATGTCTGGACCCATTACTGTTTTTATGCTTCTGGATGCAATTTGTACATTAAAAGACTTGGATTTGAGGTTTTGGGGTCAAAAACACGTTTTCTGCAGGTATGGACTGATGAATGTTCGCTTAAGCGAGAAAATCTCGCTTAAGAGAGATTTAGGCAGAACCCACCCAGAGCATTTCGCTTGGGACTTGCTCCAGCGAGATTCATCAGGACAACTTATTTCAGAAATTTTTCTGTGGTTCGCTAGTGCCGTCAGAGGCCCGTTTCTTGCAATCTTTTCTGAAACTATGAACCCCTCAATTCTAAGTGCCTAATGTACAATCCAAGTTAAGCTTTTAAAAGGGGAATGCATAATGAAACATTGACATTGTTCGACAACGAATGGCACATGAAAGTAAACAATACGAATTATGTACGGGTAGTAAGCTAGCCTCAAGCATTGGGAGAAAATCATAGAGCCTCGACGTAGACCGTTGAGAACTAGAATGTTAGCAAGAACCCTAAGTATGTTAATCGTGGATTGATAACTATAAACTTTTCACTTATGAACAAGAATGACTATATAAGCATTTTACCGCTAATCGGCTAGATCACGGACCTGTGCTAAATAAGTAAGCAAGTAATAGATAAATTATTATGTATGATGATTCGCCTCTAAAGTGTAAAATGAATGATGTGTATACGACTTTATGTATGACTATGTTAATAAGTAAATGTGTAGGTGTCATGTCTCTTCGTATCCACGCCAAGGGGGATACGAGAGGTTCACGCCATGGGGGACGGGGATAAGCTCCGCAAGGGGGGCCCGCATGACACTGAGGGAGTCCAATGTACCTTAGCTAGGTTTTCATCGGTAATGTATGAGAATATATTTTGGGGTTACTCCACTCGAGATTATTCTATAAAATGAACCAAGATAATGATTGTTTGTTCAACGCTAACATAAAGAATAAATATGAATATGATTATGATATGAATATGATTATGATATGATTACGAATATGATTATGATTACGGCATGGTATGTTTATGGCATAGTGTACGACATGTATAACTTATGTATCAATTAAGGCTAAAATGTTACATCGTAGACGATTTAGGAACTCCCCAATCGTCCGATGAGGGAACGTCTCATGAATGGCTTATGTTTAAGTCTCGATGCGTTAAGCGTATCTTGACATAGCGGTTTTAGGTTCCCTTGACCGCCATGACGCGTATGTTGTGAGGCAAGACCTTTAAGTTATAGCATGAATACCCTTATGACGGCCCTAGTATGCACGACCGTCTAAGTATGCAAGTCCCCACACACGTATAATCAACCGGCAGGTTGTATTGTAGACACGTGGTGACCGTAGGTTTTCCCCGAAGTTACCTATAGCCTACGATTAGGTAGAACTCACTGAGACATTATGTCTCATCCCAATCCTTATTTGTTTCAGATCAGCAGGTCAGTTTAACAAGTCTGTGGCCGAATGGATAATCAGCAAGGACTCGTTCGTACCCGCTACAGGATGTTCGCATGGATTTAAGAATGTATTTCTATATTATTGGATAGTTGTATGGTAACTTTTGATGTACGAACGCGGAATTGTTGTATACTATATTCATTCGGAGAAATTATGTTGTAAATTTTAATGTATCCAGTACTAAAGATAATGCACATGGTAAAAAATTTAGATACGTTTAGTGTGGGCGTTACACCACCAGAAGGTGAAAGCTTATTAGTCTTGAAAGCAGAAGATGAGTTTCTCATGGAAAAAATTAATTGGGAGAAAATGCTATCTATTCAAATTCTTCCCAACGACTCATATGACAAGAAATTTCATATCAAGGATGTTTTTTTTGTTTGCTTTTGGCACCAGACATTAACTTTGTAACTTGATTGGATGATTCTCTTTTGCACACCTTGTGCGAAGTGCATCACTCTTGGTGATTTAATTCCATTTGGATTTCTTAAAAAAAATAATCAAGGTTCAATTGAAAGATTTGAGAGTCAATGTGAAAGATTATTTGAGCTAAATTCACTGTTGTGGGAAAGAAATAAGGGGAGGGGAAATCAAGTTAATAGAATAATCCATAAAATATTTAAGGAATGTGGCAGAGATGAATCGATTGGCTTCTATGAATTTGTTACCACAAATTGTGTAAAACGGCATCTTAGCATACATTTGAAGATGGAAGTAAGCTTCTAGTGTAGTTGGATTGATTCCTTATGTGCAACTTTAGTTTCTTTTCAATTAAGAAATGATAACCAATCCGAAAGGGTCAGTTTACTTCAACCCGAAAGGGTCAGGTTTCTAAATTATTGTGTTTGTTGGTTCATGTCTGCCTACACGCTCGTTTTGATGCTCGAAAGAGCTTACCGCTTGCTGCTTTGTTCAGGGAGCTGACACTTGGATTTGTTACCGTGTTGACGGTCAGTTCATTCGCCATGTTTAAATCCTCACTGTTGCTTGCACATTTTCACTCTTCATATTTTTTTGTAACTTGGTTTCGCGCCCGTACGGGGGTTTGCTAGGTTGCGTATGTGAGTAGTGAATTTGTATTAGAATAGATTAGGGTGAGTCCACTTGGTTTGTTTTAACACGATGTATTCCCGTTTGGGTTAATTCTGAGTTAGGTTTAATGTCCCTCGGTCTCTGTATCTCGTTCGTTTTATTTTATTTTCTTTTGCTTAAAAAAAAAAAAAAAGATAACCATGTAATCTACTTTGTGTATAGCAAAAATTCATCCTTTATGGTAGGTGCAAGTGCAACTCACAAACCCAAATAAACGATCAATATTGGAATGATTATGGTACTGATGGAATTTCATCCTTTCATGGTTTGAACGCAATCTTATACTATAAGAGACTTTGAATCCAGTGATCAGACATAAAGTACAAACTTTGCAGAGTTGCATTGTATACTTCAACATTAGGGAGGGACACCTTGATAAGATGGTTTTGACCATAACTTCTGGAGATTTGTCAGCAGAATGAAACAATTTTTATTTTAAAGAATATATGATAACAACGAATAGACACACATGCATGAGAACATAACTTGGATTCATGGGCATTCGCTCCAACCTGCCCCGACTTTGATGGAAAATTATACTTTAACCGAGTGTGGGTGCGAGTTTGTGTCTACTCGGAGATTTTAATTTAATATATCATCTGCTTCTTGGAGGAGAGGTCAGGGTAGGTGCTATGGCCGGTACCAACAAGCTCTCACCGTCCGTTAACTTAATGTAACAATCGTCTGATCACCACTTCATCTAGTCTTACTAAATACATCTTATTCAAAGATGGCATCATCTACTACCATAAGGAAGACAATTAAAGACACTCCATTGGATATCATTTATGGTGCGAGGTTTTTGAATCGCTCAGTGTGAGAGAAATTATATAGAAACCGGATTGAGTTGTAAACTAGTAAAAAATATCCTTGTGTGATTTTTTCATCCTTTTCTTTTTTACCTTTTATCTTTTTTACATGTGTTTTCAAACTTATTTTGATAAAAATGTATCTCATCTACATCAATATTTGATTCTTGAACAATACCCACAACAACACTATATAATTGCTACCCACACCAACAATTGGTTTTTTTAGGTCAACAAAATAAGCATCTATTGCGAAAATAAATCCCTATAATAGTCACAATCAACCATTTGTCATCACTATACTTATGCTATATGTTTCAAAATTCAAACCCAATGAAACCAAAATAAACTCATAATTGAAAAACCCTAAACAAACATAAATGTAGTTTTGTCCTTTGATGCGCTATCCTAATCTCTCGCATTCTTCCTCGCTCGTCATAGTCTCACATATGTTTGTTTCTCTTCTTCTTTTGTTAATGTCGTTTCATTCTTTCTTAAGTCTTTTCATTTTATTTTAAATTAACAAAATGATATAAAATCAAACATAAAATACTAATAAAAAAATTAATATTACATTTTGGCTACACGCCAAATCCTTGTAAGATGCTAATTTGACTTTGACCAACAGAATGGATAAAAGGGATCAAATTGCATTAAGAGAGATAAATTAAAGGACCAAATTGATTTATTTTAAAGCTATGAAACTATTTAGCCATTTTATTGTTGCCTAAACTCTTTTTTGTTGCAGTGAATGTATACAACTTGCGCTTAAGTTAGTCCGCAAGTTGTTAAATAGATTCAATTTTTTCTTACAAAATATAATGCATATATCTTAATGCAGCTAGGGAACAATAATGCATGAAATTTGACATACCTTCAAGTGCTTCCATCACCACTATAGCAAATCCACGCCAAAAATGTACTATGGAGGTTTATAATCCTAATGAGTAGCAAATTAATAATTATAAAACCAAATCAAATAAGACAACAAAATCATTCTTCCAATACATTTTCTTTTGGAGGAACAAAATATAAAATGTGATGATTGATCACCTTGAAGCAGTGATATTTTTGCATGGCTCGCTTCCACCTCCCTCTGCTTCATATTCTAAAAAGTCAATAAGATAATAAGGGACAAAAGTAAAAATAAATACTAGTTGTCAAGTAGCATAATAGAGTAGCTAAAAAAAAGTAGCATATATGATAGAGTAAGACAATTTAATCATATCATTGTACTTTTGTGCTATAGTACCATGTACTCTATAAATCATTTTTCAAGAGTGATACTGCTGTGTGATATTTCTAAAAGAAAAATATCGTGATGAACTTAAAGACTTAAGTTTATCTAATACCGACTCCTCAAAAATAGTTTAAAGATGAATTTAAACTATTTTTTAGAAAATTATATTTTTTTTTGGTACAGAAAATTATATGTTATATTGATAAAAAAAAATGGACAACTAGTATAATATTTTATTGAAGTTTATGAGAAAAATAGTAAAGTCCACCTTTGATTGAGTCCATATTTCCCTATAAAGAGTAATTTTATATATTTTCTTCTATGTTGAGTAAAAAAAAGTTTCTTTTTTTTTTGAAAGCAAAAAAAAGAAAAAGATTCTATTCACGATTTTTATTATTTTAAAAATAAAACCTCACGCTCGAACTTTGGTCGCTTTCATAGTGTAATCTTATTGGTTTTGCATTTTGTTTTCTTTTAATTGTTCTCCTCCACTCTAGGAAAGTGACATGTCAAGCACCAAACACTAATAAGAAAGAAAAGGGGGTTTATGAAAATGCTAGAAACTATGTCTTGAATCGATCTTCCACAAAAACAAAGGAAGGCATTATGAAGTTGACAAATGCTCATAGAGAAAAGTAACCTAGACAATGATCAAGTGTGTACTCATATATAGAAAATTTAACTAGCAAGCGTGAATTTTTTATAGAGGTAAATGTTAGTAGGTTATGTTGATTTCTCGAATTTAAAGTATAAATATTTCAGTTCTTCTTTAATGTCTCTAAATTCACCAATCAAACTGCCTTGTTAGGGAGAAAGACTGAGTCATTCATCAATTTAGAGTTTTTGCATGAAACAAAAAAAAAATGGGGCTAAGCTCAACTTCACAAATACTCAAATTCAGAGAGATACACACCCCACTTAAAAATATTCAAGAAAGAGAGAATTTATCAAGAGAGTGAGAAGTTAATTAACTATTCATGAACAATTCATTCATATGAAAGTAGGGAGAAAGGTGAAAAAACTAAAAATGAAATTTGAAAATATTTTGGTACCTAAAATTTTGTTGGAAATTGATATCCCTATAGACAAAATTAATTGAAAATAATTAAATATTAAAAAAATGACATGACATCAAATAATTGGATGGTGATCACGTGTCAACAAAACTTCAAAGTATCAGAGTGCTCACCACCAAAATCGTAGTAGAAAATCACAATTGACAAAGCTACACATTTGTTGAGTTAAACTTTTAAAATTAGTGAGAGCCCTCTAAATTTACATTGGTTCTTCACTGCTCAACCAAACACTCCTACTTAAGGATTAAGATAGACTAACAATTAAGCATTAATTGGGGTTGAATAATTTAACTGGTTTAAGGGAACGTATAAATATTAATTTAACCTAACAACTGACTACTAACATTTGCAAAAAAAAAAAACTATAAGTATTGTATCAATAAAATTACGTACCTGAAAGAACTTGTTGAACATAGAAAGAAAAGTGTTAAAAATCTTGAGAGTGGAAACACCGAGAGATTAGTGAGAGAAATGATATCGCTATAACCTATATGAGAGTAAAAGCCAAAAGGGGTGTGGAAGTAAATTAAGTGATAGAACTAGCAAGATGGTATCTTTTAACGTATTTTATTTACACACAGAGAGATAGTACTCTGCATGCTGCATATATGTTTGGTTCGTTTGCAGAAAGTTGTTAAAGTAAATTACTTTTGTACGTATTCTTACAAAGGTTCTATCCACATACATATATATAATTAAATCTGACTTATATGTACTATGATGCTGTCATATGCTGAGGAATAAAGTTTTTTGCTAGCAACTAATAATATTATATAAAAATAGAGAGATAAGAATTCATTTTTGTGTGTGCATGGCATGCAGATGCAGATTTATATGTGCAGTGTATATGTACGTACTCACTCTCTCCTTGACTCCTTCTACTCTCATTTGGCAGTATGCACATAAAAAAACTACTGAAAATTTGAATACTACAGTACTAGATTATTTAAAAAATAGACATGTTAGGAATAGTGATTATCAATAATTTTATGCATATAGCTCAATTTTTTAATAAAAAATCAACAATGATATTTGTACATCTTTTATTTCCATGATTCATTCAATAAAGATGTATAAATATCATTGTCGATTTTTTTTTTATTAAAAAACTGAGCCTATATGGATAATATAATGAATGATAATCACTCTTCCTAACCCTATCAATATATCTCTCTTCTCATTACATCATCCTCTATTCCTTTCTCTCAAAATGTAGAATGGATATTGGATGTCCATGAAATGTTTTCCTAAAAAGATATATGTTAATATATACATAATCTCCGACTAGCCGGAACATAAGTAACAAGAAGTACAACTTTGTTAAATCAAAAATGTTATTTGGACATAAAATATTGACAACAATATGTAAAACCTCGCGCATTGTTCGTAGTATTTATAAGGTGAAAATTAAATTCTTCAAAAGTGGTTATCAACGTACATTTTTGTGGTTAAAGCGGTTATGAAATTGGTTCAGTTCGTTGATGACCTATTGTGTTCAGTTAGTTGATGATATATTAAGACTATCTTAATGTTCTCAAGCACATGAGATTATATTTGGAGTCTAAAGATGATTTTGAGAAGTTTAATTAGATATTTTAGGGTCTCAAGGTGAACTTTCACAAGAGCAATTTGTTTGGACTGAATGTGGACAGCGACTTTCGCGAGGCAGCATCCAATTTTCTTTCTTGCTATGTTTGATATTTACCTTTCAAGTTCTTAGGTAAGTTGTTGATTGGAGCTAACCCTAGAAATGTTTCACATGGGAGCCTGTTTTGAACTCCACGAGGGAGGTAATATCTTTTGTCATGGGTTTCAATTGTCTTTTCGAGGAAGATGAGTTACTATGCTGTCAGATATCGCATGTTAAAACAAATCATCCAATTTTATGTTTAGGTGTAAATTCTGTGTAATTAGATTGGTGGTAAAATTGGAACTAAACCAGATTTTGAGCAATTTACCTCATGATGAAATTGATGAAACCAAGTAAGATCAAATTAATTCATTTCGATTTTATCTAATTTAACCTTATTTTTTTAGGATTTGTTTTAACTTTTAATAACTTCATAAATTTATTAGAATCTTGTTTTCCGGATAATCTTTTTAATGATTTGGTGGGTAATTTATGTTTTTTTTTATACCATTTTATGGGCATGACACTTTATTAGAGAGATTTGATATATTTTTGTTTTATATTTAAGTTTAAATTTTAAATTATAGATATATATATTTGCAAAGCGGGATTAAGTAGAACGGGTATTTGTGACACCAACCAAAAGTAATAACAGTGTATCACCAAGAAAAATAATTTTAATATTATTTTGAAAATGAGGTAAACTCGTACGAGTTTACGAGACGATTTCATCTGGACAAAAACAAGTTGACGTAGTAACACGAGTTTGACAAACTTGCTTCTTTTCATTTTTTAAGACACCAAATAAAATGATTTGAATGCCAATTGAAATATAGATATATTTTCATTGGCGTGGCAATGAAGGATATTATTGGTCAACCGAGCGAAATGTCATGAACACTTTTTTTAACACTCTTTTATTTGATGAAATCGATGTTGGTCCAATCATTTTATGTGAGATCTATTTTCAAAGTGTGTTGTATGTGATTGCCCATATATTCGAATTGAGAACCTCGAAGTTGAAATATCAACAGTGTCGTTTCTAAGATTTTGGTGGCTTAGAACGAACCTACAATTTGGGTCATAACTAATAAATATATATATATAAGCATCAAACATGGTATAAAAAACTAAGCAATTTTTTTTAGAGCCTAATAGACCGCTAAAAGAAAATTTGGGGGCCTAAATTTCGTACTTATTTTTTAGAGTCTAGGGTGGTCGCCCTCTTCGCCCTGCCTCAGATACGACCCTGAACATCAACTATAAACCAAGAAAGCTCAATAACACTCCTCTTGGCCAACTTTATAAACTTATGAAGGATATTTTTGGGGCATAGATATTATAGTGATATATTGGACAAGATTCTAAATTCGGCTGATCGATCAACATAGGACACATAATTATTAGTTGCGATGGAGTGGCTTTGTTAATTTCAAATTACTTCAGATTCTAGTTGTTAGATGGAAAATATGGGCCACAATTGAAGAAACATGATAAAATGTGATGTAACGAATTTTGAAGGAGACAATTATATTATCTGAATTTTTAGAGTTTGACCTAACACAATAAAAAAAAAAAAAATTCCACTTTAGAGGTGAGAACTACCTTCACTCTCAATCAATATATATGGGACACTTTAACAAATATGAACCATGAATTTCTGAAAGCAACCACTACAAAAATCCTTGTACTTGCATGGAGACTATTTCAGTAGTGACTGCCAACATGAAACTTGCTTTTCATGACTTGGGATTATTCAATCTCCTGTCGACAGATCGTGTGTTCTTTGCTTTCAACAAGATGACGATGTATATATGATTAAAAAGAGAGAAGATAAACAAGATGATAACTAGTTGGCCAATGTAGGTGTTTTTTCATAGTGATGGAGAAATCATTTTATTGCAACAATATTGTGCTATTCTTGTTTAAGAGTCTAACATCAGTTCATAGATGGTCCAAATTATAAGTGTTTATATTAAAACATGGTTTAATATATTCACCTCACATGTCGATTTTGTGAGGTTGTCAGAGACCCAATCATAATTTATAAGAATTCTTAACAAAAATAAATTGAAATATTTTAAAGATTTTTTTTCATTTGATTCTCCTATGTGAATGTGAGGTTTACTTTTAGGGATGGTGTTGCGATCATCTTTGGAAAGATAAAATAATCTTTATTTACAACAACAAAATCAAGTATTATCTTGTAGGAAAATTGATTAAAGTAATATGTTTTGGAAAATGTTAATAAATGTCTTTGAGTATTGGTTAAAGTACTAAGATAAATAAATTTGTACTAAAAAATTGTGTAATCATTGTCAAAAATAAATAAAACCTTTGTATTTTTAGGACAAAATTTTTATTGGAAAATTCATAACTGGTGTTCTTAAGCATTCCTTTCGTAAGTTATATATAAAAAATCTATAAAAAAAAAAAAAGAGTATAATGACTAACCAAACCCAATACAAGAAGACAAAAAAAAAACTAGTCTAAACTACCCATTTAACCATGATCCTAAAGAAAAAAAACCAAAACTGCAAAACAACCCACACAAAGTGCAAGAAATATAAAAGAAAAGAAAACCTCCACAAGAAGACCTAATAATTGATAGAAAAACCTCCAAAAGTAAACTGCGAACAAGAGAACTTTTATTTACAACAATAATCAGTTAATTAAGGACGGTTACGGCAACAACTTACAAGTTTTGGAGAATGCTAATAAGTGTCTTTGGTGCATTGGTTAAAGTATCAAGATAATTAATTATTTTTTTGATAAGCAAAGAAGTAGTGACGACATCAAGAGGAATCAAAAGCATCCCAACTAAATTGGCACCCAAGTGAAACCTCCATCGTCTACCACCTACTCTATATATATTATTAAAAAAAGGAGAAAATAATATGTACAAGAGGGAAGACTAGGCCAAGACCCTCAAATAAAAAATAAACATGCAACCATGAAACTAAGGAAACCGATAGTTCGGAAAACCTATACGATCACAGACAAAATCAGCCAACAAAGACGAAGGCATGGAGTCTAACCAAACAGCGTCGACAACCACATGTCCATACTCAGCTAGTTTATCTGCACAACCAAGATAATTAAATTTGTATCAACAATTGGTGTAATTATTGTTAAAACAAAAATAAAACAGTGTATTTCTAGGACAGTTTTTATTGAGGAATTTCTTAACTGATGTTATTAGACATTCGTTAGCAAGACCAATAAATTTTATATTAAAATTTAAAATAAAAAAAAAGAGTTTAATGTGTAACCAAACCCATTACAAGAAGACAAAAAAAAAAAACTAGAGTCTAACCAAAACTGCGAAACAAACCCACACAAAGAGCAAAAAATATCAAGAAAAGAAAAACCTACCTAACTTATAGAACATTCAAAAGAAGACCTAATAATTGAAACATAATGATGGTTGGTTCCACAATCCACTAGTAGAATATATAAGAACTTATTCTACAACTTTCAAATAACCCACACATAATTGTTCATTTTTTTATGGTATCTCCACAAATCAACAGTTATAGTGTACGAGAAGTATATCTACAGAACTTTATTGCAAAGATGGCCAGCAAATTCAGTATTATTATATTGTGAAGAAATCTTTTTAAATGATCTTTATAATAAAAGTCCTTAGTATATTTCAAATTAGTACGGGTCATATAGATTACTACTCATGCATGAAATCTATGCTTCATGTCACATCTCTTTCTCCTGCTATTTTGCTTGCATCACCAATTCCATGAGATGAGATGAGATGCAGAATCTCAACATGGGTTGCTACCAATTTGTCAGCTGATTTTTCGTAGGGTATAATTATTTATAGCACATGAAAATATGGAATTATATGGTAATTGTTGGCCTTATTATTTTTGCAATTTTTTTTAAGGATATTTTTGCAATAAAATAGTACAAGTAAATGATATTTTTGCAATTATCACTCATATATTGTTTTTTACATATATGCTTGTTCTTTGGTACGTAGTATTGCACAATCACTTTTTCACATCCAAATTTTGATATTTTTCTGAGGATTTTTTCGGCATTCAAATTTCATGTCAAACATTATATTCTTCAATTTATGTATGTATTTTTGAAATATGAGTAAATTATATAAGATAAATGGTACAAAAGACATATTTATCTTACAAGTGAATTTCTAGTTAATAGAACACTTGATTAAAAGATGTTACTAAAAAAGAACACAATGATTGTTGAAAAAACAAGGAAGAGTCTCAACGTAGGAAAATATATGTTTCTCTCCTTTCAGCATAAGCAATTGAATTCGTTCAAGATGTTGAACCTAGGTACCACAAAAAAGTGGAGAGTTTATTTTGATTAAAAAGCATACACTTAATCTCATTTTTTTGATCGTTCAATTTTTTTTTTTAACAATTTAACAAAGTAAGAGAGACAACCAAAGGAAAAAAGGCCAAAAAAAAAAGTACAAGGCCAAAAAGAGACACACAACATTGGATTAAATTTGAGAGTAAAAATAACATTATTTACTTTCAACCACAAAAATGAGAGCAACTTAAATTTGTTAAGTGATGAGGACTAGCTTCTTTGTTATCAAAAAATATGTCATTCATTGCTTTCCAATAATAAAAACTCAAGTGGATTAAATTCTTAAATATTTATTTGAGAAGAACAAATTTCAAAGTCCCAAACCAAACTCAAGTGGATTAAATTCTAAAACATCTATGTAACATGAATTGATGTTTCATGTTTGTTTTTTTTTTTTACAAAAGACATGATTTGATATACGTCTAAAATAGTTTTGCGATTCCTGTTTCACCCATCACCGTATGATAATCTTTGTCGTCGGTTACTTGGTTTGACTTTCTCAACCTTCGTTGCTGTCCTTTGTGAATTTTCTTTGATTCCATTGTTGTGCTTGTCACCTCACCATATGCTTTTGTTAAGTTTCTCCACCTTTTGTTTTTGTTTGCTGCCATGTGTTATGCCTCCCCCATTCTTTGGTTTTGATTGCCACTTTCCATAACCGTGAATTACTTTGCTAACTTGATGATTTAGTTTATATGGAATGGTATGGCTTGGAAAGTGTTTTATTTGTCAATCTTTGTTTGCTACCAGCTTAGTTTATAAACCGTGAATTGCTTTACTTACTTGAAGATTTAGTTTGTCGGTCATTGCTGTGTTTATCTCCCTACCGTCCGTCTGCTTTTCTTAAGTTCCTCCACCTTTTGTTAAGTTTATACCACTCCAAAAGTGTCACTATGAGTGTTATAAGTTGGAACTATCGGGGTTTGGGTAGCCCGAGTACGGTTCCTAATCTTAAGTTTTTAGTCTAAACTTATAAACCGGATGCAATAATCCTGTTTGAAACGATGACAACGTCTAATAAAATTGACGAATTAAAATATATGTTGGTCTTTGATTATTGTTTTTCTGTGGATAGAACTGGTAGGGGAGGAGGATTAGCTTGTTTATGGAAAAAGAATTTAAATTGTACTATCACTAACTACTCCCAAAATCATATTGATATGGAGATCGATGATTCTTTAAGAGGTAAGTGGAGATTAACTAGGTTCTATGGTATGCCAGGAAGGCGGAGACAGTCTTGGAATTTACTTCGTCAAATATCCAATCTTTCTCAGCTTCCTTGGTGTATTATTGGAGATTTTAATGATACACTATCAGCTAATGAAAAGAAAGGAAGATCAGATCGTCAACCTTGGCTTATTCAAGGCTTCAGGCAAGCTGTTTTGGATGCTGGACTTGTTGATATTCATATGGATGGATATGCTTTCACTTGGTTTAAAAGTTTAGGAACCGATCGAGCTGTAGAGGAAAAGTTGGATCGAGCAATGACAAATGATAGTTGGTTTGATAAATTTCAGAATGCAAAGCTTGAATGTCTTACTACCACTTCATCTGATCATTACCCCCTTTGGTTGGACTGTGCACCGCAGCCCTCTTCTAGTTGTGGACAACGCCGATTTCGCTTTGAAAATGCATGGTTAGTTGAACCTGAATTTGGATACTTTGTTTCTCAAAGATGGCAGGGTTATGGTGAGCATCCTCTAGTGCATAAACTCAAACAATGCGTTGTAGACCTCTCTAAATGGAGTTTGAATGTCAACCAAAATACAAGGCAAGAAATCCGCAAGACTCAACGCAAGCTTAAAGCTGTTCGTTCGCATGTGGATGCCTCTAATGTGAGTTATTTCAACATGTTACGACATAGATTGGATAAATTGTTGATCAAAGATGATATTTTTTGGAAACAACATGCAAAGACGTTTTGGTATCGTGATGGGGATCTTAATAGAAGTTTTTCCATGCGGCAGCCACCACAAGGAAAAAGTTGAATAAAATTGAACACCTTGAAGATGAGAATGGATTTGAATGTCGGTCTGAAGATGGTCTGAAGCACATTGCGCGTGATTATTTCATGCAACTCTTTCAAAAATCACAGAGTTCTCGTGCAAGTGTCATTAATTTGGTTCCAACTTCAATCATCGGGGATGATAATGATATGTTGACTGCGACTTTCACTTTAGAGGAGTTCAAACAAGCAGCTTTCTCCATGCAAGCATATAAATGTCCATGGCCAGACGGCTTTAATCCAGGTTTCTATCAACATTTTTAGGACACTTGTGGTCATGAAGTTTATCAGGCAGGTTGTCATTGGTTAGCAAGTGGTGCTTTCCCACCACATGTTAATTCTACTAATATTACACTTATTCCAAAAGGTGATTCCCAGACTTCAATGAAAGATTGGCGGCCTATTGCTCTCTGTGAGGTTGTGTATAAAATTATAGCCAAGGTGCTTGCTAATAGGCTCAAACAGGTGCTCGATAAATGCATTTCTATTAATCAATCAGCTTTTGTCCCATGAAGGTCCATATTAGATAATGCAATGGTGGCTATTGAAATTGTACACTTTATGAAGGCAAAGGCTAAAGGAAAGAGTGGAGATGTTGCACTTAATTTGGATATTAGTAAAGCTTATGATAGATTAGATTGGGATTACCTACGAGATATCATGATTCAAATGGGGTTCTCATCTCGATGGGTTAGCTGGATTATGCTTTGTGTTGAGACGGTTGATTACTCGGTCTTGGTTAATGGAGCATCGGTGGGTCCTATTGTACCAGGATGCGGCCTTTGTCAGGGTGATCCCCTTTCACCTTATTTGTTCATTATTTGTGTTGAACGTCTTTCCTCCCTAATTCGTGAAGTTGAACGTCGCAATGACATTAGAGGTACTATGATATGCACAGATGCACCAATTATTTCTCATCTTCTCTTTGCAGACGATTGCTTTCTTTTCTTTAAAGCTTGTGAACGTGAGGCTATTTGTATGAAGAATATTTTGGCTACTTATGAAGAAGCTTCAGAGCAGGCCATTAATCTCCAGAAGTCAGAATTAGTTTGTAGTCGTAATACTCCAGATGATTTGAAGAATCTCATTGCTACTACTCTCGGTGTTCGTCAAGTGTTGGGAACAGGTAAATTTTTTGGGCTACCATCTATGATTGGACGTAGTGAAGATGCAACTTTTAAATTTATTAAGGATCGTATATGAAATAAAATCAACTCCTGGAGTAGTAGATGTCTCTTGCAGGCTGGAAGAGAGGTTCTCATTAAGTCTGTTTTGCAATCTATCCCTTCCTATGTGATGAGTGTTTTCCTTCTTCCGGGATCCCTCATTAATGAGATAGAGAAAATGTTAAACTCCTTCTGGTGGGGTCATAATTAAGCGAATTCTCGAGGATTGCACTGGCTATCTTAGGAACGCCTTTCAGTTCCTAAGGTGTTTGGAGGTATGGGTTTCAAGGGCCTTAAGGCTTTCAATATGGCTATGGTTGGCAAGCAGTCTTGGAAGTTGGTTTCTTCTCCAGAGTCTCTAATCACTCGTTTACTCAAAGCTAAATATTAACCTCGAAGTGACTATTTTGGGGTCAGTATAGGCCATTATCCTAGTTATGTTTGGCGTAGCATATGGAGTGCCAAAGACGTGATTCGTCGTGGTTTTCAGTGGAGTATAGGCACAGGAGAACACATTCCAATTTGGGATCACCCGTGGCTCAATAATGTTGCACGAATTTTACCGTCTACTCATCATCATTTGGAGTGGTCATCTATCATTGTTTCTGATTTGTTGGTTACACCCCAAAAACAATGGAATATGGAGCTAATTAATGTTTTTTTGACAATGCTACTGCTAGAAATATTTTTAATACTCCATTATTCCCTTCGGTAACTCACGATGTGCTTGTTTGGAAGTTTGAGAGGGATGATGCCTATTCAGTTAAAAGTGTTTACAAGGATATTCTGAATCATGATGTGGCAGTTGTACAGCACCATGTGTCGGGTAATTGGATTTGTATTTGGAGTTTAAAATTGCCCCCGAAGGTCAAGAATTTTCTATGGAGAGCTTGTCGTAATTGTTTACCCACAAGAATCCGCTTGCAATCATAAGGAGTTCAGTGTACTGATAGGTGTGCAGTGTGTGATAGTTTTGGCGAGGATAGTACCCATCTGTTCTTTATGTGTGATAAAAGCAAGATTTGTTGGCAGCAGAGTGGATTATGGAGTCTTTTGATGGTTGTTTTCAAACCAATGTGTTTGCTATCTTACAACACCTGGATCAGAAGCAAAAGCAAGTTTTCAGTGTGACCCACTAGAGTATATGGAAGCATCGAAACAACAAAGTATGGAACAATGTTACTGAAACAGATCAAGCTATTTGTGCTCGTGCAGGATCTCTTCTTACTAGTTGGAGGAATGCTCAGTCTATTCGTCATCATATCCCTCAGCATCCCGCTACCCCAAACGACTTGAAGTGGATTAAACCACGTCCCGACATATTTAAATGTAATGTTGATGCGTCCTTTTCTCAAGCTCGGAATCGGGTTGGCATTGGTGTGTGCATTCGAGATGATGAATGTAACACCCCGTTTTCCCAACTTAAAAATTTTAGCACAAAATCAGAGTAAACAACTAAACAGGATGTTACACTTCTTTAAAATACAATTATAGTAAAATTACTATTTATTTCAATCGTCTCAAGTCATCAATTTAAATCTCATTACAGCAGAAAACATTAAATTAAACATCGTAATGACACAACGGCCTCAACTTAAACAACTTATTAAAATCCAATCTAGATGGTCCTTCAACATAAAAAAATCATAACAATTACGTAACACATGGAAAACAAGTAAAGATCTTCATCCCGTTACGTATCAGAGCACCTAAGACACACGTGAGAGAATTCACTCACAACTGCAACTATTCTTGGTTACCTGCAAGTTACCCACGTAGAGAGGCAACATTTCCAAGCAGAAGAGGTGAGATTTCACATCCAATAATAATAAGCATATAAGAAATCAAAAGAATTTAACAACACGTAACAACATCGATTCATCATTAGCAATACTAATAAACAATAATTTAAGTAAGATAATTTTAACAACACAAATGACACCAAATCATCATCCACAATGCTTCACATAATTCCAACAACTCATTAATTATTTCGACAACTTGACAACACGACAACAACACCAACAACTCGACATTAGCGACAATGCAACAACAACAACATCAACTTGGCAATGCAACAACAACATCTTAACCATGCATGTAGTACCAACCAGGGTATGAGCCATGAAGATAAGAGCATAAATACACTCACAGGCATAAGCCCTCAACATAAAGAGCAAAAGCTCAGAGGGCATAAGCCCCCAACGGAATAAATATGCATAGACTCAACAACTTACATCTTAAACATCTTAGACAACATATCACGACTTGACATCTTAAACAACATCTTACAACTAGACATCTTAGACAACATCTTACAACTTTGACATCTTAGACCAACACTTGTAACTTAATGACGTTAATAAACAACAACAGCAGAAACAACAACATAAATCAACTTGAATTCATAATAGCATCAATAGCAACAACTTGCATAACATAAACTACAATAACTTTCATGAAGCCCATCTTCCTCATAATAAGTATTTCATAATATCCAACAACATAAATCATCTAATCAACAATTCTCATCTTTTATCAACATATACATTCATATAATAATTCATCAATCACGAACAACATCATATAGCATCATATTCATTGACATATACATTCATATCATAAATCATCAATCATAAACAACATCATATTTATAAACATATGCATTCATAAATAATTCATCAATCATAAACAATATCATATAACATCATATTTATCAACATATGCATTCATATAGATATTAAATCATTCAACAAGGATATTCACGTCAAGCCAAATTAGATCCATCACCACATAGGTTAAATACTCTTAAACCCCTTAATTAAACTCCTAATACTTCTAGTTTTGAGGTTTGAAATTATTCCATAAGTTTTGGATTAACTTAGAAACAGTTATGCTGAATTTTCATAAAATTTCACTAAGACCTCCTTGTAGTTATTTTGAAATGATTCTTTAAACATTAACAAAGCTCACTAATTCATATAATTTACCAATAGATGTTTAAAATGGTTTTCCCTTACTCATCATGTGAAATGCTCCAAACAAATGTTGATATATTCTTCTGCATCTTAGTTGTATTTGACTCATAGACAGCTTCATCGTAAAGGCTTGCAAGGTATTTTAATTTCTTCACAGCTTTTTTACGCTCAGGGTATGTGCCACCAGAATAAAGCATATCATGGTTCTTTCTTTTCTTTGTCTGCACTGTTTGAACGTTATCCATATTGATTATTACATCTGGTAACACCGACCTTAATGGAGTTGCCCTGTCAAATAAATTTTATAGTTGTTAGGTTGACATAATTAATAATTTGAAGAATTTAATGAATCAATTGTAAAGTAGAATTGTCATGTCACATTGGTTTATTCTTACTCTATAGCAGTGTCTCTATCCAGTTCCAAATGTTCCTGCTCCTCCGGTTTCTTGTCCTCCATCACGTTTCCTTGCTTCACATTGCTTTTTTCACTATTGGCAAACAAATCATATATAAAAAACTATTAGTTAGTATTTATAGTTTTACACATCACAAATTAAAAACCATTAGTTAGTTCATATTTATAAATTTATTTCTTACCCTGCAATTGAAGATTCTTCTCCATCAGAAAACTTCTCAGTTTCCAAAGGATTCCTGATTCACTATTGTCAAACACATCATATAGAAAACCATTAGTTTGTTCTTATAGTTTTACACATCACAAATTAAAAACCATTGAAACACATCATATATAACCATGTCTTATCTTCTTCAAAGTTCAAGAATGAAATCAGAGCACTTTGGATGTAAACAGCACAGTTGACTTCTCCGTCGAGCACGTCCTTCGGTTCTCCAAATGGATAATCCATACCAATGGACACACTATAACCATTGCGGCAGAGATCTGTCAATGACGATTTTAGGTTCGCTTGTCAGTGACGCTTTAAAAATGGATTATAAATATGGGTTTTCCTCCTATCTCGAAGGATGCTTTTAAGCCCCTAAAAAATATTTTTGGACAATAAATGTGTTTTAGATATAGAATTATACATATGTTTATATGTGTCGATGTTGTGCAGATATCAAACATTAAAGCATGTACACGTGTGAAATACAAAACATAAAACTTAACCACCAGATACAGTTTTTCATTTGAAGTGTCATTGAACATGATTTACAAATATATCTACACCAAATAACAAATATATTTCTATAACAAATATATCTCTACACCACATAACAAATATATTTCTATAACAAATATATCTCTACACCACATAACAAATATATTTCTATAACAAATAACCTAATATTTCTACACCAAATAACATATATATTTCTACACCAAATAACAAATATATTTCTATAACAAATATATCTCTACACCACATAACAAATATATTTCTATAACAAATAACCTAATATTTCTACACCAAATAACATATATATTTCTACACCAAATAACATAATATTTCTACACCAAATAACATATATTTTTACACCAAATAACATATATATTTCTACACCAAATAACACATATTTTTACACCAAATAACATATATATTTCTACACCAAATAACACATATATTTTTACACCGAATAACATATATATTATAATATAATATGCTACTAAAACACCAACACATAACACAAAAATAACACACATCACCATAAATCAAATAAATTATTCAAAAAGACTCTAAACTCAATCAAATAATTAAATAAATAAAATAGGACGTTACAACTCTACCCCCCTTAAAAGAATTTCGTCCTCGAAATTCAAAGCACAAGAGAAAATGAATTTAATTATTGCTTAAATATCTTAAATTATATATAACAAAATAGTAACTTCAAACAATACACAAAAACCACATTAAAGTTAGTCAGTCAAACATAATCACATAATAAAACATAATTGTTAATTAGAAAAATACAACGACAATACTTAACTGTCACACGACACAAACGACTCAACTACTTGGCCGGACGGACCGACTTGCTCTGATACCAATTGTAACACCCCGTTTTCCAACCTTAAAAATTTTAGCACAAAATCAGAGTAAACAACTAAACAGGATGCTACACTTCTTTAAAATACAATTATAGTAAAATTACTATTTATTTCAATCGTCTCAAGTCATGAATTTAAATCTCATTGCCGCGGAAAACATTAAATTAAACATCGTAATGGCACAACGGCCTCAACTTAAACAACTTATTAAAATCCAATCTAGATGGTTCTTCAACATAAAAAAATCATAACAATTACGTGACACATGGAAAACAAGTAAAGATCTCCATTCTGTTACATATTAGAGCACCTAAGACACACGTGAGAGAATTCACTCACAACTCCAACTATTCTTGTTTACCCACGTAGAGAGACAACATTTTCAAGCAGAAGGGGTGAGATTTCACATCCAATAATAATAAACATATAAGACATCAAAAGAATTTAATAACACGTAACAACATCAATTCATCATTAGCAATACTAATAAACAATAATTTAAGTAAGATAATTTTAACAACACAAATGGCATCAAATCATCATCCACAATGCTTCACATAATTCCAACAACTCATTAATTATTTCGACAACTTGACAACACGACGACAACACCGACAACTCGACATCAACGACAATGCAACAACAACAACATCAACTTGGCAATGCAACAACAACATCTTAATCATGCATGTGGTACCAACCAAGGCATGATCTCTCAACATAAGAGCATAAATACACTCACAGGGCATAAGCCCTCAACATAAAGAGCAAAAGCTTACAGGGCATAAGCCCCCAACGGAATGAGTATGCATGGTCTCAACAACTTACATCTTAAACATCTTAGACAACATATCACGACTTGACATCTTAAACAACATCTTACAACTTGACATCTTAGACAACATCTTACAACTTTGACATCTTAGACCAACACTTGCAACTTAATGACGTTAATAAACAACAACAGCAGAAACAGTAACATAAATCAACTTGAATTCATAATATCATCAATAACAACAACTTGCATAATATAAACAACAATAACTTTCATGAAGCACATCTTCCTCATAATAAATATTTCATAATAACCAACAACATAAATCATCTAATCAACAATTCTCATCTTTTATCAACATATACATTCATATAATAATTCATCAATCATGAACAACATCATATAACATCATATTCATTGACATATACATTCATATCATAAATCATCAATCATAAACAACATCATATTTATCAACATATGCATTCATAAATAATTCATCAATCATAAACAAAATCATATAACATCATATTTATCAACATATGCATTCATATAGATATTAAATCATTCAACAAGGATATTCACGTCAAACCAAATTAGATCCATCACCACATAGGGTAAATACTCTTAAACCCCTTAATTAAACTCCTAGTACTTCTAGTTTTGAGTTTTGGAATTATTCCATAAGTTTTGGATTAACTTAGAAACAGTTATGCTGAATTTCCATAAAATTTCACTAAGATCTCCTTGTAGTATTTTTATCATATCTCAAAAACCAAAACTCAGTTTCAAGTCAAACCATAGCCACTGGAAAGCTAACACAATTATCTAAAACTTTCATGTTTACACCAAAAGTCAATTCAAATCAGAAACGTATGAAAAAGACGCAAGAACGCGAAACAGAGTATGTTGTCAAAGAGCAACTCGCGAGGCGAGTACGTTCACTCGCCATGGCGAGTTATGACGGGTAGCTCTCGGGAAAAACTCCATTTTTCACCCCAAAATTCCAATTTTAACTTCCTTAAGCCCAAATTTGATCCCAAAACTTGCCTAATCATTTCTATACATGTTAAGGCACTCAAAACCATATAAAACATGACCCAAAACATTAGTTCAACAAAATCACCATTTGACGCATTTTTAAATAAAATTCCTCAAGAACAACAAAATTTCACTTCAAGCTCTATGGTTAAGATTATTAGCTTCTGATTTAGTAACCTCTGATGTTAGGTTTATTCGGAGACAAGCCAACGAAGTCGCTCATAGCTTTGCTAGAGTGGCTTTGCGTCATGCTAGTTTCCATATTCATATTAGGATTTCATCTTGTATCTCTACTATTATTATGAATGAAATGCAATAAGTTTCTTCTTGTAAAAAAAAATGATATATTTTTTTTTTATATTAAAAGTTTGTTTTTTACTCGTAATAATAGGTGTCTAATATATTTTGTAATTTAAAAATAATATTATTTATTTTAAATCTAAATGGATTTAAAAAAACCATAGATGTCAAATATATACATTTTTAAACGTGTCATATCAGTTTCGACCAAATCAAAATTAAGAAGAGTCACATTTTTGCAAATAGGGTAAAAGATAGAAGGTTAAAAGTGTGATTTTTAAAATAAGAGGCCAAAATCTTTAATTTTAAAAAGTTAGTGTCAAAAATGTATTTGAGCCTTATAAACATGAGTGAAAAAATCACGTTTAGAATCAAATACTCTAAAATTTACTCTCAAATTAAAATTAATTTTAAAAACAAAATTGATTCTAATTGATATTACATACACCGCATATAAAAATCAATTCTAACTCTTTTAAATCAATTTGTCATCTTCATAAGTGGAACCCAACGTACAATTATAAAATGAGGTCAAATTTATGTTTCATTTTGCAGCGACAATAATTAATTATGAGTAAATTGTTTATGTAAAGTTGATTTTAACTAAAAGTAAGTTAGAAAATAAAATAATTTGTGTTTAATACATTTATTTATGCAAAAACGAATTGAAATATAAATTTTGGTGGAAAAATCAATCATTCTAAAAAGCAGTCAAAAATATGATCATCAAGTTTGATCATTCTCTCATCGGTTTAATCATACGGTCATGTAGTCAAGACATGAAACCAAACATACACTGACAGTGTAAGTTACCTTTGGTTTTGTGTTTACTCTTTTGCATCAAGATTCCATTAATCCCTTTATAATCTCTTTTATCCAAACGCGCGTTAAACCTAAGCTAAAACCTTCACAACTTCAACAATGGATCCACCACGTCGTCCTCCTCGCACCATAATCGACCCCGTCCCCAAATTCCGTCAAGTCGGTTTCTTCACCCCATCCGCTCCACCCGACCGTTCTCAATCTGGTCCACCCGACCCAACTCACTCTCCTCCTTTACCCGAAGCCTCCGCCGCCGCTTCTCTCTCCCCCGTCATGATCCCTCCGCCACGTCATCTTTCCGATAATCTCCTCATCCATCGTTCTCCAGCTACGGTGCCGTCGCCGCGGAGGGCTGAATCGATCACTGTTGGTGGAAATGGAAGCTATTCTGATGCGGCGCCGGTGTCGCCGGCACCGTCGTCGTCTTATTCGAGTAGATTGGGTGGTGAAAGAGGGTTTTTTGATGGGAAGGAGAAGATTGTGGCGAGTTCGTTTCCTAGAGGGGGTTTTGATTTGACTGCGTTGAAAGGGAATGTTGTTGTGAAGGAGAGTGCTTTGACTACTGTTTCTGTTGTCAATGATTCTCTTGGGATTCATGGTAAGAGATTCTTAAAATTTTGATAATAGTAAATGTTGAATTTGAATGAAATTGTTTTGTATTAGTAGTAGTAGTAGTAGAATACTAATCGATGCTTGGATAAAAAAAATCAACTTTATCAAGTGCTTATGATATAAGCTATGAAGCACGGCACGTGTCGACACGACACCGACACTTGTAATTACACTGAATTATGTAATTTTTTCAAATTATTAGTTGTGTCAGTGTCGTATATGTGCTTCATTGGATACAAGTGTTTATAGGTATGCTATTTCTATAACTAAAATAAAATAAAGTCAAGTCAAATTGTTGGTATATATATGCTATAAGCTGTTTCCATTAGCTATTATGTGGAGCTTGTGCAAATAAACTAAACATATCTTAAGTTGTTTGGTTTTGGATTGAAAGTAGTAGTCCATTAGCTATTATGTGGAGCTTGTGCAAATAAACTGAACATATCTTAAGTTGTTTGGTTTTGGATTGAAAGCAGTAGAGATTAGAGAACAGTGATTGAGGCCCTGTTAGTTAAGTGCTTATAACATAGAAGCGCTTATACATAAGCTATTTCTGCGATAAAAGATATGAAAAGGTTAAAATGATTGTATATAAGCTATAAGCTGTTTTCATAAGCTATCGAATTTGTAGAAATAAGCTGAAAGTAGCTTACAGTCATGTACACTGTTTTCGTATGCTTTCCGGAATAGTCTCACTCACAAGTGATTATGCTAGTAGGTAAAATTACTAGTAAGTGGAAATGTAGTTTAATAAATTTCATTGAGCTTTTTGGGATTCCTTGTGAGAAATTCTTTACATTTTTATTCTTTGGTGGAATTTGGTTTGCTTGAATTTGAAATGGTTATGAATTTGAAGTAGTAGAGAATACTAATCGAGACCATGTTTTGGATAAAGAACTTAATTAAGAGCTTATAGCATAAGTGGTTATCATATAAACATTTATGTTTAAGCTATATGTATAACAAGAGATCAAATGAAGTCAAACTGTTGAGTACAGAAAATATTAGTTTAACGTGTTTTGTTGAACTGTTGAGTGGTGATTAGTTAATTTTATAAGTAGTTGAAACTTGAAAGTAACGCTGTATCCCCTCTATAAAAGTTTAGATATATGTGCGTGTGTCTTTTGCGTAAAGAGGAAGGTCTTTATTTGAATATATTATAGAATTTAAATATATCATTTGGAAATTTAATTGTACAATTATAAAGAATTGCAATCAGCTTGACTTGCTTGTTATCGATGTATATTAAGATGTCTTTTAAAGAGAAAATTGAATTTGTTGTCTCCGTTCTGTTTTTATTTTCTTATTATTGTCTTTATTTTGTTACCCTTTTTAGGATTCCTGGTCAAAAATTCTTTAGATTTTTATTCTGTGTTGATTTTGATAATAATCTATGGTTTGGTTTGTTTGAATTTGAACTTGGAGGATACTACTCGAGACCATTTTTGGATACAGAACTTAGTTAAGAGCTTTAAGTATAAAGGTTTATCGTACATGTGCTTTATGTATTAGCTATTTCTGAACTATAGATAAAATGAAGTGAGATTGTTTGCATATAAGCTATAAGTTGTTTGCATTAGTTATCCAGGAGAGGTTATGCAAATAAGCTGAAAACAGCTTATGGGCATGTCATAAGCTCCACCAAACAGTCTCGCAAGTGTTTTTTTTTGTTAGTAGATAAGCTCAAATATGCCAATTCAAACCGACCTTGTACTTGAGTTTCATCAACTGTAGGGTGAAATTAATTAGAAATTTGATTGAGCTTTTTGTGAAGTATGAAGTAGAAATAAAAAGTAAGATTAATCATCAAATACTGGTTTGATCTAGAATTCTAGATAGTGCATAGATAGGACAAGGTTTCTGAAAGTACATGATTAGTTTCAGAAAGGGAAGGGAATAAGTCAATTGGGTTTGTGAAATTGAGTAATACATTCTACATAATAGGTTTAAAAAGCAGGATATTGTTTGAATATATAAAAACTAATATTAAGTTATTAACTAGAGATAGAACATAAGTTTTATATATATATATATATATATATATATATATATATATATATATATTAACACTAGCATATTCCTCTTTATGCTTTTCTATTATGCCTAAGTGTGTATTAGTTTAACATATTTTGTTGTACTATTGAGTGTTGATTTGTTAATTCTAGATGTAGTTGAAACTTGAAAGTAAAGTTCTATCCCCTGTATAGAAGTTTATATATATGTGTGTTTGTCTTTTGCATTAAGAGAAAGGTTTTCGTTTGGATATATAGAATTTAAATACATCTTTTGTCACATATTGTTTTAATCTCCACTTGAATTGTGTGAATGTCTTGATTTTAACACCATTCACAAGTTTAATTATATTATCATAAGAATTGGAATCGGCCTGATTTTCTTGTTGTCAATTTATATGAGATGTCTTTTAAAGAAAAAATGATTTTGTTACCCTCTTCTTCTTCACCATTAGAAAAAGAAAAACCACACAAAGGAGGAGGGTCAGCTGGGGAAATGAAAGACCAGTCTAATAGTTCAAAACAACAGAAACCAAAACTCACAAAAGCTGAAAGACGTGAACTTCAAGAAGCCCAACGAGCTGCAAAGGCTGCTGCAAAAGGTGTGTATTATCATTCCTGTATTTGGTTTTGAATTGTTATTGTGTCTGTCTGTGACTCTGCATTTGAGCTATCTGACTGAAACTGCATTTACTATCCGTGATTCGATGTTGATCTTAATAATTTATGGTTATTGATTCCTAGTTCTTTGTCGGAACTGCCTTTAACTGTTCATGGACTCAAATATTGTGTTTTTTTAAGGATGTTTATAAACATATAATTTGGTATTTATGAGTTGTTTCATAGGAAACTTTTTCTGCACAACTATTACGATGATGCTAATAAGTTAGAATTTAATAAAATGTGTCACTAGGCGAAGGAAATAAGGCGTCTGCAACTGCTACATCAGCGAATGCAAGACCAGCTAAAGCAGTAAAGCCTGCACAGAAAGCTGATAATGCATCAGTTGCAGCTTCTGAGAAGAAGGGGGGTGATTTTCCACATGAAAAGGATAGAAAGAAAGATGTCCCTCAACCACGCTTGCAGTATGATGACAAGAGCCGAGTGGAGAAAGCTAAACGTCGTTCTGTGGTGAAACAAACTGAGGCTAGGAACAGAGTTGAGTTGTTCAGGCATTTACCACAATATGAACATGGGAGTCAGCTTCCAGATCTTGAGGCAAAGTTTTTCGATCTTTATCCTGTGCATCCTGCTGTTTATAAGGTACTATGCTATCCTGTCATTTAATGTCAATGCAACTATAGAGTATTTGATTTCTATATTACTGTTATTTTTGGGTATATAATAGTAGAGTTGATAACTTGTTAAACCCTTCGGACAATGAATTAATTGAAGTTAAACCCTTTATACAATGATAGAGGCACAATCTTGCCTTAAGTATACACCATCTGCTATGTATGAAGTTATGTTGAATGGCATCCAAATATAAGCGTATTGCATTTAGCATCCTATAGTTTCACCAAGATACGCCATCATGAGCAAATTGTAGTTAAAAGTTAAAACTTATTCACGAAGTTGTAGTGAATAGGACAGTGATTAGGAACCAGTTCAATACGTTTTGTGAACTAGAGCTTTTTAAATATGCTTCCTCGAATCCTAATGATCTTCATTGTGGCTTGTCAGGTGGGTTTGCAATACATATCTGGAGATATATCTGGTGGCAATGATCGTTGTATTGCAATGCTTCAAGCATTTCAAGAGGCCATCAAAGACTACAAGGTTCCACCTGAGAAGAGTCTTGGAAGAGACTTGACAGCAAAAATTGGTAGTTATGTATCATTTCTTATTGAGTGCCGACCTCTGTCAATCAGCATGGGAAATGCAATTAGATTTCTCAAAAGTCAGATAGCCAAGCTACCTTTAACCTTGTCTGAGTCAGAAGCAAAAACTTCTCTCCAGTCAGATATTGAGCGTTTTATAAGTGAGAAGATCGTACTTGCCAACAAGGTTATAGTCAAGCACGCCGTCACCAAAATAAGAGACGGGGATGTTCTTCTAACGTACGGGTCATCATTGGCAGTTGAAATGATTCTTTTGCATGCACATGAATTAGGAAAACAGTTTCGTGTTGTGATAGTTGACTCTCGTCCAAAGCTTAGAGGCCAACAGTTACTCCGCAGGCTTGTGGAGAAAGGTCTTAACTGTACATACACTCATATAAATGGTGTTTCCTACATAATGCATGAAGTTAGTCGAGTTTTTCTGGGTGCTGAATCGATACTGTCTAACGGAACGGTATATTCAAGAGTGGGGACTGCAAGTGTTGCAATGGTTGCTCATGCAGCCCGTGTACCAGTCATAGTATGTTGTGAGGCCTATAAATTTCATGAAAGGGTACAGCTGGATTCAATTTGCTCGAACGAACTGGGTATGTATCTTTAACAGTTTATAGATGATGAGGCTTTTATTTACAGTTTACCGTTGGCCTTTTTCCTTATGTCCGTAAGAAGGCTGACGTTTTACGATGCGCTTACAGGTGATCCAGATGTCATTTCAAATGTTCCTGGTAGAATGGATGTCAACCACTTGAATGGTTGGGCCGATATTGAAAATCTGCAACTTCTAAATTTGATGTAAGCATTTATTAATTGCAACACCACACCAAATTGTTATTTCCCACTCTAACCCTGCATTTCTCTCTAAATTGATGGCAGTTATGATGCAATGCCTTCAGATTATGTTTCAATGATTGTCACGGATTATGGCATGGTAAGTGCTGAAATTTTTAAGAGTTATACACTTGCTGCTAAAACATGGCATAAGTGCATTTCAACCTGAAACCTCGTAGTTCGGATTTATCTAGTTGGGCTTTAGATTACTGTAATAAGTGCAAAATTATGTCCGGCTGTTCTTAGGAGGATGAATTTTAGAATCAAGGTAAGAGTTTAAACTACAAAAAACCTAAAAGATTAACATAAAACAGGACATGCAAATAGAAAACTACAAAGTATTATTTTGATAATTTCCGTCCTTAAACTTATTTAAAAAAGAAATTATTGAAAAGAAGCAAGAGGGGGGGGGGTCATTATTTAGTAGAATAGAGGAGAAGAAACCATTCTTATATAAAAAACTTGTTAAATGCTTGTAATAACTAAACTTTGTAGAGCCATTTATCTGAGTTCGAGTCTATTATTAATAAGTCTTGATCATTTATCCTCAAATCCGAAGTTTGTGGTTCAATTTGTAAGAAGACAAATGAATGTAGTTGCCCATTCTTTGCATATGTATTATGGCTTAGTCCCCATGTTTTTAAGCATCTACCAAGTTGGTTCAATAAAAGAAAAAACAGCAAAAGCCGTTGTCCTTGTGATATAATACTTTTATTTAACATTCTCAAAGGGTATTTGATCTAGTTTATGATGGTTTACACAATATATTTTGATTCATATTTGTACTTTGGCAGGTCCCCCCTACAAGTGTGCCTGTAATTGTAAGAGAATATGGGAGAGAACAGGTCTGGATATAAATTATGCAAATGCAAAGGCCTGGTAGGCATGTATCCTAAGATAACATGGAAGAGAGCAGGTCTCAATATAAACAGGACATGCAAATAGAAAACTACAAAGTATTATTTTGATAATTTCCGTCCTTAAACTTATTTAAAAAAGAAATTATTGAAAAGAAGCAAGAGGGGGGGGGGGTCATTATTTAGTAGAATAGAGGAGAAGAAACCATTCTTATATAAAAAACTTGTTAAATGCTTGTAATAACTAAACTTTGTAGAGCCATTTATCTGAGTTCGAGTCTATTATTAATAAGTCTTGATCATTTATCCTCAAATCCGAAGTTTGTGGTTCAATTTGTAAGAAGACAAATGAATGTAGTTGCCCATTCTTTGCATATGTATTATGGCTTAGTCCCCATGTTTTTAAGCATCTACCAAGTTGGTTCAATAAAAGAAAAAACAGCAAAAGCCGTTGTCCTTGTGATATAATACTTTTATTTAACATTCTCAAAGGGTATTTGATCTAGTTTATGATGGTTTACACAATATATTTTGATTCATATTTGTACTTTGGCAGGTCCCCCCTACAAGTGTGCCTGTAATTGTAAGAGAATATGGGAGAGAACAGGTCTGGATATAAATTATGCAAATGCAAAGGCCTGGTAGGCATGTATCCTAAGATAACATGGAAGAGAGCAGGTCTCAATATAAATTGTGGAATGGAAGTACGAAGGCCTGATCGAAATAAATTTTAAGATCGTTGTAATTCTATGTTTCTGTATTATTTTCCATATTGGAATTATGTGCCACTTTGTTATGAAATTTTGAACATTTTCGTATTCAAACTGTCCTAGCGAAGAGAGCAAACATTTTGCCTCTCCAGGCAGATTCAGCTATGTACTATCATTCATTGGTTTTGGATAATTTCTCACACAATTTTGGTTTGGCAAGTTTTCTTTATACTTAACTTCATCTCTGATTATTGCCTTGTAATAAATATGTAAACCGTCACAATAAGGTGATGGTGAAGTTGTCACTAATTTTTGTTTTTATTACTGCATTTGAAAAAGAGGGTTGATTGAAATTTGAATACATCAAGTATCGCATCAAGTTACTGCTTACCACTAAACATTGCCATGGTATAATTAGGATGATTTGGTGCCAATTTATTCTTTATTTTGTTTGCTAGGAATGTATACTTGCCAGGTGATATTCATTCTTTGTTTTACTTGCGGGAGATGCAAGCTTGCAAAGTATAACTCATTGATTTATTGCATAATTATGGATGAAGTAAACAAAATATAGAGGGGAGTAAATTGAGCTACTTATAACAAACTTGTGTTTCTTCAAAGAAATGAAAATCTATGTTTTTTTTTTGGCAATATACCTTATGTATGATTTTTTTTTTGGCAATATACCTTTAGATGTATGTTTTTTTTTTTTTTGCAATATACCTTTAGATTTGTGCCCAAAGTGGATTTTAGTAGTTTGTTTTTTTCTAAGCGGTACTTGCTCCCTCTCCAATTATGATTCAACGTGCAAACAAGTATATACCTATGATGTGACTAAGCTGTCAACATAAGATATTAAGATATACCATTATTGAATTGAAAAGGATAACTTATGAGCACATCTACATCAAAATAAACATATTTCCTTAAAGTTCCACTCACTAGTTGGTAAAAACTTGTTTGAATATATAACATTTTTTTTTCCAGTTTTAATTTAAAAGTGTTTCTCTGTATTGTTTTATTTTAAGCATTCGAAATTTTGCATATGAAAAAACCAATACATAATCTCTTAAAGCACCTACTCAACTTTACAAGAGTATGGGCAACTTAACATCCTTTGGAGGACCTCCAAATACATCACAAACTAAATAAATATTTTAATATGTTTACAAGAAAATATAATATTCTATACTGTAAATGCCAAAAATACAAGTCTTTTCTCAATCCACAAACATGTACGAAACAAACAAATAAATTATTAATAGATAGAAGCAAAACAAACATTCAACTCTGAAAAGAAAATGAAACTTGTGTATATATGTTGAAGAGTTTGTTCATACAACAATCCATGCAACCTAAAAGGATCTTACAACAGTTCTTCATGTTCTCATATTTTAAATATATAATCACTCACTCATTTCCTCTTAAATCATCAGCTTTATTATGAGTCGGCGTAACTAAACCGAGAATAACGAAGCCACCTAAAGCAACAATCAAAATGCCTAAGCAGTTGACCAAAAGTGCTTCGTTGCAATATCGCGATATGACGTTGCCGGTTTGAAGGAATGTAGCCTTTTCTAGAAGACCAGTAGCAGTTGTGGCTATAGCCAATGCATAGATATAGATACCAAAGAACACATGCCACGGCATTAGTGCAACTCTACTATTTCTTGAGCCTCCAGGATACCAAAATGTTGCAAATCCAGCAGCCAACTGATAAATATTACAGAGAGCATTTAGATACATAGAATCTAAATTCTGAAGTTGATATGAACTTGTTATTATAAAAGAGTGAATGTCCAAACTAGTCTTTGAGAAAAAAATCGAAGTCCTACGTGTTGCTTGAAAATAAAAAGTACTAATTTGGTACATCCTAAATCGCAAATGTCAGTAGAAACCAATGTTTTAAAAACTGGACCAGATCAACAGGGAACTAGTCTGTTTATTTGTGGTTTGATTCCGATTATCATGAAATGTGCTTGAACTAGATTGAACCGGGTAGATCCACGGTTGAACAAATTAAATCATGATTCTGAGGTCTTGCTGGTTCAATCTCTCCAATCCGGTTTTTAAAACATTGGTCAAAATAGTACACGTCAGGAACTAAAATGTCCGAATAAATTATCTTAAAAATGACTAATGTTCAGACGTTTGAAAATTTGGATGAACGATTGACGTTTTTCATTTCTCAGAGAACAAATAGGTCTGTGTATTTTCTCGATGACTAGTTTGGATCTTTACTCAATGATACAATGTGATAAGAATGAAAAAGATACCTGGATGAAGAATAGGAAAAGGCAGGCAAGGCCTAACCATGAATGCAAGCTGTAGAAATTGTCAATGCCCTTGTCATTGTGAAATTTCCAAGCAGCCCAGAGACCAATTAAGCTCAAAATGAGAGCAAGAAACTGTGATGCTAGATGAACTGATTTTCTGAAGCTTTTAGTTCCAGATACCGTCTTGTACGCAAGCATCCCTGCACATTGTTAAGACAACAGATGACGGAATTAGTACCAACACTACGATGACGATACTCACAAATCAATTAAGGGAAAGTTAGTAAAAGGAACCATTATATGCAAATGCAATCTATGACAACAGATTAAAAGCAGCAAAAACACCAATTTTCACTCTTTGTGGTACAAATATTTGAAAGGAGGACAGAGATCGAAATCAAGACGGAAAATTTGTAACTCTAAGAAGTGAAACAAAAAACTTCTTTTGAAACCAGACACTTTATTTAGTTTTATTCAATTCACAAAGGACGAGACTCATAAATGTTAAAAAATGTTATATGTCAAATTCCTATTCAGAATTCTCATAGTATTTGGTTGCATAAGGGACCACCCTAAAATTATCGCTGCTTTCTATCATCTGCTAACAATTCCAATTTGTTGATCACTGTTATTGAGATCTAACAAACCCTTCATAGCAATATCACCATAAAAAGTTTCAAACAGGCACAGATAAGCACATTCTCTAAGAATTAAAGAAGACAGAACAATCACCTTCACCATTGATCAGAACAAGGCCAATCACCATCAACACCGGATGAACCTACATGGAATAAAAGTGTTCAAAATCCAAATACATTCTCTCACATAAAGCTCAAAATAATAAAATATAAAAACATCCAGAAAAATATACAAAAACTTAGAGCTAACATATACATAAAAAAACCTCCACAAGACCAATTGTGTGGTTGTGTGAACACTTGATAAATGTGATCTAAAATGAATGTTATATTGTTAACTGCATTTCTGATGTAAATTTTCAACCTAATTCACAAACCACTTTTCATTGTTAAACAAAATCCATTTTGTTTTATGGTAACCAAGCATCTATATGTTTAACAAATAATTTTGCCTGAAAATTAACACTGTAGAACATGGTAGACTAAAACTAAACGAAATATATATAAATACATATCTAAACATGTGTTTGGTTCCACCCCCAAAATCCTTAAAACTGCAGCAGATAACCACGTCAACGTGGAAGCTACAGTATAGAGCTTGTGGAAATCACAGTGAGAAGGCATCTCATTTTGTGCTCAGCAAACATACCGCTAGGTACATGTTTGGATTCACCATGAGTTCTATAGAATCACGGCGAGCCACTTCGATTTTGCAAAAGCTACATTTTGGAGTTTCGACAAAATCAATATGCCATTAAATATTTACAAATCAACCGCGATACCAATTACCAAACAAGCATTAATTTGAAACTAGAAATTAAGGCACTTAAAAATAAAATTTGACACCGTGATTTCGTGAAACTCACATTGATTCTAAAAATGTGTGTCTCGGTGTCCCACATGTACCATGTTCGACACAATCACATTGAATTATGTCATTTTCTCAAAATCTGTGACATTGTGTCGTGCTACATATAATATGCCAAAAAAAATAATAATCAATTTTCACACTCTAAATCAAAGACACTAAAAAAACTTCATAACCACACGGTCAACGCTCTAATGAAAATCAAAATGAACTAACATTAACCCTTTTACCCTAAAAATTTCAAATTCTCAAATTTTCAATTGCAGAATAAACAGAAAATTGAGAAGGAAAAAAAAAACCATCACCCCAAAACAAAGAATATTAACAAATGAATAAAAAAAAAAAATGACCCAGATGAAAAAAAGAGTTAAAAATTTAATCTTGATTACATTGAAGATGAGACTTTTGTCATCAGAAACAAGAGCGAGTCCTCCTCTGAAATGAACAACCCATGTTAAGAGAAGAATAGCGATCACAACTCCGATAACTCTAACTGTTGCGAAGATCGGGAATTTGACTACTGGTGGAGTCGCCATTCTAGAGAGAGAAAGTGATTATAGAGAGAGAGAGAGAGAAAAAAAGAGAGAGATTGAGATTTTGATGTTGAAGGGTGATTGAGGTATAAAGGAAAAAGAAAACTAGAATAAGTTCGTTTACTTCTTATACCTTTCTTTGAAATTTTCATTCCATAAATACGTATGTTCTAAGCTTTGAATAAGTTGTTTGTCCAAACATTCCCTTAATCCATGAAATGTTTGAAAAGATTTACTCTGTTTATAAAAAAAAAAAAACTTTTTAAATAGATTGAATAATTAAATCTAATTATTTATAAGTTAGATACATTAACTATTTAATGTATTTAAAAAATTGTTTTTTGTTTATAAATATGAATAAAGGAAGTACATATTTATAAGCTATTTTTATCTTATTTTGACCAGTTATTAAAGATAGTTTATGAAAACAACTTATGAATTATACGTAAACAATTTAACTTTATTTAAAAAAAAACATCAATTTAGCTTGTAAACTATGTAAATATAATATATAATCTCTAGTATGGAGGGACTAAAAATAAAATTTTAGATATTTATAATATGCGACTAAAAATAAATAATTCTTAAATTATATGAAATCCATCAATTTAGTATAAATTTATATATTTTACCAAATTTCTTATAGTATAAATGTTAGGAATACTACTCCCTCCGTCCCTTAATATAACCCCCTATTGCTTTTTTCACATTTCTTAAGAAATGTTGTTGGTGTAGTTAATGTGTCTGTTTTATAGTACAATTTTACAAAATTAACCTCATTAAAGAGATAAAGTGAAAAGTCAATTTATTGTACTTTTAGAATTAGTAGTAGTATTAAATAAGGGTATCTATGGAAAAAAATAATTAATGTGTGTTGTAATTTGAAAAGGGGGTTATATTTAGGAACAAAAAAAAAACAAAAGGGGGGTTATATTAAGGGACGGAGGGAGTATATTTCTAACACCGTCTTTACGACTCACTCTTTAATTGAGTGAAATTAATGTGGATAATACAACTTTATATGAAAACAATTATTTAAAATATAAAACACATGAATTTCAACCAATAAAAGAGTAAATGTTGAAGAGAGTGTTCATATCACTCTTCATTTAATTATACATAAACATTTATGCCAACTCCGTATTAAACCTGCAATCTCTCCTCCTCCCTCACCTTTCCTAGCATCACTTATTTCATAAAAATTGACTTGATATTGAAAAGAGCTTTTACAAATTACAATAAGGTAACATTGATGTAAGAGTTATGGAACCATGGGAGTCATCTTGGTGAAATTTTTGTTGGGCAAAGTGTCCATTGTACTTTATTGGATCCTTGGATGTAGTGCTTCTTCTGCTTGGTTCCATGTTTAATATACAAAATATTTTTTCCGTTCAAGAAAAAAAATATAAACTCAAGATTTAGCTTAAACTATGAAGCATGGTTGAATCTTAGCTAGTGTGGATAGAAAAGTATGAAATATGCATCGTGTATTGACAAGGTGGCAATAGTAGGCTAATGCATTCATATAGTACTAGATACAACTGCTAATAATACAGGATAATTCGAGAGAGAAGGATAAAGAGACTAACAAAGACGGTTAGGGTTTTATAGAATAATAATAGTTTAAGCCCAATATTTTATTATCTAACACCTACCTTCAAACTCATGATGCATCAACAAGAAACATTGCGAGTTTATTATGTAACAACAACATCCATGAGAGGAGTACCAGACTCAGGGCTGAAATAATACAATATAAATGAGAGAAGTATATATTATCCTAGATATCGTAAAGTATCAATGAGAGAAATATATGTTACAAAATCAAAGAGAGAAGTACGAGTAAAATAGATTGCATTGATGATATATAGATGAGATGATGAGAGTCAATGATAGTTAAGATCTTTTGTTGGACGTGAAATGTTTTTATAAAATGATAATGCACTTTAGAGAAATGTTTTCATATATAGATTTCAAATACAAACACTAATTGTACTTTTGATAATGCACTTTCATAAATTCCTTCAGTTCCTTGTTGTCACCACCATTTTTGTGATGTGTTAGTTTCTAGCTAGATGTCTTGATCGTTAGGTAAATCTGCTAATAAAATACCAAATGGTTACATCCCTTCACACCCTTTTGTCAATTCTATATATACTTATTACAATACGTTTTCATCAGTATATGTAAACATTGCATCTTGATCGATTTTCACTCTAAATTGTTGTTTTGTTTTTGTACCATCAACATATACAAAAGGGCAAGCTAGTTTTTTTTTTTTTTTTGCCTCATTTATGTAATCAAATTCAAAATATATTAATCATAGAAGTAGAGAGTCAAAAGATCATGAAACATGGCTTTTCCCTTAATCGCATTGATGCCGAGACTTCTACTGAATTTATGCAAACAGAGGTTGTCTTGTCGATGATAGTGCTGATCACAGTACAAAACAAAATTGTAGTAGAGGCATGTTCCGATGATCCATGTTTTTTGGTTACGAGCTTCAAAACAATAATAATATTGAACACATTAGATATGCATGCAGAAATTTTTTGATAAGTAAATATTAGATATAGTACAAGTATCGTTAGGAGATGATGATAAATTCTATTTATATAATTAAAAAGCTTCTTAAGCCTATCGAAGAAGAATAAGACTCCATGACATTCATCATCATCATTTTCAAATGTCTCCTATTCATATCATATTCTTAGATCACTAGGAGGAGCTAGACATGCATATCAAATAATCGATGTTTGAATTTACCAATATTTATAAAATGACCTAGCTACACACACATACAACATACATGTTACTTCCATTCATTTTCATGGACAACCTCTATAGATTCTATTTCATCCCTGTATGATTGCACCACATGGAGTTGATTTTAGGCAAGAAATAAATTCATTTTTACTTTGGAGAAAAATAGTTAGACAAATTCCAATTGATCAAATGTTTAGAGAAAAATTTCGCTAATCAATATTAATTATAAAAAACTCTCTTTCATGTATATGACAATTAGCTCAAGACAATAACAAAGAATAAAGCGATCTAACAAAACAAAGAAACATTTTGAGAACATAATCGCGTAATGGACAGTTCGCAACATATCATATTATATAAATGGTTCCATCCACAATAATTAAAAAGATTTGTCATGTTGAGGAAAAATTATAAAACATTATTATCATCCACCCACTCACTGAACATTGTTAAAAAGATAAATCCAACAAATTTATAGGAAAAACAGACACCTTAAATTAAAATATTTAATCAAACTTAAAAATAATAGTAAATATGGAACAAGAGATACGTGCATCCACTATTTTCACCTTCATTCAAAGAAGCACAAGCACATAATCTTCTCGTACTTAATCAAAGAAATCACACTCGTTGAAAAAAATACTTGATATGATAGCCAATGAGTCGGACCTTTGTCGCATCGGTTGTGGATCTAGTAGAGGAAAAACAATACAAAATTAAATAGGAGAAAATTCCCAACAAAAAAAAGATGCAATTAGTCATCGATAGAATCATATGACTTGTGTTTCGCCATATATGAATATGTTGTTTGAGTACAATGAATCAAAAATTGATGTATCCCTATCTAATTTATCATCATAATAAATTCAATCATTCAACTATATGCGTGTGCTGTTCAAAAAATAAGTATACATATGTGTGCGCGAACAAATCTTAAATATTTAGTGATAATTGGATAGATAAAATAAAAGATCACTTTACCAGATTTCTGCAAATGCATGATAAAAAGAGAGGAGCCGAAGGAAGAGATGAAATTTGGAGAAACGGCTCAGCTAGCTCATTGTAATTGTCAAACTGATTGCAAACTCAACATTTATAAGGGTTTTATTGAGGAAGGGTTGGTTTTAGGTTAAAAATTGACTTTACCTTAATTCATAATTTTATAAAGAAAAAAGTAAAATTATTTTTTATTCAAAATTATATTTTATTCATTACGCCAAAGTGAATTTCATAGTTAAAGGTGCGATTAATCATGGGTTAATTTTTTAAAATGACCATGTAATATGGGCAAGTCTTTGAAATTTTCATTCCATAAACATGTGTGTTATAAGCTTTGAATAAGTTGTTTGCCCAAACATTTGATTTGAACTTTTAGGGTTTGGTTTGGTTACTAAAATTGATTTAGGTTGTTTGGACTGGAGTTGAACTTGAATTAGGTTGTATTATTGATAGAATGAGAGTGTAGCAACTAGTAAGTAATCCATAAAAGCTAGCAGTAGTAATTTAATATTTTGTTTTATTGTATAATTGAATTAGGTTGTATTATTGTATTTTGGTTTGGTTAATTCCTGTAGGTTGTATTATTGTCGATTTATTCTTAAGTTTATTTATATTGGTATTGTAGTAATTTAATATTTTGTTTTGTTGTATAATTGAATTAGGATGAAGAATTTTTTTCCGGTTATGCCTAGAGACAAAGCTAAGAGTAACAGTAGTGAGGGCAACAAAGTTATCGACTTTGAAATGATGTAATTTTAGCTCATTTTCAACAAATGGAAAATGAAGCATTTGCTTTGTAATTTGGATGCTACAACCTCTTTTAATATAGCTTCTTATTAAAAAAAATTATTATTTAATCATTTGACAAAAAGATATAGCCCCACTGATATTGAAAGTCTAGGTCCGCCCCTGCCGAAAGGACATAAAGTTAGGTTGTCAAAAAATAATTATATTTGTATATTCTAACAAGTCCTTTAAAATATGAAAAATGATATTATAGGCAAATGAATAGTCGGGCAAAAAATTTCCGACACAGGAGGCACTTTTTCCTTGCATAATTTATTGTTGACCTCCTTGATTTCTGCCACACCTCCATGTATCGTGCCAAGTAGTGCATTGTGGTTGACTGATTTTTATTTGAGAAGAGTCTGCGAGGCTCCCTTTATGGAGATATAGCCATACTCTTTAAAATATCATCATGCTCATAACTTTTGATAATTTGAGATGTGCAATGGTAGACTGAGTAATGACATCTAATCAAGTAGTCTTCACTACCCCGTCAGTCCATTAGTTATGTGAAAATAACCCAAGCCCCATATTTAGTACATTAAAAGTTATTGAGGACCCTTTGTTGTCTTCCAAAAAAATTAATGCAAACAATTGTATTTGCACAACAATTTAGTAATGAACTTTTCTCTTATGAATCTGAAGGCCATGATTCTTTCCTATGCAACGGGAAGGTTATACATACATAAATCAGCAAAACAACTTAACACATACATTACATAGAAAAATAAGTTTTATTGAAAATTGATCTTTAATTCCCAACTATAAATCCATAAATCTAAGTAAAAAAACAGTGAGAGGAATAGCTTGGAATTAGCTTAATAAGAGTTGTAATCACCTTAAGATTTAAATTTAAGTTGTGAAATATTAATGAATTCTTTATTAAAGATTCTGAGTCTATTTTCTACGAGACATTTCCACCTTGAGAAAATACTTCTTTTAAATTTTTTTAAGTTGAAATCTTCGACGTTACATGCAAGAGCTTAAAAGTAAATTTATAGTCAAAACAATGAGGAACTTGAAGTTGGGATTGAGATGATGATTCATCACGAATTGAAGAATCAACTATTATGAGATTAGAAATGAACTGGAAAATAAGTTTTTCATTGATTGAATTAGCTTGTACAACTAGTATTTATAAGCTACTAGATCCTTATGCTTATTAACATGTACCTAAAGCATAGGATAATAACTCTTGTAACTAACTGAAACTAACTTTAACTAGTTACTTGCAGTGCAAGCTATTACAATTAAAGGTTTCAATTTTCTGTTATCTTCGTGATGCAATATCTTCCCACAAGTTGGAGGTAAGTAAATATTAATCATCCCCAACTTGGATAGTAATAGATTGAAAGGCTGAGGCAAGAGAGGCTTAGTGAAGAAATCTGCTAGTTGTTCCTTTGATGAAATTGGAAGGAGCTTCAACACTTTGGCTTGTAACTTTTCTCTACCAATATGACAATCTATTTCTAAGTGCTTTGTGCGTTCATGAAACACAGGGTTAGCTTCTATGTGAAGGGCGCTTTGATTGTCACGGTATATCACTGGTAACTTGTTACAAACAATCTTTAGATCTTGCATTAAGTATAACAACCACTGAAGCTCACATGTTGCTGCTGCAAGGGCCCTATATTCAGCTTCTAAAGAAGACCTTGCGACAATTAATTGCTTTTTGGTTCTCCATAAAATTAGAGATCTTCCCAGGAAGAAACACTGATCAGAAACTAATCTACTTGAGTCTATACATCCTGCCCAATCTGCATCAGAGAACCCTAATAGTTGAAGTTCAAAATCTCTAGGAAAGAATAAGCCTTTTCCTGGACAACTTTTGAGATATCTTAGAACTCTTATGGCTACTGAATGGTGAGCATGAGTGGGTTTAGTGAGAAACTGACTAAGTTGCTGGGTAATGAATGTAATGTCTGGTCTGGTTGTGTTCAAGTACAGTAATCTTCCTACCAATCTTCTATATGATGCAATATCTTCATATGGTGCACTGTTGTCTTGATGAAGCTTAGAAGAAGGGCCAGAAGGTGTAGATGCAGGTTTCGATTCTAAGAAGCCTGAATTAGTGATGAGATCTAAACAAAATTTCCTTTGACAGATAGAGATACCAGACTGTGAATGTGCAATCTCCAAACCAAGAAAGTATTTCAACTTACCTAAATCTTTAATTTGGAATGAATCATGCAGAATTTGTTTCATTGACTGGAATTTAGATAAAGAGTTTCCAGCCAAAATCACATCATCAACATAAACCAAAAGTATAGTAAAGTCAGAATTTGATTGCTTGGTAAAGAGAGAGTGATCAGGTGAGGCCTGAATGTAACCATGATGCAGCAATAAAGATGTTAGTTTCTCATACCATTGTCTGCTAGCTTGCTTAAGTCCATAGAGTGACTTATCAAGTTTATAGACTTGATTGGGTTTGGCGGAAGTGGTGTCAGGAGGTAACATCATATAAACATCCTCCTTGAGATCTCCATGCAGAAAGGCATTATTGACATCTAACTGATGTAGGTGCCAATGGTTGATGGAAGCTAGTGCCAAAACTAATCTGACTGTGGTTAGTTTAGCTACAGGTGAATAGGTGTCAAAATAATCCAAACCTTCAATTTGGTTATTACCCTTTGCAACTAATCTAGCTTTGAATCTTTCTATAGAGCCATCAACATGGTGTTTGATTTTATAAACCCACCTACAACCAATATGAGTGATATTTGGTGGTAAATCAACAACCTTCCATGTGCCAATCTACTAAAGAGCAATTAGTTCAACTTGCATTGCTTGGTTCCAACAATCATATTTACTTGCTTCAGCATAGGTTTTGGGTTCAGTTTGTGTGGAGATAGACAAAGCAAAACGACGTTGAGGGTTAGATAAATGTGTAAAAGACATATAATTGGAAATAGGGTAAATATCAGAATGTGAAGACTGTAAACAGTTAGTAACAGATGGACAGATAAAATCTTGTAAGTATGCAGGAGATTTTTTTATTTCTAGAAGACTTTCTAGGTGGTATAGGGTCAGGGGTATCTGTATTTATAGATGTAGATGTGTTAGAAGTAGTGTTGGATGGTGAAGGGATGTTGGGAGAAGAAGCACATAAGGAGGGTGTAGGTGATGCATCAAAAGATGGAAAATACTCCCAATCTGAAGTGATGGACAAAGATGAGCTTTTGTATGGCAAAATATGTTCATGAAAAGACACATTTCTAGATAGAAAAATTTCTTTTGAAGCTAAATCATATAGAATGAAGCCTTTGACACCAGACTTGTATCCTAAGAAAACAGATTTTCTGGCTTTGGGGTCAAGCTTGGTTCTGTGAGATTGAATGGTGGAGGCATATCATAAGGAGCCAAAAACTTTGAAAACAGAAATATCAGGTGTTGAATTATATAGTAATTGATATGGGGATTTTTTCTTTAATAATGGTGTGGTTACTCTATTGATAAGGAAAGTAGCATGACAAACAACATAAGACCAAAAACACTTAGGTAATTTGGATTAATAGAGTAAAGCTTTTCCGACATTTAAAATGTGTTGGTGCTTTCTCTCTACCCTACCATTTTGTTCAGGGGTTTCAACACAAGAAAAATGATGCAAAATGCCTTTGGAAGCATAAAATGAATGGAGTTAAAATTCAGGACCATTATTTGTTCTCACAGTCTTAGGGGTTATATGAAATTGGGTTTCAATCATTGTAATGAAGTTTTGAACAAATTGAGATACGTCTGACTTAGCCTTAAGGAGAATGATCCAGACATATCTACTAAAGTCATCTACAATAGTTAGAAAATACTTGTGGCTATTTACAGAAGCAATAGAAAGGGGTCCCTAAATATCAAAATGAAGAAGTTCAAATTTGGAAGAAGCATGAGATAAACTAACATTGAAAGGCAATTTTCTTTGTTTAGCAAAGTGACAAATGTCACATACAGATTTATTATCACAGGAAATAGAAGGGTACAAACTTGTCATATGATACAATCTATTATTTGACAAGTGACCTAACCTAAAATGCCATAAGGCTGACATATGAATATAAGATTCAGATGCTACATTATTACAAGAATTAGAAAAACTGTTGGAAGAAATTGAATGAATGGCAGGAGAAGCTGGATCTTGAACTTTCAATTTGTAAAGACCATTCACCAATTCACCCAAACCAATCATCTGATGAGATTTCATGGCCTGAATCATACAAGTAGGATTAGAAAAAGTAACATAACAAGAGAGAGATTCACAAAGTTTTGACACAGATATCAAATTGATTTGAAACATAGGGGAATATAGTACATGAGAAATGTGTAGAGTAGGAGAAAATGTAACATTGCCAGCAAACTCAACTGAAACAAAATGACCATTAGGTAATTTTATCCTTGTAGGTTTGATCTTATAAAAAGAGCTAAAATATTGTAGAGAAGAACAAATATGGTCATTTGCACAGAATCAATAATCCAAGCATTAGACAAAGAAGGTAAATTAGAGGACACATAGTATATACCAGAGATGGTGTTGATGGAAGGAGAATTACCTGTAGTTGGTTGAAGAGAAGTAGAGGTGGATGGTGAAGATGCCAAAGGAAGCAAATTGGACTGTTGAAGCAAGGAAACAAGCTGAGGTAATTGCTCTTGATTCAAACTGAATGGAGGCAACACTGCATTTCCACCATAAGCAGCCTCAGAACTCTCACCAAGAGATGCATTTACAGATGAATTTGGCTTGTTATGCTCATGCTTTTTATAACAGAACTCAACAATATGATTTGTCTTGTTACAAAAAGTGAAGTATCTGGAAGAATTCTTGCTAGAGTAAGGATTCTTTCCACGACAAAAAGATATGCGTGACTCAGAAGAATTAATAAGCACGTTGGACTCATCTTGAACAAGTAAAGAAGGAGAAATAACAACATTGTTACTTTCTTCTTGCACAACTAAAGAGTACACTTTGTTCAAAGGAGGAAGAGGATCCATAAGAAGCACTTGGCTCTTAACAACAGAAAATGAATCAGTCAAACCTTGAAGAAATTGAATAACCTAATCCTCAACGCGTTGATTCCTAACATCACACATAGCATCACATCTGCACTATGGAATGCATGAACACATTGGAAGAGGGCAATGAGAGTTCAACTCTTCCCAAAGAGACTTCAATTCAGTGAAGTACTCAAGAACACTCTTTGAACCTTGTTTGAGAGAATGAATTGAGGAACGTATAGCTGCAATTCTGATGCGATCTGCTTTAGAGAAACGTTCCTTCAGATCCTCCCATACATAAAAAACGTACTCATGAAAAACCAAAGTCTAAGCAATTGGTTCAGAAACAGAGTTGATTATCCAAGAGTGAATGAGGTGGTTACAACGCTCCCATGAGCTACTGTTCAAATCAAGCAAATTTGGAACAGGTAAAGATCTATCGATGAAGGGAAGCTTGTCCTTCGCTCCAAAAGCACGCCTCATAGAACGACTCCAAGAAAGATAATTGGAACCGTTGAGCGGTGGAGTTGCTAGAACCGAATTCGGACCTTCACTCGGATGAACAAAATACACGGAATCTTGATTCGCTTGTTGAGTTTGAGCAACCGGAGCAACACGAGGAGGCATGATTGAAAAATGAAAAGGAGTGAAAATCACGCAAAGGAGAAGAAGATGTATGTAGAAACGAAAGAATCAGAGAAAGCGCGAACAAAAGAGAAGAAAACGAAGAAGAAATGAAGGAGAAACGAAGCTTGAAGCTCAAACAACAATGGCGGAAAAGTGTAACTGAATCGTAACAAACTTTCTCTCCAAGAGAGAGAAAAAGAAAATTGATACCATATTATGAGATTAGAAATGAAATGGAAAATAAGATTTTCATTGATTGAATTAGCTTGTACAACTTAGTATTTATAAGCTACTAGATCCTTATGCTCATTAACATGTACCTTAATAACTCTTGTAACTAACTGAAACTAACTTTAACTAGTTACTTGTAGTGCAAGCTATTACAATTAGAGGTTTCAATCTTTTTGTTATCTTCGTGATGCAATATCAACAATATATAGTGATTTGTATCTTAGAGTATGTGTTTCTTCCTTTAACCATTCGATGTAAGCTGCAAGCACAAGTGTGTATGTAACCATGACATTAATATTTTTGTACAAATTAAATTAATAATCAGACATTGGGTAAAACTCAAAATTAGTCTCTAACTTTATAGGCATTGTTGTGAATTGTGATGCTCTCTTAGGCATTGTGGTGATGCTCCCAACACCAAAAGGTTATTTGTAGGAGTTTAGCTTTTCTCCATTTATATATCTCTATTTATTATTCATTTATGAGATAGATACAAATAGATGATTAGTAAAACCCATTAGTAGGGTTCACTTATTAAAATAGGTCACCCTAATCTATCACTTATGTCTATTTATCTTATAATAAATAGATAATAGATAAAAAGAGCATAACAAAACTACATTTGTAGAGGAAACCTACAAGTGGTGATCCTTAGTTGGTACTTGGTACCTCGCACAACATGAAGCTGGCATTCAGCAAGAAATTAATTCAATTATACATGGAGTTAGACAAATGCCAATCGATCAATTTCATTTTTTTTTTCTTATTATTTAACTAAGAGGAAAAGTTTACTAAGTAGTAGAAATTAGAAAGAAAAAACACACACGCATATTATTAATATGATTAATCAATGATATATAGAGAGATGATATTTCAGAGAAACGGCACCACAAGCTCTTTGGAATTGTCAAAGGAAGCGCAACTCAACATTTATAAGGGTTTTTTTTTTTTTTAGGAAGGGTTTGTGTTAGGTTTAGAGCTGTAAAAAAAACATATAATTGAAAAGCCTCCTTCGTTAGGCCTCTTATAAAGCCCCATATTTTTTTTTTCGGATTTACTTTTCCCACCCGATCTACTTCTCACGCGCCCTATAATTTTTACAGAAAAGCCTATGGGATTTCGAATTTTAAAATCCCGACATATTCAAACTGTGTTCGGATTTTATAATCCGAAATATGGTTATGTATATACAACAATCAGAATCTCTTCTATTTCAGCAGTTTTGAATTTTGCTTTTAAAAACAACCAAAAAACAAAGTAAGAAAACGATAAAACCTATCAAATAAAATCATAAAAATACCACCAAAAATTATAAAAATCAAATAAAACTAATGCAATTTTTTTTTTCCGGATTTTTATGAGAATATAATTTTTTTTAAAAATAAATTAAATATGGGTCTAAATGATGGAATTTTGGATTATGAGGGGCGGAATCCCGTAAGAATTCTCTTATAGGGAAGTATTGATCCTTGATATTTTTCTTCTTCTGATTTTTTGGGAAGTTTCTGAGCAATCTGATCAAGTAGTCCGAAAACCGGATTTTCGACTAAGAACAACTAACAATAACCTAAAGGAGAATGATGAGAGTTAGGAAGATTAATATGGTCCTTAAACCACTCATGTTACAAGCATACTCATAATTGATGCTGATACGATTTAGATTATATAATCTAAACTGTTTTCCCCTGAAAAATGTTGTTTAGGGGGTATTCAGATTCTATAATCCGAAAAAAGGAAGGAACGCGCCCTATTTTTTTAGGTGTTCTGATTATAAAATCCGAATGGTGAACAACTCATTTTTTTCACCCTACTTCTTTAGAAGTTTGGATTAAAAAATCTGAAAATCACATGGATATTTTCGTAAAAATAAAGGGTTCGCAAGGAATGGTAGGGTGGGAAAAGTAATAGCCTATTTTTTTAATCTTCTTTTGAGTGAATAGGCTTCGGACCCACTTTTGTTGTTTTATTGATGGGTTCCATTAAGGTCCAACTAAAATTTCCAACATTTTCTAAAAACTAATATTATTTTGAAAATAAATAATGTTTGTTGGAAACAAATTATTATTATTAGAATTGTCTTTGAAGCAAAATAATTTTTTTTTTTAAGAAAATAATTTTTTTTTTGTTGAGAGAAAAAAAAATTCCGCAGGTTTATTTTTAGATAGATAGCGAGGTAGAGAGAATGGAAGAAAGAGGGACCATTTAAAGAAAAATCCCTCAACACAAGATGTACCATAGAAACTTAACAAACCAAGAGAGTCACATTATAAATAACAATAGTAGAAAACAAAACATTGAAACTAGAAAACGACCATTAAGCAAGACATAGGATTATGCCTCCAAACAAGATAATCAAAATTTAACATAACATAAATTCTCCAATTTCTTATCAAAATCATATGATATTTTATGCCTCCAAAAAAGAAAATGAAAAATTGGTCTGAACGATAGAATTTTGCATTTTGAGGGATGGGGTCCCATAAAAATTCCCTTCTATGAGAGCTGACCCTTCATTTTTTTTTTTCTTCTAGGAAAGTTTCGGAGCAATCTGGTCAAGTAGGCTGAAAACCGGAGTTTTGACCGAGAACATTAAACAATACCTAAAACAGAAGGATGAAAGTTAGGAAGATTAATATTTTCCTTAAACTGGTTATCTATGTTATAAACATGCTCGAAATTTGTGTTGATACAGTTTAGATTATATAATTCAAACTGTGTTTTTTCCTGAATAAATGTGTTTAGGGGTTCGAATTCTATAATCCGAAAAAAGCAAGGAATGCGCCCCCATTTTTTGGGGTGTTTGGAATATGAAATCCGAATTGGTGAAATTTCTAAACCCAATGATCCGACACATCAACCTGCAAAGCAACATAAGTTAAACGATCCACACACTCCCCCAACAACTCCTCCTCCCAAGCAAACAACCTCCTACGTCATTTCCAACCCTCATCATTCATTCCCCACCCCAAAAAATGCATATTTGCAACAATTGCCAATTGAATAAACCCTCTAAATCTAACTTCTAAAATTCAAAGATGATACTAATTTGCATGGAACTACTAATGATGAGAAAATCATATGAACTTAACTTGAGGCTTAGACTGCTACCTCACTAAGTGTATGAACCTCATTTTTAATTGAAATGTTTTCCTCAGCGGTATGGCATCTGAAAGATATTAAAATATGATAAAAGTCAATAACAAAAGCTCTTTTTATCCTCAATCTATAAGAATCAACACACTTATATCTCATATTTGATGTGTTCTATAATTCAGTTCCAAATAGAAGAATCAAAGGGATGATCATTTCAAATTTCTAGGTCACCACTTTTTACATGAAGAGAAAAAATGCAAAGTGCACACTGAAGAGAAAAAAGTACATCTAGCCATGGAACCTTTCTAGATATTGATTGAAAAAGAAAAGGAAGAAATATCAGATTATACAGACATATACTGTAAATAACTTAAAAACACATATGGAACATTGGTGGCCATTTGATGAAAGATTGGACGGTCCAACCAAGTTCAATATGCATTTTTTAAAATCATGCATTCCGGGAATAGCAATGCCCAAGGCGCATGCATTCCCAAGGCGCATGTCATGTACCCAAGGCGCATGGTTATGCTTCCTTGGCCCAGTTTCTCCGATTTTCATCGTTTTTAGGTCTTCGTCTTTAAATAACTTGTCTCGGAACTTGGGAACAAAATTCCTCCCATTGTAAAGTCTCCTGAGGCCTTTTGAATCTTCATTCCTGGTCTTCCTAAAGTCTTTACAATTCTTCAGAAGTTCTTGATTTGCCTATTTGCAGGATTTCTTCGTGAATTAGTTCAAAAACCCCTTAAAATTGCTATGTTTTGGGAAAACTAGAATTACATACTCAAATATAGAAAACATTACAAAAGTCCCAAAATCATAGGCAATCGTTCTAATACTCATCCTTTTTGCTGTTAAAACCTACTGAAAATGACTGAAAAACATGCTAAGAATAACGTAAGATGTCATGTCATCAATGACATTTATAGGAAGATGTTTGACGAGGTGCTTTTGTACTTGATCTTGTTGGCCTGCCAACTGACATATTTCGATCAGCAGGTCAACTGGATCAAGTTCACAAGAACCTCTTTGTAATCATATTTGCAACATAATGATGGAAGACAGGGTGTTTCAAGAGGATTGTTTTGAGTTAGATCTTGCTGCCTTGCCAACTAACATATTTATATTGCCAAGGCAGCAAGATCTAGCTCATAGCAACATCTTGGTGTTCATATCTTTCGAAAGATTCTTTAGAGTCTTTTGTTGTGTTTTACATAAAATGAACCGAGCACACTAATTTATAGAAGTTTATGTGCGTCTTGGACCACAAAAAATGTCGTTGCAATGTGGGCCACACAAAAAACCTACGTTGAAACTCGAACCCTGACTTGCACTCGAACCCTGACTTGCACCCGATAAACTGTTCAATCCTTGGGTGAAACGCATTTACAAACAACTCAAAGTGCTGGAATGTCACAACTCAGAGTTTTTGTTATGTTTTATTTTATTATGTGGTTACATTCTTGAAACCTTGGGTGACTTGCACTTTATATATATTTGTATCTTTTCTATGTGTTCCTTCTGTGTAGACATTGATTTTCTCTAATAAACGAACACAAACACATTATAAAACTTTGTTTTTTTTAGTCTTACAACTAAATCAAGGAAAATATAACATATTACCTAAAATATTATCCTCAAATGATTTTCGTAAATTCTTAATATTCCTAAGAACTAATTTTTTAGCTATTGGTATTTGTGTTTATTCTCGTAAATTCTTAAAATTTCTCACCATGCAACATGGAATATAAAATGAGAATGTTATATTCTCATCTTCACTTTCCCATAAACTTTTGCATGGTAAACTTAATAAATCCCTAGTGTTGAACTTAAAAATTTAACAAGTTCATTAACTAAATATGTTATACATGATGGAACCATAGTGTGCAGAAATTTTTGAAACCCTCAAATTATCACATTCTTGTAGAACCTGCACAAAATTACCAAACACAAACAATAATAGCAATAAAAGATAAAAGAAGCTATAAATAGGACACCTCAAATTTTAACGTGGAAAACTTCTCTCAATACGAGAGAATAAAAACCACGGGACCTAGTCCAGCGAAAAAACTCCACTATATGTAAAATAATGAGAACAACCAAGAGTCTTCCTAGCACCACTAGTACAAAGATTTATTGAATTATGTTGCTTCCAACTACTGCAACTCTATGTTGATTCTTCATATCCCTGCAAAATTTGACATAAACATAAACGATTAAAATTTATGCTCAGTTTAGCCCAAAAATTGACTTTTATGTCATGAAATAAAAAAGTACATACATCCAACTTGGTACAAGACAGCTCCAAGAAGCTCGAGTAGTGCACCGGCTCGCATGAAAGAACGTCTTTAATTTGATGACAGTTTGGATAACGACATCTTTGAGTTTTAGGCAAGCGACGTTGAGACACATGCTGCAAAACCTCCAGCAATTCCCAGATTGCAGTAACCCACCAACCATTTGCAACACCCCAAAAATATTAGCCGCATATGCGTGTTCTCTGCAATCGAATATATGTCGGCAACTAAGCATGCTGTGACAAGGAAAGACGGAATATAAAATATATTAAAGAGAAACTTTGAACAACAATCCGTAACAAACAAGTAATGAAAACAATAAATCCCGAGAGCTAACTATGTTTGTACCAGCACTGGTTTCTGATTTAACTCGTCATGATTCAACTTGTGTTGATGGCAATCAGCATCTCTCTCCTTATATTCTGGACAACAATTATCACATACTTTTCAAACTGTCCTCAGAATAGTATTCTTTAGATGATAGAGGATCATCATTGAGGAATACTTGGCGTGGCGTGGTGTGTCAAACTGAAACCGGTTCTTCTGGCAGAAGCTCAGAAAGGTACTTCTGTTTTCAAATAAGTCATTCTCAAGGATGATATCATTCTGTTTAGTGTTGAAGGGGATATCATCCACAGAGACCTGCAAATGGCATAAAATTCAAAGATTATACTAATTTGCATGGAACTACTGATGATGAGAAAATCATATGAACTTAACTTCAGGCTTAGACTGTTACCTCACTAAGTGTTTGAACCTCATTTTTAATTGAAATGTGTTCGTCAGCGGTATGGCATCTGAAATATATTGAAATATGATAAAAGTTAATGACAAAAGCCCTTTTTATCCTCAATCTATAAGAATCAACACACTTATAACTCACATTTGATGTGTTCTATAATTCAGTTCCAAATAGAAGAATCAAAGGGATTATCATTTCAAATTTCTAGGTCACCACATTTTACATGAAGAGAAAAAATGCAAAGTGCAGACTGAAGAGAAAAAAGTATGTCTAGGCATCAAAATATGTATTCATTTTAAGTTGTCTTTAATGAGAGATGAGAATCATCACCTTTTACACTCTTGAACTTTCTTGCATTTGGTGCAAAACCATCGCTTCCCAGACACTATTGGTTCACAGCAGTACATGCATGAATATTGCAAGTGTGCTACAATGAAGTTTTGCTTCATAGGAAATAAAATTTGGCCGAGCTGATAGATATTGATTGAAAAAGAAAAGGAAGAAATATCAGATTATACGCACATATAACGTAAATAACTTAAAAACTCATATGGAACATTGGTGGCCATTTGATGAAAGATTGGACTGTCCAATCAAGTTCAATATGAATTTTTTAAAATCACGCATTCCGGGAATTGATTTATGCTTGGTTTTTAAAATTTTAAAGATAATTTTTTTTTGGACTGTCCAATCGAGAGTCACTGATGTACTGAATCCAATTTTCTAATAACCAATTCAAACTTTCATGACAATTAGATGAAGTTAAAAGAGAAGGTTGACATACCTTTTCCATAAACAGAATGTATTTGGCTTTGCCTTTGGGAGGATTGACATATCCCATTGCCTTTCAAAATCTACTTTTTAGTAATTTCTTTGACACTCTTTTTCAATGATCTCGGCTTGAGCCATAGCAGCAGCACACCAAGTAATGTTATTGGTTCAACAGTCGTTTTGTTAGCCAGGTCCTCTTTGTATTTTTGACAAGTGACTATAGAAAATGACAGTTAGGGGCCTAAATGTGGCACTTCAAACATTTAAACTAATGTAGAACAGTTGAAGTAATGAAAAAAAAGAAAAAGAAAAAAAAATAGAGACTTGAATTGAATAGTTAGAGCCTAGCTCACAAAAATCACAACAATACAAAATTGATTCTCTTGTTTTAAGAGATCAAATAATAAGGCTATTGCAATCCTAATCTATGTATAATACATAATCCAATTTATATACACAACAGAAAAGATGAAAATCACAACACTTATGTCGAACTGTTTACGCTTAAGCTTCAACGAAATTTAATATGCTTCATCAAAGCTAGTAAAATTTGGCAAGTGATCGCTGCACGTTGACTGCTTATAATGTAATATATATTCACAAAGATTCATTGGCCAACGACTGCTCCGTCGCTTTCCAAAACTTCAGCTCTACGACATGATTCAGAATGCATTGATCTCCGTTCTACATGCTTCTTCAGATCACTGTCGACATCAATATAAAAGAATAAGTATGCATAGTTTAGTAAAAGAATAAGTCAGAAAATAGAGTATCAAAATTCTCTAGGCAGTGTAGAATTCTAACTATAACACACCTGCAACGCGGTATTCTACATTCGGAGTCTTTGCAATTTCTGGAGTGAGAAGTTAGTATATACCATATCTTCTTACAATGCTGGCAGCCCCCATTCATTCGAATTTCGCACTTACTGGCATGATAGAACAGCTTCTTGATCTGAGAACAGTTTGGATGAGAGCATGGTTCAGCCTTAGTTGCGCAGCATTGAGATGCATGCTTCAAAACGTTCATCAGTTTCACCATCTGTGTGTAAGTCAGTAAGTATGATCAACAATCTATTCTAGAATAAATTAGTACTGAAAACAATAAATCAAGAAAATTAAATTCATACCATTTCCTCATTTGGTTCCTGATTCAGAGATTGACATACTGTTGTTGAACAATTTTGAGTCAACTGGCGTTCATTTTGAGTCATCATCACAGTAGGATTGTGTAGATGGTAGAGGATCATCATGGAGGAATACTTGGCACGACGGAGTGTGTCAAACTGAAACTGAGACTTCTGGCAGAAGATCAAAAAGTTGTCCCTATTTTCAAACAATCCACTCTCAAGGACGATATCATTACGTTTAGTGTCGGAGGGGATATCATCAACAGCAGCCTGAAAATGGCACATAATTCATGTTTTGCATGAATTAACCTAATGGTGAGAAAATTATATGAAAAACTTCAGGTTTAGGTTGTTACCTGACAAAGTGTATGCACCTCGCCGTTCATTAAAGTGTGTTTTTCAGAACTATGGCATCTGAAATATGTGAATGGAAGTCAATGAAAAAAACCCTTTTTATTTCATTCAATGCTAAACATTTCAAATATGTATTCAATTTATCATACCTTTCACACTCCTGAAATTTCTCGCATTCAGTGCAAAACCAACGCTTCCCAACTATCACTTCATGGCAGTGCATGCATGAATATCGCAAGTGAGCTACGAGGAAGTTTTCTCTTGTAGGCAATATATTTTGGCCAACCTAATCAAAATTATGGAAATAACTTAAACTGGTCTATAATAAGAACATAGCAACATTTCATTTACTCAAGTATAAAAAAGAATGAAAGTAAAAGAGAAGATAGACATACTTTTTGCATGACCAAAATGTCTTTGGAAGGCTTGGCATGTCCCATGTCCTTTACTGTTCTATTTGACACTTGTTTCAACAACTTTTGATAGTCTCCTCTACTCTCTTTTTCGAGGGTATTCGCTACTGCCATAGCATTACCGCACCAACAGTCTCCATCAAAGTATGGCAAACGAGAAGCTGTCACCTTGGACTTCCCTTTTTCATTAGGAAGAAATTGAAAGAAATGATCATATACGTTGGTTAAACCAACGACAATATTTTCTTCCGTAGCCTTTTTTAGCATTGAAAGGTACCTGCATAAACAAACCATATATATAGTCAGTGATTACATGGTAGTGCTAGTTTTCGAAAACAAAGAAGATAAAAGAAGGAAAATGGTACTCTCAAATTGTCAATATATGTCATGAAAATTCAACAGACACATAAGGAGAGAAAAAGACTGACCACCGGCGTAGCTTATCATTCTTCGGAGTCTTTTGCTCTTCGGGATGACAATATAGTATGTAATCACCACCTTTTTTTGAAGGAGCACAGGCCCATATGTAGCAAGTCCAGAAACCCCTTTCCTTACAAAAATCAAGATATCCAATCTGATGATAAGAGGAAAAAAAAAAAAAAAAAGCATAAGCAGAAAGAATGGAAGGATTAAGTGTTCATTTTATTAGTTCTATTGGCATACAAATAGGGTTTAAAAGAAAAATACCAATATCTCATGGTAAACGAAGGTACGAACAGCTTCTCCACTCTTTGTCCTTCTTTGTGGCCTAAAATACTTGACGGAATCAAGATATGATATGTATACACAACGCTGATTCGGATTGCTGCATTCTGAGCCAAACTCCTGGACATACATTCCAAAAACGCATACGTCTACTCCTTCAATTTGCTGAAACAGAAGTATAACCTGAAACCATGGGAACTTCTATTAAATCCTTTGAAACATATAGTTCAGAAGAAACAATTGGCGATAAACCACTGAACTTACTCTTGATCTATAAGAGAATTCAGTAGGGTAATTCTCCTCTGGGATGATGTCCAGAAACTGCTTACTCACTTTCAGTTGCTTGTCGACAGATAGCACTTCTCTAATTGAAAGACTATCTGCTGCTAAAATCTGCAATTTTGCAGTGATTCAAGGCACATACGTAAATAATCTAGAATTTCCAAATCAATATATATTTGCATGAAAAATATCAATAATTTTAATAGCATGGCAGAATAAGAAAATAAGATATTTGAAGTTTATGTGCATACATGTGGAGTTCTCGGTATTACCTCATCTTTTTCCCAGTTTTCTCTCTCTTGCATGAGATGTTCGAAAAGTCTTTTCTCTAAGTGGTCACTTAGCACAGTTCTTCTCAAATCCTTAGCACCAAATTTAGCAGCCTTTGGTATTCCATTTTCAATTTCTTTTAGGCGGCATAAAGGACATATATACTCAGCACTGCAGTCCAAATCCGCTTTCTTGTTGTAGAGTGCGCATATTTGATGTTGCCATCTTTCGCATTTATTGCATTCAACCCACTAGAAGAAACAACAGTCATAAAGAGTTAGTTTAAATTTCTCTATATCAAGCTGAATTATATAGTAATTGATATTAAAACTTACCGGTTCTTCAAGTACTTCATCATTCTTCATTTTTGCAAGATTTTTCTTGGAAATAGATGTCCCGTTGAATGCGATTTTTTCACCTTTAGTAGTCGTGTAACACACAGAGCAAATGCAATCCTGTGCATTACTGAAATATGTTCTCTTGATGCGGCTGCCACAACATGAACAAAAAAGCGGGACCGGTGCGAAGTAAAGTCTTTCCCTTCGGCATAATTGGCATGTGTTTGCATCAATTCCTGCTGCTTCCTCAGAAGTAATCTGTGTTAAATGAATTGTTAACTTCACATGGTTGGCAGAAGAAAAGTTCAAAAGCATAAAATGAAATGCAAGGAAGTGGTGTACTAACCTGAACAGATTCCTTTCTCAGACTACTAATATGTTTTCTTATTTCGACACGTGTGAACGAATCAATCAAGGAAACGTTTCTTATTAGAGCATGCATATTGTCATTCCCTCCAATGTCCATTTCCATTGAATTATTGTTGTTTGTAATGTCATCGTCCTGGTTGAATACAGTTCTGCGTTGTATGTCTTCATCATTCAAAGTCTCATTCTGAACGATTTTAACACTGAATAAAATTTATAGTTAGTATCGTCTCAATTCAATCAAAATCTTAAGTTGAAGTAAATGCAACACATTTCTGTGAAAATTAAATCACTTTCACTCACATTTTTCTTCTTATTGAAGAACGGCTGTGTACCATTTCAGAATGATAGCGCCAATCTGTGGAGAATTCTAGTTGATTGCTTAATTCATCAAAACATCTCTTTCGCGAAATGTTGGAGACAACTGATGAAGTATTCCCACCAAGATGACGACCCTTGGCAAGCATCTTCTCGCTTTATCAGAAGCTATTTAAATTCTGAAGCCACAAGAAATAATCAATTGACAAATTAAAGGGAAGACAATCTTCTTGATGTGCCATAAACAACTAATAAAGAGAGAAAACAATGTTCTTGATGCTCACAAGAGTGCATATATAAATACCAATGTCATGAGATAAAAAAAATCAAAGACTAATCTGAAATGCATCATTAAAGTATTGAGTATTGATTAACCATAGACCATTTCACTGTCAACAATCCCATGAGCTATTCAGCATGATGCATCTTTTAATCTAATCAAAATAAAAGAGACTCTATTTGAATTTCACTTGGCTCATTGATGCTAAAAGTTAGGTCATAAAATGAAAGCAAAATCTTTGAATATTAAAAAGTATCAAATAATGTTGTTAAATAACAGATCTAGTGCCACTGTACCACTATATCGTAGCAGAATTTAGACAAACCGCATACGCTATTTGGTACAAAATATTATCAAATAGATGTTAGTGGCAGCACTATTTAGTACAGCCAATTTTTTTTTTTTTTGACAAATAGAACAGCAGAATTTTAACAATCCACTATTTTCATCTATATACACGATTGACATTGGTACCAATTATGGTAAACCATCTTATCCATATTTCAATTTAAGTCCGCTAAGTGTTGTCAATCTCGGATCAAGGATAAATAGAGATCAAATGGTTGTTCAAATTAGGGTTTAAGATTCTTGGAACCATTGACATTAATTCCATTCAAATTTAACACTCAAATTCATTATCATCATCATTATTATTAAACCAAAATTATTACCAACATTAAAACACTCAAATTCATTTATTCACAGAGAAAAAAAAAAAAACTCGTTTATTCGCGTCCATCTTACGAATTAAATATATGAATGAAAACAGGAATTAAGAGCAAGATTGAAGTTGTTATCATCATTTAAGGTGAATTGAATAATCACTTCATTTAAAACAAAATCCCCAAATTCAAATGAAAAAAATTAGGGTTAGGGTTTAAGAATTGGAAAAAACCTCCATTCAACTACAGTAAAAAACTAGAGGGGGTTTTAAGATTCTTGGAACCATTAACATTTATCCATTCAAATTTAACACTCAGATTCATTATCATCATCATTTGTTATTAAACATCAGATTTAACACTCAGATTCATTATTATTATCAACATTAAAACATCAAATTCATTTATTCAAAAAGAACAAAAACCCATTTATTCAGATCCATGTTATAAATTAAATATAAGAATGAAAACATGAATTAAGAGCAAGATTGAAGTTGTTATCATCATTTAAAGTGAATTGAAAAATCACTTGATTCAAATCAATAAAATTAGGGTTAATGTTTAAGAATACATAAAGTTAGAGAAAGAGAACATACAGGCTACGTTGTGTTGACTTGAAGCTCCTACTTTGACGCAGCTGTTGTTGTTTTGAAAATTCTTTTTATTTTTTTTTTAATTTTTTCTTGCAGCTATCTACTAATATTTATATATCTAGGGTTTCCATAAATAAGTCATATCAAATGATCAAAATAAATGTGATCCTCGTCATTTTTATTTTTAGCTGTTGATAAAATTTGATCCAACAGTTCTTGTTTATTTTAAGGTGAATCCGAGGGAAGTGATTACTTTTTTTTTTTTTTTTGAAGGAGGGAAGTGATTACTTTTAATAGCAACTTTATCTAAATTTTAGTGACCGTTGTTACCGAAAAATACACTCATTAGTATCTAACTAAGCGTACTTTAAGGGTTTAGTACATGTTTGGTTTTTTTTTTTTTTTGCAAAGGTAGTATAGTATTTTTGGGTCCTATAGATAGGGATTATAAAAAAAAAAAAGATGATGTTTTTTTGAAAATAATTAAAAATCACTTGTTTAGCAAAAAAAAAAACCACTTTTGTCATTTCGAAGTGTTTGTTTAGGATTTTCATAAAGATCATTTTATCAAAAAAGTCTATTTTCACTCCAAAATGAAAACCTATTAGGATTAGCTATTTCCAAAATCTATTTTTTTAAAAACAAGAAGGTAACACATGAACTAGTTAAAATCATTACTTTAAAAAAAGTGATTTTTTGGATAGTAAACAAAACACAAATCCCTAAAAAAAAACTTAGGCCAATCACTTTTGGTTCGAGATCGAAAGTTAGTGTCTAGTTTCAAGTTTTTCGGCTACTTAATGGGACTTCTCTGGTGGGCCGCGTGTTGAGGGGTGCCTTAGTGATTTCTTTCTAGATTTTGGTGGACCGATCGCCTTTGATTCGAGATTGGAAGTCAGCTTCTTGACTAAAGGTTTTTGGCTTGCTATTGTAACACCCCGTTTCCCAAAACAACGTGATAATAATAATAATAATATAATTAGAGTTATCAACAAACGGGCATGTCACACTGCTTTTCAAAAATTTCTTAAATAGAAAATAAAACTGTTTAATTCCAACATCATTATAAAATCTGCAGCGGAAATATTCTTTCAAACATATAATTATTTTCCAACAATTCTTGGCAAAAAGACCTCAACAAAATAAATACCATCCAGCAAATTAAATATCCAACATATTGGTTCAACATTTGATACATAAGGAATGTAAGAAATAAAACAACGAATTTCTCATCCCGTTACGTATCAGAGCCCTAAGACACATGAGCCAACATCCTACTAGCCTTCATTACCTGCAAGTTACCCATACGAAGGGCAACATTTTCAAGCAGAAGGGGTGAGTTTCACAATCAAAAATAATATATATATATATATATATATATATATATATATATATATATATAATTCATCAACTTGAATTAAAACAACAACAATCATAGCAACAAACATTATTAAATCCATATATACATGGCATTAACATTCATCAACAACAACTACATCAATTATAATTGATTGACAACAACAACACCAAAAGCATCAACATTATCATCAACAGCTACTTCATTTCACATTAGATTTGCAACCTTTAATTTATATTAGGCAATCAACCACACCATCGACAACAACTCAACAACCACCTCAACCTCAACAACTCATCAACATCAACAACTACTCAACCAATGACAACATCAACTCGACCAACTCAACGACTACAACGATGCAACGACAACAACAACTAATGCAATATGCATGTGGTACCAAAATACAGGGCAGAGCCCTCACCGCTTTGAACAACAAAGTGTTCCAGGACATGAGTCCTCCCGCTTTGAATGACAAGGCGTTCCAGAGCATAAGCTCTCACCGCTTTGAATGACAATGCATTCCAGGACTGAGGTCCTCACCGCTTTTGAATGACGAGCATTCCAGGACCGAAGTCCTCACCGCTTTTAGACTATGCAACAGACAGCATTTGTGTATATCAACATACAACTCGACAACACCGACATCAACAACAATACTGTGCCTAATTTATTTATGACACACTCCCCAACTTGGACAACACAAAACAACGACAACAACAACGGAACAACACAACAACGGAACAACGACATAGCATATATAATCATATTTATTTATATATACATGCACTCACATAGCTTCTCTTTCATTCATAATATTTACTTCATAAAAAAGGTTAAACAAATCAAAGGAACAATTTAGGATGCCTAAATTAATGTCCTAATGCACGAAGCAAAATTCAGAAAATGGTCTTACAGGACCTATCTCGCTTCAAGCGAAGGTCATCTTGCTTCAAGCGAAATCTTCACAGAATGGTTGGTTCTCTCTCGCTCAGAGTTCGCTCGTGGTTCGCTTCAAGCGACCTAAATGTCGTAAGTCTGGGGGAATCTCACTTGGAGTTCGCTTGCATCTCGCTTCAAGCGAAGCTTCATCTGGACAGCATTCTGGGTAGCTCGCTTAAGCGAAAAATATCTCGCTTCAAGCGAAGCTTCATCTGGGCAGTACAAAGAAACTTGCGATTTTCACAAACCTATTTCATCCAAAAACCCAATTTTGATCCCTCAATCACTCAAATTGATTTACTACAATGTTTACAGGTTCTATATACAACATATTGCTCAAAACAACATAGAATCATGAAATCAACAACACAATTTATCAACAACTTTGCAAATCATCATACTTTCTAACCCTAAACCATAAACACCCCAATTCAATCCAATTTTTCAGAATTTATACATATATTAATAGTTGAAGGTTAGCCTCACCCTTACCTGAATTAAGAAGAACAAAAAAAGCTACAGCAAAATCCGATTTCTCCCTCTTCTCTTAGCCTCTTCTAGGTTTTCTCCCTTTTCTCCCAAAGCTCCTGTTTTTCTTTCTACTGATACGTGAAATGTTATTCTGACTTACTATTTTCCTAACTCCCCCTTATTTCCTTAACTCCCTTTTTATTTTCATTTAACTCCCACTTAAAATCTAATAATTCTTATTAACTCCCAAAACTTCAAATAATATTAATTCTCACCTATTTCATTTATTTAATAAAAATAACCACTTAACATATATACAAAAAAATACATTACGCCACATAATCACATAAATCAACTAAAAATCATTTAAAAGACTTTAAATCAACCAAAAATAATAAAATAAAAATTAGGGTGTTACAGCTATGGTGTCTTCTCTGGCACACTAGGGTTCGATTGGTGGTGGAATTGGGATAAGTGTCGGAATAAGTTATTTTCAGGTGTTTAATACAGCTCAGATATGGTGTTGAGAAGGAGAATTTTTAGGGTTTTTGACGTGAGTAGTGGCGATGGGTGTTTTGATTTTGTTTATGTATTCATTCGCGATGAAGTTGGAGGTTATAGCTCAAGTTTGGTTTATGTTGGTATGCAGGGGTTTAACTTTGTTTTGGTGTTGGTCTTGTTTTTGGAGGTTTGTTTTTATTGGTGTTGATGGTAGCCCTCGATTGGGTTTTGTCTTTATGGGTGATTATGATGAACGAGGTGTATGGATTTTCTTTTGGGTGTTCCATCTATATACGAAGTCCTTTGCTTTGTTGCTTCTATATTCTCGGTCTCGTTCGTCTTAAGCAGAGACTTGGTTATTAATAAACTTTGTCGTTCAAAAAAAAAGGTGGTGTTGGGATGACTCCTAAAATGTAGCTAATTCTATAAGATAAGGGGAACTTCTACGGTACACTCGTAAATTGATGTGTACCAGTACTCTTGAGAGAAAGAGTCGAGGACATGTTGTGTGAACTTCAGAAGCTGTGTCTAGATGCTCATAAAAAAGTTTTAGTTGAACTACAAGACTGGTTCAAAGAAGTAGCTCAGAATATGGAGGAAATAAATATCAACAGAAATCAGAAGCTGTATCTCTCAGACACACCTATCTACATGGATGCTTCAAGTATCATCTCCTAAAGTGTGAAGTCTGAAGATCCTGATGTCAAGTGGTTAACCAAGCTCCTGATTAAGTCTGATGCTCCTATTCTTGAGAAACTGAAGAAAGACACTGCTTTGGAAAAGGAGAACAAGGAGTTGAAGAAAGCATTGTTTGAGCAAAAGCTGTTGACTGCTGACCTTCAGAAGAAGCTGATTGCTCAACAAGAAGAAACAAAGGAAAGGGAAGAAGCTCTTCTCAAGAGATATAGTGATCTCATGGAAACTATGGAGAAGCAAGTTGACAAGACTAATAGCATGATGCAAGAGATGATGGATATGATGAAGAGACAAGCCAAGCCTTAGATTGCACACCTAGCTTGTTTTTCTTTATATTTTTTTATGTGCATTTGCTAATGTTCATGCTTCTGACTTTGTTTATGCTTCTGAATATACTATGCTTCTGAACTAATACTATCTGCCTTATATTGAATTTTCTCACTATGTTTTTCTCATCTCTTCTTTTTGTCTTTTGCTTATCTTTTTTTTTTTATGACAAAAGGGGGAGTAGATGTATAGTATTTATAGGCTCTGAGCCCCATTAATTTAACAAGTTAAATTAATAGGACCATCTTCTTATCTCTTAGTCTATTAATGTGAGATTATTCTAAGTGTTTTAAGTTTTTAATAATGAATTTAATTAACATGGATAGAACTCAGGGGGAGCTTACAAATCTCATCTTAAAGTACTATTGGACTCAGGGGGAGCTTACAAACCTCATACCCTTAAAGTCAACTTGTTAATTAGATTAACAACAATTGAACATTTTAAACACTAGTGTTTGTCATCATCAAAATGGGGTAGATTGTTGGAACAAAATGTGTTTAACATAAACCCTTGAGTTTTCATGATAAAAAGGTATTAAAAATTGTCAATTGGATATGCTAATATTTGTTCAAGTGTGCAGAGCCATAGACAAAATTTTTAGTGTCTATTTAAAGCATAGGTTCTGGAAGAACAAATGAGAGCAATGGAATAAACAAGAAAGAAGCTTGAAGCATCTGAAGAATAGAGGTTCTGAAGACAAGTGTTCCTGAAGTGCTGACATCATCAGAAGCACCTCATCTGAAGCACATCTCACCAGAAGCACATTTCATCATAAGCTCTGAAGACCATCAGAAGCTGAAAGAAGTGAAGCTTCAAAAGGCTGTTCAAAGGATTTAATCACGCCTATCATTGCAGAAGACTAGAAGGTTGAAGCGACGGCTAATTCAAAAGGATTTGTAGTCATTGGAAGCTTATTCGTTGAAGAGAGTTGAAAAAGGACAATTGTACGAATTGTACAACCTCTGTCTCCACTACTCTGTTTTGTCTCTGCAACAAGACAAGAATAACAGCTATGCCTACACAGGTGTTCCTCTAGAATTGGAATGGATTTGAAATTGATACTTCATAGGACATTAACCAAATCAGGCAACAATTCATTGGTGATTTGATCAAGCTTCAAGCGACTCTTTTTGATGTGTTGGCAATCAGCGTCTCTTTCACACCTCTATATAAAGAAGTGAAGACTTAGACAATTGTAAGACTCTAACAACAATTTACTAGTGCCAAAACTCTGCTGAAATTGTTTCACATCAAAGTTCACTTAGAATTTCTTATCAACTTTCATATCTTAGAAATTCTAGAGTCTTAAAGAGTTTGTATCTGATTTGTATTGTGAACACCACTGATTGTATATCATGTGTTCAAACTCAAACAAATTTCTTTGTAATTCTGTTTGATTAGAAGTATCTTGCAGTTGTGCTTGAGCATAGGAAGTTTCTTGATTTAGTTCTTGATCATAGGAAATCTCTTGCAGTAGTGCTTGAGTAGTTTGAAGTCTCTTGCTAGTTTTAGCAGTCAGCATTTGTAATCATATATTACATTTTTAGTGAACTCTCCTTGGAAGTGCAAGGGGGACATGACTACTTCCGGTTTGTGGAAGGAACATGTATAATTGCTTTGTGTCTTTCTTCTTTCCTTCTCTCTGTTTTATCTACAGCATTTAGATTTTGATTATCACTTCAGAAGCTGAACTCTATCTGCTTCTGAACTGTGACTTCAGTAGGAGAAAAAGAAGAAAAATCTAACACAATTCAACCCCCCCACCCTTCTTGTGTTTTTCTCACCTTCAGGTTTTTTTTATCAAGAGGTTCTAAAATGTGACGATCTCTTATGTATGTTATTTGGTTTTCTTATGTCTGGGTATTTTGGAAAGAGCGTGATAATAATATTTTTAATCAAAAGGAGGTCCCAATTCATAATCTTGTGGATAAATCATGCGTCTATCCTAGTTGTGGTTAAAGGCAAAATACATTAATTTAACTTTTGGTTATCATGGTTGGTGGCTTAGTTTGTTCTCATGACTGTCTATTAGTTAATAACCTTGTTCCCCTTTTTTTTCTTTTTTTTTTCTTTTGTTGATTCGATTTTACTCCATTTGTATGACTCTTGTGTTCCTCTTTAGTACATCTTGTGTTACGAGGAAAGCTTATTATTGTTTATATATTCCATTTTGCCTCTTTTTTGAAGAATATTCCAGTTTACCTTGTTCACAGAAAAACATCACTCAATTATTTTCCTTCAAAAAAAAAATCACTCAATTATTTGACACGTCATCAAAGCTAAGTGCCCAAATAAATGAGGGACCAAATGTCTTAATTTCTAAAAATTAAGGACCAAAATTGTGAAAATTAAAAATAAAATTGTGATCATGTTAATCAAACAGGATCAAAACTGCATTTAAACCTAATTATTATGTTTATATTGTTTGATTTCTTTGCGGGGTTGTAAAATTAATTCTAATTTTAATTAAATATATTATTTATGAATAATTTTATTTTAATGTATCTTTCTTTTTATCATAAATTCGTGATAATTAAAATCAATATTTTTTATATATTTTTAAATCATTTATATCATAAATATTTAAAAAAATCATTTAATCAAAAGTTATTTTTATTTATTAAATATTAATTTGTTTTTTTATTTATTTTTGAAATAAAACATTTTTTTTAATTATTTTGTAAATGTTGATTTTTTATAAGGTTAAACAAACATGGTTTCCCCCAACAATTTTCTTATCAAGAACATTAACAACTTCTGAAGTTAAGGCAATGCAATCCCTTATATTCCTTCCTCTCACAAACTCCATTTGCTCCTTTGAAATAAGGTTAAACACAACATATTTAAGGCTAAACACAACATATTTAAGGCCAAGAGCACCATCTGAATTAAGGCTAAACACAACATATTTAACTTCCTCCATTGTAGGTAGCATAGTGAGAATATTATTTGTTGTTTCATCAATGAGCATAGGGATTGCTTCCTCTACAAGAAAATTATCCTGCAAAAAATAGTTAGAAGAGAAAAACAGATTTTTATAATAATTCACAATATGGTCAGATATTCTATAAGGTTCGGTGACAATTTCATCATCAACTTTGATGGATGAAATTAATTTTGTTTTGTTTTTTAATTTTGTAATTCTATGGAAATAGCCTGTGTTTCTGCTACCTGATCTTAGATTTTTCCTGCCAGAAGGTCTCTTGTTTAAGAAGGGCTTCATCTAAAATTGCCTGCATTTTCTTTTCTTCATACATCAAAGTATCAACGTGTCCATTCATCTATTATAATTAAATGTTTGTGGTGTTGATGGTGCCACCTTAACCGGTGGCATCTCCGTCGGAGTTGTCTCATATTCCATTGCCTTGGATAGTAGCGTCGCTTCATTTACAATTTGGGTCGGCCATGAGACATATGTTACTCACTTTTTCTATTTACATTCTCTTAATTATTATTTTTTAAGAGATAAGAGCTTTTGAGTATCAATAAAATAGAGTTAATGTAAATTATAGACTAAGTGGTAGCTCTCGAGCACAAAATTCAATAGGAGTTCTTGGTGTTTAAATTTAGGTTTAAGTGTACTTTTGACCCCCGTACTTTTGGCCCCTTATCTTTCTAAATGTTGCAATTTAGGACTAAATTTGTCTTTTTTTTTTTTTGCTTTTATATGTGTTTAGTCCCTGCAAACAGTAAAATTTGGTTCCAGAATTTGCTGATCCTTGTTTTTTACCACTGCAAAATTTAATCATTTAAAATTTCATCCCTCTGACTTGTTATATGAGTTGCGAAAAGACCATTATACCCCCAAGCTTCTCAAACAAACATGAAAAGACCATTATACCCCTGTGTTCATCTTCTTAAAATCTTCCCTCCTTCACTTCTCTGCGACACCATTTCTTCCTAAATCTTGAAACCTTTCTCCCAAAAGAACTTTAAAAAAAAAAAAACTTTCTTCTTTCCTAATAGGTTCAAGTATGGAAACATATTCCGATTGCATCAAAGAGAATCTAAACCCAACCGAACTCAACATTATTCCTTCATCAAACAAACGAACCATCGACAGGAATAATAGTGTCGACGGAGTCGATAGCGGTGGTGGCAGATATTGTGTTGTCGGATGTGGACTGGATCTAGAATTTTCCAAAGTGAGGTATGTTGATTCTTCAAAACAGCAGCAAAAGGATGTATGGGGTTTTTGCGGCGATAATTGCTATGAAACTGCGAATTGGATTTTTGCGGCGATAATTGCTATGAAATTGCGAAATTGAAGCTATCTCCTGTTATTCTCTTTCTTTTCCATTTGCTATGAAACTGCGAAATTTGTATGGGGTTTTGACAAATAGAATTGGGCATATTTTTCAAAACTGTGTCTTGGAGCTTCAAAAGAGGATATGGGGAAGAAAGGAATTGAGCTTCAAAATTGTGTTCTATGGAGAGTTATATTGAGGAAGATGAAGATATTGGTGATATGGGAAAGAGATGGGGTTTTAATTTTGGAGCTATGAAGATGTGGAATGATGCGAGCAGTGTTGTTAATGTCTCCATCGTGAATGGTCGAGTTTCAAGTGAGAAAGAAGAAAAAGAATGAAGCAGGTAGATTGATAATTTCTCAGAAAAGAAAAAGAATGAATCAGGTTTGAAAGGGAAGCTTGAAGAAATTTAGAGGTTTTAAATTGAAAAGAAATTAATTGGGTGAATATATTTGTTATGGTTTTTTTTATGGTGCTTTTATTGTTCCTGGGTTTGGATGAATATCATAGGGATGGTGATGGAAGATGAAGCTGAAGGCAATGTTCCACAAATTGAGTGTTAACTCGTCGAGTTTATCGAGTTTACGTTTTTAGGTATCAAAATTGTGTTAACTCATAGGTAAATTCGATTTCTGGTAAAATCGGAAAATTTGACGAGTTTGACCAAGTTAACACTCAGTAAACTCGTGTAAAATCGGCCGAGTTTACGAGTTTACTGCTAAAAAATATTTAAAAAATAAATTGGCCCATTTTTTTGGGCCCATTATTTTCAAAACCCAATCCCTTTTCTGTAAGCCCAAAAACTGAAAAATATTTACAGTAACACATTGCTAGCTTCCTGAAATGAAACGTTTCATTTCCTTCTTCTCTGAGTTCTCAAACTATGAACAGTGGAGCACATATTAGTTAGGGTTCTGATTTTGACGTTGGTGATTGCGACGTCGGTTAGGGTTGCGGTGAATGCAAGCCATGTGTTTAGTTCTAATTTTGAAAACTCTTTATCATCTGGAGAAGAATTTGATGTAGTTGGAGATGAAGACATAGATGAAAACGATGTTATGGAACTTTAGAAGATTGACCTTTTGAAGAAATTAACTTGTTTGTTTTTTGTATAGTTTTATTCACAAGTTTAGAAACTTGTGAAACTTGTTTTTTGGGATGAGTTAGAGACTTATGAAACTTATGCTTTTGTGCGCTAATTTTTCTATTTCGATGCTAAGTTAAGCATAACACTTTTTATGGTGGTTTGGTATACTTTGCATTTATAATTAAGTCATATTTTGCACTATTGATCTATTTACAATATTATATTAGCTTACATATGTCATGGATATAATAAATTGTAAAGAATTTTAACTTAAGGTAAACTCGTACGAGTTATCGAGTCGAGTTTACCTCGTACGAGTTTACCTAGGTAAAACGAGTTGAGGTAAACACTCGAGTTGTAAAACCTTGGGTGTAGGGAGAAGAGTATGAAGAAAACAAGTTGAGATTTTTCAAGAAGGGGCAGTTATGTCATTTCACATTTGTCCGATGAGTTTAAGGATATTTTTGTCCATGTGCATCATCATTTGCTTAGTCATACACTCATTGGACCAATCAACAGTGCCATGTCATCAAATTACTGACATGACAGTGATTAAGTGGCAAAAAACAAGGATTAGCAAATTCAGAGACCAAATTTTAAATGACCCCTATTTACAGGGACTAAAACATATAAAAGCCTTTATTTTTTTTATATAAGACCAAAATCGTAACATTTGAAAAAATAAGGGTCAAAAGTACGCTTAAGCCTTAAATCTATGGTGCTTAGGTTTGCATATAAGGTTTAGATTTGGTGTTTGAAAATTCAAATACATACATACCAAAAAGACAAAAATAACATGGAAAATAATATAAACGTGTGTGAGAATCAGATCCAAAATTCAACCTTATAACTGCATCACAGAGCTACAGTAAATAATTTTGTTCACTAATTTAAGATTAAACAACTAAAGCAAATTTGGTATTTCAATCTGTGTGTGGGGGTGTACATTCATTCAAGTCTTTGATGGAAAAATGGCTATAATAATAACTAAAGCAAATGTGTGCACCCTGCAATTTACCACTTCGTTCAAAATAAGATTATAATTCATGCATTAAACAAATCCAGTTGGTACCAAATCAAACTTTATAAGAGCCTTGGAACTGCAATTACAAAATTTAGAAAACCATGAAAACAATACTAGAATAAACAACGAAAGGTACTACAAACATAGATTAAAAGTACTACAAACATAATGTTATTTGTCGAACAAAGTTACCAATAACCAAGACATGGTTTATAACTTGTCTCTTGGGAGTGGTGATTTATGAACAGTAATGACGGTAAAGAGGGCATCAACACAAAAGAAAGCAATATAGAGAAGCTTAAGGGCGTGTTTGGAGGGAGGGTTTAGGAGGGGAAGAAAGGGGAGGGTTTACTTTTCATTTTTAAATTACGTACACTATGAAGTGTTTTTTAAAAAGTTAAGATTCGATAAACGATCATATAATACTTCAATCACATTTAATTCATTTTAGAAAAACATGTTATATAATCCGTTGTATAAAAAAGAAAAGTGAACCCTCCCCTCCTAAACCCTCAATCCAAACACACCCTAAAAGATTTCCCTTATCCCATCCTCCTCACACCACTCCACACACATCTCATGAATTTATTTGTCTCTTGCCAAAATAGCAAGCATTATACTTGAACTGCACAACGGAAACGCAATCAATAAAATACTCGCATCGTTATATAATGCATCAATGATTGACCGAAAACAAAATGAAGAACACATTAGAAAAATCAAACCCTAGATAACTGAAGCTTCAAACAAACAGTGTTGCCAATTGCGGATAGCAGCAAATAGCGGATTGTTAAAAATCCGCTACGGAATAGGGCTATAGCACCACTATAGCTGCTATTTGACAATATTTTGTAATAAATAATGTATTGTGGAACAATAGCAGTTTGTCTAAATTCCGCAATGCTAAAATGGTATAGGGCCGCTATAGCCGCTATTTAACAACACTGTTCATAAACAGAAGAATAAAAGGTTTAAGCAGTACAGAAAAAGTAAACCCAACCAAAATATTAAAACTCCTAAATACAAATCCTAAAGATAGAAACAACATACATTAGGAAACCATGATCCTTTCTTTCCTCCTATCTCAGGAGCAAAGCTTCTTGGAAGCGCCTGAGTTGCTTTGTAGAAAGCAGAGAAGATCCATCCCTCCTGATTGCGAGCAGGAAGGGATTTGATAATGTTGTAACGAGAGATAGTGACCTGCAAGTGAATGAGACCACAACCACATTGTATAAATACATTAGAAAAATGGAAACCAACACGTTAAAGGAGAAGATAAAAGTCCTAAGCTAAACAGAAAAGCACAATTTGGGTGAATAAATTAGAGACACAATAATAAAGAAAATAAAAGGCTTAAGTTAAACAGAAAAAGCATAAGAGAAATGTAACCCAACACGTTAATAGAGAGAGCTAATCAGAAAAAACATAATATGGGTGAAAACATTAGAGAAATGTAACCCCACACGTTAGTAGAAACAAGAGAGAATAAAAGGCTTGTAGATCACATGAAAAATAACAGTTTTTCAAATTCTGTTATGGTATATGATAACTCTGTCGAAAACCTCAATTATCAAGAGTATATAACAATTTTTTTTTATTCTCAATAAAGGGATTAGAGAAATTGAGTTTAAAACTTACTCAACCAAGCACTGTATTGGAGTAATTAAAAAGCACCCCATGATTGTTTTTTTGCTATGGGGTTAAGGAATATGTTTTAGGTAACAATTCATTGGTTAACTGTGGATTCTGTGATTTTTTGTTTTTTTTACCAAAAAGTAATTAAAACAGAAAAGCACAGTTACAGTTTGGATCATTTCTAATTCAAAAAAACAAATCATCAAATGATGATGAAATCAAAAACAAAACCCTAATGGCAGAATATGCAGAAAATATGAAACCAAAGAGTAACAAGGAATGAAATGTCTACTACCTGCAATTGTCGGCGCTGGGAAGGAGTTGCTATGTACGAAGCTAAAATCCGAGCAAGGCGAACGCGAAGGTTTGAAAGAGACATTATTGAGACCTGTGAATCAAAAAATACAACCACAATACTTAACATAGAAAAAAAGAGTAACACCAGGTCAAATTCAATTTCTAATTCAAAAAACCAATCAAATCCCTAACCAATCGTCATCAGAAACAAAAAAAAACTAACTAACCCTAATACTAGATTATCAATTGAACCTGGATGTACATATGAAACAAATATACCCCTTATTAAGACTAACAATTTGGTTTAATATATATAAAAAGTTAACATTAAATATATATTTAATCAAGTGTTCCATTGATTGGAATTGGTGTTAATTCTCCTTGCTTGAACTTATCCACAATTCAGCAGAATCATCTCCATTGGTTGAGAAAGCAATAAGGTTGCTAGAAAATATTGTTTCTTCATCAGAGAGTGCACTTTATGAGGCTGCTAGTACCAGAGGAGCGATTCGGATACTGGTTGAGACTATTGAAGATGGATCATCACTAGGAAAAGAAAATGCAGTTGGTATACTTCTCCTTATTTGTCAAAAATGCAGAGAAAAATATCGAGTACTGATTTTGAAAGAGGGAGTAATGCCAGGATTGCTTCAGATGAAACTTGGAAAGCCAAATCCATGGCTAGTGAAATGTTGTTGCTTTGAGAGACTGCTTTAGATGATTGCAAAGCTCAATACATAACCTATCATGTAAATAAGGTTTTCGAAATAGGTTCGAATCATAAAGTATTCATGCATCTCTTGGTTTTCTCTACATTTTTCTGGTATCAATTATGTTTTTAATGATAATGATTTCTATTTTAGGACTTGCAAGGAATGTATCTTTCAGTGAGACAATGTAGAATTGTTTACATTTCTATGTATTCTATGTATATATGATTGGTTCCGGATTTGCCGGTAGAAGTTTTTAACAAAATTAAAACTAAAGTTCAATTATATCATGAAACTTGGATATTTACTTTAGGCATGTAATTCTCGAATGGAAATATGTGAAGACTAAAGCTTTTAACAAAAACAGAGCGAAAGTAACATCTAATTCACTACAAAACTGGGAGGTAACATAAGAGCAAAAAGGAAACAAACAGCTATGAAGTTCAATTATCACACTAAATTTTGTATTGAAAAATTTTAAAATAAAAAAATACATACAACAACATGTGGCCCCCCAAACTTATGTGCAAAATGCCCCCCGAACTTGAAAATTTATATATTTTTTTATGTGTAATTAGAACTATTGTTGTTCTTTTTTATTTATTTATTTATGTGTAATGAGAATTTATAATCTTGTTCTTGTCTTGTGAATATGGTGCACACTCCTTAATTGTGACTTTGTTTCTTCTTATTGCTACTCATGCTAAGCCTAAGCTGTAAACTCAAAGTAATGAGTCTGAATTCTCTCAGGACCGTTGTGAAAATAAGCATTATTGTCAACTTTAAAAAATACACATTTTTCTCTTCCCCATTTAAAAGAAGAAAAAAAACTATGGGAAAAGCAAACAGGTACAAGCCTACTTTGATGTATATATGCATGTAGTTTTCCCAAACTCCAAAATTAATAGTTAGCTTTAATATTTAACTGTTAATTGTTTGCCTTTAAGAAGAAAAAAATATAAATTTTTAAGTTCGAAGGGTAATTGAAGTTTTGTTGATTTCAGAGGGGTAATTGACGAAACTTACAATTCCAAGGGTAATCGACTATTTACTCAAGATTTTACTATATCCTCAATTCCAATATATAGAAGCTTCCAAATATAACATAAAATTTCATCAATACATCTCTAGCAAGATTATTGTTATTATTATTATTTCTTGATGAAAATCATAAAAACAATAGAACCCTCGAGCTCTCAGCCTGACCTTCTATAAAATCTGTAGCCAACAACAACGGCTGCTAAAGCTCCAACAATACCAGTAGCCTTAATAATATAGGCCAACTCCCACATACTTTGTTTTGCTCCAAACTTGCAGTTTGGCAACAAGAAACCCCATTAACACCTTGGTAACAGCCAACCACATTTTCATTGTTGTTCAAAACTTGCAGTTTGCACAGAACTTACAAAAACTAATTTGCACGTAACAAACAAAATGGAGACTTGGTTTTCGTATAAAAGTTGTAAGATACATAATATAATGCAACCCATACTAGAAGGATGCCAAATACTCCATAATGTATATATCCATGTGGAAGAGTATTTTGATAAGTCCATTTTTATAATATTGAATTGGAGCGAAAGTAGTGTGTGGAGTGGCTAAGTGCAAAGATCAAAGGTTTTGGATATGACCTTACACAATGGTGTAATAATCCTTTGATTTACTTAGGGTTGAAATATGCATACTGTAGGTAGAAAATAAATTTCCCTAGCAAGACCAAAAACAAAAAGGACGTCAAAATTAACATTTGGAATACACAACGGAATGGACAGTTTTCATTGTTTATTTGTAACTGTCACCTCAGGAAACAACGGATAAATTGGCAGTTTGCGGCCAACTCATAGCTGTTCACTCTGCATATGCAATTTGATAGTGTAGATGGAACTCCCACCCTTAAAATACTCTTTGCTTCACGAATCACGGTATTTCCATTCACAAAGACGCTGGCAAGAATTGTCTGACAATAGTTATGAGGTCTTGGATTAGACAAAGATCATGAGAATAATTTATAATAGATCATGAAATTTTAAAGGATTTGGAGTACGAAAAAACTTGGTATGTCAAGCAAGGGAGAGTATTTTACCACAATGACTAACACCCACGTGAAAGAATGAATATAAATTGTGAACTAAGCATGTGATGTTGTGTTGAAAACTGACTTGTAAAAATACTGTTTCCTCATTTTATAAGACCGAGAACGCCAGCGGCTCAACATATTTTACATTAGAAAGTTATCTGTCCTAGTATCACGACCATTGCAATATGACAATAAACGCTCATGTTCAATCAAAGTACAAAAATATGTAACAATAATAACCCTGAGAAGGATTTAACATCTTACTGATAGAATTTGCCAAGAACCGTCCAAAATATCTATCAATACTTGCAATTTTATCACTTTCAAAATGAACACCGAAATATGGGCAACCTTTCACGGTAAGCTAAGCAAACAAATAAAATAAAACACCATCATCATAAAACCGAGCATGAGAAAACAATAGTACCAATAAGCTCCTCTATTGGTTGGCTTGCAATCATTTCGTCCCTAGTCCTTACTCCTCCATCAAAACTTGGCCCTCAGTGGCCTTTGCACTCAATGCAATACTCATGATAAGTCATTCGTTCATTGTATTAGAGGTTGTTAGAGTTCTATATACCTTTGTCATGAATTGTTGGTTTTATCAGCAAGCCACTCAAAAACACTCAAACACAACCCCTCCATAGCAAACTACCGGTCCCAACAAATAGTTGATTCCACCACCCATTCATAATGGAAACACGGGCTGGGCTACCAGAGTAACTCTTAAAACACCAGTACCAAGAGGTCGACTAGCTTTTATCAACCAATTGCTGAACATCTAGTGTCCTACCGGAGAACACCAGATCATTGCGAGTAGACCAGATGGGCACACACAACTGAATGTCGGATCAAAAGGAAACACACCTAAAATTCTCTCTCCCAAGAAACACACCACATCCCTCAGGAGGACTAACTCCCACCCTAACCTTCTAAAAATTCTATACCACACCCTGGACGCTACCCCCACATGTCACAAAAAGGTGACTAACACATTCCGTCTTCTCACCACACAAGGCACGCATTACTGCCGCCTGAGTCTGCGCCTCCGAAGGTTCACCTGAGTCGGGATTCTATCAAAGAGAAGATGTCAAGAAAAGACTTGAACTTTGGGTAAACCCCAACTCTTCCAAACCAATTTCAGGATGATAGATAACTTGGCTACTCTAGTACCCACTCCAAGGTGAACCTCGTACTATTTGTACTTCTCTCCTTCGATTTAATAATACTCATATTGCAGTTAGAAAAAAATAGATAGGTGCTTATGCAGTCATCAAGTTTATGAAAAAAATGGTATGCATTCCGTCACATTCAGTTGTTTTCCTTTGGTTTGATTTCCCTCCAATTTGGGAGTTATGGGATTGAATCTCTAACAAATTTTATTTATAATTATGTAATTACAAGTTTATCTTAGTTCCTACATGTTGTGAATTCGTTAAAAATCACACCAATAAAATACTTGATGTGTGGAGCAAATTAATCAAGTAACCAAAACAACGTGGGTAACAAGCTAGAACTGAAGGATCAAAAAGTTGCTTGGGAAATGTCCCAGAACCTACTGCATCAATTGTAATGTCTGAAGTTTTTTCCAATTAATGAAATGATGTTTAACATCAAAAAAAAAAAAAAAAAACTATGGCAACAACGGAATTTTTACCGGTGAGCTCCTCTGTGTTTTTGACTAGTTACCATAGAAAATGACAGAGTTAAGGGCCTAATTGTTCATGAATCATGAATGAAAAGCCATCAACGTGGCAATTCAAACATTTAAATTGATGTGGAACAGTAGAAGCAATGAATGAAAGAACGAAAAAAAAAAGAAGAAAAGGAGAGACTTGAATTGAATAATTGGAGCTTAGGCTCTCAACCATTATATATATATATATATATATATGAATAATAAGCTTATTCCTAACCTATGTATGTTACATAATCCAATTTATATACACAAAAGGAAAGATGAAAATCACAACACTTATGTCGAACTGATTACGCTTAAGCTTCAACGAAATTTAATATGCTTCATCAAAGCTAATAAAATTTGTCAAGTGATCGCGGCACATTGACTGCTTATAACCACTTATTGTGCACTCTATATATTCACAAAGATTCATTGGCCATTTACTGCTTTGTCGCTTTCCAAAACTTCAGCTCTACGACAAGATTCATAATGCATTGATCTCCGTTCTACATGCTTCTTCAGATCACTGCATAGTTTAGTAAAAGAATAAGTCGGAGAATAGAATATCATAATTCTCTAGGCAGTGTAGAATTCTAATTGTAACACACCTGCAACGCGGTAATCTACATTCCGAGTCTTTGCAATTCCTGGAGTAAGAAGTTAGTATAAACCATATCTAATTGTAACACACCTGCAACGCGGTAATCTACATTCGAATTTTGCACTTACTAGCATAAGAAAACAGCTTCTTGATCAGAGAACAGTTTGGATGAGAGCATGGTTCAGCCTTAGTTGCGCGGCATTTGAGATGCATGTTTCAAAACGTTCATCAGTTTCACCATCTGTGTATGTCAGTAAGTATGATCAACAATCTATTATAGAACAAATGAGTAGTACTGAAAAACAATAAATCAAGAAAATTAAATTCATACCATTTCCACATTTTGACTCCTGATTCTCAGATTGACATACTGGTGTTGAACAACTATGAGTCAACTGGTGTTCATTTTGAGTCATCGTCACAGTAGGATTGTGTAGATGGTAGAGGATCATCATGGAGGAATACTTGACACGACGGAGTGTGTCAAACTGAACTGAGACTTCTGGCAGAAGATCAAAAAGTTGTCCCTATTTTCAAACAATCCACTCTCAAGGACGATATCATTACGTTTAGTGTCGGAGGGGATATCATCAACAGCAGTCTGAAAATGGCACATAATTCAATGTTTTGCATGAAATTGCGTAACGGTGAGAAAATTATATGAAAAACTTCAGGTTTAGGTTGTTACCTGACAAAGTGTATGCACCTCGCCATTCTTTGAAGTGTGTTCGTCAAAACAATGGCATCTGAAATATGTGAAAAATAAACGTCAATGACAAAAGCCCTTTTTATTTCATTCAATGCTAAACCATTGTAAAAACAGTTCAAATATGTATTCAAGTGATCATACCTTTCACACTCCTGAAATTTCTCGCATTTAGTGCAAAACCCTCGCCATGTTCTTTACTGTTCTCTTTGACACTTGTTTCAACAACTTTTCATAGTCTCCTCTACTCTCTTTTTCGAGGGTCTTGGTTACTACCATAGCATTACCGCACCAGCAGTCTCCATACGTTGGTTAAACCAACGACAATATTTTCTTCGGTAGCCTTTTTTAGCATTGAAAGATACCTGCACAAATAAATAATATAAACAAAGATGATAAAGGAAGGAAAATTGTACTCTCAAATTCTCAATATATTATGTACACTAGCTCACGAAAATTCAATACACACGGACACATAAGGAGAAAGCAAGACTGACCAGCGGTGTAGCTTATCATTTTTTGGAGTCTTTTGCTCTTGGGGATGGCAATATAGTATAGAATATATATAATCATAACCTTTTTTTGAGAAACCCCTTTCCTGACAAAAATCAAGATATCCAATCTGATGATAAGAAAGAAAGAAAAAAAAAAGCATAAGCAGAAAGAATGGAAGGATTAAGTGTTCATTTTATTAGTTTCTATTGGCAATAAAACAGAGTTTAAAAGAAAAATACCAATATCTCATGGTAAATGAAGGTACGAAGGACTTCTCCACTAGTTGTCCTAAAATACTTGATGGAATCAAAATATGATATATATACTTACAAGTGTGTATTGCTTTCCATCGAATTCAAAGGAATGAAAATGATTTATTCTGTTTTTTCTTCTTCCGGAAACCCTAACCGGTTCACCAATGGGTTTAGCATCCTCCAATGGCGGCTCCTCTTCTTCTTCTTCTTCTCATCGACATAGTCGTCGTCTTCTTCTTCTTGGAGTTTCATCAGCCTCTTCTTTTTGTGGTGGTGAGAAGGAGAAGGTGAATCGCCGCTACTGATTGCTATCATTGATGTTCATTCACCGCGTTGCGTCGTAGCAGTTTCAAAAACCAAAATAGGAAATGAAAAGTGTAATGCACCGGTTTTGATTTTTGGAGTAACAATATGGTATGACTTAAAAACTAAGGATATATGTATATATAGTTTCACAAAATTTTTTTTACACGTGTGCATGATATAAATCTAAATAAATAAACTATTTTTAATCCAAGTATGTTCATGAATTTCTGTAAAAAATGAAAAGAAAAGGAAGTTCATGAATATCATTTACACTCTTATTTAAAAAAAAATAATGAACATAATTTTTTAAATAAGAGTAAATGATATTCATGAACTTACTTTTTCTTTTTCTTTTTGCAGAAATTCATGAACATACTTGATTGATGGATTAAAAATTGTTTATTTATTTAGATTTATATCAAGCACACGTGTAAAACAAAATTTGTGAAATTTTTAGTTTGTAAGTCATACCATATTCTTACTCCAAGAATCAAAAACGGTGCATTACACTTTTCTTTTTCTTTTTTGGTTTTTGAAACTCCGACGACGCGGTGAAGTGAACAACAATGGTAGCAATTTGTAGCGGCAATTCACCTTCTCCTTCTCACCACCGCAAAAGGAAGAGGCTGATGAAACTCCAAGAAGAAGAAGAAGACGACTGCGTCGACAAGAAGATGTAGAAAGAAGAAGAGGAGCCGCCATTGGAGGATGCTAAGCCCATTGGCGAACCGGTTAGGGTTTCCGGAAGAGGAAAAAACAAAATAAATCATTTTCATTCCTTCTCTAATAGAAAGACTTTCTGCAGATAAAACCTACAATTTTGCAGTAATTCACGGCACATACGTAAAACTATTTCCCACCAAGATGATAAACCCTTGGCAAGCATCTTCTTGCTTAATCAGAAGCTATTTAAATTCTGAAGCCATAAGAAATAATCAACAAATATAAGTTAGAGAAATTCCAACAATGTTCTTGATGTGCCGTAAACTATAAAGAGGGAAAACATGATTAACATAAAATTTAAACAAGCTCACAATTAAGAATGCATATATAAGTACCAATGTGAACTGCAAACAGAAATTGGATGATCAAGAAATGTTTAAGTGATGAACAGGAGAGAGAGAAAAAAATGCATTATTAAAGTCTTGAGTATTGATTAACCATAGATCATTTTACTGTTCACAATCCCATGAGCCATTCAACACGATGCATCTTTTAATCTATTCAAATTTCACATAGAAAAAACACTTAACCAACTTAAACCTCAGCTCATTAAAGCTAAAAGTTAGGTCATAACATGAAAGCAAAATCTTTGAACACTAAAAAGTATCAAACAATGTTGTTAAATAATAGATCTAGCGACACTATATCCTAGCATAATTTAGACAAACCGCATACGCTATTTAGTACAAAATATTGTCAAATAGATGTTACAGTGGCGGAGCTATAGCACTATTGCACTGTGGGATTCCAACAATTCAGTATTGTCAATCGCGGATAAATAGAAATTAAAGGGTTATTCAAATTCCACTACAGTAGCCGCAAAATTCACAATGTTTTCAAAGATTCTGGGAACCATTCATTAATTCCATTCAAATTCAATATCCATTTATCATAGTTTATTACACCCACTATTAATATTATTATTATTTTTTTTTGAAACAAAACCCACTATTATTAATAAACATTCAAAATTCAAATTCATTAATTTGATTTTAGAATACGAATAAATTTTCTGAATGAAAACAGGATTTAATTAAAAAGATTGAAGTTATTATGATCAAGTCATAACCAACCATACCAACATTACAAAAAGGTGAATTGAATAATCACTTCATTTAAAAAGACCCAAATTCAAAACAATAAAATTAGGGTTATGGTTTAAGAATTGGAAAAACCTCCATTCAACAACAACAAAAAATTAGGGTTAGGGTGGAACAATTAACATGAATTCCATTCATATTTAATACTCAAATTCATTATCATCACTATTATTAAACCCATTATTATTATCAACATCAAAAAACTCATATTCATTAATTCAATTTTAGAGAGCAGAGATTAATTATAAAGATTGAAGTTGTTCTCATCAATTCATCGTCATTCCAACATTACAAAACTGTGAATTGAATAATCAGTTCATTTAAAACAAAACCACCAATTTCAAATCAATAAAATTATGGTTAGGGTTTAAGAATTGTGAAAAACCTCTATTCAACAATAAATCAGTTAGAGAGAGAAAGGGATCATACGAGTCTATGTGTTGTTAAGTTGAAGCTCTCACGTTGAAGCAGGCATGCAGCTGTTGATGTTTTGTTGTTTTCAAAATCCTTTTTAGTTTTTATTTTTTATTTTTTCGCTACTAATATATTTATATATCTAGGGTTTCCAGAATAAATTTCATTTCAAATGATCAAAATTATTGTGATCCTCGTCATTTTTAATTGTAGCCACTGTTAAAGTTTGATCCTACGGTTGTCATTTATTTTGAGGTGAATTCGAGTGAACCGATTTGTTTTGATAGCTACATTATCTAAATTTTTGAAGGAACTTTATCTAAATTTTAGTGACCGTTGTTACTGAAAAATACTCTCATCAGTATCTAACTTAGCATACTTTGAGGGTTTAGTAAAAGTTTGCTTAATTTTCTTGAATGAAAAGGTATTAGTAGTAAATAGTTTTGGGTCTCATAGTTAGGAATTATAAAAAAATAAAAAAATCATGTTTTTGGTCCGAAAAAAAATGTTTAAATAGTTACATCCTCCGGTCACTATTATAAGCAAAAATCAATATTTTAGATTCATTCAATTAATGATGTATATTGTATTTATTATAGACCACATACATCATTTAATGAACGAATCTAAAATCTTGATTTTTGCTTATAATAGTGATCGGATGATGTATATCTAAATAATTAAAAAATCTCTTGTTTAACAAAATAAAAACATTTTTGTCTACAAGTTCTAACTCATCCGGTAAAAATGACGAAATTATTGGGCTTATACCTCTACTAGTATGTGAGTTTATAAATGGCTTTGTCATTCCCTCTATCTACCAAAAAAATATTTTTATTATGGTAAACAAACACAATATAACTTATGTTTTTTATTTAATTTATAATAAATTATTAAATACCAAAATAACTTATTTTTAATACATAACAAACAAGTTTTTAGAAGTTATTTTGGGGGATGGTCAAGTATGTTAGTGCTGATATGATCCCACTTGTTGTGGGTCGTGGTTAAACTAATTTTTGTTTTTTTTATAATGAATAAATTATGACATGGCTTCCACTTAAGTATATTTCTAATGCAACATCACTCAATTATTCACCCATTTTGTTTATAATGATATTTATAATGTTTTGTTTAATTTATTTTATAATGGTATTTATAATGTTTGGTTTAATGATTCATCTGTTTTGGATTTTATTCGGCATAGGAACATTCATTTAAAGGTATCTGTGTTTGATTGGTGTGTCTTTTTACAAATAGATTTTCTATCAGGGACAATTTAATTAGACTAGACATCCTTAATCAAGACTCTCAACTTTGTGTGAGTGGGAATGGTGTTACAGAATCGGCTTATCACTTGTTCTTGGATTGTAAATTCTTCGGCAATGTTTGCCAGCATGTTCGGAAATGTATTGACTTCTCGTCGGTTGATCATTCAAGTGTTTCAGACCATTTTATGTAGTTTGGTTTTTCTATTAGGAGGTTCTAAAATGTGATGATCTCTTATGTAATTTATTTGGTTTTCTTTTGTATGGGTATTTTGGAAAAAGCGTGATAATAAAATAATTTAATTAAAAGGAGGACTCTATTCATAATCTAGTGGATAAAGTCAAGCTTCTATCCTACTGGTGGCTGAAGGCAAAATGCTGTTATCCAAGAATTTTGGAGGCTATCATTAAATACGGTCAGACAGGTTGACCGAATGATCGAAGTCTTTATTTGCTGTGTTTCTATCGAAGTCGGATTTGCTGAGGAAAGTTGAAGATATGTGTTTTAGTTCGACAGTCGGGAGTAATCAAAAGGTGGCTTTCCTTGGACAAAAATCGAAGCAACGGATAGTTCTTAAGAAACATTCGAAATTCAAATTGAATGAATAGAGTTAGTTTATTGCAGTTATTGTTTATTCGAATTTAGGTAGTTATTTCATATTTGTATAAATAGTATTTTTCCCAAAGGAAAAAGGGTCACAATCCAATCATACACAAAACTTACACTCAAATTATCCACATGGAAGTGAGAAACGAGTCACAAGTTGCAATGTATAAATCTGTGTACCAATTTACATTCAATGAATGCAATTTAAGTTCATTTTCTTAAATGTCTTTGCAATTTATTTGTTTCCTTTGAGCAACTTATTTCCTTTTATTTACACCAGTTTCGATAGGGTTCAACTGGGTTGAATTCGATCATCTTTATTTATTTTTATTATCAAAATCCTACAAAAACAATATCAATTTATTGAAATAACAAACGCAATATGTCCTAAGATTTACTGGTTGATCTTGCAAGTGAATATTTTTAAACCAGCGGTTGTTTACCAAAAATCAGTGTAAACAAATGCATCAATTTAACTTTTGGTAAACATGGTTTTTTTTTTTGTTGAAAGATTTTGGTTAACATGGTTGGTGGCTTAGTTTGTTCTCATGTTTGGCCATTGGTTAATAACTCTTTTTTATTTTTTTCTTTTGTTGGTTTGATTTTACTCCATTTATACGACTATGTGTTCCTCTTCAGTACATCATGTGCTATGAGACCAAAATTATTTGGTTCGATTTTAAAAATTAAGGGACCAAAATTGTGAAATTTAAAAATAAAATTGTAGTCAAGTTAATCCAATGGGATCAAAATTGCATTTAAATATAATTATTATGTTTGTATTGTTTGATTTCTTTGCGGGTTAATTCTAATTTTAATTTAATATATTATTTATGTATAATTTTATTTGGCTTAAATATGCATTTCATCCCTGTAAATAGGGGTCGTTTGAAATTTCATTCCTGAGCTTACTAATCTTCCCATTTTGCCCCTACAATTATTAATCATTTGAAAAATGGTCCTAATTACATCTGCTTAGGAATTTCAGGGACGAAAATTCAAATGACCTATATTTACAGGGACGAAAGATTTATTTAAGCAAACCACCTCGCTCAATTGAATTTCGAATAACCTATGCATTTCAAATGACCATTTTTGTAATTTATCATAAATTCGTGATAATTAAAATTAATACATCTGATATATTTTTAAATTATAAATATATATCATAAATATTTTAAACAGAATTTAATCAAAAGTTATTTTAATTTATTAAATATTAATTTGGTTTTTTTTATTATTTTTGATATAGTACATTTTTTGAAAAGTGTTTCGAGGGGTAAAATCCATGGAAAATGATTTACAAACAAACGTTTTTTGTGTTTCTTAGGAGTGTCAACCGCTAGAAAACACAAGAAGGAGGAAATTGAATTATGTTGATCGCTTTTAAAAAATTTGTTAAAAACATTAGTTAATCCTTAACATAAATCAAACTTGTTTAAAAACATTTTAAAGACAACAATGTAAAAACAAAAATAGAAAAGAACACAAAATTATTTTTAGAGTAAATTACACTCCCCTCCCCTCAAATATGCTTGAAATACACTCTCCTCCCCTCTTATGTTAAAATATACAATTTCTTCCCTTGAAAAATAAAATTTACACTCCCCTCCCTTATAAGATGCTTGAATTACAACCCCCTCCCTTGATAATTAAATATACATTACACTTTAATCTATTTTAACATAAATAAATATTTTTATGATATATATTAATTTTAAACCACCCTTTAAGAAAAATTAATTCATTTCTTTATAATTTAAATGTTAATGATAATTAAATTTAAATATTTTTCTATTGATTTTATAATTTAGAGTTTAAAATTAACTTTTAAATAACCCTGGTTTATTGTCGTTAGTAATTTTTCACATATTTTAATTTTATTTTGGCTTATTTCATATTTTATAATAGGGTTTAAAACTACATGTTAATGAAATTGTGAATAAAAAATAGCAAAAAAATATGTATTCAATTTTTTATTATGTTAAAATAGACCTGCAATACTGTTATTTTCGAAGTGTATTAGATTATTATTTTTTTGCAAGATTATTAAAAATAAAAAAATATATATTGAGGGAGTAAAGTGTAGATTTTAACATAAGAGTGGAGGGGAATGTAATTCAAGCTTTTCTTAGGGGAGGGAAATGTATTTTTCTCTAATATGTTTTGAATAGGAGGGGAGGGAAATGTATATTTTAACATAAGAGGGGAGGGGAGTGTAATTCAAGCATCTTTGAGGGGAGGGGAGTGTAATTTACTCTTATTTTTATACTACTTCACAATCAGCTATTGCTACATCAAGCCGTCTTCTGAAAGTGTGATTTCTCGTTCACTCGAAGAACTTTTTAGTTAAGAAAATTTTATAACCAAACTAGCTAAGGAGTGTAGTGTAAGGGAGATGTGGAGTAGGGGAGAAGTGGGGGGAAGATGGAGATTGTGAGCTTTTTTGTTTGGGAACTTCAAAACTTGATGTGCTTGTTGGATTTTGTGCTTCAAGATGGGACGGATGAGTGAGAGTGGAGGCCGGAAGATGGGAGACGATTTACGGTGAAGTCTTGTTACAAGCTACTAGAGAGATTATTTTTGTTAAATGACGAGGTTAGTGTAGGCGAGGAGGTGGTGTTTAGTTCTCTTTGGAAGTGTCGAGCACCGTCTAATGTGCTAGCCCTCTCTTGGACTTTGCAACTTGACTGAATCCCAACAAGGATGAACCTAGCTGCTAGAGAAGTTTTGGAACCGGATTCCTCCAAGAATTGTGTGTTTTGCAGAAGGAGGGAGGAAACGGCGGTACACCTTTTCATCCGTTGTGAGGTGGTATCAAGGGTAAGGCTTAGAGTGATGAGTTGGTTACAATTTAGTTTTATAACCACACATAACCTCTTTGTACATTTCGAGTGTTGGGCAAACGAGGCCAAATCAAAGAAACTTACACTTGGTTTTCAGTTGATTTGGAATGCTTCGATTTGGTCGATTTGGAACATGAGGAATGAGATAATCTTCAAAAATGATGCTTTTGAGGTAGAGGAATTGGTGGAGAGGATCAAGAGGCTTTCTTGGTTTTGGAGTATGAGCCGGATAAAAATTGCATCGTGTTTGTATTACGAGTGGTGTTGGAACCCTCGGGAATGCTTAACTCGGTAAAGTACTTGGTGCTGGGCGCTTGCTGCTCTGTGTGTCAAGTGGTCTCAGGTGTGTTTTTTGTTGTGGCTGCTGTAAAGTACTTGGTGCTGTGCTCAGGTGTGTGCACGTACTTGGTTGTTTTTTGTGTTCCTAGGGAGTTTTGTTGATGTTTAGGGGCTGCCCTTGTTGCTTGCAATATATTGGCACTTCAAAAATTTAAATTGATGTAGATCAGTAGAAGCAATGAAAAATAAATTTGAGACTTATATTAAATTGAATATACATTCACAACAATACAAAATTGATTCTCTTTGTTTTAAGAGATTAAAATGTAAGGCTATTGCAATCCTAATCTATGTATATACATTCATCAAAGTGATTTTGATAAGCTTAATCACTAACTATTTGAAAGATGTATAGTTGTTTACTGTGAACTCTATATATTCACAAAGATTCATTGATCAACGACTTCTGTGCCATTTTCGATTCTATATGCTTCTTCAGATCCCTGCAAAATCGACATAAATATAAAATGAATAAGTATTTATGAATAGTTTAGCCAAAAAAAAAAAAAAAGACTGCTGTGAAGTGAATAACTATATTTATGCATAGTTTAGCCAATGAACAAAATGACACCTGCACCGCGGTATGCAATTCACATTCTGAGTCTTTGCAATTCCAAGAGTGAGCAGTTAGTATCTTTTTACAGTGCTGGCAAGCAGCCCCGATTCACTCGAATTTTGCATTTACTGGCATGAGAGAGAACAGCTTCTTGATTTAAGAACAGTATGGGATGCATGCTTCGAAACGTTCACCATCTGTGTGTAAGTTAGCAAGTAAGGTATAAAATTTATAAAAGTGAAATTTGAACAACAATCCGTAACAAACAGTTAATGAACACTATAAAGCTCGAGAGATAACTATGTTCTTACCAGCACCGGTTTCTGGTTTAACTCGTCTTGATTCAACTTGTGTTGATCACATACTTTTCAAACTGTCCTCAGAATAGTATTCTTTAGATGATAGAGGATCATCATTGAGGAATACTTGGCATGGCGGAGTGTGTCAAACTGAAAATGATTCTTTTGGCAGAAGCTCAGAAAGTTACTTCTATTTTCAAATAATTCATTCTCAAGGATGATATCATTCTGTTTAGTGTCGAAGGGGATATCATCCACAGAGAACTGCAAGTGTGCTACAATGATGTTTTGCTTCTTAGGCAATATAATTTGGCCAAGCTGATTGAAAAAGAAAAGGAAGAAAGATCAGATTACACGGACATATAATGTAAATAACTTCAAATCTCATACATAAGAAAACATATTCACTTCGCATATATCTCATTGGACAAATAGCATATCAGTTTGGAATTAAAAACTGGATGGAAAAAATAAACACTTCGCAGCTTTATGAATGCGAAATTGTTAACATCTACAGTATGGATTACATGCATTTGGGACATTGGTGGCCATCGATGAAAGATTGAACGGTCCAATCAAGTCCAGTATGCATTTTTCAAAATCACGCATTCGGGGAATTGATTTATGCTTTGTTTTTTAAAAAAAAAAAATTATTGGACCGTAAAATAGAGAATTCGAGAGTCACTGATGTCCTGAATGCGTTAATACAGCAGGGAATCCAATTTACTAATAACCAATTCAAACTTTTAATAGAGAAGATTGACATACCTTTTCCATCACCAGAATGTCTTTTGCATTTCCTTTGGGAGGATTGACGTATCCCATGGCCTTTAAAGATCTACTTTTCAGTGCTTTCTTCAATGCATTTCCATATTCGCCTCCGCACTCTTTTTCAATGATCTCGGCATGATCCATAGCAGCAGAAGACCAGCGGTCTCCATCAAAGTACGGAAGACGAGCTGTTGTTACCTTGGAGTGCCGTGTTTCAGTAGAAACAAACAAATGATCATACATGTTTGTTAAACCAACAACTACATTTTCTTTGGCAGCCTTTGTAAGCATTGAAATATACCTGCACAAACGAAGAATATAAATACTCGATGGTTACACAAGCGCATACATAGGGAGGGAAAAAAGTGAGGGACTGACCACTTCCGTAGCTTATCATCCTTCGGCGTCTTCTGAGTTTCTGGATGGCAATTTAGAATGTAATCATCCCCTTTTTTTTTAGGAGCACATGCATGTATGTAGCAAGTGGCAAACCCTCGTTTTTTACAGAAGTCAAGGTATCCAATCTGATGATAGAAAAAATATTAGCAACAATAGGAATCAAGTGAAATGTCATCTAAAGTAAAGCAATTAGCAACAAATCTTAAAATCAAATTACCAATATCTCATGGTAAACAAATGTACGAAGAGCTTCTCCACTTGTAGTCTGTCTTCGAGGTGTAAAATGATTGACAGAATCGAGATATGAAATATATACACATCGTTGATTGGGATTGCCACATTCCGAGCCAAACTCCTGGACATACATTGCAAATATGCATACATCTGCTCCTTCAATCTTTTGAAATAGCAGAATAACCTGAAACCACAGAAAATTCTGTTATTTAATCTGAAATAGAATAGACACAGAGAAAGCTAATCTGTTAATCACTTTAGACTTACTCTTGATCTATAAGAGAACTCAGCAGGGTAATTCTCCTCTGGAATGATGTCCCGAAACTGCTTCTTCACTGTCAGTTGTTTCTCAATAGATATCACTTCTCTAACAGTGAGACTTTCCTCATTAAGATTCGCATTCTGTTCGTTAACCTACAGTTTTGGAGTCATGCGTGACAAATCAGACAATAATATTCAATTTACTTGCAAAACATCTGATGTACATGCATGCTAATTTCAATAAATGGCACTTAAAGGTAAAATATATCTTCGTACAGTATTGAACCCACTAGAAGTTTTTTCTTAGTCTTACCTCATCAAGATTCGCATTCCTTTCGATTTTCTGCCTTTCTTCTCTTTCTTGCATTAGGCGCTCAAAAAGTCTTTTCTCTATATGGTCACTAAGCACGGTTTTCGGCAGGTCCTTAGCACCAAAAGCAGCAGTCTTTGGTAAGAGGCATAAAGGACATAAATACTCAGAACTGCAGTCCAAATCTGCTTCTTTGTTATAGAGTGCACATATTTGATGCTGCCATCTTTTGCATTTATTGCATTCAACCCACTAGAAGAAATAACAGTCAGAAAGAGTTAGTTTGAATTTCTTTATATCAAGCTGAATTATACAGTAAAGAGTAATAAAACTTACAGGTTCATTAATTACTTCATCATTTGTCTTTTGTTCAAGATGTTCCTTTGAAATAGATGTCCCGTTGAATGTGATGCACTTGTCTTTATACGTCTTATAGCACTTGGAGCAAAAGCAACACTCTGGATCAAATTCTTCTCCTTTTTTACCGAAATAGTTAGCATTTCGGTTGATGCATTTGCCACAATGTGAACAAAAGATTTGTACGGGTGTAAAGGGAAGTTCTTTCATTGCACATAGTTGGCATGTGTCGTTGTCGACCACAGTTGTACTCTGTGTTTAAAAAAAGTGTCAGCTTCAGGTTAAAGCTATAAACACATACTCATTAGGCTTATACAATGTAATTGAAAACACAGGAAGGTGGTGTACTAACCTGAACAGCATCATTCACTTGATCGGCATCTGTCCCCTCCTGGTTGAATCCAATTCTATCTTCTTTTTTCTCTACATCAATGGGAATTGGAACCTCGCTTATGACGGCATGCATATTGTCATTCGCTCCAATGTCAATTTCCATTGGATTGGTTTTGTCTGTAATGCCATGTCTTTCAAGATCATCTGCCCCTTCCTGGCTAAATATCGTTCTGTCTTGAATGTCCTCTTCATCAGCATCATCATCATCATCATCAATAATAACAACATCCTTATGTTGAATAGAGACATCATAACCAGACTCTATTTTTCGTCTTTTGTTGTTAACATCATGAGCGAGATTATCCTGAATATCTAAATTCTGTGATTGACATTTACTGAAGTCTTCAGGCTGGAGGGGTTTTCCCATTGTTATATTCATCTCCACTGCAAAAGTAAAACAAGAAACACAAAGTCAATAATATAGCTGCAAAGACGAAATCAATATTGCACAGATAACTTGGAAAGAAATCACAATCTAATTTTAACGTACAATTATGTGCATGTTGTTCAAGAACACAGCTTCCACCACCGGAAACAGTTACGTTATAAAGCATATTTGTATCAGAAAATGTGGAGATTGATTCGGGCATAGGAGGCAGCTCATGAGAGAGTCCCGCTTCAGGCACGCCATAATAAGCATTGGCAAAAGAGATTGCACCATCATTATTCAGTTCAACTGCCACACGTTGATTCAATGTCTCCACGTTCATATATGTTGCCTGCCAAATATGTAGAAAAACAGTTCAGCTTAACTAACAGCATAAAATAACTTGCATTTGATCCTCTTAATGCCTGAAATGTTATTATCTAACTAACCTTAGAATCAGCAGACACAAATAGCCTCCATTCCAGAGCAGTTGCAATTTTCTCATTGTCAATTCCAAACTTGATCAATTTTAAACTGAAGAAAATAAAATTATTTGTTTGTAAAGTCTCAACTAAATTGGAGTATACGTTGAGTTAAATGCAACCATTTTTAATGTGAAACTAAAATCACTTACATTTCATTTCTCATCCAATTGCGGCTGTGTATCACTGGAAGATCACGCCAGTTTGTGCAGATACATCTTTGTTTTATTAGATATCGATCGCTTAATTCATCAAACGCTCTCTTTCGTTGAATGTATGAGACATGTGGTTGAAAATTTGTTGGTATTTGCATCTTCTCACTGTGAAACCAAAAGACAGAAACAAGATTATTTGAATGTCAATTAAGCTAGTAATTATTAATTTTCCATAACCATACAAAAGAGATTAAACAGGATTATAAATTTTGGAAATGCTAACTTTTTCCCTTAAGGCGCAAGTTAAAAAGTTAAAGATGAAAGTATTTTCTTGGAACTTGTACATTCAATTCGATGTTGTAAAAGTTTAATTATTTATATTTTCAATACAAACTTTATTTCTTATTTCCTTTTTTACTTTCTTGACGTGTGCCTTTAGGGCACAAGTAAGCATGACACAATAAATTTAAGCGTGAACAGCCATATATAATCGCTAAATGTATCGAAATTGCAAAAACACGCTCAAGTTTCTCTTTAATTAATCATTTTGGTCCATGAGATCAAATTACATGCAAAAGAGATATTTGATGTATTTTCAATTTTGATACATTCACATACTATAATAGTCACGCATTCAAAGGGACCAAAACATATGTTTACCTTAAACCCTAAATTATGAGCTTAAGGGTTGGTTTGGATTGACTTATTTTAAAGCTTATGAAAATAAGCATTAATGTATTATTTATAAGTTTGTTAAGGTAGTTTATGAAAAAACAACTTACAAATAATTGAATATACAATTTTCGTTAATAAGATCTTACTTAATTATTTGCATAAGCTCTTTTTCATAAGTTCATAATAAGCTCAATCCAAATAGGCACTAAACCCTAAATCAGAAATATTTAAATATTTTAAGTTCTAAAAAAGTTTCAGTAACAATTAATTCCCTCCTATACAGATTTTATTTGAGTGAAGAGAGTCATCAATGTCTAGGGTTCCGGCTGTCGCAGAGTATCGCCGCCGTGAACCCGTGCAATTCACGTTACGGCTGGTGTTTCTTCCACCGGAAGATGACGTCATCGTCAGAGTCTCCCTTAGAGGGAGAGAGACAACGATCGATAGAGAGAAAGATAGCATGATTCTATTTAGCACAAATTTTAATCGCTAATTACCTTTAATTAAAATTACGGCTTTAATTACGGCTTGAGTTTTGATCGCACAAGTATTGTTGTTGGGTGTTTGATCGCACAACGATTGATTAGGGTTTTAGGGAGAAAGTGAGAAAAAATTTCTATTTATATCTATCCATATATATAGGGATACATTGTTAGGATTTATTTTATTTTTAATTTTCATTTATACTCCATTTCCATACCATAATAACCAGACTTTTGTACCTCTAAACTTAGCTCAGCTCACTTGGTAAAGGATAATGCATATTATATGTAAAGACCGGGATTGTCCTAAAATAACTGACATTGTTTACTTTTTAGTGCAATATTAATTACTTTTTTTAAATTAATATTATTTTTATCACTCTCAATTCAATATATTCTACTTTGCATTTATGATAATGGTAAATGCACCAATATTTGACAATAACATTTAAAATCATTTTTCTCTTTCTTTCACTAATACATTTTTCCTTAATAAGTGTGGAATGAACAAAAGGCTCGCTTAAATGGGGAGGACGGAGGGAGTACTATTTTGTTTAACATTTTCAAAAAACATATTTTATTTATTATTTTAATATTTTTATAATACATTTCATTTATTAATTAAAAAAAAGTTTAATCCTATTAAAATAAAAACAAAACTACTATTATAAGGATTTAAATTTATAATTAAAATAATTAGGTAAATCTTATTAAAATATTACAATACAAACGATATTGGACATTGCTAAGAGAGCTAATTATGTGCTTAAATTGATAATTGTTTCTGTATATAGTACACATTAGAAAAACAGACTTAAACTCTAATTTGAAACAATGATTATGTAGGGAATAATAACATATTAGGGTTTTTAATTATTATATTCTTTTTATTCAAAAAAAATTATTATATTTTTTATTTTAAGGTATTGTCTATTTTATACCTATATGTAAAGGTTATCAAAAATCGATTGATTTTAATCATAAACGAGAGTTACACAAATACATAAGTTATAAGATATAAAGTACATCAAAGACGTCCCTATGAGTATAACTTAGTGATAGGACATTGCGATATTTAAACGTCGAAGTTCGATCTTGAATTCTCTACTTATTCACATTAAAGGATGAATTTTTAACCACTATACTACTTGACCCAAAAATTAAACTAAAGACAAAAGTTACTCCAAATTTCATCTTTCTTTTTTTTCTTTTTTTTTGTTAATGTTTCAATTCCTAAGAGAAGGGGTCTTAGTAGTCCAAAGTTCGACTAGAAAGAATGTAAAGTTTTGTCAAAAAATATCCCACCAAAAATCGAACATCTAATTATATGGATTTTATGAGATGTCACATGAGAGATTGATTTGTAATTTGTCACAATTGAATTTGTTTCATCTAAATTTTGATATGTTTTTAATGATTGAAGATTAAACGATATCTCATGTGAAAATCAGCGTCCATCTCCATATTTTGATTTGACTAAGAAAAAGTCTATTAACCGAATATACCTAGATGGGTAAAAAAAAGGATTATACCTAGCTAAACTCCGATACAAAATCTGGTGTATCTATTCATATACAATAATCAAAGTTTAATAAATCAAATCTAATCTAATTTAACTAATAAATCAAATCTAAACTAATTTTGTCAAAGTTCAAAATCTTTAAGTAGAAAAATTAATGATATCAAAAATTTGGATTTATCATCCTCAGCAAGAACCCTAATAAGAATATCAAGTTTACAATTTATAATATGCATTCTTATTTTTCCTTTTAAATCTTTTTTTTTTTTGGTCAAATTTTTCCTTTCAAATCTATATAGTCAAGAAATAAAGAAACACTAACCTGAATAATAAGCGGCACCAAATAAGAAAGTTGAAACTGAGTGTATAGGCTTCTTTAATCGATAAAATTGATATTGAAAACCTACAAGCGATGAATGTAAGTAAGTAGTTAGGGTTAATTTGGTCTATTGTATGTAATTGTCTTAATATTTTAAGTTAACTTCTCGTTTAAGTTATTAGCAAATTTTTATTAAATGGAAGAAGAAAAAAAACTAACATACAATAAATTAGGAAATTTAGAAAATTGGGGTATTTGATTTCAACCTGTTTCAACTTCTTTTTTTTACCCCCCTCGAAAAAATACTTTTTTATTGGAGTGAAATCCTATTTCAACTTTATTACTTTAAATTAGATAGATTTAATATTTAAATTTAAATTTAAATTATCATTAGATCTAATTTTGGGGAAGCTATTCTTTTTCCAATTTTATTTTTAATTTTTATTTATAATTTTATACTTTTTTGCCTAGTTAATTATATAGATTTCAATGCAGTTTTGGTTCTCATAAAAGTAATATTGATCCGTTTTGACCAACATATAATTTTCACTCTTCAATTTGATGACATGACAATGAATATTCACTTTTCGCCCTTTGTACCATTTTCATTGATCATAATTTTGACACCACATCTTTAATTTCGCAATTTTGTTCTTGTTGTAATTAGAAATTTTGACAACACTAGGAACATTTTAGTCTTTCCAACAAATCTAGTAAACTATAATGTTGAAGAACAAAGTTTTTACCTGTGTCTCTAGATCAACCTATAAATAAAGGTGGTTGCCACTATTGAGCAAGGTTACACAGTTGAGTTTGTGTTAGATATGAATATAAAGTCTCTGAAATTGTATTTTTATTTCTTTCTTTTCAATCTTCTATGGGAACCGACTTATATGAAAATATAATCACAATATTGTATGAACCTATTTCATCTACATTTGAGCACATTAGCTAACAATACATAATTCGGGCACTCATCATTATTGATTTAGACTATCGTTATCATCGTGATGATATTCATTATACATATTTAGAATCCTTTGATTCTCTAGATTTCGTAGACCACATTATCTTAAATGAAGTTCCCTTTATAGAGCAAATACCAACAAAAATAAACTATAAAAAATAATAATTGTTAATGTACAATTCACACCTTTATTAGTGAGTGCACCATTTCTAGTCGTATAATGGTGTAGGCTTCTTATATAAAATTTAAAATCAATTTAACTTTTATTAAGTATTATCTTATATAATTATTACTACAATTATTAATTTTAGGTTTTTATATCATATATTAAATAATTTAGTGAAATTCAACTTTTAATAGTATGAAATATATATATATATATATATATATATATATATATATATATATATATATATTATTTTTTGTGTAATATTACTTACTATGAAAAAAATAAACATTTTTTTAACAACAAAATTTATTATAACCAAATCATTACTAAAGAAGAACAGAGATCAGTATGATATAAACAAGCAAAAGACATAGGCGGAACATCCAAAAATAAGGTCTAACGCCTAATACATCAAAGAGCAAAAAAAAAAAAAAAACACCAACCAAACCGATGTCTATCACCAAACACAATAATAACTAACCACCTAAATCAAGACCAAAAAATCAACAACAAACCTCATACAACTGTATCTCAAGTTGAGTCAGAACCTCAAACTCCAACGTGAATGCCCACCTAAAATCGTTTCAAACACCTGACACCCACTACTCGCACGAAAACCTCAAAAAAAATTTATGGAACACCTTCTCTTCCCACATCTGAGCCCAAATAAACAACCGGAAAAAGAAAAAAAAAATATGTCGCCAATATAGATTTCACTACCAATCTACCCCCCGTCCGCCAAAGAGTACACCATAACAAGTTCAAATAACGAAATTCTAAAAATTGACTTCCGATCTTGAAGCAAAAACGATGGACCCATCATACCGCAGAAACATATCCTTCAGGCACTCCTCAACTCCTGAACCATCGGAGAGGACACCATAACCATCCCAAAAACATGAAACTAAACACTAACTTCTGATCTTGAAGTAAAAGCAATCGGTGCATCAGAATCCAAACGACAATTCCCTAAGACAATCAATAGGTGGAATGGTAGTGGAAAAAATAATCAGGTCAAACGCCACCCAAAATCAACAACAACCCAAAGTTGACAAGAGGAAGTGGCCGTAGAGAAGGACCCAGATCAAAAAATCACCATGAGCATACAGAAGAGGAAGCACACAAAATCCCAAAAAACAACATAACCCCCAAGCTCCTTATCAACATCGCCACACCCCTAAAACTACACCACCTAAAACTCTCCACCATCCGAGAAAGACACGGTTAATATTTCAACTTCCAACTCAACACCAACAACCACCACCTTGTGATACTCATCACCAACAACCATTGAAATCACCATTAACTCAGTAAAACACGGTGTCACCTAACTTAATAACCCCAACTCTATGAAAAAAGACAGTTTTGTTGCGCCCGTGCCGACAACCAAAACTAAATCCATACCCACTCATATACTTAATATCAGTTCGACCCCCGATTGAACCCCAATCCGACCTTTAACTCTTGAATTCGTGAGTAAACTGGTTCAATATCCGATCCGGATTGTATTACCTTGATTTATACACCTTAATGGCATTTGAAGTTAATAGTTAATCGTTGGAAACTGATTAATTGTTGCAGCTAATATGATTTAAATTGTGTGTTGCCTCACAAAAAAATTGAACTAGCAAACCAACTCAAACTTCATTGGTTTGGTTTGCTCTTTTATTTAAAATCCAAAGTCAAACCATACCAAATCGCATTTTTGTTTGTCTTGCAGTTCTTATGACCTTTAGCCTCAAAACCAAACTATGTCGTGACCACTAATTTTGATAGTTAATAATTTAGAGATTAATTTATAAAGTTACTTTTTGTTTGTTATTCATAATGAAATAGAAGCCCACTAAAACAACTTTTGTTTGAAGTATTTTTTAGATTTTTGTAGATTATCATTTTTTTTTTAAAATTGAAATAAAAGGATGAAATTTTCAAGAAGTGGTTATTTTGTTAAAAAAAAATAATTCTATGAAAAAAGTTGTAACAAATGGCCTCTTAAAGATGAACTTTTAGAATTTTTTTAATAAATAAAAAAAATCAGAAGTTTATTTTAGGTTTATTTACCATGATAAAATTCAATTTTTTAAAAAGTCGATTATGAAAAATGATTTTCTCCTAGTCAAATAAACTTGCGAAAAGTTCTAAAATTAATTTTTCAAACAAAATAAATATCAATCATATAATTTTTACCCTAAAAAAAATCATTCGTATAATTTTCACGCATTTTTCCCCTAGTTGACAACGATCCATATTGTATGAAAGATATGGTGGGTAAAGTATAACCCAAAGACTTTGTCCAGCTTAGAGTATCAATAGAAGGTTCAATATGAATGGTGATGCCATGAATTTTTTGCACCATTAAAAGAAACTTTTAACCAAAATACTGGGGAAGGTTCATTGTGATACTTTCATATTGAGAGAGGAATGATGATTATTCCATATAGGCTTGCACCAGGGTAAAGTATTACTATAGGCCTGCCATTTAGAACGAGAATGTACAATTTTCTTTTTTAAATAACTAAAAATGTATTGATTAAATATCTTGCATATATTTTTTTTATCGAGACATAGGCCAACAAAGCCATGGTAGAGGGAAAGAGACAAATAATTAACTAGCATAGAAAACTACATGGTCATAATTCATCTTACACAAATAATTAACTAGCATAGAAAACTACATGGTCATAATTTATCTTACACAAATAAAACCATATTCTATTGCAAAAATATTTCATAAACTACATGGTCTAAACATGTTCATAACTTGAAGGGTAAACATTTATAGAACTGATAATCCATTGTACAAGTAAATGAGAGGTAAGTAAGCAATGAACCCACCCTAATGACAAACAAAGGAAATATTATAGTACATACAAAGTTACCAGAAATGGCTAAAGCAGTCAACTTGCTTAGAACTCTGGAGAAACCATGTCCCTAACAGATGTGAAGGTAAACAAAATCCCAATGTATGAAAATGATAAAATGCATCTTCACAACCGACCGATATGTTTGGCTTGTTAGAAACAATTTTTAGATGTCGCGAAACGCTAAAGAATATATCTATCATATTGAGTCAATCAAAGTTTGTTGCTCTACGAGCGCTAATCTGAACTCACACATGGTTCTGTTTGATTCATGTCCCATTAGTCATCACCTCCGACTATGATGGTGACGGTCTCCTGACCACCTATCGTTAAATTGAGATGAAAGATCTCGGTCTCTATCTCTGTCTCTATCATACATGCCTCCAGAGCTAAAGTTTCCATATCTGCTGCCAGAATCTCGTCCCAACGGTGAAAAATGTCTCTCGGGGTTTGAATAATGAAGAGAATGGAATGAAAAAGGCTTTGGGGACACTTCCTCATGCATAGGACTTCTCCCACTACTCCAATCTCCCATTGAATTAGGAGAAACATGGCCACTACCAAACCTAGGTTGAAAACTAAAAAGTGATGAATTGTGTCCAGGGTCCCCTGGAGGACCATCATCCCTCAAGTCGCCTATTCTCTGATCATGATGATGTCCTCGACTGCCAAAACTCGATGATCTCTGTTGTGACCAGTTCCTTGAAATATCTATAGCGATTGGGGGTACTACAGCCCTGGCAGCCCACAATCTTTCATCGGCCTTTTCTGGAATAGGAGCATTTATTCCTGGAAATTCAACACTCATTTTCCGTTTTGGCTTTGAAGAATCTGCTCCGATAATTTCCCCATCCTCTTGTTCTGCCATGGCCTCATCAGTGAATATTGTTATGCCAGAAGGCTGATCCTCCTCATCCTCATCTGAATTCCAATAGTGTTAAGTTAAATATACCGAACAAGGAAAAATGGAAACCAAAGGACACACACACATATATACCGTAAATATCAATCCAAAAGTATGACATTGAAGCAAGATGAACATTTGTCCAAGAAGCAATTAACTAACATCTCTAGCTTTGTCCCAAGTACAACGTAAGTATTGTTATAGAAATTAAATGCACTTATAAGATTCCTTATGCATATAATTCAACAACTTTCAGATGCAAACCACATTTCTCAGAGATATAAGAGTATCAGATGACATTTAAATACAACAACTAAACCATTTGAACTTCTCTTGCATATAAAAAGGTTACATGTTTGTTTATCATGGGCTATGCGTGAGTAAATAATAAACAATCATATGGAACTCCATAAAATGGGAAAATACTTCCGAAAAAACAGCTTAGCCTTGTGGCTTTATGAAGAATAATTATTTTCTTAATTGGTTTATCATCAATGGTTCAAAAAATCACAAACAAAAAAAAACAACATTCGTCTCAAGGATGATATAATTAAACAGATCAAAGAAATGTAATTTTACCAAGATATCCTGGTGGGTATCCCAGTTCTCTCATTCTGTTAAGCCACGGAGGTGGGTCAAGCTCCTGCATAACCACAGACGGAACATTTATAAAGACAAAATTCTCCGACATAAGTCTGCATTCTATACAGAAAACCCATTCCATATTATTCATCTGATCTGAACACTATGCTCCTACCAGACCAAGTACAGCATTTTTCAGAGCTAGGGCGATATCGAAGATCGGTGTCAAAGAGTACTTATCTTATTTAATCGAAACATAAGTATTGTTGTCAGTTTCTTAAATGGGGCCTTACATATAAGAATGGAGGTAGTGGTTGAATTTTAACTCGCATTTTCCAATAAACAATGTTCTCAACCCATAAAAAACATGAAGACCTAGACATTAACAATGTATTCTAATACATAAAAAAACAGCATTTTCAATAACTCTTACCCCCAAGCCCAAGAGCTGACGAGTTGCATCATCAAGAGCACCTGGCCTCAAACCAGCATACTTTCCAGCAGAAGAATCCTGATAATACCGAGTAGGATTACGGGAAGAAGAATTCTGGTTCCGTTGGGATTTGAGTTGCTTGCGAGCATTATTGACAGCAACGTTGTCACGAGGCCTTGGACATTCTCTCAAAGCATGACTGTATGAACCGCAATTGAAACATCGGGAAGGTGTATCTATGATTTTCAGACCACTGGAATATAAAAAAATAATCAAAGATTGAACAACCTGTGCTGGAAGCAAACAGTATATTATGTTGCCTATATGTACATAGCAGCAGGAATTAAACTAATGAACAGAAACTATTTTTTACAAGTAATCAAACGATCCACATTAATTAGTAACATACAACCAAAACAAGATATGCATGACAAAAGTTATTTCAAGACACTAAAACCAAAACATATATAAAATGTTAAGGCAGTAATTCAGTTCCACCATAAAGGATCCATAGACATTCTCACAATACAAAAATTATAATTTGGAGCTCTTAAATCAACAGTGTTAAGGTGCCACCACAACTACAATATAACCACACTGATAATGCATATATTCTTCCCTGCTCTAGTCTGGTCCAGTCTGGTTACAGAATCTAAAACTAGTATAGACTCACATAGAATTGCTAGTTTGAGGAGGTTTGAATAAGTCCACAACATGCTGGTTAGATGGGCCCTAGGCCCAATCAAAATAGTAGTATAATCAGACTAGTGGTATAGTGGACTTAAAACATCTGTAGTGTTTTAATGGTAAAAAAATCAATAGAGTAATAGTAATAGAAATAAATGAATATGGTCTTATTTAGTAATAATAGACCAATAATTGAATAGTAAAATAATAACTAGTGTATGATTCGTATTAGTAGATAAATATTTAAATATATATAATATTAATTATTTATATAGTATAAATAATATGAATATAAGTTATTTAGAGATAAATATGAAACTTCTTATGTAGTACATTTTATATTAATACTAAAAATCAATTATCTTTAACTTTTCATTTATATTAATACTTATATAGTTTTTTCATACTTTCTCAGTCCTTAATTAATAATATATTTGTTTAGTATTAGTTTCCGCGTCGCTAAATAGCGCCCGCTCCTGCTCTGCTCCAATGTTTGGGATGGCCGCCGCCACATTGATAACAGAGCTTATAGATAAAAGTAACATTTTAGCACATGCTAAAGTCTGAGCAGGTATGTTGGACATACCATTCACATACTTTCATTCAACAGAAACAGCTTAAGCTTTTGAGATAATTGGTTTGTGACTATATCAATAGAAAATAGATATTTCCAGTAGGCATACTAAATAATACAAAGTAAAAGTACATACTCATCCGCATTATTTGAACCATCAGCTGAAGTCAATCCCAAAGCATATCCACGGTCATATAGAGGAACAGAATTACCATCTATCGGACTAACATTTTTGTTTATATCATTCATTGACTGGTTCTCCATCCAGAACGACTGTAATTTAAAGAAATGGGGAAAAACTTAAATATTTTACATTGTGAATAATGACCGTTTCCTTTTTTCCAATGCAAAATAAATAATCCAAAGAGGAGACAGCAAATGCACAAAATATTATGTTCATTATCCTTGTAATGATTATTGGCATAACTATGACACATATATGCTTCTAACAACCACCCTAGAAATCTCATAAAATGCACTTATTAGATCGTAGAAATGAAGGCACTTAGAAAAAGGCAGCACGAATGCCAAGTGAAAATGATAAAGTGATAGATTATCGAACTTGAACAAGAGTTAAAAGATAATATTAATGACAGATGAAGAAAGTATTACAAAATGCAGCATATGCATGCTTCACAGTAATATTTACTCTGAACACTATCTCTATGACTAGAAGCAAGTGTACATAATTGCAGTAGAGAAAAATTCAAATCCTTTTTTCTGGGAACAACTCCAGCAATCCATATCCTTTAAAGTGAAAGATTTCCAGGTAGTGAAATTGAAAGGTTCAGTAAAACAGACCAAGGATACTCACCACGGGAGATTTTGATTCATGTCCAACGCATATAGCAGGAAAAAATGTCTCCTCACCAGATTCCAACACTTCACTAGGATCCTGAGTGGAAAAAACATTTTCAACTTATATTATTCATTGGATAACATAAACAGCAAAATATTCATTTCTTAATAGCGCAATCGTGACTAATTGACATGACAATACACCAAAAATCCAAGGATCTTTCAATCTTAGTTTGAAACTGAAAGCACCCTCACCTCTAATGATACAATGGTTTTTCAAGAGAAGTTTTATTTCACTATGAGAAAAATTTATTTCACTATGAATGAAATTTTTCTAAACAATTGGACTTACATTTGATGAGGAAACATGTTTAGCATGCCATTGGGACCATTGCTGTAGTAATTCCTGAAGCTTATTTTTACTAGCTCTGAAAATTGATCAAATGCAAGTTCAAATTTCAATCAATGAAAACCAAACTGAAAAATTGGACATTATAACATCAGAACAACTTGTAGAAAAGGACAATGCCACAAACCTTGTTAGGGACTTATAACTGAAATGAACTGAAGGTTGATGGTCATCATCATCAATAGTAATCCGGGCTCTTTTAACACCTGAAACAGCTATATGTCATACAAATGATACAGACTGCAGTGTAGATCACATAAAAACTAGAGAAACGACTTTTCCAAAGCATTTGCCAGTGTGAAAGCATAATATATCAAAGTAGAACCACGAAGATGTCTGCATAGAACTAATCTAATAAAGTAGTATATGTCATGAACCATTAGATAAAACATATTCTAAAAATTATGATGCATAAATTACCCAGACACTTGCATCATATTCCAATTGAAGATGTATTACAGATACTGAAACACTATTGTTACAAAACCAATTTCAAGCGACTACAGAAAATAAATTATAAAATAAAATAGCACAGGCAGAAGAGAAATTTTCCATTTTGATTAGTCAATTTCATATGCAGGGGTTTTCCAAGTAGAACATCAAAGCACACACATAGAAGGAAAATATACCTCTTCTACCAATTGCAATGCTTCCATTGGAACTCTCCTCATTCTTGAGAGAAACACGAACATTCTCAGCATGCACTGTTGCTCTCACACCCTCTTCCAAAACCACAACCGTCTCGGTCACCTCCAACCCCACTTCCAAATCCTTCTTGACAGATTCAGAACACTGTTCGTTTTCCGGCAAGGAATTATCACACTCTTCATTTTCTAACTTTCCATCTTCCGGCTTTTTCTCCTCATCCAAAAGATCACTTCCTCCCAAGTTCTCGACACTGTTGTTTTCAGCTTCAGAAAGAGGAGCCTCATTTATATGTTCTTCCCCATCCATTTCTAAACAAACCTGTTTGTTTCAATTCAAAAAGATTAAAATTTTATCAGTATATCACATTGAACTAATCTTTAACACACAATTACATTCATACATAACAAACAAGCAAGGTAGTCAGGAACGAGTCCCAGCACGTAGGATCGCACGATCTTACGTGCCACAGCACCTCGACCGTGCTTCGATCCTACTTACGAACCGTGTTTTCTCTGTTTTGCTCTGTTTCCTCTGTTTTTTGCCGTTTTTCCTCTGTTTCCTCTGTTTTTCTCTGTTTTATTGCTTGGTTCCTCTGTTTTCCCTCTAATATCTCTGTTTTTATGCTTGGTTCCCCTGTTTTCCCTCTATTTTCCCTATATATTTCTCTCAATTCTATCGACAACCTATCGATCCTACTTACGAACCGTGTTACATTCCTCGTGTTTACGTTCTTTCACCGGCCGACCGATCCTACGTAGGAACTCGTTCCTGACTACATTGCAAACAAGAAAACACACACATATGGGCCTGTTCTGGTTGGCTTATTTGAGCTTATCTGAACTTATGAAAACAACATATGACATGTTCATAAGAATTTCAGCTTATTTTCATAAGCTCTCCAAGATATCATATTAAAACAGCTTATAGTTTATACGAAAACAATTTGACTTCATTTTATTATTTGCTATAGAAATAGCTTATACATAAGCCCTTAAAATGATACACACTAATGCTATAAGCTGCAAATTAAGCTGTTAATCCAAACAGGGCCACTGTGTAGTAAATTCCAACAGAACCAGAAACCTCATTCATATGCACTTCCCAATCCATTTTCACACCAACCCTTTTTCTGTCTATACCTAAAGACTAAAAGTTATCAGTATATCACACTGAAGTCTCTCTAATACAGAATTAAATGCATAAATAACGTAAAAGAAAACGCAGACGCATATGCTCTTCTCCATCAATTTCTAAAGAAACCCTTTTTCTATCTATTCCAAAAGACTTTTTTTACAGAATTGATTATGTCATGTTTGGTTGCTTTTGAGTAGAATTGATTTTTCCTACAGAATTGATTATACATGACGCTAGAATTTGTAGCTTTTGATTCTAGAATTGATTTTCACATAGAAATTCATAGTTCAACTCACTTCTACATAAAATAATCCAAGCACAAATTACTTTATCTATAACTCACTTTTGTCATAATCAACTCACTCAAAATCAATTATTGTCACCGCATAACCAAACATACACCTAATAAACAAACCCTTTTTCTTTGGTTGTGCGGCGAGTAGAATTGATTTTGGTTAAAAGTGATTCTGACTAAAAGTGATTTGTGTTTGGATACATTCATGTAAAAATGAGTTCAACTACAAATTTGCATGTGAAACTCAATTCTAAAAAAAAATAAAAAATAAAAAAAAAATAAAAAAAAACAAATCCTAACTTCAAGTAGAATCAATTATAGAGGCAAAATCAATTCTACTTGACAGCAACCAAACAAGTCAAAATCAATTATACTCCTCCAAAATCAAATCAATTCTGATCTCTCTAGAAATGGAACCAAACATACACTAAATCTTTATCAGTAATTACCCTTAATTCTCTCAAATACACAATTAAATACATAATCAACAAACAAGAAAACACACATGCATATATACACAATTAAATTCCCACAGAATGAGAAATCTGATTCATATACTCTTCCCCTATCAATTTCCATACAGACCCATTATTCTCTACTCAAAAAGATTAAATTTTTATCACTGATTACACTTAATTCTCTCAAATACACAATTAACAAACAAGAAAACACATACATATATATATATATATATATATATATATATATATATATATATATATATATATATCCAGTGTAGTAAATTCTTTCTACTAAAAAAGATTCAATTTTTATAATTACATCATAGAATTAACATTCATACAAGAAAATTCGGTATAGTTAAGTAAAATGAAGTGCGAGTAGAAGAAAGAGAATAGAGAATTGCATACCTTAGAGAGAGAAAGAGAACTTGGTGAAGCGGAAGTTGAAGGTTCGATGAGGGAGGGAAGGGGTTAATTGAACCCTAGAGTAGAGAGATTTTGGGGGTTGAGAGTGAAGATGAGATGAGATGGGATCCAAAAAATTTAATGCAAAGTTTAGGATTAAAATGTTGATTAATTAACTATAAATATTAGAACGAAATATGTGATTAGTTTGGATTATTTTTTTTGGTTACATAGTTTGGATTATTAATATCAGTAAGTAAAATGAATGGGTGGGTTTTTTTTTTTTTTGAAGGAGAATGGGTGATTAATCAACAAAAAAAAATGATTGAATAATTTTTGTTGACATGATTGGATGATGAAAAACTTAATACTTCCTCTAAAAAAATATATAATACTTTTTTTTAGGGGAAAAACATAATACTATAATCCAAAATAATTGTACACGTATTTCATAAAGAAACTAGTCGGACAACCCGTGCTATCGCACGGGTCAATGATGAGATCACTATAATAGCAATTAAGGATAGACACAATGAATGAAAAGACAATAATGAACACCATACAAATAAAATGCTAGGCGAAAAACTTGGCATAGATAAATCTGGAACATTCGCAACATAAAATGAGCCACAAAGGGATAAGATGCATTATCGAACATTTTGGAACACTTCGTGGTAAACCACGTTAGATGTGGTATCAGTATCAGCACCATCTTCATCAAGCAACAACATCTTTAACCCTTTTCTAGAAGTGACTCGAGATATAGCAACATACAGTTGACCGTGTGAAAATACGGGTTGCGGCAAATAAATTCCAACATGGTTAAGTGACTGTCCTTGACTTTTGTTAATTGTCATAGCAAATGAAAGAGCCAACGGAAACTGTCGTCGTTGAAAGTTAAAAGGGATTTTCTTATCAGATGGAATCAATGACAACCTTGGGATAAAAACCTTTTGATTAATGTTAGCCCCAGATATAACTTTTGCTTCAAGAACGTATGTACCCATTTTTGTGATTATTAGCCGTGTCCCGTTGCATAGACCTAAATTCTGGTCAATATTCCTTAACAGCATGACTGGCACCCCCACTTTCAATCTCAGCTTGTGGGAAGGAAGACCTGATGCAGTAATTGTGTTTAGAAATTCTGGAGTATGTATATCGCCTGGACCACCTGCATTTGGATTGTCATTACACGGAGTATCACAACTCAAATAAGTTCTCTCTTCACCAGGAATAAGATCTAACACATAATCATTGATCGAGTCAACAATGGAATTTTTTGGGGCCAAAATAGCTCTATCTTTGAAGAATGATGGATCATTTCCATCACGCAGGAGGTTTGGATATGTTGCGTTAACAATAGCCGCAATAGGATCACCACAACTCCGAATAAGTAGATCATGTGGAACTCGAAGTGATATATCTTCATCATTAATTTCTCCTATACTTCCATCACCAATTCCGAGGATCCATTCGGAAAATGCCTTTATTTCTTCAAGATCAGATGCAACGGCAGTTGAAAGTAGTCGCATGTTTCTTGTTAATGTAAGAACCTCACAAAAATCCCAAAGTGATGATGAATTTATCGTTCCATGAACAACATCTTGTCTTGTACCCTTAGGTATAACGGGTAGTATTTGGCGGAAATCTCCACCCAAGACAACAACCTTTCCGCCAAAGGGAATGTCCAGTCGCCCATCGTTATAAGATCGAAGAACGTCCCTAAAGGCACGATCCACAGACTCAAAACAGTGTCTATGCAACATCGGTGCTTCATCCCATATAATCAACTTTGCCCTGGCTATTAATGATGCGAGATCACTATCTGGAGTTATAGTGCAGGATGAAGATTCATGAATAATAATAGGGATATGGAACCTTGAATGTGCTGTTCTACCTCCAGGAATAAGCAAAGCCGCTATACCACTCGAAGCAACGGCGATCACTATCTCCCCTTTTGATCGTAATGTCGCCGCTAGTGATCTCCAAATATAGGTCTTGCCAGTTCCCCCGTAACCATATAAGAAAAAAAGTCCAGGAAGTTTATCATCTATCCTCTTAATGATGGTGTCATATATTTTTCTTTGCTCGGAGGTCATGGCAGAAATTAAGTTGCGATGCTCTTCGGCCAAAGTATGCACATTGTAATTGAGCTCATCGTGGATAAGCCGATTGTTAATCTCAGGAACTAATGCCATGTCTGGTGCAGGCATTTCAGGATAATCATCCAAACTACTGCCATGACATTGCAGACAAATCTCAATCTCAGCCAATGTGTATGTCTTCAATTGTTCATCAGTGAGCACCAAATCTAGAAAGCCAACAACAGTTATTGTTAGCTGGAATGGCAAAGTAAATATGGGAAAAATATATTATATAAAATCAACGAAGAGTTACCTTCAAAATGCAGAACTCTTCTTTGTTGGTGCAAAATGTCCTCGCTCAAGTATTGCCATACTCTGTCCCAAACAATGTTTGGTCTAGATATCTGATTTGATAATAACAACGTCACAAATAGATGCCGCAAAAAGGTTCCTGTGCCCCAATTGCTTGCCTCAACAATTGCATCAGTAAATTCTTTGTCATCTTCCAGCAATCCTCTTGCATAACATGCTTCCTTAAATGAATGCTTTATATCACCAGCTACAGTCTTTATATCCGCAAATGATGTTGGACCCTTAACATAATTCAACAAAGTCCTTAAATAAAACATCTCACCAGAACCAGGCGGAACAAAATGTATTCTTCCAACCGAGTATCCTCTTTTACGTGGAGTCCAAATATGTTTTTTTGATTTCCAGACAAACTTTGATGGAAACTGATTGTATGTAAGGTTTCTGGCTTCAGGGTATTTTCTATTGGCATCTAACCATCCCAAAAATTTTGTTCTATGAATAATTGGGTTATTAAGAACTTCTTCCAGATCATCGTCATCCTCATATAGCACACTCTGTTCATTCTCAAGATGAAAAGTCAGCCGCTCAACTGAAGGCTCTCTGTAGTTAATGTCAAAAGAGAAAATCCGCCAAGCAGCTTCACATGCTGACAAATATCTACAATCATAATATAATTTTATCTCATCAACACACTGAGATTTACTTCTTTGACCATCACTACTATAGAAAGAAACAGTGACGCGGTCATGGCCTTTGTTGACATATTTGAAAAGATATTTGATAGATCTGGTCTGGTTGCACCACTCGACATTTATATGAGCATTGTACCTTAACAGTAGATGCTTGTTGTAAGGTACAACATATCTGTTGTCTGCAAATGATTTACCCTTTTCAATGCATACACCATTGTCCCTCCTTTTATAAATAGGATACCCGTCATCATCAACAATAGTTTGATCAACAAACTTTTTTGGAAAGCGTTTGGTGCATTTCCGATTATTCATGCAAGGCGATTGTTCATTTTGAGGGCCACATGGACCATGGATCATAAGAGAAGACACGATATCAAATAACCTTGGCTCGATGTCTTTATCAGGGATCTCTGCAGATATTATTCGATCAAGTTCTTTGGCTTGGTTGTACCGATGCCCAGGATGAAGAAAAACCAATATGTGTGCGTGCGGAAGTCCACGCTTCTGAAACTCAATTGTGTAGAGAACTGAAAAAAACAAAATATATTTGTAAGAATAATTAAAAAAACACAAACTTCATTTGATATTCTCACATGACATACAAATCTCATTTATCAAACTGTAATTACCTGAGTTCACTTTGCCGAAAACTTGACCTTTCTTTATCTCCTTTATCAAATCATACAGTTTAATCTTGAACAACCTAGTAACCAAGTCAGGCCTATCTTCTGGCTTTTGGCGGTATCTTTTTAAAAATTCAACTAACTCGGGCCATTTGTGGTTGCACGTGAATGTGATAAATAAATTAGGATACCCTGCCCAGCCACAAATTGCCATGGCATCTTGATAATTTTGTATCATGTATCTTGCACCACCGACGAAAGTAGATGGCAAAACAATTCTTTTTCCTGTTGCGGTTGGATTGGTGTCCCCTCTCAAAACAGCTTCAGATAATCCCTTGTACATGGAAGCCCTCAATTCTTTTTGGTGAAGTCTTATATATTTCAATCGTGAGGACTCAATGGTGCTAAAAGCGTCAACCAAAAATTGTTGAAGCAACCGTCTAGAAAAAACAATGGTAGATTGATCTATAGATCTTTGTTGAATTCTATACGCATACCACTCCTTTAGTGAAATAAATTTTCGCTTCTTTGAATTTGGATCAGGTTCTTCGTTGAATGGGATGTCCTTTCGAAACCCATCCTCACCTCTCGGAAAAAGAAGAGGATACTGCAGCGGCAAATATGCAGGCTCAAACACTGATATACGTTTCAGCAATCCAGACTGCGACTCGACGACAACATCCCTATCAAAGTCTGCGGCATCAAAATCACCAACAATTAATGCTGCAACTTCTGACGCTGTTGGAAGATTATATCTACGACCATCCCGACCTCTCTTCCCAAGAATTCTCAATCTAATTTCTGGTTGTCTTGGGAGTTTGAGTATGGTGTCCCTGATTGTTCGATATGTTTGAACATAGGGATTGCAATCATCGAGTGTGCCCCTTAAAATGCGAATAATGGTATATTTCAACCCGATATTCTCGCTATCCATACTGCATTAGAAAGGGAAAAAAATACCAGTAAATATGAATTGCAAAAGAACCGAGCAGGAATGCACACACACACACACACACACACATATGTATGTATATAGGAATGACAACATAAACAGAGGAACACAATTGGCACGAACTTACCTCACGGCCGTCATTCTGTTTTGTATCTCGTTGTCGGTATCATATATGTATAACTGCGCAAATTTAGGCTGATTTCCATCCATAGGTAAAAGACTTCCAATATGATGATAATTCTCACCATTCATCACAAACAGTGGTGGTGCGTTACCATTGTTCATTGAGTTGTCGACCTTCCCTCCCATAGACGTGAATGCAAACATGCTATTGAATGATCTTATTTGCTCTAAGAAGAATTTACCAATTCTATCATGTTTGTGATAAATATCATGCAGAGGCTGAGGAAGGCGAGGATACGGAGCAATGACAATCTTCCCATTTAAGCAACACAATCCGAACTTCGGCACCCTTGGTCTGGAATGCTTTGCTGTCCGCTCTTCGTACCACATCATTGCACCACACTTCTGACAGGTATATGTCGGTTCTCCGATATCAAAATACTCATAATCTTCTATCTCTGCAAAACAATGGATGAAATAGACACTGATATTTGAAACAATCCAACTGTTATTCGAACAAACCGTAAAAACGTAAGTGTAAATGATAACATACCAACCATGACTGTATCATAAACTTCGCCGTCAGATTCGCTTTCGATGTCTATTCAACGATAATTACAGCAAACAACACGGTCACAGCATGTCAGGATTAACATTAGAAAATAGGGCTAACGCAGATGTGTTAAATTACTAATCGAAAAATTGCAGCCAGAGACTTACCTGAATTGGATGGCACATCTGAGTCTTCGAAATTGTGTTGGCAGGACTGATAATCGAACGTGTCTGAAACGCCTAAATTACCAAAGCATCCTAATGACAAATTAAATAGAAAAATACAGGAACGATAGTTTAGTTCTTAATATACAATAAGTGGATAAGCTATGTATCAGCAAATAACGAAGAAATGATGGCAGAGATGTTGACGTCCGAAGGGACCGCAAAGTCAGTGGAGGTAAAATATATAAATAACATGCGTGGCTGGTCATTCAGAATGCGAGGGAGCTGCACATTATTAAAATGCCCTACATTTCACATAAATAACCAAGACTTAAGCAATGGCTAATGTGCAACAAATCAGTCAAAAAGAAACATTTATAATATGCACCATATTATGTTGAAAATATGTGGATCTAGTGTCGTGCTCTCGTAAGAAATCGGAAAAAGCCTCACCTGAATTTGAGTGCAGATCAGATTCACTGAAACTGATCTCAGATGTTCGAAAATTCGGATGGTCTAAGTTTTGGTTCAGAATTGTATTTCCTACATCATAATAACAGGAAATATATCTTCATTACAAAATCCTATGACAAACAGAGTACTCGCTTTTGCATAATTACGATAAGTAAGGAGCATGTGTTCTGAACTTACCCGTATTAGAAGGCACATCTAAGTCCTCGCCATTCAAAACACAATGTATATCCTCTGAGCCCGCGTTACAGTAAGCACCTAAGTCATATACAATAACAAATTAACATTCGACTTACAACAAAAACTGATGCAATTTTATACGACAGCACACCAGAGACACAAACCTTCAAAGGACACTACATCTAAATTGACAGGATCTATAGCTGTTTTCTGTAGTCCACGCCGTTTGTCCCTCGAACGGGGAGTTAGTGTACTATTTTGGTGTGTGTATTTTCCAGAAACAAAATGACTTGGGGGCTTCACATTTTGGTTATCTCTGATTTTAGATCCCAAGCCGACCGAGTAAACTATGTGCAAGGAAAAAACAATTAACACTGCATGAAAACAACGAACTGAAAACTTATATAATAATAAGACAAACCTATATGGAATTTGAGTGTGTTGAAATATAGTGAAATATTCAGCTGAGCAATAATTCTATCATATCCTATCCCATATATATAATGTATCGAAATTGACTTTTTAGATACCCTTTTTTGATCCCTTTGCACAACCATCCTCTTTATAGTAGATAACTTTCATAACTGTGATGAATAAGAAATCATAAATTGAAAAATAAATAATGCCAAGGCATGCCAAAAGTGGAGTGACTATGTGAAAAAATATTAATGACCTTTTTTTAACTTGTAAAGTGGCTCTGAACTGATGGAAGATTTGAAGATTTGTGACCAAAAACAAAAGAGCAATTGATGTTATTTTGTTTAGGTAAAGCAATTAGGGGAGGAGTAATTGAAGATTGTAAGTCCCTTTCACGTGTAAGTCCCTCTGTAATTGATTTAACACAATTTGTAACACACAAAAAAGGAGCAAATATGCAAATTGAAGTGATTTGTGACCATATTTAATTGCTAGAACTAATATCCTTCAAGCATAAACAATTTCATTCATGAATATCCTTTAAGGATGTCAACCATAAAAAATTGACTTTCCTTTAATTGTCTTTTCTAAAAATCAAATCCCAAAAGTATTTTGGAATCATAGCTATTTAAAAGTCCAAAATGAAAAAGAATGACATACGTACAAACACCATTGCTAGTTACGTAAAGAATAAATTAAGAAAGAAGTAATTAGCAAAAACTTGTCAAGACAAAAAACAAAGAATCTTGTAGTCTATTATAACCAGTGGAAGTAACTCTCCTTTCTTTCTCCAATAATGAAAAAATGGGCAGATGACCATATATATATACTAACCATTAGTAATAGCAGACAACGGTGTCGTGGCGACCCCTTTGTGGGAAGAAGGCTGGCATTTATCTATTGGATTAGTGAGCGGAGGCGTAAGAAGGATCCTTTTTTCCGAAGGCTGCATTGGTGATGACGACGAAGAGACTGTAAAAAAATGTCAAAAACAAATCATAAACATTCTTGAATTGAAATCATTAAACTCAACACTGTAAATTATGTAAATTCCACTTACCATTAGTAACATCAGACATAGGAGTTCTCTGAATATTCTGCGAAGAGGACAATCAATCTCTCTTTGATGCCGTTGTCATAACTCGGATTTTTTGATTTACACTGAAAGGGGTTGACAAAGCTGCTGAATCATATGAATGAAAACACTCTATTCATTACTTTTTTAGTGTATTTCAACATCAAAGAATAACAGAAAGAAGGCATACTCGGACATGAGTTTTGGGATGAAATTGGTTGGGTGGACAAAACATTCTTATATACACATTCACAACAACCTGCTGGTCTAAACCGACCAAAACTCCACTGGGTGGAAGATTGCAGACAATAATACATATGGCATTGTATGGTTGGTGAGTTTGTAGGCCAAATCCATGAACTGCTGTGTGGATTCAGTAATAATTCAAAATGAGGAGATATGTTTATGCTTGTAGGTTTAAGTAATCCAAGCTTATCTGCAGCACATGCAATACCAGCAATATTTGTGGTCATCGAAGTGATGTGAAGGTTGAGGAAATGAATTTTGTTGCGCCACATGCAGCAACTCTTTACACTTGTAAGCATAAACTATAATCATGACCTTAATATCAACCATAATTGGTTGTAAGTTTGAAATTTTTGAATATATGATAATGATTAAAAATCAACAAAGTCTTCTTTGGTTGCAGGGATGGTTTTGTAAAATATAATTTGGTGTTTTGGATTACCACAATCATAGCACTCGTAAAAGACAAAAGAAAGGAAAAATGGTGATAGAAAAGACATGGTTTAGCCTATGGTCAAGACAGAAAACCCCCTTGACTGCAACCAAGGTCATCTTAAGTTGAATTACTTGTAACCCTTGCTTAGTATCTGCAACCCTTATATGTATTTATCTAATGATACCTCAATTATGACTGTTTACAACTAATCTATTGCCCTGCGAACATGACTCCTGCTTTGATATCATAATAATGACAATTGTGTTTTAATACTCCTGTATGCAAATCTGGATTTTGTTTGATTATAGGCAGTTTATACATACCACCAATGTACCATATCCATAATTTAAGTTCCTGCTACCGCAGATATGGTTTCACCTCTCATTAATGCTTAGTTAAAAATTCGATCGTCGCTATATAACAAACATGTGTACATTAGGTTCATCGTGCGTGCATTTCTGCTTCGTTGAAATATTCAAACATTATAGTTGGTGAAACGTGTGGCCCAGCAACTATGGCGACTCTTATTTACACAATGAAATTTACACGGTTTTCAGTTTTGCAATGACGAAATTAATATTCACTTTAAATGTATATGCAAGTAGAGTGATAAAGCTCCTTGTTAAAAGGACTGAAATATAAATTCATCACACAGGTACTGACTATTGTTGCAAGTCATACACATACAGAAACAACTACTATAACATGCATCAGAGTGCATGTGCAAAAGAAGCCAGCATAGGCACTTCATGGTTCATAATACATACGGAAATACAAACACAACTAAGCAAATAAGCATAATTAATATTACGACATTGACATAACATCAACCAAACGTCCTATACTGCAGGATTGCTTCACTCCGAATTCTCAATCTTGACAGAAATCAGCTTGGGCTCTTTAGTAACAGACATTTCTCCTCCCTCAGCAAGCACAAACTGCAGGTCTTCCAAACCTTCAGCAGTCCTCTTGCCCAACTGTTTGCTGGTAGGTGTCTCAGCAGCTTCCACAGACTCTTCTTTGTTGTTCGAATCGCCTCCTTCAATGACTTCCTGAATTGAATGCAATAAATAAAATTTCATTTCAGCATTGGGAAGTACCCTCCACACAACAACGGTCGCATAAATAACCAAATAGATAACACTGACAGATACACCAAGCAATAAAGAAAGAAAGAAGTCATCATATGTATATATACATATATATATACCAGTGGAGTATCATGGGCAAGGGTTACCAAAGCGCCAACGCCAGCAGTGTCGTCCCCATCTGCGATACCCTATTCAAAATGCCACAAAAACTACGGTAATGACCCTAACACAACGACCTGAATGAAACATTTGCCAAAACAACAACTATAGGGAACTTACGTTAAGGCCGTGAAATCTGAGATAATTGATGATGATCTCATCATCGACAGTTAATTTCTTCACAGTAAAACTTCGCCAATTACGAAACAAATTAGCATCGGTGACCTCCACCTTAAAAAGCATGCGCTTGTCGATGAAAGCATTAAGTTCTGTTGGATAGGCAGATTTATCGTTCCTCTACACACATACGAATGCGTAAGAATGGAGACAAAAAACGTGAGCAACCAAACAAATATCGCAGCTATCTGAGACAAACTGCATGGAAAGAAGGAAAAGACAAAGGAATACATTAGCCATTCCATCCAGCAAGTCCTGAACAGAGCGACCCAAAAACTGCGACACAACGCGGTCAAACAAAACAAAGGTTGTTGACCCAGTGTTATCAATGACTTGAAGATGAACCTTGAACCTGAAAGAAAACGTTAGTAAGTAATATAAATATCAAACCATACACATTAGGAAAATCTACACCACCACAAATGATTATTCATCATTTATTACCTAGGAATAGCATTTCTTGGCATCTTGCATTTGTCACAGTACATACTTCCCGCAGCGATAATCACCCTTGATGCACACTTAGTGCATGCTTGGTAGTGCCAACCCAAATCTGTCTCAAGTTCACATGTCCTTGCAAGCACAGACCCGAAGCATTTCTACAAATATTGAAATACGGTGCATTTAATTAACAACAGTAGGATTATTCTATGGTTTTTCATGGTTACATTGCATACTTGAGCATTTAAGAAGGAAATACCTCAGTCGCCTCGACCAAGTCTTCAATTGTCATGCGGTTAGTCTGTAGCAAGTCCTCAGATAGCGTGACCAAGCCAGGAGCAGTCATCTGACTCACAACTTGAGTCAGTGCAACATCTGTTTCTCCCAAGCTGTATAAGTCATGATGTTAATCAAACATAACATAACTTTAAAGCAAACTAAAATAGATCAATCATTATATGGAATTTAATATATACGCTCTCTTGTAGCAATCAACATCTGGCAAATCAGCATTCAGCAACAATTTCGTCCCATAAAATGCATTGGACACTCCCATAACACCTACATAACACACAATATAGATAAGGCCAATGGGCATGACCATGACGGGAAAATACATGGCAACTGAAATAACAACTATATCATATGTACTGGTAGTCAACGTTAATACATACCAAAAAACTTCTTCAGCTTGCAGAGTTGCATCACCATGACGACAGGCTGGGATGAATCATGTGAATCAAGGAATTGTTGCATCCTTTCAGCATAATTGTCCCATAGAGTACAATGCACTCTGTTACTCCTACCATTAATTAAGAAAAGGAAACATTTGACTCTAATATAGAACTCAACCACATTAGAATATCTGGATATCAAGGACAAAAGGTTAAACGTACTCAAGATCTTCGAGGGTAATGTCCATCACTTTGCTCTTCTTACCATTTTTATCTGTTTCCTTAATCACATCTTTCTCAGCAACATGCCCAATCACATCTACACCACACAATCGGATCTTTGAGGAAAAAAATAAAAAACCATAAAGTAAACCATCAATAGTAAGGTTAATGGTAATACACAACAAAACGTATCTTACCAAGCAACCTATCCTCCTTAGTTGCAGCTAAAATCTCAACAAAGGGAACAAAGGTGAAATGACATGCAGGAATGCTGTCGGCAGATACTTTGAACACCTTAGTGTTTCCCATAAAATTTAGCTTATACTTGTGGTTGGTGCTCTTATAAGCATGATCATTCGAACCAACCATGAATTGCTCGAAGACATAAGTTGAACCCTCCTCGATGTCCTCCTTGAAGAGTGAGATCAAATTCTTTCTGATGCTTGCATGAATTTTTCCACACTATACATTAAAGTAAGAAATTCTCATTTACAAAGTCAGTCTCAGGACCTATACTAATTGGAAAACACATAAAGCAGTCACACCTAACATGGGAAGACAATATGGTGACATTGAACCCCATGACGATACGGGTTGCAAATGATGGTGCAATTATAAAGACACTGTGTGAAATTTGTTACATTGAAACTATAATTCAAACATGCAGCAGGTAGAAAGAACGAAAACTGAACTCTTATGCTACTTAATTGTGAATAACATTAAAAGCAAGTCCTAAAGAAAAGATCATAGAGTGGGAAAAACCTTTTCATCCAGCAACAACATATGGAGGCTGCCTTCTTCTGCAGGGTTCAATCGATCAGGCACACTCCATAAGTGGATAACCCTAACAGTCAAGGCCAACTCAGTCTTGCCACACCTTATTTCAGAAACTGAAGTCATCTTTGGAGCAACAACTGAAAGAGCTAAGTAGACATGCAAGTTCAAAAAACAAAGTCAGACATTCCCTAAAAGAGACAGTGTGTACAAAAATACATGTATGAAAAAGCTCCATTCAAACGTCAGCATACCTCTGTGAGACATGATGTTCAAAAGTGAGTATGCAATAAGAAGTATAACTAATTACCTGACGCCAGAAAGAATTCTTCGAATAGCATATTTATAGAAGTGGGGAAGCATATTGGTGTGGTAAACTTGGTACACCATGCAATTTAGCCAACACTTGTCGCCACTAATGAGTATAAGTGATATCGTCTACCATAAGCCAAACCTGGGTCTGCTTCAGTAGTAATGATTTTGGCCTTTCCAAATTAGCCAATGAATTTAAGTGGATAGCAATACGTGGAGTTTGTAAGCACAACACATCCAATAATATCAATTGGTCGGTGGAAAGGTGAGAGTAAAACAATAAGGTTGCTTGTAATAGGAATATATAAGATTAGGCTTCTATTTTTCCTATAAGATTTGTTGAATCTGTGCCTGGTGAGGTTAATTTAAATTAACTATTGAAACAACCATAGAGAGGGGATACCATTATGTGCTGCATATGCTAATCATAACCATATGGAAGACACATACATCATAACAACCTTTCTTAGTACAAAACATATACTACGGTAGTGATACATATGGAATAAATACCACCACCATAAAATGAGTTGTGCATGAAGGGCAAAATTGGAGAAAGCCTGATCAATTGAAGACAATTATAAATGATATAATCTCAGTCAATGGCAACAAAGCAGGGAAAAATAGGATCCATGAGACCAACGTAACTATAAGAATGTTACCTCTGCAACATCCGTGATCAGCCCGTCATTACTTGCGAAGCCATAAAATTTCGCCATCCACCTTAGGGAAATACCCCGGAGAATTGCATGCGGTTGAATATGCCTCACAATGAATTATTTCGTGATTGCTCGGACACCATTTCATACAGACATAAGCAATCGATTGGACTCGGCAAATATAAACAAAAACAAAACTCAATTTTCAAACGTTGGATGTGGTCCGGAAATTAAGTGCCTGGTTATCATGCATCAAATTGTTAACAGGATAGCCTCACTGTATAAATAACACATTTTTTTTTGGGCATTGAATTGTATTAAAATTTAATCTCCCAAATAAGTATCCCTGTTGTGAACAACCCCAACATCAGAACTATAATGATCCTAGGATGCAGGCAGGGGGGATAAACAATACAAAGTCAGTAGTCAAATATTGATACACCATGACCGAAGCAATACAGGGCTGTAAAACTTTGGTTTCTTGTAAAACTTTCTAACCAACGTCGAAAAAGGGATAATAATGAAGTCGCACTAAGAGGACACAATAGAGTAAATTTAACAGTCACGTGTGCCACATATATAGACGAAAGCCACTGCAACAGGCTATTGCATCAGATTATGAACAACATGTTTACTAATATAGTCAAACGCCACTGATCAATCAACAAACGGTTAGAACAATAACAACATTCATCGTTAGGTAGACAAAACACAAACCCTAATTAATACGATATGAACCAACCACAAAATATGACACTACAGTTCACACAACAACGACTAAATGCTCCGATGAAGCAGCTACGAAGTTCAACATTACAGAGTCACTTGACTTAACAGTACGACATAAACAATACTAATATAACAGCGAAATAAACAACAACCATAGTAGTCTTTCTAAACGCGATACATGACAATAACATTAATGAAAAGCACCGCACCCCAAAATATACAGTCAAGCAATAACCCCCCTTGACAGCTACATGTTCGTCCAACATTCAGGTCCACTTCGTATCCCCAGGGCACTGCAGAAAGTAGTGCTTAACCTGGTATACATACTTCTCATTGATGGCTGCATTGGGAGGGCGAACGTAGCAACTATGTATGCACTCAAGAGGAACATGCCTTAAGTACACAACATCACTCCCCATCTCCGCAGTGACCCCCAACTTTACAGCATGACCAACCTTAAACCCACGCAAATCACAGATGAATTTCCACTCGCCACCAATTTTGCACACCAGACGACCTTCCTCCTCAACAAACTGCATAGTGCACTTCCAGCGAAACCTACTCTGATCAACAATAGTGATGATGTCATTCTTTTGCCCAAAAGCATCCCTACAAAAGTTTGACCACGACATAACCTGCACAGGCACCTCAATTAATCAATGTGACCATTCACTATCATTAGTTACACATTCGTGTATACACGACCAGTTAATAAATGATACAATTTCCTATTATTTGTGACATATTCATATATATATATATATATATATATATATATATATATATATAGGCCAGCTATTACGGGTCACTAACCAGAAATCCAGATTCAATATCAGCCTTGCTTAGTATATGAACCGAACTACAGCGGAACCTCATACGACTGCATTCGACAACAGGAAGACTAAGTCTTGATACAGTGGGAGGATTAGTTACAGGGTACTCAATATCCATTCCGGAACGGTTTCTTAGAGTCATTAGCATGAGATTAGGTTCTGCATAAGTAAGTCTTATCCTTGCACCAAAGTCGAGCTTGTAGAAATCCCTAATCGCAATCCAACCATCTGTAAAGTATATATTCCCATCTCTCTTCACGGCCCGCACCTCAAAGAGGTTCTTGTTAGGATCGCGCAACATAACATAATCATCAATATGTACCCCATATTCCTTCACAAAACACGCCGGCATCATGGCCTCCTCCTATTAAAATACACATTATATAGATATCATACTCATGTGTGGTAGATACTCAGCCCGTTCCATGCATCATGCTTCGTAATATACATTAAATTATATATACAGGACATAACCACAACCTCAACCATGCAGTTCGACACAACAGAAACAAATCAGCACCGTATGCTACACTATGAATCCTTTAATTATACCCGGCTTTTTCCAATGGCCAATTTTTAATTTAATGAAACTCATTTGATCTCTCACACAACTAAGTATGTGAACAATTATAGTTGACAGGTACCATCAAAATTATAGGAGAACAACGAAATGTTATTCAATGGGAAAGTCAAACCAACTACATTATTGAAAGCATGATAAACAACATATGGCACATAATCGCAAAGAAATTCATTGTATAATACAGTCTACTGTTGAATCTTAATCAATCACGATTAGACAACACTTACAGAACCAATTCCAAGTTCAACATGATAAGTATTGAGCTTGAGCACTTCCCTCATAATACACGCGACAGCAACACGGACAGAAGTTCCTGTTAACAACAAATAACATAAAATCATGGTAGGAACATTAAAAATGGGGAATATGGCACATATAAATGCAAGGGCATGAAAGAAAGCTACCTGAAGCACCTGAAGCACAATACAATGCTTCACCAGACTTTTTTGATATAACTTTGGCCATAGGATTTAGCAGATGTGTCTGATTACGTTGTCCAGGAACATGCCTCAGATAAATGATCCTGTTATCTGATGCGTGCGCAACAGCAAGCTTTAATGACTGACCAACAACTAAGTTACGGGCCTTGCACATGTATCCCCACTCACCCCCTATAGTGCACACCAACATTGACCCTTGTTTACCAAACTTCATACAACATCTCCAGTAAAAACCCAAGTAGTCAACAACAGTAATATCTGTCGCAACAGCTGGTAACGTGTCCTTGCAAAACCCCTCCCAAGGTAATAACTGCATTATAAGTATAAATGACGCACATCAGCACAAAAAAAAATGCAATGAGATTTAAAGTACATAACATGTCATATTTGTTTACCACATAGCCAGAATGAACGTCAGAAGCACTCAAGGTAACCAAATTTTCATTGGCATAAGACATAGAACCACCCTCGCACCAACGACGGTCCAACCTTGAGGTTATGGGAAGGGTATGATGAGGGTATTCAATCTCCTCGTCAAATCTTGTGAAAACAGACATTGTCATTAGGGTTGGGTGCTCATATGTCAGTAGAATCCATGCACCAATATCAATGTTGTAAAAATCCCTCAGCCCAAACCAACCATTCTTAAAGGTAACATTGTCATCTATGCGTTCAACCTGAACCTCGAGCTGGTTGTAGTTAGGATCACGCAACATCACGTAACCATCTAGATGGATTCCATACTCTTTGCCAAAACACTCAGGCGTCCTTCCATTGGGCTACAAAGCAAGGAAAAAAAAAGAGGTTACTATACTTTTTACTACAAAGCCCTACATCCATGCACATGTTACTGACCACTAAATACCACGAAAAAAACCACATTACTCACATTTGATACATCAAGCTCACACAGGTATGTCCGAAGAGAAGAAAAATCCAGCCTCATTGAACGACCAATTGGTCCAAAATCTGCAAGGATGTATGAACATCAAAAAATGAATTTTGACATAAACGCAACACACAACTAACTAAAAAAAAAAAAAAAAGTTAAACACTAAGAGTTTGACAACACCTTTCAAGGATAGCATTGCCTCAGCTGCATCTAAAGCAGCTGGTGTCAACCTAAAATCTGGAAGTTTGCTCATTGGATGGAGAGAACGTACTTCTAAACTTTGATGAGCTTAAGTTAGTAACTAAATAACTCTAAACACATTGTATAGACCCCCTGTGTATATTAAGTGGTGCAAGTCTTTACATTTGCTACGTGTGTGTAAATATTAGGGATTTGACAAATCCTTGGTTCAATTATATTAGTTGGCTAAGCAGCATTGATTACAGCCGTAAACAATTCATAGGTCACTGAACAAACCATATGTGACTTTATCTTACTAATTATCATCCAACAATTTTAATTTCCAATTGGCTATGTAATTAAAATAAAATTAAAACTAACCCAACCATTGATCTCCTCATATCCATTATAAGCTACAACTGTCAGCGTACATCTAAGGATTAATTGCATTGATAACTAAAAAACTTTTACTTGAAAACCGTCACTTGGTTAGTGTGTAAACCCCAACATAGACACCTAATATAAGCATGCCTAGATAACTAATCACTATCCATGCTGTCCACTTAATGAGCCAATTACATATAAGCATGCCATTTACCACAATGCACATCTAAATTATGGTACATCTTCCAATTTGGCCAAAAATTTCGATTTTTTTCCAACAGGGTTATTGGATTTATATGATAGATATAATTAATAATGGCTGAGTATATCTGGGCACATAATTAGTACCTGACCATAGCTATCTTTTGTTTACTATGAAGACTGTCCACTTAATGAGCCAATTACATATAAGCATGCCATTTACCACAATGCACATCTAAATTATGGTACATCTTTCAATTTGGCCAAAAATTTCGATTTTTTTCCAGCAAGGTTATTGGATTTATATGATAGACATAATTAATAATGGCTTAGTCTATCTGGGCACATAATTAGTACCTGACCATAGCTATCTTTTGTTTACTATGAAGACTATAACCTCCTCCATTAACCAATTACATTCCTAGCATGTGGCAGTTGAGTGTGTAAGTTATACTTGGCAATGATGAACTTTTCTAATAGCATACTCAAGTTATCTCTGGTAAGATATGGGTATAACCAATAAAAACACTTGGAAACAAATCTTCAGAACGTTAGTTTAAGCCAAGTGGAATACTTCATTGCATGCACACTTGACATAATAAAAAAATTAAAAAAGGCAAGTTGCACACGCAAGATTCATATGGGAAGCAAACTTAAAGCTATAATTACATTAACAAAGTGGAAGTTAAGAATCCAAAGAAAGATATCACCCACTACACAACTCAGTATATTGGCAACACTTGTAAAAATTGAAAAACCCTGAAATTTTGTTTGTGACAAAGCATTTTCACGAGATAGAACTAAGAGGCATCACTCAACTTATACATCAATACATGAATAAAATAAATGGGCAACATATTCCATGAATAGCAGAAGCTTCTATACCATGCCACACCTTTTACAATCAATCATGATATCAGGTTCAAAATAACACTTTTTTATATTTAGAAATTAATTGCATTCATGACTTTATCTCCCAAAATCGCAAATCTTAATGACCTTATGTTGGAAGGTATGAGTAGGATTAATAGAATAATACATTATTAAGATAATAATTCATGGTTAGCAGTGTCTTTAAGACACAATGCAAATGTCTTCCCGATTTATCACTTAGATTGTGAAGGGGAGAAACAAATAACAACCATATTTGTAAATCTCATTAAATAATGTTTTTATCATAACCTGATGCAAATAATGTGTTACACACCATTCCATATTCAACAATGGCTATCATGAAAATTAATTATCAATTAGACAGTTTCGAAGAAGAGAAATGGACAAAGCGAATTTTATATTAACTGATCAGAAAACAATTGGTACACAACACATAACACTCAAAACTGATAAGGAAACTATTACAGGGGATACTAATACTAATGCTAAAGGATTATCTCACATTTCCCTACTGTCTAACACATTAAAACACCACATCTTAAAGAACAACAGAACACATAAAACAAACGCACAGATGACATTGCTTAACACAACCCACATAAAACACAGACTTGAACCCAACTAATTTTTCCAGAAGTACTCCTCATATCCATAAGCTGGACCACCTTCACCAGAAGCTGCAGAGGGAGGCATCTTGGTTCTCAGAACTAACATTGGGGGGGGGGGGGGGCATATATAGACCACAGTGTTGTTTGAAGGTGCAGTAACTCCAAATTTCACTACTGTTCCTTTGCTGAACTTGCGGGCATTGCAAAGTTCTTGCCACTGACCAGAAAAAACACATGAAATGCCTTCATCATGGGAAAAATCCATTAACAGCTTCCAAACATAGCCAAGGTAATCAATTACGGTCAGCTCAACTCGCTCATGAGGAAATACTGCTTGACAAAAACCTAGCCAATTCATCCTCTTCCGAGGTTGAAAAAAAAAACATTTAGAGGGACAATTAATCATATGAAACATAACGATTAACAACTTCCAAAACATAGCAAATAGAAAACACATAATTAATCGTAGTAAATTGGGGAAAAAAATTATTTAAAGGGACAATTAATCATATGAAACATTACCCAAAACATAGTTAATAGAAAACACATACAACCAACTCACCAACATTCCAGCAGTAGTATCAGCTTCACTCAAATGCTTTATCATCAAATGGGAGAACTTAGTGGGAAGGTACAAACCCCTCGAGCCGTACCGAACAAAGGAATTTCTGTACTCAAAAGCACTTTGGTGAAGCAGCAACAACCTCTGGGGGAGATCGAATCGAGGATAACGCAATTCCTCTCCATGCATGTTCCTAGCTTCAAACAGGAAAAGATGTCGATTGGCATACACAAGAGTTACCCAAGTTCCAGAAAATATCTTATAAAACCTCTTCAAGATCTCCCACCCATCAGCAAAGTAAACCTCACCATCCACCTTTTCCACAGCAACCTCAATCTCATTCAACTTTGGATCCCTTAGCATCACAAAAGGAGCCACTTCCATGCCAAAACGCCTAGCAAAGCAAGCAGGCAACCTTCCCTTCGCCTAAAACAACAATTGGGGATCAATTTTTCATTTTCTCACAACAGCTAAAATTACAATTCATGGATTGCACAACATAAAACGTTAGGAAAAATTACTCACACAACATGTATCATATTCCATGTGAAAGGTCCTGAGATTAACTAAATCCCTTCTACCAGTATTGTTGGCAGTTGCACCAGAGCTTCCTCCAACCGTCATCATACGATTATCTGAAACAACAACATTCAATCATGGCATAAACACCAACTTCATCCAAAGAACAAACAAACCTAAACCATTAAGAAGATAATCATACCTTTGAATGACACCAATGCAGCAGCAGCTGCCCGATCCTTCCCATACATTCCATACATTCCAACATTTTCCAAACGCGCCATGGACTTCGAAATGAGCAGAATGAAATGAAGAAGTGCAATGATGTGGTTTCTGGCTCAATCGCCTTAAATAGAACAACTTAACCCACATGCAGCAATGATAACAACATATGTGGCCAAATAACGTGTATTAGGAGGTTCCTTATTAGAATGAGGCCATTTGGAGAACATTGTATCGCATTCCTCACACTGCACCCAGAAGGGTATAGGCGTAATAGCACCACATTTAAATTCTAGGGTTTTGCGTTCAGAGGGTCTAGCAGTATAAAAATGATGAACTTGCATATGGGAAATCTAGGGTTTAAATGCAGGATTGTATTCCCTTTAGTATATTAAGATATAATTTTACACATATGTTTTTTAGGAGATATTTACATATACATTTTCATATATTGTTGTATTATTAATAAAACAAATATTTTTATAAATAAAAAAATCCATTCTCACCATGTTCCACACATTGTATTATGTGTTTGTATATTTTTGTCTGAACATCACTTGAAAAAGTGCAACCAACTTCATCGTAAAAAGTCTAACTGATAAAAAAAAAAAATAGAAATAAACATTCACTTGAGTTTTCTTCCCACGATAGGATGCCACAAAAGTTATTATTCACTAGATTTCGCACGAGTCTTCTCAACTATAATAGAGAATAATAAATAATTTTTAACTCGTAAGATCATGAGTCGATCATTAAACACAAATTAGATTATTAAATATACAATATTACAATTAAAGGATAATAAAAAAAATTATAAAGAAAAAAGATAAAAAGAATACAAAATTATATTGTTGCACATGTCAATTTTATTTATTACTTTCATGGTTAAACATAAAAAATTAATGCAGTTCATGGTTTCTAACAAATTATTTAGTGTAGCTAATTTGCATAGAAATTAGGGTATTCTGTTTGTAAACGTATTAAACAAGTGAATAACAACTTGTCAAAAAAAAATATCTACATAAACAATATGTTAAGTTGTTGCAGACCTAATAAAATTAATACTAAATAATAAGGATAAGGATTAAAATATCTATTAAATTCTTACTTTGAAAATTATTCACGGTTATTAGAGAGAGAAATGAAAAACATATACGATACAAATTTAAACCCAAAATTTTAGAATAGAGTTGTTGCAAACCTAATAAAAGATCAGCAGAGGGAAAAAATTAAGCTGAAACTCAACAAAATTAATAAATAAGGATAACATCCTTTCTCTCAGCAACCCTTGAATTTTTGCCCTCTATTTGACCAATTTTTATTTTATTTTGCAAACCGCATATTTCAATCAACAATTTAGACTCACTCCATTTTCGCTCTTACCACTTTAGAATTTAGATGAATGACCCATATTTCCGATTATGCAAATTCAAAGCATTATTTGACAAGGAGACAATTAATTAAGCAAATTTTAGTTCTTGTTGCAAGAAATTTGAGTTAAGGTTTTCAATTTGGGGTTAAAATGGAGTGAATGAAGAGAGGGAATACATGTTGGATACATAAAACACAACACTATTCATGTCATCTCACATCTTTAACTAACATATCAACTATTTTTTAAATGGAGCTTCATCGAAAGACTGACTTTATAAATGATTACAAATATAAATGACCATTTTAATATTAAAAAACATAATTATAACTGATTACAAATGTTAAACTTAAAAGACCATTTTGTTCCCTCACCCGTTCTCTTTTCTTTTCTTTTAAATTAATCTCACACATTCCTTCCTTGTTGTTGTGAGTTGGGGTAAAGTTCTAAAAGTCAAACATTCTACTCTTTCTTTAACATATGTATGGTTGTCTTTTTTGAGGCTTTATTGGTTAGTGATTGATATATTTTTTTTAGTTGGTTTATGGTTAAGGGCAAATATATATGGAAGATCAATGAGAATAAAATACCAGCCAAGACCACACAAGACAGTGGGGTCCATACTAATTTATTTTATCTTACTCCTATTTCTCTCATTTTTCTCTCTTTACAATTTCAATCAAAACAAACACACCCTTTCAGTTATGAATTTTACAAAGTGTGTAACTACTTATATAACCGTCACACAACTCATGCATGAACCAACACACACAATGTTTGTCTCTCTTGTTACAAATTGTGTTTCTTTACTATGATGTCAAATACATGGTTACTTCTTCTCCTTGTAATATTTTCATTGGTTCCTGCGGCATTGTGTTCTGTCTCTATACGTCATTTGCTTTCTAAACCGCTTAGGGGAGATGATGGAAGAATCTATGTTTGTTCTGATAAAACCTTTTTGGCATTTGAAACCAATGGTACCATTGCTTGGTCTATTCATGTTGACTATAAATGTAATGTTGGTTTGGCGCCTGTTCATGCTGGTCTTGGAAAGGTGATGAGTCACTTTTTCTTTAAATTTAGTTTTAAATATGATGATAGTGTTTGTGATTAGTGTTCGAGAATTCTCCCTAATTATAGCCAACCCTAACCCTAACGCTTGTTATTGAGCCACTTCTTATATTTCGGGGGCACAGACACTTTAGATTAAAGATGTGTCTGGTGTCCGACATGTGTTAGTGTGTGGACGTGTTAGTGTAGTGTCCACTGTTTGCTTACAGCCAATATTTTAAAAATTGATTTAGACTTCGAACCAGCGAAACCTTCAAGTGATGGTTTAACTGCTTTAAACTCTTGAACTGGGATGAAACCATGATTGAACTGCTCAAATAACTGAACCGTAGACGGTGCTGCTTCATGGTTCAATTGGTTGAACTGTTTGGTTCGGTTTCTAAAATATTAGTTGAAGAGGTACAACACAGGGTAGGGTTGGATAGTTTTCACTTCATAAACTGATTTTAGGGGGTTGAGTTAGGTCTAAAACTAAATTATAAGATAGAAAAAGACACATTTTTGGCATACATAAACTTGCTATGATTGATATTAAGATCCATTAGGTATTATTATATTAGAAAAATAAATGTGGACTTAAATCCTGTTGTTATGAATTTTTGTGTGTTCATGTTATATTTTTGAAATTATTACCGGTGTTGACATGTTAGTTTTGTGTCCGGTGTTCGTGTCTTTGTATGTGCTTGCAGCCAATATTTTAAAAATCGATTCTAGCATCGACACAGTGAGACATTCGAGGTATGGTTTAACTGCCATAAACTTATCGAACTGGGGTGAAACCGTGATTGAACCGCTCCAATAAACAAACCATAGATAGTGGTGGTTCACGCTTCAATTGGTTGAACCGTCTGGGAGAGTTCATGGTTCTTGATCAAATTTGGGGTTAGTCCCATGTTAATTAGGCGTTTTTCTATTTTGTCTTCAATTTTAAAATAGTGTACAATGAACAGCTCCTATACCTTGATCTAAATGACCCTTTTGAAAACTTGGTAATTGTCATGATGTATCTGGTGTCCGACAGGTGTTAGTGTCTGACACCGATACATACATGTGATTATATTCAATATTCAATTTTATCAAATTATAACAGGTGTCGATGTGTTAGTGTCAGTGTTATGTATAGTGTACGTGTTTGAATCAGTGCTCCATAGGTGAGAATTGTTATTTTTTTATTGTTGTGATGATGGTGGTTATTCATTCCTACAATGAACTTGCAGATATACTTGGTAGCTGAAAATAGAATATTGAAGATTGATTACGGAAATATTGGAATTTCTGAGCCTGCAGTAGAACTTTTCTTTGGTCCAGAACCAGGTCAAAAGGCAGAAACTGAAATTATAGGTCTCTCAGTAAGCACATTAAGCTCAACTGTATTCATCAACGTCAAGAATCGAGGACTCTTTGCGTATCTATCACATGGACGTTTACTTTGGAGTTTAGGACCTGCGCTTTACCAGTTTGGCTACCGTCAAGGATGCAGGAAAAATCTTACAGATTGTTACTTTTCTTCAGTTCCTGTGCTTGATCAATGCGAGGCTAGTATTTACGTAAGTTTCACTCATCCTTGATTTATTTTAACATTTAAGTATTCTTCACTTCGGCTCTAGAATTGAAGTACATGTTGAACAATTTATTTTTTTAGAACACAGTTACATGTTTTTGAAGAATATGTTTTTCTGATTGCAGATTGCAAACACAGAAGGAGAACTATATTGTTTGTCAGTCCGTGGCCGTGACTTCAGATGGATACAAGATTTTAGTTCATTAGACAAAAGTTTCACCATAACTCCCGGAAACAATGGTCATCTGTATGTAACAGTTCCAACAAGAGCTCTTATACTAGCTTTGGATGTCTTTTCAGGAAATATCTTGTGGCAGGGCAATGTTGGACCATTAAGCAAACTTGACAGCACTCCTGTTGTGGACTCTAATGGTAATCCATTTTCTCCTAAGAAGATAGATTAGTTTTAACTCTAGAAAATCTTATTTTATTATTTATTTTTATTTCTTCAAATTCTTCTACGCAATAGTGTATCACCGAACAATAGCGATTTGTTTCAATTCTGATAAACTATGTCGCTATAGCCACTGTTTCACGACACTGTTGTATAAACAACTTAAATTACTGAAGCATACTTGATGAACCAGGATGGATATCTATTGGTTCATTGGATGGATTCCTTTACTCATTTTCGCCAACCGGAATACTCAAGAAATTCTCAAGAAGAAATACTGAGAACTCTATTGCTCAAGTTGGTCCTTTTCTTGATTGTTCTGGATTTGCTGTCTACAGTTCACAGATAGAGATGGAAGAAAAAGTTAGCCATGGTATTGGCGAATATACCGTTGTTTCGGCAATTCGACCAAAATCTGCAATATTCACTATGTTGGTTCCTGCAACCGGATCGATATATTGGTCTGAAGGATATCCTGGTACATGTTTTCTTTTTTGTCATTTCCTCATTTTGTTGCATAGCTAAATCTGTTTCTTATTTTTCGAGTGTTTCTCGATTCAATTCAGGTAAACTTTCAACTTTATTATCCAAGAGTGATCTAAGTCAATTTGTTGTGAATGAGGAGATTCTTCTTACATTCATTGCTGCCTCAAGTAAGAGTTAACTCTTAAATAATCATAATTCGACATTTGCATGTGGCATTTGGTGCAGAAAGTTCATTATAATTTTTCTGATTGATTGTGCAGAAAGTTTATTATTCATTTAAAGAATAACACAAATAACTTGTTTGGATTGACTTATTTGATCTTATCTAATCACATAAGTACTTGTGAGACTGTTTGGCAGAGCTTATGGAAATAGTTTATGACATGTTCATAAGCTGTTTTCAACTTATTCCCATAAACTCCCCAGGATAGCTTACGAAAATAGCTTATATAAAAACAGATTATACATAAGCACTTATATGATAAGTGTTTATCCTATAAGTGCTTAATTAGGCGGTTTATCTAAACAGTTTCAAAATCTTCCGGACTTTTCACATTTGCGAGTTATATGCTTGAAGATGTTAGAATATACAAAACATCTCAAAATATATTCAAAGATATTTCATACATATTCTAACAGTATCAAATTACTTTCGTCTGAACGAACTAACAGCTAGGTCCTGATATTCAATGCAGAGGTGGACACGCCGCTGCAATGCCGTACTTCAGGTACAGATCTATTCTACACATGCCTTTAAATGAATAGCCAGGTTTTTGACCACTTCTTTAATCACAAATTGAAAACAAAGCTGTTGCATCATATTATCAAATTTTGATCTGAATATGCCATCTATTATTGATGAAAATTCCTCATTTCTTGCTACATTTCAAGAAAAAACTTAATTTCTTTCTTGATACAAGCCAACTGGCTAAGGATATTAGACAATTTTTTTGTCAAATATTTAAGTACTTCCTACTGATTTTCACACCAAAAAACAAATTGTTTTTCTCAATGTTCATCGAAAATGAAACCGTATATTGGCTTTAGTTAAATGTTTTCTAAATGCAGCTTTAAATTTCTTACTTTTAAACATGACACAAATGTTTCTGTAAAAGTAATTTTTTTATCACTTTCTTAGGTCAGAAGCTTGTATCTAGCTGTTCTCAAGCAAGGAATAAGCTTGTCAATATCTATTCAGGTAATGTACAAATTTGTAAATTAAGAAGAGTGTGAGAGTTCAACTTTTTTAAATTGTTGAGTATAATTTGAGTTTTTTGTTTTGGTAGGAAATGAAAGGACTATAGAATTTTTTCTTCTATTTGAGTCATTTCTGTTGGTGCTACTAATTGGACTTGTAAGATTCTGCTGTACATTTTGGGCTAAAAAGAAACTTCAAGATCAAGGCCTTGGAACTTTCCTTGACAAGCGAGTAAGCCGAGACCTTTCTGTTTCTGTTTTTCTCCTCCTTCTCCTAACTTTCTTGGTTTCCTGACCTAAAAAAGTTTGTTATTGAGTCCTTCAACATGTCAATAATTTGTAATTGAGTTCCTACGTTTTAAATGGATCTCAGAACTTTTAAATAATTTGTAACTCGGCCCTTCAAAATCAAGGACTCGATTACAAATTATTTAAAAGTTTAAGGATCTATACAGAGTATTAAAAGTTCCGGGACTCAATCAAAGCACATAATCTACGTCAATTACATACTTTTTTAATCAAGGGAGTGTCTTTCTTCACGAAGTAAGAATATACATTCTTTCACAACTCACATGTTTGTACCCTTTGGACCATTCAGTGCTCTCTTCAACTCCAAAAGAAAGCTTTGGTTAAAACAATTTCCGAGCTCGAGAAAAAATCTGCAGAAGAATCAGTGGACAATGAAGTTTACCAAAAATTAGGTGATATAGTAAGAAAAAAGGAAAACATAGAGAGGAAGCTATCAACCACCTATAGTTTAAGAAGGGACAGAACAAACTCAAGATCAAAATCTATGCTTCCTTTACAAATCGGAAAAACAAAAAGCTACTCATTTCAAGGTACAAAGAAGCAGAAGCTGACAATGTTTGAGACAATGAGTGATGCATCTAGTGAAAGCAGCATTGAAGAAGAGATAGACATAGTTGAGGTATTAGATCCATCTGCTAAGGAGAAAGGAAAAACACCTATTGTAGAGGTTACTTCAATTTCAACCAATGATGAGTATTTTACAAATCCTTTAGATGTAACTTAACTTTGAAGTTGTAACAAATATATTCATGTACATAGTTAGTCGTGTACTTCAGCAGTATCATACATGTACCTAGGAAGTAGCAATATTGTTAATTTTCTTGTTAATGCGCAGAGCAGAGAATATTGTTTTCAAAGTTGAATCCATGAACCATGATGATGAAAAGAGCAGAGAAAAAAAGTTCTCTTGACCCTAGCAGAGAGTAAATATTGTTTTCAAAATTGAATCCATGAACAAGCTTACGGTCTACGGGAGCAGTCCCCGTTTAATGGCAATAATGAGCCATAGGGCATTCATGATGAATACCGCAAGGGAAACTCCTTATTCGGACTTAGAGTTTATCGATAGAAAAGGTCACAAGAGAACAACCTTACCATTGCATCAAGATCTCGCCTTCACCATGTGAGAAAAGATGTAAACGAAACATTAACATTTAATTTTTTTTTCCAATGTACATGATGTAAACAATATTTATCAAAAAAATAAAATAAAATAATGTAAAAACACACACACACATTCTGACTCTAGGAGTAAGTTTTTAGACTTACTATAAATCTTGACCTTTGATTTTGATGTTAATCAACGGCTATGCTTAATGACAACTAGTTTCCTAATTTTAATATTACTCTAAATCGCAATGATGACATCATTCACACACCTCCAATTCAATTATGTCAAACCATCTCATCACTCAAGGACCAATTGATAATGTAACGTATGGAATATTTATTTACACCTACAAATAGTTATCATGTTAGTATATAGGCGATTAGAGGATTAATTTCTCTACCATTATAAAAAAGTGGATTGATTTTCCTTGGACGATGGAATGGTTAATTCTTTCTCAAGTCAAGTAACTAGTTCATGGATCTTGAAGATATCAAATTCAATCAAAGCTTAGTAGAATTGGACGATGAAACACTAAACCTATGCTCCATAATTATCTAAATTGTCATTCTAAATATTAAAATAAAATTTAATCATATTGATTTATTAACTCGTTAGTTTATTTAAAATTTAATCTCATTTTAATATGGAGTTGACGCAAGATCGTAGGTTCAATTTTCGCTGTTGATAAAATAACATTTTGGTGGATGATTTGTAAATACATACAAGAATGTTATGGAAAACCTCTCTGACACTCTCTTAAACTCTTTAAACTACTAGTCCGCATCATTAGTTTTAAACCCCTATATACAGGATAACCACTTTGCTAGTTGAACCACACACCTTTTTTTTATTCAAACAAAAAAAAATCACTAATCTTCTTCTTTGTGATTAGCAAATTGTACACAAAATGAATCTTATCATTGATGACGATATCAACGATAGTAACATGAACCCTAAAAATGAATTCAGAGAAGGACCTTTAAAGTTTCATGATTTTTTTCTTTTTCTTCCTCAACTGAATTTTTGATTCCCCAAAGGGTTGACTTTAGATGTTAATTCGGAGAATGGATAAAAATTGAAGTAATTTTTTATAACTAACAGTTTTCTTTTTGAAAGTGAAAGAGTCGATGAAAGGAAGTGGAATTATGTTAATATTTTAATGTTGTTTTTAATGAAGGAACTGAACAAAAAGAAGTGGGATCCCTATCCCTAATCCCTAATCGTTGTCTCTTCACATCGCGCTACATTTTTTTTCCCTCTCAAAAACATCACATAATTCTAAGAGTCTTATTGAATTAGAATTTTAATAGACAATTTTTATTTAATCTTTTTTTGTGAATTTTAAAAGATGTTGTAAGATTTTAATGACTTAAACTTAAGAGATTTTATAGGACTATCAAAATTTACTATTTGAATTTCAAAAGATTTATATCATTTTTTCAAAAAAAAAAAAAAAGATTTATATCATAATCAAAATACCTTATAAGTTTAAAGAAATAAGTGAGAAATGATTATAATGCACTTCCTTTTACAATATTTTTCGTATACACTCTTTTATTGATTTTTTTTCGAGTTAAAAGAGATAATGGAAAGAGAGAAAAGTAAAAAGGGAGAGAGATAGGTAAATAGAAGAGAGGGGATAAAATCTTTTAAAAAATAACAATCCATAAAAATATCATGTTTTCATAAAAGACTAAAAATTCTACAAAATTCAATTTTTTAAACAATTTATAGATAAAATTGACTAACATATTCAAAATGAATGATTTAAAAGTTATACAATCCACCAGTTGAAAATGGTTTTAGGACACTCTTTAACTCATTTTACTCTTTTTCTTTTATTAAAATATCTGATTTTCACATCTATAATGTTTTTTATTTTGTGATTTCATCGTCATAATGCGACATTAGTTTGTTCGTCGTATTTGTGCGACACTATTTGTCTTTCTTGTTTCGTTCATATATTTGTTCGGTTCAACTTGTCAGATCAACTTCAATCTAGTGCAGATCCAATCAACGATTTTGACATCGTCCACGTTGCACATCCGAGACATAAATATTTCAGAGATTTGAATATAGTCGTATGTGTATACTTTTGTACTTTGTTTATTTTATGCTATTAACATGAATGATGTAAGTTTCTTCGCGAATTCATCTTTTTTGCTTTTCACAAATTCGCACCGTATCTATGTAATCTATCATTTTGAAAAAATGAATATCATTTAATTTTGTGAAAAAAAAAATCCTAAAAATATCGAATCAAAATTCAACAAAGTGCTAGTTGCCAATTTGAAATTTTATTTTAGAGAAGTGAGGTGGACCAATGAAAGAGGAAGCTCCAAAAGCGTTACTGTACAAAATATTCATATCTTTTTGAACGAACCTTGTGATGACAATTGACAGAATAATAATAATATTCGCGCTACAATAATTCAATCCATTTTTCATTTTCCCATCAAATCTAAAATATCCGGCGATGGCAACTCCGAACAACAACCACCGTGAAAAGCACCGGCGAGTTGCCGCCAATAACAACAACCACCGTTCTCGGAAACGATCTTTCAAAAGAGATATTGAACACGTCGCTTCTGAGACTTACTTGATGACTCGTCTTGCCTTCACGCTTCTTCAATATCTCGGGTAGATACTTTTATTCTCCTCTATTTAATATTGACTTTACACCGTCAGTGTAAACGTTTATTTGCTACATCGGTTTACACCTTCGTCAATGAATGAAAATGAATATGGCACGTCAATTAATGAATATGAAAAAGCATGGACACCCCCTCGTATTAGGCGTGTTCTGGCGTCGGACACTACATGTTGTCTCCGACACAACACCGACACTTGTAATTATATTGAATTATGTGATTTATTTTCAAATTATTAGTTGTATCGACGTGTCAATGTCGTGTCTGTGCTTCATATTATGAACGCACGTGAGTAGTCACTTGATGCGATAACACATCTTTGACGTATGTGTGAGATAAGTGTGTCTAATATAGGTTTACACTGTCGGTGTATAAAAATTAATTTAAACTTGATTTTTTTTTAATGAGATTAATATTTATTTAGTTCATTAATTAAATTTAACTAACGGTGTATAATTATTTTACACATTATATTATATGTATTGTCACATCAATTAATGAATATCAAGACACATGAGTATGAATTGACATATTCATTGATTAAAATGAAACACATCATTGGATGCATATGTAAATAACTGTACTTTTTTTTTTGGTGGTGGCTGGGGTTTGAACCTCGGACCTTGCATATCTTATGCATTGTCCCTATTAGCTGACATAAGCTCACGAGGACTAAATAACTGTACTTTGATGCTAATTAAGTAGTTTTATATAGTAACATGAAAGTAGTAAATAGCTTTAGTGTTTGAAGGTTTCAATTTTTTGTTTTTTTAAAGAAAAACGTGTTGTTTGGATAAGTAGCTAAATTATCAGTTGTCGTACACGTGAGGGAGGTGTTAGCTCGGTGGTAAGAATTTAACTTTGTAATACTAAGTTCGAATTCTTTCTGGGACGGTTGTCAAATGACTTAAATCAATGAAAAAAAGAAGTTAGTTTAATTGATGTTACATGGTTTATGTATCTTGGGTCCGTATAAAACAACAGAGAAATAAAAGGAGATGTAAATCATTGAATTCATGTTGGTTATGAAATGGAGGATGACCTCAGGTGTTTTATGTGATACGGAAGTACCACTGCAATGGAAGGGAATATTTTATCAGGTAGCTGTAAGACAAGACCGACAATGTTGTATGGGATAGAGTGTTGGGCAGTAAAGAAACAACACGAAAATAAATTAAGTGTAACAAAGATGAGGATGTTGCGTTGGATATGTGGTAAGACTAGATGAGATAAGATTAGAAATGACGGTATTAGAGATAGAGTTGGGGTAGCACCTATAGTAGAAAAGATGGTAGAAACTTGAATTAGGTGTTTATGTTATATGATAAGTGGTTATGTTATATGATAAGTCCTAATAAGCTCTTTCAAACACCCCCTTCGTCATAAATAGTATATGTTTTAGAAGCATATGCATACATGTTAAGCTTTTATTTTCATAACCTGCAATAACAAGGCCAAAACTGCTTGAAGTATTTCGTAAGTATTTTTCTGAAATTTGCCTGTATTGTTGAGAGGTTTTGGTTGAAACTCCGAAAGAAGATTAAGAGAAGTAAACAGTCCTGTTCAAAAGAATTTGCTGATATAATTGTTGCTTCTAATATGCACCAAAGTCCTGATATAGGACTCGTTATGTTTATATGCATCAAGATTATTTTGTTGTGGCATAAATTAAATCCTGATTTGTGATCTGCGTTGTGTTTGATTTTCTATTGAAATTCTTTTCAGGGTTGGTTACCGTTGGATTACGCAATTTCTAGCTCTTGTTATATATGCCATGTTTCTTTTGCCCGGCTTTCTTCAAGGTTTGCTACTTCACCTTCAGGGATATAGTTGATCATATATTTTCTTAACGATTTTGTTTAATTAAAGTAGTCAATGTTGTCTCCTTCCGGTTTTCCAACGACATTAACAGCAATCATCTCATTTATTTGTCTCTTTAGTTTTTATCTTTCCCTTACTATTTATTTTTTGCAGTTGCATATTGCTACTTCTTCTCAAACAAGGTAAAGCGAAGCATTGTTTACGGAGATCAGCCTAGAAACAGGTAAATTAAAACACTAGTAAATATATCCTGTGATATTGATCATTCCATGCACTTGGTGCCCAATTTCATGTGAATTGTGGTTTTGCAGGTTGGATCTATATCTACCGGCTGATGTCTGTGAACCTAAGCCAGTTTTGATCTTTGTAACTGGGGGAGCATGGATTATTGGGTGAGTGGTTTTGCTTGAAATCTGGTGTTAGCTGTTAAGTTACTCGCTGCGTTGTTGATTCTTATTTGGAGCATAAATTAGTACGCCCTTTTCCATGTTCAGCAATGTAGTTAAAATCACGCGAAAGATCGTAGGGTAATATGATCTCAGTCGTCCTTTCCAATCTACCGCGTGAGCAGAATTGTATTTGGCTTGGATTGGACGACATCACGTGCGAGATCGTAGAAATCAAGGGATAGTGCAATCTCAAACAACTCTGAAATTCACCCCAACTGACCATGTGCTTTGCAAGTTCAGATACAAAACAGTTTCATCATCTAAGCTATAGTGCAATGATTCCTTTGTTGTTGGAAATGCCATATACCTTGAAAAGTGGCGAGCAGTGTTTGTGCTTCAATTATAAATAAATACAGACAGAACTATTGGGTGTACATGTAACAAAATAATTTAACGGGTGGCAATTGATAGCTGCTTCAATTAAGAATGATATCACGCCCAGTGGTTGAAATTGAATTTTGAAAACTCAGTCAGACTTAAAGGATTTAGTTGATTTAACAGTCAGTTTGAATTCTTTCTTGCTTTCTCATACCAAAAGTTATTGTTCTGAAGCACCTATACTAATTTCGTGTTGTGTATATGCATTTATATTATATACATACGTTAATTATGTATTACCTTTTAAATATAAATTAATTCTCCTTGGATTTTGATTCAGGTATAAAGCATGGGGAACCCTTTTAGGACTACAGTTGGCAGAAAGAGACATTATGGTGGCATGCATTGATTACAGGTACCTGGTCTCAGTTCAGGAAGTGCAAGATTGAATCTACAATTTACCTTTGGTCCGACTTCCTCTATGTTTGAGGTATTCTGGTGGACAAATTGGGCGTTTTCTAGTCTATTCCTCTATTTTAGGGTATTGAGTCTAGGCTAGTCATAATTTTTCCCCCTCGGTAAAAACTATTATACATCACCCTTACGAGAACATGTCTAGAATGAATATCTTAATGCTTGATAGCTTAGAGGTAATAAAGACGACCCAAGGATAAATTATTAACCCCTCTTTGAATACTAAGTTTATTCTATATGTAGCATTTAAATTATCTTCTTTATGTGTGAATGCAGAAATTTTCCTCAAGGAACCATCAGTGACATGGTAAATGATACTTGCCAGGGAATTTCCTTCGTCATCAACAACATAGCTAGTTATGGAGGCGACCCTGATAGGTGACATGATACGACTATACATGATTCTTTTTCATGATATCTTTATACATTGAGATTGATCTTTTTTCTTTTTATTGATAATTATGTTATAGGATTTACCTAATGGGACAATCTGCTGGTGCGCATATTTCGTCGTGTGCTTTACTGGAACAAGCAACCAGAGAAACTAAAAATGGAGATGGTGTTTCTTGGAGCGTTTCGCAGTTAAAAGCTTATTTTGGTTTATCGGGAGGGTAAGACATTATCTTCTGTGATACAAGAAAACGGTCCATTTCAGTAACATGTCTAGTACTTTTTGTGTCTTCTAGAAAATGGACTCAGTTATTTCACATAATGAGGAGTGTTAGGAACAATCCCTTATTTGTTGAAATCAATGAGTCACTCACTTTTGAAATGGGTCCTGCATAAAGTAGTGGGACCCACATGTATTTCATCCAATGAGGGAGGGAGTGTTGAAAAGAGAGTGGTCCTAGCACTTCTCTTCATAGAATTTCCTGTTATCCATTATTGATGTTATTTTTGATAGAAAGGTGCCTCTTAAGCTGAAAGAGAGGAAAGTTTTTACCATGCAGCCATTAGACTACCTAGTTGAGGAACAATTGCATATAAGTTCCAGATTTTCAAGAGAGAACCTTACCTAGAAGGAACATTGGATTGGAACAAAAACAAAAGAAGAAAAAATGAGGGAACATTAGCTGGTAAAGGACCAACAAGTGCATAATAAGATATAAGTGTTGCAGAGAAGGGAATGTTGTGTTGGATAAGTGGCCACATTAGAAAAGATAAAATCAGAAGCAAATGTATCAGAGAAATTAGAACGAGCACCTATTGGTGAAAGTCGTAGAATTAATTCTACAATGATTTGAGCGCCAAGAGGAGAAGGCCAACATAGTTTAGTCAGAAGAAGTTCATCAAGTAGAGTTTAGCCAATTTGGGTATATTAAGATCTTTAAAAACTCAAATGAAACCATTAAAAGGGATTTAGACCTAAATAAATTATCTGAAGAATTAGTTTAGACAAAAACAATGACATCATTTGATTCGTGAGCTGATACTACCTAACATGAAACTGATTTGGATTTTGTTGTTGAGAAGTGTTCTGCCTCGATTATGGAAAATTTGATACCCCTTTTCTTCTGTGGTAGAAGGCTTCAGATCCTAAAAATGCATTCAAAATTCCTTCCTGTGACTGGAAACACTGGTGGTGGCTTTTAATAGCAGAGCATTATGTTTCGTGAGAGCTAGTGCGATTCTCCGAACGCCTATTAAATTACACTCACAATACTGTTAAAGCATAGTGGCCATATACATAGATGTTCTAGAATAAAAGTTTGATGCACCGTATTTTTGTAGACAATTATCGTCATTAATGTGCTTTATTTTGCGAAAGTAATCTTGAAGGAAGTGATCTCTGGGGACCATATCTTTAAAATAAATTTGCTTCTAATCGTAATAATCAATAGCATGGTACACGTCACAACATATTCTATATTTTTTAGACTGTCAAACCTCATTAAGTGATAATGTTTTAAGTTTAAGTGATGCCCTTGGGTCATTGATAGTATTTAAGGTAGGGGAAGGCCATTTAACAAGTATATTTGTTGTATGCATGCTAGTGATCATGGTGATGTCCATCCATCCTAGTTTTGTAAATTACAACCACCAAGTGCTGGACCAGTAAGCTATTAATCTATTTAATATATATGCTTAAAGTGATGAGAAAATTGGCGTAGTCTCTTGTTCTAAGGGTTGGTCTTTTGTATGTTTCAATAATCATTTTCATTTTATTTTTGCTTTTCACTAGGCAAAGAGATTTAAAAAAAGTGGTTTCAGTCTTGTTTTGTGAGATTAAGTCCAGTCAGGTCACTGACAACTGTACCACTGAATTATGTTCCCTGATCCATTAGTTTATATATGTCAAAGGATCATCAATTAACCCATTCAACATGTGTGCAGATACAACTTATTGGATTTGGTCGATCACTTTCACAATAGAGGGTTGTATCGTTCCATTTTTTTAAGGTATGTCCCAAATAACTTGGTTTCTTTACGGCTATGGTGTGTTAAATCATCTTCAAATTCTTATAACTCAATTATCATTGTAGCATAATGGAAGGTGAACAATCTTTGAAGAAATTTTCTCCCGAACTCAAAGTTCAAGATCCATGCATCAAAGATTCCATTCCTCTCTTGCCCCGTATCATTCTTTTCCATGGAACTGGTGATTATTCCATACCATCAACCGCGAGGTGAGTGTGTAGACTTGAAATTCATTGACGTCATACTATTTTACGGCATTGGAAGAAACTACTACAGTTCTTAATGATAAATGTTCGAGTTGTATTGTCAGCAGAATTGGCTTCACTTATAGATATAACTGAATGATTGTTTGCAGTGAAAAGTTTGCTGATGCTCTTAAGGAAGCTGGGGCTAGTGCTGACCTGATTCTATATGATGGGAAAACACATACAGATTTGTTTGTCCAAGTAAGTTAAAATTTATGGCATATTCTCTGTGTCTAACTAAAGTCAGTTTTTAATTTTTTTTACTTAATAATACAGATTTAAATGATTTCTATTATGCAATTTTTTTAAAATCACTCAAGTAACAGTTAATTCAGAACGTGTAAAAAAATTAAAGGGGAGAAGGAAAAATTAGTTGGATGTTATTTTAAATTGTGTTCGGAGTTAGAATAACTCGAGTCCGTAACAAATCGAGAGAAGTCAGGGGGGAGTTTCTGGTCTTACAAAGACCTGGATATCAATGTTTACTTTCTGTATTGTTCATATCCCATCTGGGTTCTGATATATCCTAGGTACAGAATTAGGGATTTTTTTCAACAATTCTCTAGCCTGTTGTTCCTTTGACATATGAGTATCTGAATATTAGCTTTCTAATGGATATGATGGGAATTTTGGTCATTTTTTGTGTTAAAATACAGTTTCGGATTCTCCCATGTTAAATTTCACCACGTCAAATGAAAATTGTGTCATTTCTCTTTCTTTAAAACATATAGAATTTTTTTTCAAATATTTATGAAGAAAGTGAAAGACACAATTTTTACATGAGATATTTCATTCCCGTTTATATATATTTTTTTTACATGGCTATCCCTTAGAGGGTGATAGGCACAATTTTATAACGTGAGATAATTTTTGACTTAAAGATCTGTCAATTTTTCAAAATGTTGTGTTTTGTACTTACAGTTGGGCCTGTTTGTATTGGCTTATATGAACTTATCTAATGCGATAAGCACTTGTGAGATTGTTTGGAGAGTTTGTGGAAATAAATTATGAGACTATTTATTCCATAAACTGTTTTCAGCTAATTTCCAAAAGTTTGTGAAAATAGTGTGACACTTTTTTTTTTTTTTTTTTTTTTTTTTTTTTTTTTTATAGAAGTAGATTATTTATAAACACTTATCTGATAATTACTTATGCGATAAGCACTTAAGTACACTGTTTATCCATACAGGGCTGTAAGGCAGAGCTTCAATTGGAAAATACTTGTTATTTTGTTTTGTCTAACGAGCTTCTTTTTTTCTTTTCGAACAAGCTGTCTAACAAGCTTCTTATTTTCAACTGTGCTGTCAGGATCCGCTCCGAGGTGGTAAAGATGACCTATTTGATAATGTACTTGCTATAGTACATTCCGATGATAGCGATGCTCTTGCAAAGGATGCCATGGCGCCACCAAGACGACGGCTTTGTCCTGAGATTTTATTAAAGATAGCCAACAATATCAGTCCCTTCTAACATTCTTGCTGGCTGGATTTTCATCTTCCCCTTCACATTTTATACAGTATTTTGTGTAATTCTTATCCATATATACACCTCAAACTCTTCATTCATTGAATCACACTACATTTCTTGGGAGGGGTATAGGTAGAGGTTCCTTGTAATGTAGCTTATCAGAATGCAGGGTGTTACCTAGATGTTCATGTTACAGTCATATATTCTATGCATATTTATATGTTAAATTTAATTACTCTCTTGGAAGTGAAGTAATTGGTTATGCTTCTTTAGGTTTGAATGTCCGTATTCAATGGTTACGATACGGAGTAACCTTAAAATATATATTTTAAAGTTACTCCATATCATAACCATTGATTTAATTTTAATCCAGCGGTTCCAAATATACTTTCATTATGGCACACGAGTCCACTTTGAAAATCCTTTTTATCCCCAACACACATTGGATTGCGATTGGATAAATAGGGTTCAAACTATCATGAAAGTAATTTATTTCATTAATATCATTTGTTAAATTATTTTTGAAAAATGAAATAGATTTGTTTCCAATATCATTTGTTAAATTATTTTTGAAAAATGAAATAGATTTGTTCCATAAAGCCAACAAACGCACATGCCTCCCTAAGTCCAGGAGCCAGACAAAGGTAAAATTAGAAAAACTACTGCATATACACCTAACAAATGCAACAGGAAAGTGAAGCTAAAATTAAAGCACAAAGCAATTATCCGGGAATTACATCCAACTAGGCACGCATTCCTCAACAGCAAAACAAAGAAGTTGGGAGCAAACCATGACAAAAATACAATAAGTACATGGTAAACCCTTCACCTTTTCAAGCACGCCTACAAGCGGATCGTGGGATTGGCTGCCAACGTCAGCCAGTTTCTCATTGGTACCCGCCTCCCCGATACCACCTTCAGAAGGGACCTCTCAAGAACCATCTCCCGGTTCGTCTTCAGCTGAAGCATCACCCGGTGCCCCCTTCGGATCAACAAGTCCTTCATCCCCATCAACCTTGCTTAAGGAGATTATCATCCACTTCCACTCCGTAAAAGTAGCGAACTTGATCAACCCCATTCCAGAAGGAATCATAACCGAGCTTCTCCATGACGGTACCTAATTTCTCCATCTCCACAAAAACAACCGACTTCTCCAGCTTCAGGACCATCTTGGCAGAATGTAGGTGATAACCAACAAATAAGTCGGTTATCACGTTGCGCTTAGCCACCATAATGGACAAGTAATTGAGTGGTTGCAATGCCTTAAACATCTAATCAGTGCCTATTTTAGGGTTTTATAGTCTTAAGTGTGTTTAGTACTTTGGAACTAGTAATGCTTGTTTATGATGTTTGATGATGTAGGTTAAGGAATGACTTTGAAGGTGTAGGAAGCTGTAGCGTGGATTGAAGATGTATCGCTGAAGATGTGGAGAGCTGCAGCTTCCAGGGACTCTAGACGGGTCATACATAGAACGTAGGCGTGGGTCCAATCTGTCCATTGCTTAATGAGGAAGAATATGAGATGTTCCCAATGATTGGTATCTTAGGAAGAATAAAGGAATATGCCAGTGGGTAGGTAGGATTGGATAAGGACGGATGGATAAGGACAACTCATGTAAAATGACCAAATGGTACAACTTGTAGTGGGTGGTCTTGTACTATAAAAGGACACCCATGTGTTAGTGCCAAGTGTCTGAAAATCCATCTTAGAATTGGAGAGGCTAGGTTACATCTAGGGTTAGTAGATTTAGAGATCTCATTCCATCTCATCTTATTCCTTCAAGGATTGTAATCTTGTGACAACTCTATCAATTCTACTAATTTAGTTTCTATGTTTTCATTTATTTTCATCTTCATTTCCATGGTTCAACTCAACATGAGTTAAACCCCTTCGAGTGGTTTAGCATGTTAAGTACCTGATTAGCAACCACCTCAATGTGAGAAAGCAGTGCACCTGAACCAAACAATTGTGCATGTTAAGTACTGTGACTGAGCATCTATGGGAGAATAGTTCCTTTATTTAGCGACAGGGTAAAGGAGTAATGGTTCAGCCCTTAATTGAGATGACTTCTCGTAGCTTAACATGATGATGGAGTTACCAGCTCCCACTAGACCATTTGGTTTACCATGAAGTCGGTTATGAGAGATATAGCTCTATAGATCACAGAGTTGTGATAAGCTAATAAACGGCTAACCCTATGAGACATAGTAGCTATATCAGGATATAGCGTTGTGTGTCTCAGAGACTAAAGATGCTTTGAACCGGCTATAGCTCTGAGCGACACAGGAAGCTATTCCTAAGTTATAGCTCTATAAATCGTAGTAATGTTTTTATCATAGCTGAACCTTGTTCTAAAGCACACTTTCCATGTTGATATTTTCTAAAGACTTTAACTGCTTTCCCGAACTTAACTTTTTACTTTTACTGTTGTGACAAATGATTTATTTTATTTTTCTCCAAACAAATTTTCTACTGAAAAGCTATTTGAAGCTATAACTCCATAGTCCATGTGGGATCAATATATTTTTATACTATAACTTGGACAATGCATAACTTCTACTGTTTTGGGAGACACCAGTAGGTGTTCCCTCTCGGCCTCCAAGGAAGTGACATGGCTGAAAAGAGACTGGATCTTTTTATCCCAACCTTGCATGCTATTCCAGAATTCTTTTAGGTCTGAATTCAACGTATCGAGGCCATCTTACGAGATAGATCACCCTCCATCTCTTTGACTCACGCTTCATGGGATGAAACTTTGGCAGGCGACACCTCTTCAATTGGCAAGAGGCAAAACATCGACTTCGCTCACCATCTCCCGGAGAACCGAGGGCTTATTAGGAATAAGCTGGGCAAAAATGGGGCCCTGTTTGTAAGAAGAAGCCACCGCCGAAAACTTACCTCACACATCAACCTCCAACAAAACTTCACTAGGAGAGTCGACTCGCTACCTTTTGGGATGATGAGAAGACGATCCACCGACATTCCCTCCTGGGGTAATCGAACCATGAGACGAGGACCGTTTGGATGATCCCGAGACACACGTCCTTTTCGACTTTGCATACTTCCCAAAGAGGGAAATGTTATACATGTTATCTGCAAACACACAAAGTAAAACTTTAGTACGACATAACACAAGGCGCTAAATAAAAGAGGGAATCCGGTAAGGGTCTAACTAGTCCACAAAGCCCTTCAAGGCAAGATAGAACCCCTGTTGAGCCTCAGGGAACTCGACCCAATCGATAGGGAACATGGATCCCCGCAAGAGTGGATCGCTGGAACAAGAATGTCAAAAAAGGGAGAACAACCACCAGAGTCTCCACCAACGAAAGACGCGCGAGGAATGTTTGCAGATTGCTAGGCACATGGCCTTTGTGGCTGACCTCACCAACACTAGACTAAAGAAAGAAGCCCACAACGTGAAGAACCCCACTAAACATTCCACCGAGGATGAAAAAAACACAATAAGGTCTTTGTCCAGGCATCAACACTGTAACACTTGCACACTCTCTCAAAAGTTTGCATATAACTTAACAAAAGGTATGCAACTAGAAGGGGACTACTTTCAACCTATTCAACACAACGGTCTCAAACGGGGATAAGGGATCCTTGAACCCAAGTTGACGAAGGACACACTCTTACATCAAGAAAGAACACCGTCGGGGGCTGCACACACGGTCTTCGGTCCACAAAGCCTCAGATATCCAACCTCTGGGGATGTCCGAAGGCACGTAAAGGAGACGCATGGCTGGACCAACAGGCGTCCCAAAGACATACAGGCACCCCAAGACCTCCTTGCTAACTAATGGAAAGGGGGTCCAGGTACCCAGCAAGGATGACTAACCCGTCTCGCATATGACTCCCCCTCCTAACCATGATCGTGGACCCTTCAAAGAACTATGGAAAACGCTACAAATAAGGAACTCTCAAAGCAAAGCCTACTCATTTCCTCTCAAGAGATAGGGGTAACCCCCCATGGAAGCAGTTCATGCAGAAGACGAGCAGAAAAACCGTACCTGAGAAATATGCATCAAGTAAAATGATATTGAGCAGTGTAAATTTTTTTTGGTTATGTTGAAAAGTGACTCAAAATTGAAGTTTGGAAACCTGTCAAAATCAGATCACGATTTGAGAAATCGGAGCACAATTTTGAGACCAGAATTGACACTTTCCATTCGTAAAAAATCGGAGCACGATCTGGCAAAATTGGAGCACGATTTCGCACAGAAGCATAAAAATAAAACGTATTTTTATGGGCCTGATTTTGTTCCAAATTTATGAGGGATGCTTTCCACTATAAATTTAAGCCTTGTATAAGATGATTATGTGTGTAGAAAACAAAACACAGTGTAGAAAACAAGGTTTAGAAGCCAACATACAAACTAGGGTTTATAGAGAATTTCTCTTGGCAACAAACACTAGGGTTGGGATTGTTTTGATTCACCTTGAACAAAACACTATTTAGATTGAGTCTCTTGGTCACGGGAAGAGGCTGGGACTTGGGTATAATTAGGTTTGAAGACTGATTCTTGTAACTCAATATCTCTTTGTAAAGAAACTCATATCATTATAGTGGAACGGAGAGCTGCTCTCTCCCCCAGAGTAGGTCATCATTAGACTGAACTGGGTAAACAAATTCTTGTGTTCTCTTTCTTCCTTTCATCTCTTGCTGTTTACTTATTGTTTGAATTATTTTGTCAACCGCTTGATATTGATTGCTTGGTATTAATTTGCTCCACCCATCTAAGTTTTTATTGGTGTGTTTTTATCAACGAATTCACAACATGTTACATATCAGTGTAATTTGAATTATACTTTATAAATATTTACATCATGTATATATAGTTCATCAAAAAGGAAATTGTTGTTGACACATTTGATAGGGCTGAAAACACATGTAAATTACTCATATGCCTCTCGGCAGTTAACTGCCGAATTTTATTAGAACCAGCTGCAGTTAACTGCCGAGGAAAACCTCGGCAGTTAACTGCCGATTTTCTGTTATAAGAACAGAAGAGGCATAGAAGTTTTCAAAACTCCATTGTTGCGGTTTTGGGTCTCCAAAGTGCAATTTTCAGCCTTTTGAAGCCATTCCAAGCCAATTTCAATCACAAAAACAAGTACGTGTTTTGAATCTTATTGCATTGTTGTTTTGTTGTTGAATTATTTGTTTTTTTTTTGTTAAATGTCGATTATATAGATTTTATTGATGTTATGATTTTATGATTTTATCTATGTTTAGATTTATGTTTAGGTTTTATTGTTAGGTTTAGTTTAGGTTTTGATCACCATTTTTTTTTTTGTAAACATGTCTTAGAATTAGAACCAGGGTAATGTTCAGGGTGATGAGAAGAAGAAAGAAAAATCATCTATGAAATGGCACAAAATCACATGTGATGGTTTCGTCATAAAGAAGGATTCGAAGGTGCCGATGTACAATCAGTCGAGGTTGAGGAGGAGCGGGAGGACATGCTATTTTGGTCCTCAACCAAAAGCAGGTGCCCCAGGGACTGAAGCGGGCAACTCGATTGACTTATGTGATGATGAAGATGAATGAATGTAATGGCTTGTAATGCCTAATTGTTTTGGATCTTTTTTATGTTTTTTTAATATGTCGCGCACATTTTGCTACATTATGATGCGTAATGAATAAAATTGCGTAATGAATAAATAAATTCGAAAAGTGAATAAATAAGATAATAGGTTGTTCCATTACATTATATATGTTATCACATTACATTAAATTACATTCGGGAATGCATCTTTCAACTACAACAATTATCTTACCTCTAAATGGGGTAAACTCAAACTAGCCAAACAACAGGACTCAAGCATTCGCCCGTCATTCAAGTTTTTCCTTTGAAAATAATAAATTTTTGTTAGGCTTGGCTTAGATGATGGTATTCAAGTGCCACTGAAATGAGGTACATTCCTTGACACTTCAATACCGTCATCTAAACCAGCCTAACAAGAATTTAATCTTTTCAAAGGAAAAACATGAATGCCGAACAAATGCCGAGGACTTGTCGTTTGGCAATTTTGAATTACCCCATCTAGAGGAAGACAATTGTTGTAGTCGGAAGGTGCATTCTCTATCTAATGACCATCTTATGGCGGAATCAGACTCTTGATAATATCTTCAGTTGATCTCAGCAACGTTACCCGCATATCGATCCACTGGAACATGCTGTGCTCCCAAAACATGCTCGTCACGTTTTCGTCGTTCTTTAACTCCACCCAAGTGAATGATACTCTCCCCTCGTCGAGCGTTGGACGTTTATACCGAACGTTTTCCACCCTCCTTGTGTCTCCGGGGTTGACTCCTTGGTTGAATTCATTTAGTTTATCCTTGAGACCTCTTAACGTTACAAGGCACCGAACCTTCAACCTCTGAGGTTCTCCGCCGTTGAATTGTGCATGAACGTCAACCCACCCGGCCATTGTTTCAAATCTACACAATAAAAAATTGAAAACAATCAATGAAATACTCATTCAAACATTTTATCAAACACTTGAAGTGTAAATTATACATAAACCCTAAAAATCATAAAAATAACCCTATTATATTTCCTATTTTTAAGGTTCCTTGGAATATTATAATGTTAACCAAACATCTTTTTTCTATATACCTTGGAATAAAATTCCTATCTTTATATTCCAAGGGATGTTATTCCTAGGAATAAATTTGTTACACTTGAAACAAACACACCCTAAAAAATAACCCTAAAATTCTAAACTATAACATAAACATTATGCAAACATTTTAACTAAATTTATCAACTAACATCTACTCTAAAAATGAGTTATAACATGTAAATCTACACAAAAACTAAAATAAATTAAATCTACTTAAAAACTAAAAAAGAAACATTTAAAACAACAAAAATGTAAGTTAATAGCATTAAGATTACTTACTTGTGATTTTGTTGAATAAATTTGGTAGGATTTGGTTGGGTTTTTTAGAGAGATTTTGAGAGAGATTTGAAATTTTTTTGGTAAAATGATAGTAATAATGGATGAGAGAGCTTCTGCCAGATTTGTAGCAGGAACGCATCGGCAGTTAATTACCGAGGATTTCCTCGGCAGTTAAGTGCAACCGGTTTTGAATTACTCGGCAGTTAACTGCCGAGGTGGCAAAAGCGTATTTTACTCATGTGACACAGCCTTATGCAATGTGTCAACTAGGGATGGCAATGGGTACCCAATGGATAGGGTCCTACACTGCCCATCCCCATACCCGCATTTGTAAAAAATACCCGTACCCGTGCCCATATCCTCGTGGGCAACAACTTTAGTCCCCTTCCCCATACCCTGTGGGTACCTAAGTGCCCATACCCGCACCCACTACAATAAATACATCACAAATGAAATAAAACTAAGGTCCAATTTTTTTAAAATTAACTCATAAAATAGTACAAATCGTAGTATTTAGTCAAATAAAAAACATCTAAAATATTACTAAAAAATTGTACACTGACATGATGGGAGTAGTTAGTTATTGTATTAAGCTGTTTTTTGGTTTAAGTTTAGGTTTAGGCTTAAATAGCTAAATAAATTAATTAATTATACACCAAAAATAAATAAATTATTTATAACATTATATAAATATGTATATGCGGGGTTGCGGGTCTGGGCAGTATTGTATCCTTACCCGTGCCCATACCCATTGAATTTTGCTCTTCACCCTGCACTTTTCACTCGCGCCCTGCAGCCATTCCGAAAATGCCCTTGCGCTAGTTAACTAACGCAAGTGTAAATGTATGCGCTAGTTAACGCACGTTGCGCTACTTAACTGCCGCAAGTGTAAAACATTGTGTGTGTTAACTGACGCATAGTGTTAACACTTGCGCAAGTTAAGTCAAGCACTATTGAACGTAACTTAACAATATTATTGGATAATACGACACAATCGATCAAAATTACACTAAAACATCATTTTTTCACAATCACATAATGATCGAAACGGTGTAAATTACACGAATTCGCCGGTAACACTTAATGACACGTAAACGATCCAAATTACACAAATTTGTCCACAAATTTATAAAATTACATAATCTCACATAAACGGTCAAACATTACACTATTACACATAAATAATGATTACACTCCAACGGATCGGACAAAAAGATACAAAGTATTATTCTCAACCATTACGCTAAACATGAAATCAACGTCGCTATCTTCTTTGAGAAGTTGTGGATGATACACGGTCTTCCAGAAGTCCTCTTCCTTATCCTCCCCCAAGTCCAGGCCTGGCAAATTTACTATCACATCACGTGTTCTATGATTTGAACCAATATAGATAAAGAAGTCGTCAAGCTTTGCCTTCAACTCATCCAACTTGTCGGTGAGGTTTACGGTGAACCAAACCCTCCTTTTCACATCTGCATAACGGACTTCAAGTTTAACCGGAGTTTGTGCATCTTCAGACATGTTTCACCTCACAAACTTCACAAAAATATAATGAAAAACAAATATGAGAGTAATGATATAAAATAAGTAGTTGAATAATTATTGACAAAGTAAGTAATGCGAGCAATAATTGGTGTGACATAACCGGCCACCAAAAAAATATTTCATTTCATTTAATATATATAATATTAGTTACATATTGGCCACAAATATCCAAATTACATAACCGGCCACCAAAAAATACGACGGGGTGTAATACCACCAAAAAATAGGACGAACACCGACCGACCTGTAACTGTCCTAACCTATAATAACCTATCTAAGAGGTCTAGTAAATTGTCGTCTTCTTCCATGTCTTCCGTCCATTCAACTTCTTGTTCCTTTTTTTTGCGGGGTGGGAGTATCATCACAAACAATTTGATTGTGCTCATTTGTTGGTTTCTTTGGCGGCTTCGGCTCCTTGGACATGAGTTCATTGTAAGCGTCTTGTCTATCCAAAAACGCAAAATACCAATTCTCCGCCTCACCAATCTTGTTGTTCATCCACTCCTTACAACTCGGTGGTAACAGACAACCTTCCTTCAAAATCACATGAAGATAATGGTCGGGAATTAAGCAAAGACACATGATGTTGGAATGTGGATTAAGTGGAGGAGCACTTCGGATTGGGAAATATGTCTCACATACACCACCCGTTTCGGACAAAGTCAATAGAACAACGGGTCTTTTGTAGCAAGAAGCAACAATGTAACCCATATCTGGAGTGGTCATCCACTTATCTACCGGCGCAACACCAATTGTATGTTTTGGAGGGTATAAACCATTCAAGATTTTGTTATAACGCTCCTCAGTGTCGTATATCGGCATGTAGTCACTCTTGTGATTTTTCAACTCATTAATAAGTGCATACCGAACCAAAACATGATCTTCCTCATCCTTCCCCAAGTGCCTAGCTATCACCCGGAATCCACAATGACCATCCCCTTTAACATTCACAATGTCTTCAACAAAAGGTCTCATGAAGTTTGGAATTTGCGAAATGTATGGGATATTCCGAAGCGGTTTTGAAGTAGAGGATGAAGCTTGTGAGAGGGAGTAAGTGACAAGGCGTGCATCTTTCCTCTTTGGAAGTGACCTCTTTGGTTGTGAAGGTTGACTATTCGGATTTTGAGAATCAATGGTCTCCCACCTAGAGGGGATTCGTCCCGATGATGACACTTTGAGTGTAGTCCTCTTCCTTTTAGGTGCTCCCTTGGTTACTACCTTTGTCGAAGGCGGAGACAAAATTGTGGTTTTCGTAAATGCTATTTGACGCATCATCTCTTTGATGTGGAGTTTCATATTGTAAGGGCTTTTCTTGAGAAGTTCTTGAATGCCATTCCACTCCTCTACCACAGAAAAATCATGATCAATCTTTTCTCCTTGTACACACAACCTTTTCCAATGAGGGTATATATCATCGAAGACAAGAGGCAATTTTTGCTTGCCCTTCATGGCAATAATACACGCACAAGGTAACCCGTACGATGTCCTTTGCACACAACCACAATCTTCCTCACGAAAGTCGAATGTCTTGGAGCGTTTCAATTCATCATAGATATATCTCAATGCTTTTCTAGAAACATAACCCTCCAACTCTTTCATCATCTTGATTTTTCTGTATTTGTGTTCAAAGACCGTTTTGTTCCTCCCAAAACTTCCTTGTATCTCACCAAATTGCACGGCCAACATCTTGTGAATTTCATCCCAACATGATGCCAAATCACCCACGCTACTCCTCAAATATTTTTTCAAAAATCCATGAGCCGATTCAACAATGTTGCCCTAGATGCAAGAATTTATTCGTCCATGCCCTCACAAATTTTTCCTTAAGGTTCAAAACCGTTTCTTCGACATATTTAATGAATTCCGGAAATGGCATGAATACCTCTTTGAATTTCAATAAATTACTTGCATATGATTCCTCCGTAGGAGATTCGACCAACTCTCTCCAAGCGATCACGATTTTCTCAACAACTTCTCTATTCTTTACCTTGTTCTTCTTCAATTCTTTCTTGTCAACTTTTGCACCCTTAGGAGGCTTTGGGTGAACTTTACAATCCGTGATGCACTTAGCCCTTACATTCTTCCCAATATGAAAATAACAAAGCATAGTGTATGTTTCAGGGAAAACTGTGCCAACGACATTCATCAAAGCACCATCCCTATCGGTAACAATCACCTTAGGCATGTTGTCTTTTGAGGACAAGAGACCTTTCAACATCGTAAGTTCCCAAGCAAAGTTATCCTCTAGTTCAAAGTGAAGAAAGGCGAAACCAATGGAATACGTCATTTTTGTAGAGGTGCAAACAACTATCTCAAACAACGGCATTCGATGGTTGTTGGTTTTGTATGTGGAGTCCATGACCAAAACGGTCGGAAAGGTGTTGAGAAATTTAATTGAATCCGGATGAGCAAAAAAGATGTTTTCAAGAGTGGTTTCCTCACTATTGCATCTTGTGTAATAGACGTATTTATGCTCCACCAACTTAGAAATCAAGAATTGCAACTCCGTCATGTCACCTCTTTCCCCCTTGCGCCATCTTGTTCGCACATTGTACACTTGCTTGATTGTTGTCAGACTTTCGTTCAAATTGGTGAGCATATTCCGAGGCACCGCCAAGCTCTTTGTCATTTCAATAATTTTTTTCTTCTCCTCCGCACTAAGTCTACACGCAATTAGGTGTCCTTGTAACTTTCCCTCCTCCTCCTCCAAGTCATGGTTGTAACACCCTACTTTTAATATTTAATATTTTATTAATTTATTGTATTTTTAGTGTATTATTATTTGATTTATAATATATATATTTTGATGAAATATGCTAATATGTGTTTGGTGTAAAAATATATTTTTTTAATTATTTTGTGTAGAAATATATATGTTATTTTGTGTGGAAATATATATGTTATCTAGTATAGAAATATATATGTTATTTTGTGTGGAAATATATATGTTATCTAGTATAAAAATATATTTGTTATTTTGTGTGGAGATATATTTGTTATTTGGTGTATTATTATGATTATTGTTAAGTGGGGGAGAAGTATAATATTATTAGAAATAATAAGATAATAGGGAAGAGAGTAGTTTTTGGTGAGAAGAGTAATTATAAATTAGGTTAAGAGTCAGTAAGAGTTTAGAAAACATAACACGTTCAATTTTTGGAGAAAAGAGGAGAAAGAGGAGAACTCAGAGAGAACCCTAGGAAAGAAGAACGCTGCTGTTGATTTCAGAAACCAATCTAAGGTAAGGGTGGGACTAACCTTCATTAATATCAAATTGTAATTCATAGAAATTAATCGTTGTTGTAGTTTTTAAGAATTTGAGAAATTAGGTTAAAATCAATAAAGATGGTAGAAAGTGTATGAATTTCATGAATTAACGTAGAGAAGTGATGTCTAAGCTGTAGAATAATCATAGGTAGAGTTTCCTATCAATTTGGGGATTTGGGTTGATGAAATTAAGGTTTTTGGGTGAAAACTGGTCTATTCCCGTAGAGTTGTCTGTCGCAACTCGCCACAGCGAGTAAACCTACTCGCCTCGCGAGCGGCACAGTTACAGCATCGCCTATTTCGTGTTCTTGCTTCTTTTTCACCCATTTATGTTTCGAACTGGCTTTTGGTGTAAACATAAAAGTTGTAGATAATTGAGTTATCTTTCTAATGGCTTTGGAGTGACTTGAAAATGTTTTGTGAATCTTGAGTTATGATAAAAACACGACAAGTGTGTTTTGGGAAAACCATCCTCTCTTTCGCATTCTTGTGTCATTTTCACCCGTTTCTGTTTTGAACTGGCTTATGGGGTAAACATGGAAGTTGTAGATAATTGAGTTAGATTTCCAGTGGCTTTGGTTTGACTTGAAAATGATTCTTAGTTTTTGAGTTATGATGAAAATACTCCAGGGAGGTCTTACTGAAATTTTATGAAAATTAACCCAAAACTTATGGATTGTCTCTAAACTTCAAGCTTGTGTACTATGAGTTTAATTAAGGTGTTTATGAGTATTTAACCTATGTTTTAATGAATCTAACTTGGTTTTATGTGAGTATATTTGATTGATGAATATGATGCTATATGGTGTTGTTCGTGATTTAATATTGAATTATGAAGTTGATGTTGCTATTTTAAGATGGTGTCGTTGCATTTGAGTCGTGTCGTTGCATTGAGTCGTGTTGTTGCATAACATAGTCAGCGATGGGGGCTTAATGCGTGACAGGTCCTTTTATGACCTTAGTGATGGGGGCTTAATGCCTGACATGTCCTTTTTGACCTTAGCGATGAGGGCTTAATGCCAGACAGGTCCTATTTGACCTTTAGCGATGGGGGCTTATGCCTTGATGGTACCACATGCATATTGCATTGTCGAGTCGATGTGTTGTTAAGATGAGTTGTTGTCGTTGCATTGTAGAGTCGTCATTGCATAATATAAATGATGATTATTGAGAAGTTGTTGCTGATGATGTTGCTGTTGTTGTTGATGATGTTGCTGTTGTTGTTGATGATGTTGTTGTTGTTGTTTTACTTTTATTAAATGATGGTTTATGTGATGTTTAATTAATGATGGTTGTATGTATTGTTGATTACCTTTTATGAATTGTTACCTGCTATTAATGAATGTGAAATCTCACCCCTTCTGCTTGGTAATGTTGCTCTTCGTATGAGTAACTTGCAGGTAACGAAGAATAGTGCAGTTGAGAGTAATCTCCGTCGTGTCGTCTAGGATGCTCTGATACGTAACGAGATGGGGATTATTTTATTGCATGTTTCCTTGTTACGTATTTCCTTTTGAACGTTTTGAACTATTTCCATAATAAATAAGTATGGCGTGGATGTTATGGCCTTTAGAGCCACATACCATTTTATGATGTTGAAACTATTTCCGCTGCATGTTTATTGGATTTTTATAAAGACAGATTATTTTAATAAATAGTACTTTATTCTATTTATATTCGTGGAAAAGTTGTAAGATGAATGTAATGCTTTGTTTATGAATGAAAACTCTGATATTCTTTATATTTATTTATGTTTGGAAAAACGAGGTGTTACAATGGTTGTGCATTCCACAAAGCATTGCAAGCCACCAATCATTTGTCTCTTTATCAAAGAAACCTTTCAACCTAAACGGACAATTACATTTCCTTGAGTCGATGCTTTCAATGTTCGGTTTCTTCCTTGTCTTAGGTGGCTTGTATATCCCACTCCTTTCACATTGCATCGTCAAGTACGACCTTTTAAAAACAGATTTATCTATACAAACACCAAATCCGGCCTTTACCCCTTGTCCACGAACCCAAGTAAGTAACTCTTCTCGCTCCCTCCATCTTGCATTTGTTGTAAAAAATGAGGCGGTGTCGCGAGCTTTACAAATAACACCGATAGGTACCGGTTTAGGTTCTTCAATTTTACCAATTCGAGCTTGCATTGAAATTTGGACTTTAAACGGTTTCAAATTATCGGTTGGTTTGACATCGCCGGAACCTTCCTTTTTGGCCAGTTTCGGTTCTACGTCATCATCCGCGACATTGTCAACCATCTCCCTATATATCTATTGAATAAAAGAAATACAAAGGAAGAATAAATAAATTACTTGTGGAACAAGCTAAATAAGAACAAAAAGTGGCGCAAAAAATTCAAAAAACAGGACTGTGCACAGTGGCGTGATAAGTCACGCAACACATTAACACCTGCGCGACTTAAGTCGCGCAGCCTGTACACCTTGCGCCAGTTAACGTGCGCGCGTTGCCCTATTGCCTACAAAAACCAGACGAACCTAGCACAAAAACCAGTAAAATGAGATGAGTTTTGAGGATACAATACCTGATATTTGGTGCTTGATGAGCGTAGAAACTTGCTTCCTGACGATTTGCAATGATTTGGGATGAGGATTTTAACCCAAAAAATCGCACTTTTTGGGTTTTTGAAGGTGGAGGGAAAGAAAATGGTGCTTGGAGTATGGACTGATGGGTTTTGTACGAAAACAGTAACCCTGCGTGTAACGCTCTAAATTCTATTTTTATGATTTGTGGTGATTTTTAATTGATTTTGGTGTGCTTGGTGTATTTTACTTGAATTTATAAATGATATATGAAATATTTGGTGTGTTATTATTTATTATAATTATTTGTAGAGTTTTATGAAAATAGAAGAATTAGTAATATTTAGATTAAAGGGATTTAATTGATATTATTGGAATTAAGGTAGTGGGGGTTACACTTTAATTAGGAAGTTAAGAGGGAGTTAAGTGAAAGAAAGGTTTTGGTTGGTAAGAGAGTAGAAAGAGTCAGTAAGGAAAGAAAAACAAAAGTACGTATCAGTAAAACAAAAAGAAACAGACTTTTGGGAAGAAGAGAAGAGTAGAGCCAAGAACCAAAGGGAGATTGCTAGGGTTGCTGTAGCTTTTGTTTAATTCATCTAATCAGGTAAGGGTGGGTTTATGATTCAATTGTTAATATATATGTATATGATTTCATGAATTTGGATTGAAATTGGTAGTTTTGGAACTAGGTTTATGAACATGATGAATTGCTCATTTCTTGTTGAATGACGTTGTTGTGATATGTTCTGATGTTTTGTTGTGCCTTAAACCCATAAACATTGTTTCTAAACCATTTTGGGTGATTGGGGGATTAAAATTGGGTTTTTGGATGAAAATGGAGTTAGAAATCGTAGGTTATAATTCTGCCCAGATGAGCACTCGCTCAAGCGAGATACCCTTCGCTCAAGCGAGAAACTCTTTGCTACGCCCAGTCTGAATTTTAGCCGCTCGCTTAAGCGAGCCACGAGCGAACCCCGAGCGAGCAAAATGCTAACCTTCGTCATTTGCGTCGCTTAAGCGAAATTCCCGTCGCTTAAGCGAGAGACGCCAGTTTTTGCCCAGAATATTGGAAATGGCCTGTTCGCTTAAGCGAACCAGAAGCGAGCCACAAGCGAGGAAAAACCAAACTTACGTGATTTGACTCGCTCAAGCGAGAAGCTGCTCGCTTAAGCGAGCAGGGTCCTGTGCGACCCAAATTGTGATTTTTCTAAGGTGTTCTAAACCTAAACCTAAGCTTCCTAGGTTGATTATTGGATTTTTAAAGAATTATTGGAGTGATAAAACTTATATAAGAAGATGGTTAAGATGGAATTATGTATGCTTATGTGCAACTATTTATACTTTGCTAAGTTGAGTTGTCTTGATTGATGTCAAGTGGTATTGTCCAGTTGGGGAGGGTATCCTAAGTCGTTGTTGTTGTTGGTTGCATGCTGATATGCTCCATTAAGATGTTGGGTTGTATGCAGATATACACCATAGAGTCATTCATACTCATATGCATTTGTTGGGGGCTTATTGCCCTGAAATGTTTATCATTCACCTGTTGGGGGCTTATTGCCCTGGAACGCTTTATCGTTCACCTGTTGGGGGCTTATTGCCCTGGGATGCTTTAACCATCCAAATTGTTGGGGGCTTATTGCCCTGGAATGCTTAGCATTCAACGCGCGTAGTTGGTACCACATGCATAATGCATTAGATGTTGATGGAGTCTTGCATTAGTTGTAGGTGTGAGTTGTCCTGTTGGAATTGTTGTTGGTGAGATGTCGCCACAAGTGTTGTTGTTGTTGATGTTAATTCAAAGATGAATTTAAATTATAAAGTTGGGATGATATTGATGATGTTGTTGCTGTTAGTTGTTATGAATTGTTGTTGTTTCAATTTACTTTGATGATTCATATATTTGTATATTACTTTTGATTTGTGAACTCACCCCTTCTGCTGGAATTGCCGCCTCGTGGGCAAGTGCAGGTAGCGAAGACTAGTGATGTTGGCTCTTGCGTCTAGGGCTCTGATACATAGTAGGGATGGGGAAACGTTATCTTTCTTGTATTCCTTTATGTATCATTTCTTTTGAAGAAGATGTTGATGAGATTTATTTGTTGAATAATCTTACTATGATTGATGGCTTTTGTGCCAAGGATATGATGTAGTTATTGATTATGATTTTTCAATTAAAGATTTTCCGCTGCAGAATTTTAATATGACGAAATGTGTTGATGTTTTTAAATAGTTTTTATATTCTATTTAAAAGAAATTTGAAAAAGTAGTGTAATACTCCGTTAATTGGTTGAATAACTTTGATTATTATTTTATGATTATTACTATTACGTTATTTCGGGAAACGGGGTGTTACACTGCGCATGTTAAGTAGCGTTGCGATAGTTAACTTGCGCGGCGTTAGTTAACTTGCGCAACGTTACTTAACTAGCGCTGGGGCATTTTTGGCATGGCTGCAGGGCGCGAGTCTTTTGTGCTGGGGGAAGAGCAGAATTCATACCCATTTAAATTTGTAGGTATTACCCGAACCCGTATCCAGACCCATAAAAGCGAAGTTTTACCCTAACCATTGTGTGTATTTTTTCGGATACCCATTGAATCTGGGTCCAATTGCCATCTGTCAACAACAATTTTCATCAAAAAGTCCAGTATTCATAAAATAAACTTTTCTTACAAAATCAAATAAGGCATATATATTTATATTATAAAAGCCGTTTATTTCAGTAATATCATTTGTTAAATTATCATAAAAATGAAATAGTTCTGTTCCTTTTTGTGGCTGCCAAGGAACATAATAAATAATAGATGTCTAATGTGTCAATTTTGTTTGGGAACAAACTCCTCTCACTACTCAAATCAATACAGAAGAGAAAAAAATATTTAAGAGTCAAAGTATGTCATAGGTAGAGAAAGTTTGTCCGCTTCTTTTTTTTTTGTTTAGTATTTTTAATTTGATCGATTAGTGATACATTTAAAAGAAAGGAGAATGCTAACTAATACCCCAAAGACGTTAATCATCCAAAACAAGTATCTTTTCAAGAAAGATCGAAAGATTTGTGCCAAAAGACTGAAAAACTAGATATTTTGTTGACAAGAATATATTTTTTAGAAAAGAAAAGTTTTATTAATTAAACTGACAAAGATGGTCATTTTACAATTATCTCCTCTTACGACCTCTTGGTTTGCCTTTAGGGTTCCACTGAGTCTTAAGAAAGTTGAAATATGCAGGTTTGGATCCTCACTGGGTGATCCAGAAAACTGGTTTTGTTGCACTAAGTTAAGGAGTGCAGGCTTGATTTCAAAATTCTCACACTCAACCGTTGGGTACACAATAATAGCTTGTGGCTCTTCCATAAAAGGGTTTGCATAATCTTTGAGAGTGCGTTCAGCCATAACGGTATTATTTCGTGCCTTCTTCTTCTTTTTATGCAAGAATCTTTCGATCTTGGGAATGAACTCACCAAGACTTTTGCTCCTACGCATAAAAGAAATAAGAACCCAAGAAGTTAACGGTAAAAGAAAGAAGGAAAGAAGAAAAAGTAAAAAGAAAAGAAAAAGAAAAACAATCTAACCGCTATTGAAAAGTAAATCAAACTACTAAACTCCCCGGCAGCGGCACCAAAAACTTGATGAGATAAATCCGCAAGTGCACGGTTTACCGAAGTAGTAAAAGAGTATCGTTTCGACAGGGAGTTTGAATTTAATTTACATTTAACAAAGGTTAGAAGGAAAGTTTAAAAGTTTGAGAATTGAATTAGTTTTCAGAAAATAATAATAAAAGAGAGCCTTGGGATTATTGGTCCATCTTGGTGCCAAACCCTAAACCTAGAACTTTATGTTAGACCTATTTTCTAAAGACAAGTTTCTCTTTAGCCTATCACATCTCGGTCTCAGTGAGTGTGTTTCTCTAGCAATCACGCCTATTCTCATGGTTGATTACTATTGAAATCCTTGAAGCTCAAAAATTTATATATCTGAAGATTTAATAGACTATTCTCATGTTTCGCAATCCTTGTCTAATTTCACTTGTTCCAATATTAAAACTTCATCTCTCGATCCATCCCTTAATATTTGTGATGATGAATTAACAAATATTTATCCTCCACTCTCGTTTCGGATTTGGTATTTGTTAATTCATTATAAAAACGGTGAAACTAGATTAGAAAATAGGGTTACATAAAATTAGGTTTTTAGGTTTGGGTTGATTAGGATTATGTCATTAGACTTATCCAACATTCCCAAGACAAGAGAAGTCTACTCACTCATGATCATAGTAGACATGGAGAAGAAGAAGAACATAAATAAATAAAATAAAACAAAGAACTTTTATTCAAAGAGAACAATTGTCACTATTATTTCAAGAATGAAAAGATGAATTGATATGTCTGCTAGCTGCTCTATTTATAGCTAATTACTGACTTAAAACATAAGCAATGTATCATTGGATTGTTATACAAGAAAATACGTGGGCTTTAGGTCAAATAATTCACTAAAAAGGCAGCTGGGAACATGGCACGGCCGTGCCACTGGCAGTACGGGCCGTGCCACCACTCTGGAAAAAGCTAGCAAAAGGGAGTCCTGCATCGCGCATGGCCGAGCCTGTGGTGGCACGGGCCGTGCCAAGCTTCTGGCGTAGGCAGTGGACTTGAAACTTTCTTGGCTTTGATATTTTTGTACCGGATCTTTATATTTTCAGCTCCAAATATTATTTTAGATCCTTTTCTCCTTGAATCAAGCTTAAAACCCTTTCTTTTTCCGCAAGAATCAAACTTTTTACAAATTCATTCCTGAAATATAATAATATGCAATTGTAGTAAAATAGTTCCAAATATTAAATAAAAACGATTAGAATCTAAATAAAATAGATTAAAATCAACACCTAAAAATGACTAATTATTGACTCATCAGTTAGTTCCTCACAAATTCCCCATTAGCAGTATTTTTCCAAACAATCTTGTCTTCAACCTCCCCTACAAGAATAGAAATTACTTGTTGAACAAGTAAGTTGATACCAGGGAATCTAGACTGCACAGATAGAGGAATTCTCCAGTTGCCATCATGAATATAGTACTGATGCTTGAAGGTTTTGGGAGATGAAATTAGGCAAGTTGAAAGTAGTAGACATTGTGACACCACACAAGTTATCATTCCAAAAACTCACATTCTCACCATTCCCAGTCAACCAACCAATTTGGTCATTGATATTATCAAAACCATTTTTTATGCTACTCCATATAGATGAATATATGTGATAAGATATAGGTTTTCTGTTTCTGATGCATCTGCATTTGAGAAGCTTAGCCCAAGGCTGTGATGAGTTCCTGAGGTCCCAACATAGTTTGAGGTTTACTGCTTCATTTAAAGATTTTAAAGATCTAATACCTAAACCACCTTGAATAACAGGTCTGCAACTCTTGTTCCACGGGACTATAACCAGTTTTCTTTTATCCACATCACCACTCCATATGAAATTTATAATCCATTTATCTAGATCATTAAGAAGAATCATATTTAAATCAATTTACTTATGTGTTTCTTTTGCACATTACATTTAAAATATTATGTAAATTATTTAGTTTTTTTATTAAAGTATAAATGTCTATCACTTAGTATTTTTATTTTTATTGTATACTTTTTAAATTATTTAGTTTGTCAAAAAGTATACATTAAGTTAAAGTTCACCATTTATTAAGTATGTGAATTAATTTTAGTTTGTCAAAACTAAATTTTAGTATTAATTCACATTCTAAATAAATGGTCAACTTTAATTTAATGCAGACTTTTTGACAAACTAAATAATTTAAAAAGTATGTCTACAATAAAAATAAAAAAGTACTATGTGATAAACATCCTATGCCTTAATAAAAAACACTAAATAATTTACATAACATTTTAAATGTAATGTACAAAAGAAACACATTAGTAAATTGATTTAAACATGATATTTCTCAGTTCTTTCAGTTGTATTATCATCAAAGCTGCATATTTGGCCTTTGCAGAAATTAGATTCATCAACCCTTCTTTGAAGCAAGAATGGACTACAACTTAAACGTGTCATATTTTGAAGAGGAGGACTTGAGTTTGGATACTGAATAAACTATCATAGGGCATATTGTGGCTATAAGAAAATAAGAAACATGGTATCTCTCCCTAAAAAAAAATAAAAAGTAGGGTATCTCACTTAGTGACCTTCTACTTGCTCAGCGAGATTGATAGTACAACAATAACATAACATCTCACTTAGCGGTTATGCTCCCTTAGCTAGCTTGACAGTACATCAAATTCTAAAAATAAAATTCATTTTTGCTACATATATGAAATTCATTTTCTCCCAGGCTTACTTTTACAGTTGTAGAACATCATAAACATCAATTTAATATAGTAGTTCAAAATTAAACACACAATCACATGCATTAACATATGGGGAACAAATATTTACTAATCTAAATTGTCAAATCCTCACTTCACACAAGTTCATACTACACAATGATGGGTTCAAATCTAGTGGAACTCACCTGTTAATTACTCTGAACTCTTGACACAGCTTCAACTCAATTCTTCTGCCAAGCTTCAACTAAGCTTCAAATATTTTGACAACGAATATCACACAAACTAAGCGGATAGGATATTTTTATCACAACGAATCTCGCACATATTATATTTTCATAAAAAGGTTGAAAAACAGTTTTATGACATTTTTTTTTCAAAACATCAAAATGTGGCGATCATCTTACAATGCTCTGTTTTTCATAATGTAAAATACCTCTCTTTTATGACTTGTTTTCTTGTTTAAATTTACTTAAAACACACATCAAAATTGCCTGATACAATTTTTCAATAATCAAGTTTCTTTAGCATGTGCTTAAATATATTTTGATCTCTAGTATATGTGTACAAAATATTATTTGTTTAGACAGATCAATTTTAGAAGGAAAAAAAAATAAATCTTTTACTATTTGTCTAAGTTCACCTAAAAAAATTATGATTAACTTCATATTTTTTCTCATAAAATCATTTGTTAATTATATATTTTTGTCAAATATCTTAGTGGCTATAAATTATTAATTCATTTTAAGTATTGTATATATGCCCTCAGTTATTTTAATTGTCATAAAAATTAATGTATTGTCATCAAAGCTGCATATTTCGCCTTTGTAGGAATTAGATCCATCATCACTTCTTTGAAGCAAGAAGGGACTTCGACCTACACATGCCATATTTTGAGGAAGAGGAAGACTTGAGTTCAGACACTGAAAGTCAGGTTTCATCACTCATTCAGAAAGATACTACGGAATCAGTGATAAAACTTGACTTTCAGTATTAGAACTTAAGTCCTCCTCCTCCTCCATGTATGCCATGTTTAGGTCGAAGTCCATTCTTGCATCAAAGACGTGATGATGGATTTAATTCTTGCAAAGGCCAAATATGCAGCTTTGATAAAGAAAAAAAATTGTATTCCTAAAATTATAATTTGTTATACGAATGCATACAAACAAATTGAATCTTAAATTAGTTGGGCAAGAAACCTAAATATTTACCTTTCTACCAATCAATTTTGTATATGCTCCATGTATATTATATTGAAACTCATTAGAAATTACTCCATAATCTGAACCTGCGACGATCAAACACAAACACGAAATACGATATAAAATCAACAAAGAAATATAAATTATGCTTAAATATATGTTTATCATATGGAGATTTTTACAATACACAAACACAAACATTTGATACAAAAATGGTAAAAAAAAAAAAAGAAGAGGAAATAATAAACTATCATAGACTCGAATTTAACAGTCAAGTTGGTGACAAGTTCTTACATGTGTTTGTCCACTAGCACCATGGGCGGATCCACCATAGGACATATTGTGGCTATATCCAGACATGATTTTTCTCGAATCTTTTTTACATATCAAGAATGTTCATGGTTAATGCTCAGAATCAGACCAAATTTGTCTTATTTTGTATTGAAAGAGGAAATTGAGCTATAGGGTAGAAAAATTAAGTGATTAGGGATGCAATAGTGAAGAAGGATAAATGTTGATAAAGAAGGAAGAAGAAGAAAGAATTGTAACAGAGAAGAAGAAACTGGAAGGAAACGGCACTGGTGTTGTGTTGGATAGGAATTAGGGTTAAGAACTTATAATGCTAGTAGTAGACCAGAGAGTATTGGGCTGTAAATAGTTGGGCTTTAAAAACATTGGTAAAAAAAGAAGCTATTGAGCTTATAATATTATTGGCAAAACTAATCCAAATAAAACTATTTTTTGAAGATTGCTTTTTAGGCCCCCTAATATCTCTGTAGGCCCCTTAAAGTTACAAAAATATCCTTAACAACATATTCTGTACTTAACTACAGGAAGTGCATTTTTTTAATTTAATTTTTTTTCACTTCCGATACATAAGTACCAGACATATATTTGCTTGGAATGACACACCAGGAGCACAACCGAAGTGTTTTACTGCTTCCCGAGCATTCTTTGGGCCTCTTAGGAAATAAGATCACAGTAGAACAAATCAAACTAAATAATTATAATATATGGTATACACTTGTAATTGAGAGAAGACGGCAACACACCTTCCCCTTCATGTACTCAATCAACTTTGACATAGAAATTGGAGGTCGGTTGACCTTACTCATGAACAAGCGCTTAAGTATAATTTCTTCACAAAGGAGGATTTAGGAATTGAGGAAAAAGCTTAAAGGAATGTTTGTTTGGGGAACAAAACTTGGGCGAAGAAATGATTTGGAGAAAAAAGGGTTGGTTTTTGAAGAAAAAAAAAACAGAGGTGTGTTATATATTTGTATAATACATGTCCGGTACTTATGTACCGGAGGTGAACAAAATTAAATTAAAAAAATGCACTTGCTGTAGTTAAGTACAAAATTTGTTATTAAGGATATTTTTGTAACTTTAGGGGGCCTAAAGAGATATTGAGGGGGCCTAAAAAGCAATCCTCTTATTTTTTTTTGGTGAAATAAAACCGTCTTTTATTTTATAGATAATTTTTTTCCTACATTCTTATTTTAGTTACACTAAAAAGAAAGTGCTAGATCCATTCCTGAGTCTAGCACGAACCTCAGCGATATTAAGTTCTGGTAAAAAGGAATCGATTTCCATGTTGTTGGTAATAACCAGGGGAATTGGTTGAACTGAAACAACATACATTGTTTTCAGTAAACTTGCACAACACAACACAAGCATGAAAAATCTAAAAGGAAGAGAAAGAGATTTTTGAGAGTTCACAAATGTGTGAATTTGGTTTTGTTTTGGATATTTTTTATAGGCTAATTTTTAAAGCTGAAACAATCATATTTTTATAGTAAAAAGTTGTGTCCATTGGAATAAATAGAAGTTGTCATTAAATGGCCAACTTTTATTATTTTTATTTTCTAGGATATAATATAAATAGAAATATGATTATGTGATATAATATAAATAGAAGTATAATATAAATAGAAGTATTTTTATTTTTATTGAGATTTTAATGACTACTATATTTGTTCATTTATTTTATTTTGAGCAGGAAGATACTGCAGCATTTACTGATCTTATATATATATATATATATATATATATATATATATATATATATATATATATATATATATATATCGAGATTTCTAAAAAATATTTTAATTTAATCTTTTACTGATCATTACTATCGAACATTTATGAGTTATGTGTACTAATTTTATTGTCAGTGTAATTATATGTTAATAAGCGGTGTTTCTTGTGCAATTTGGATATGTTTTAAGGTATATGGTCAAAAATAAAAAATCACGCAAGATTCAATCTGGTCCAATTAAATATCGTTTTATTTGGAGAAGATTTTGAATATCTAAAATATATTCGTTAATTTGCCAAAAATAAAAAATATTCGTAATATTTTATAAATAATACACAAAGACCAAAAAAATAGGTTTCGTAGAAGATATAATATAAAATAGTGTTAAATATGTTTTTTTGGTCCTTATAAATTTTTCAATCATCACTTTTGGGTCATATTCTTAAGTCAACTCATGTGTAGCCTTTGTATTTTTTAATAAATTTTTGCAGAAAAGTGTAGGATATTTTAAAAATACATCCCATTAAAAATTATAATTTTTTAACAAAACATGAATTAAATATGAATTTTCACCCACCAAAAATATAAAAATTCATATTTAATTCATTTTCTTTAAATAATTCTATTTTTTGGGAGATATTATTATAATATTCTAAAATCTTCTGCAAATTTATATTTAATAATATGAATTCTACATACGAGTTTATGTAAAAGGAGAGACTAAAAGTGAAGATTGAAAACTTTTAGGGAACTAACAGTTGGGAGAAAAAATTATGAAGACTAAAACGAAAAAAGGTGGTATGTTTATAGGGATAAAAAATATATTTAACCCTACGAATTATGCTAAAATTTTATATTACAGAATGAAGGATATTCGTCTGATCACACTTCAGCCCGCGCTGATGGTCGGATTAGGCAAATTTATCAAATCGTTTACCAAGTAATAAAGTGATAAGTAGAATATCGTATCCACAGGGATTGTCGTTTCGTCCAAACAATTTGTGTTACTTATTTTTAAGTTGAGATAATGAAAGAGTAAAGTGTTACAAGCTTGCAATTTTTATCTGTTTGCAACATAGCAAGTTTACCTGTTTTGGTTACAGAAAAATAAGAAGCGGTTAAAATTCTTCGAATCCCCCCTATTTATATAGTTGGATATTAAATAACAGTAATGTCGTCATTTATTCATCTAAAGTAGACTATACAAGTGATGAGACCATTGGGACGTGACTAACCTAATAGGTTGGAAGCTGCACCTGCTGATCACACGCTGATCCTTACGTGTGGGGTGTATACTTCTCGGTTAACCAGGTATATTCCTCCAATGTTTGGTTGCACCTACTGGTCACACAATGATCTTTACGTGTGGGGTCTTACCACCTCAAAGGTAATTGCAAACATAGAATTTATGTTGCCTTTCCACCATTTCCCAAGGCAATGAAGGCCAAGGTTCCTTAGGTCTACCCATCTATGCATCTTATGACACTCATAACAAATTCTCCCTCTCGGTAGTCTACAAATGGGAAGCCCTATCAACGTCTACCTTACCAATATTCGAGGAGAACGGTTCTATTAGGTTTATTTCCTGGAGTTTCTTGTTTCCTTAATCACTAACTAGTTATTACCTCCATGGTGCAGCTGATTTTACTCAGTATTAGTAATCTCTTTCGTTATCTTTCGCTAGTTACTAACTAATTACTTCCTAAAAAGATAAATATTAATATACGAGCTATAAACATCAAGATATAAGCAGCAAGATAGTAATATCAATATTAGGCCCTATCACAATTTAAGTACCTAATCTAGGGTTACAATCCTTTGAAATAAATAATTCCTAATAAAAATAATACCAAATAGAAAATAAATATAATAAAACGACATTGTATTTATTAAATATCCAACAAAAATAAACAGAGGATCATCTCAGAACTCTAACCTAAAATGATTTAGTTACACATGATAACTAAAAGCAAATTACTAAAGATAAAAACATACCATAGTAAATCAAGGAGAAGATAGAAACTCTATTGATGCTCCAAAGATGCCTTCCTCTTGAACATCTCCTGTTCTGAACGAGAAATTCTAAATAAGTAAGGCTGGTACTTATAGTGAGAGTTTCTACCTAGGTTTTGGCTAAAAGTGCGGGCTTTACAAACAAAAAGCAGGAAAAGACACTTGCGCCCCACACTTTTTGGATGCATGGGGGCGCATGACAGATGCCTTAGGCGCATGTGAGAGCATGGAAAACCATGCTCAAGACGCATGAAAAATTCTCTGGGCGCATGGCTTGTGAAAAACATGCCCTAGGCTCATGATTCATATGCTTGGCGCATGGCATATGTTCCTGGGCCCAAATTCTTCGACTGTCGGTTTAGGTATTCGTCTTCAAATAACTTGCCTCGGAACTTTAGAACAAAATTACTCCCTCTTGTAAGTGTCATGAGGCCACTTGAAGCTTCATTCTTGGACTTCCTAAAGTCTTCGCAAATCTTCAGATGTTCTTGATTTTCCAATTTGCATGATATCCTCGTGAATTACTTCAAACCCCCCCTTAAATTGCTATGTTTCGGGAAAACTAGAATTACAGACTCAATTAAAGAAAACATTACAAAAGTCCTGAAATCATAGGCAATCGTTCTAATACTCCTCCTTTTTGCTGCTAAAACCTACTGAAATTGACTGAAAAACATGTTAAGAATAACGTAAGATGGCCTGTCATCACAACACCAAAATTTAACTGTTGCTTGTCCTCAAGTAACAAAAGAAAAACATATTTTATTCTTTACATTTGTTGCAGGAAAAACATACCTTTCTGGGAGTTGTGCTTAGGACATCATTCATCACATTTATCGCAGAGTAGCAACTAACTTACCATAGTACATTCAAGCGGGTCCGACTTGGTAATAGTAACATATATTCTCAGCCATACTATTTTTCTTGATACATGTACATATCTCCTAAAGCCAGTAGGGCTGGTCACGACATTTCCCACACCAGTCGTCACATGAATGTACCTTGCTATAAATTTGAAACAATTCAAAACGGACAGTCAAAACCAGATTAATTACATAGCTAGAGGACTTTGAGGGTTATAAATTGGCTTAGGTCGAGAGTGGATATATTTGGAAAATTAGGCTAACAAAAGAACTTGGAGTTAGTGCACTAACCTAGGGACTCCTACTATTTCATGAATGTGCTGCCAACCTTTTCCTTCCTTAATTCAAACACGATTGGTAGAACAGCAGAACTACTTGTCTTTTATTTTGCAGAATGATAAACATTTTTTTTGGAGACCATATTTTTGGCTCTTTGATTTTTTTCACTTTTTTTTATTAAACATAACGGGATACATATGTTTTTTTTTTGTGAGTAGATCCATGATCATCCACATTTTTTTTCTTTTTCTGACAAATGTGTTCTACTATTACCCCATCCCAAACATAAAATGTTGTTAATTCTAAAGAGCAACCGCAAACTTAGTTTCAAACCATACACAACCAATAAGATACCTATCTAACTCCAAGTGAAATCAAACATAGTGCATTTAAAGTGTAGGACTGTGCATGATTCGTCACTAATAAAGAAAGAGATTTCTTCTGGAGGCTCAAAGTGGTTTTACAAAGGATAATAAGAATACATAAAGGGTGTCTTGAAAGGCTCAAGGTACCAAAGAAAAATTGCCTCGTGTGTATAATAACCTAACTGATCGTCTGTAAAGAACGGCTGCAAATTCAAGCAAAAATATCGTTCATATGGAATACTCCTAATATATATTGGAACTATTTAAGTATCTAATAACCTAGAATGGATATGGAAATATTTGGCTCTGAATCTCACCTGTTATGCTATTCAGAAAAGATCCTATAAGTACCTTCACTAGGAAGCCCCATAAAGTATCGTGCTCTTGAATGTAAAGGTAAACTAGCCTCCGCCTTAAATGCTTTGAAATGAATACCTAAGACTAAAACTAATTTAAGCATAAAAGGAAAGGTTGTAAATGTAATGCAAAAAAAATAAAATTTATATGAAAACTTGTGAGGGTTAGCAACTAAAAAGAAAAGAAATTGGTTAGTCAGATCATGTCAACATAGTAGAAAATAAAAAATGTAGAAAATAAAGATAATAGATTGCCTCCCATTCAACATTTCTTTTACGTCTTGAGCTCGACGTTTCCATGGTTTTCCTCCCATGCAACACTTCATTTAACGTCTATTAGTTCGACGCCTCGATCATGTTAAGGTGGCTTGTATGAAAGAAAGAACACATCATCCTTCCTCTTTCTCTTGTTTGGAAGGAACTCCATGAATTTGGTAAGGAGAAGTAAGTGTTCCCGTGCTCCAATCTTTGCTTTTCTGGAATATGTGTTTTTCCTCCTCAGGTGGCACTAAGACTCTTGCAGCAAGTGAGTCTTGTTTTGAGTCTCTGATGTCACAAAGTTTGATGAAGGATTTTCTTCTTGCACCACTATGTCGTTCACCTCTCCATCTGAATTTTTGATTGATCCTTTTGCAAGTGTTAGATTAAAAGTTGATGGCTGTGCCATAATACTTTCGAGCTTTTCTATCAGCCACTTTGGATTCGAGTTTATGACATTAGCTAGGCTACACTGAGTTTCTTTTAAGGATAGCTTCCCAATAGAATTGTAACTTCCAAGGTCCTTCTTCTTTAGAGGTAATTGTCCTTGAGATATTGCCTTACAACTTCAAGTAAGTGTAGCAAGGTTTTTTCTCTTCAACTTCTAGGGATATGACAGCTTGATGAACTCTGGGAGTTTGCAAGGGTTCTCACTTTCATCAAGGATTTGCCGTCTACTCCTTCTTAAAATGGAATCTTTGTCGACAAGAGGCTCGAACATTGGGTTATTCTCCTTCTCTTTGAACTGGGCGTGAAATGTTGGTTGCATTCCTAGCGCTTCTTTCTTCTTAAGATGAGTTTCCGAAGTGTGGTCATATTGCTTTCCTTTCTTAACTTTTGTGAGAATGTATCCCTCAGAAACTTCTACTACAGTCTAAGGGGAGGATTTGTTTTGGGTATTTTCCTTTTTATCCTTATCATGCCCTATTGTCCAACTGGTGGTGTCAATAGTGGGTGAATTAGAAGGTTTTACTGATTTAAGAGGAGTTGAGGGCTCAATTTGAGATGTTGTGAGCTCGTCTTCTTGCAATTCGCTTAAGTTGATACTTTGTAACGTGTTAATTCGTATCCTTTCAAAGAATTCTCTGCAATAGATTCGAGTTTTAACAATCTCGTTGGTCCAATGATTAACCTCCTCTAAGAGTTTCTTCTCTCCTACCCTAATGACGTTTCCAAACTCCTCAACTCGTTTATGTACTTCAGCTAATACAGCCAGTATATCTTTTTTCATTAACTCGTATCTGGCTTGCTCATAATCCCAGAAGTCAGAATCAGGATCGTCATTCTCCATAGGGTAGATTTCATTGTAATAATTGAACTAGTTTGTTGAAGAAGGATCCATTATTCGTTTCCTGAGAAAATTATAAACAAAAATACCCAAGTAACACTATTCTAGAAGTAACTGTAAATAATAATAATAATAATTATAGTTATAATTATTTTTCTTACTAAACCCCTTTTTTATAAATAAATAATTACGAATAAGTAATTTGAATTATTTAGTCGAAAATATCAACAATCCCCGGCAACGGCGCAAAAAACTTGATGTGCGAATTAGGCAAGTGTACCAAATCGGATTAGTCACCACCTTTTGTTGAAAATGTATGAAAATGTTGCTAACAAATGTTGTAGATATGGCGGAAGCATAAAGATAATCTGACACTGATGGAGAGATACCACTTTTTCAATTCTAGTTGCCAAGAATTCGACCTCAATTCATGTTTTCCAGGTCTTGTCATCACTTCGAGGTGAAGTCCTAAGCAAATGTATGATCTTTTTCAGCTGTGCTTTTCATGCTCATGAAATACGAAAACTTAGGAAGATAGCAGATCGGTTAGCAGCTACTCGTTTGACATAACTTGGCCCCACTGTGACACATGTAGTTGCTAATGAGTTTGTAACTGAGGAGTCCATGTGGGCAGAGAAAGAAAATAAATTTTTGGTTAATCGTCGATGGCTAGAGGCTTCAAATTTCTTTTTGCAAAAACAGCCTGAGGAGAACTTCTTTGTTAGGAAAACACAATAGTTACTTGTAATTAGTTAAAGAGAGTTGTTGCAAGTAAAATCGCTTTGCTCCGAGTGTCATTATAATAGGTGGCTGAGATGTTATCCTGGCTAAGTTTCAGAAGAAGTATTCTGAATGTTCGAATATTGGAGTTCTTGGAAACAATGGTGGTATAATCCATAACAACCCTGTTTGTATTTTTTGCACAGTGTATAGGTATTTTTTGTTGTTCTCTAAAGTTTAGGATTTTACTAGTATACAATTAAATTGATTGCTTTTTAGATTCTTTTTTGGTCCGTTGTTATTACCAATACAAATGAAGAGTTTACTGAATGAAATATTTTGCTTATTCTATTGGGTTCTTCAAAACTAATTACTTCAATTGTAGTATCAGGTGTTAAACATATTGCATTTATGTATTAGTTGTTGGAACAGTGATAAACATGAATACCTAACATGGACACGAACACGCCGTCAATCTATTTTTTTTTGATAAGGCAAAAAAACAATAAAAGTAAGGATTAGGGACCTGAACCCATGTACACAAAATCATTACAGCAGATCCAAACTAAGGCAAGGCAAACTATAAGCTCGCGGAAACTATAACAAAAGAAGCATATCAAAATAGAATTATAGCAAACAACAGAAAAACAACAGCAATTTCATTTTTTTATAGGCTTTGGAAATTCCACTCTTTGCACGGGTGTGAATGTAATCATCTTTCAGCCCGGTAGACTGTTGTGATTTGTTCTTCTTCTTGTGTTTATTTGAAACAAAAGGAGTAAACGACTTATCCACATGACCATCATCCACAAAATTTTGATCCTCCTTTTCTATCCGAGCATGATCAATAGAGGAGGTAACCCCCTAAAATGTTTTTAATATTGCAATACTTCTTAAAGCAGCATCACTATAGATAGGAGCAATGTTGGTGTCTTTTGGTACTGTTACCAACATCTCAGCATTCCTATCCATTAGATTACTATGGTGAACATCTTTAACGGGACAAACGGACGAGTTCTCCACTTGGTGGAAAGTGAAATCATTCTATAAATAAGGATTAGATTCTTCATCAGCAAGGTCTCCCCAAGACTTTGGCTGAATGACCAAACTGTTCAGAGCTGCAGCAGAAGAAGCAACTGCAGTTTCCAATCCAATTTTCATAGGTTCTAAAACAAGAAAAATAGGAAGCTTATCACTTGTTAGAGAGATGTGATTGGTAGTAATAGGCTGTGGCAAAGGCCTAATTTCCCAATCACCATTAATAGTTTCAGTGCATGATATAAGAGACATAGCAAAAACAGAATGTGATTTTGGTTCAGTGCAGGATATAAGAGACATAGAAAAAACAGAATGTGAGTTGGTTAAATGCTTATGAGAAACAAAATTAGAGATAGGATATTGTATATGACTGTTATTGGCATGAGAAGTAGAAGGAACAATACAAATGTAATCCTGCAGATAAGTGGGAGTGACCTTATTTCTAGTAGAGACTCTAAGAGGTGGAGGAATGTAAGGTGGAGATGGTGAGGTAATGATAGGGTAAGTAGTAGTGAGAGGTGTGTCAGTGACAAGGGGTGAGTGAGATTGAACAACAGGATGGGCGGATGAAGATGAAAGTGTAGCGTCAGGTTCATCAAAAACACAAGGATGACTGGATGAAGGTGAAAAATATTGCCAATTTGAGGTAGAGGAGGTGGAAGAAGAAGAAGGGTATGGAAATATTAATTCATGGAAAACAACATTTTTAGAGATGAACATTTCTCTAGAATCAAGATCAAAGAGGACAGATCCTTTGAAACCTGACTATGAGCTTGGAGTGTGGAAGCATAAACCAAGCAGTGTTTCTTTGAATTCATGTAGTTCTGTTAGTTCAAAAGTAGCTATTTCCTTTAATCCTTCAAATGCAATCTGGCACTTTAGATTAGGACATTTGTCTAATCAAAGATTGTCTAAGATGCATCAGTTGTACCCTTCAATTTCTGTTGATAATAAAGCAACCTGTGATGTTTGTCATTTTGCCAAACAAAGAAAACTGCCTAATAATTCCAGTCATTCTATTGCTAAATCCAAGTTTGATTTGCTGCACTTTAATATTTGGGGTCCTTTGGCTCAAACTTCGATTCATCGTCATAAATATTTCCTCACAATTGTTGATGATTTTAGTAGATTTTTGTGGGTTATCTTACTTAAAAACAAGTCTGAAGTTTCTTCACATGTCAAAAATTTCATACAATTGATTGAAAACCATCATCATGTTACTCCAAAATTCATTAGATCAGATAATGGTCCTAAGTTTCTATTATCTGATTTTTATGCTTCAAAAGGTATTATTCATTAAAGATCTTGTGTTGATACCCCTGAACAAAATGGTAGAGTTGAAAGAAAGCATCAACATATTCTTAATGTTGCTAGAGCTTTGCTTTTCCAATTTAAGCTCCCCAATATTTTCTGGTCATATGCAGTTTTACATTCAATTTTTCTAATCAATAGAGTCTCTACTCCCCTACTTCAATACAAATCTCCTTATCAAATTCTCTATAATTCTTTACCTGATGTCCATTCTTTTAGAGTGTTTGATTGAATGAAGACTTGAACTATGACTTGTGGAAGAAGAAACTGAAGAATCCTGAGAACATGAAGCAGTATTTAACATATAAAGGCCATCACAAAAACTACCCAAACCAATCATCTTCTGAAATTTCATATCCTATATGACACATCCATCAAGCGCAAAATTAACTTGATAGGATAAAATCTTAACAAGTTTGGAAACTGAGATAAGGTTGACTTTAAAATGAGTTGAGTAAAGCACATTTGTGATATGAAAAGTGGGTGAGAACACAGCAGTACCAGCATAATCAACAATAACAGAAGTTCCATTAGGCAAAACAACAATCATAGGTTAATTTTGTGTAAGGAATGCAATAAATGAAAAGATGAACAAATGTGTTCATTAGCACTTGAGTCAATAAGCCAATAGTTCATTTGGACATTTAAAGAGCAAGAAATGACAGTGTTTATACCTGAGATAGAAGGGGACGCACTGGAAGAAGAAATGTGGTTTGTGCTAGCAGGGTTGGAAGTGGATGCTGAAGGAACCATTGATGATTGCTGAAGTAAAGATACCAAAAGAACATATTGCTCTTTAGTCAAACCAGTTTGAGAAATAGAGGAAGAGCCTTCACCAAGAGACTGAGATTCAATTGAATTCTCAAAAGTAACAACATTAGAAGAAGCATGTGATTTGTTGGGATTGGGATATCCATGCTTTTGATAACAAAAATCCACAATATGATTGTTCCTATGGCAAAAGGTACAATATCTCAAGGTGTTCTTAGATTGTGTAGAACCTGAAGGAGGTTTCCACGGCCATAGGGTTTCCTTACATCTGAAGCATTCACAAGTATGCTTGAATCTTCAATAGTAACAGGTGTAGGTGTAATATTGTTACTTTCTTCTTGAACCACCATAGACTACACCTTGTTAATTGAAGGTAAAGGATCCATAAGCAAGACTTGAGTCTTAACAACTGAGAAAGTTTCATGCGAAATTACTTGAGTCTTAACAACTTAGAAAGCTAGTGAGAAACTGAATTACTTGGTCTTCCATGCGAAATTCTCTAGCAACACGCATATATTCACAGCGACATGAATAGGGACTAGTGCATACAGGCATGGGACGATGTGAATTGAGTTCCTCCTAAAGAGATTTCATCTTTGTGAAGTAATCAAGTACATATTTAGTACCTTGCTTGAGATTGTTGATTGAAGAACGAAGAGTAGTAATGCGAATTCTATCAACCTTAGAAAAGAGCTCTTGAAGCTCAATCCAAACATCAATGTCGTATTCATGAAAAAAATAGTTTGTGCAATTTGTGGAGAAACTGAATTCAAAATCCAAGAGTGAATTAGGTGATTGCAATGCTCCCATGCATTACAATTCAAATCATTAGAAGGAGGAATTATAATGGATTCGTCTACAAAGGCAAACTTAATCGTCGTACCATGAGCACATTTCATAGAACGACTCCATGCAAGGTAGTTAGAACTGGTGAGAAGAGGAGTAACCGTAACCGAATTTGGTCCTTTACTAGGATGAACATAGAAAATCGAATCGGTATTGGCCTGTTGAACAATGATTGGAGTTTGATGAAGAGGCATGATGCAAGAGAAATGCAGAAAATTTTGGAAAAAAGGAACACGAAGAACAGAGCAGCGAAGAAGATGAAGATAAAAAATCACAAACAATGTGATTGTAAGAGAAGAAAGTATCTCAATGCAGAATTGAGTACAAAAGAAGAAGGAATGAAGAAGAATCACAAGGATTCATGTGAAAAGCGAAGGAAAAGAGAAGGTAGAAAAAAGCTTGAAGAACAAGCATCAATGGCGGAAGCTTTGGATCGTAACTGACTCTCTCTCAAGAAGAGAGAGAAAAACTGATACCATATTAAGATTATGATAAAAGAGTGAAAATGATTCATTGATTGGAAAATGATTACAAGATAGTATATATACTAGATTCTAAATGGACTATCTTAGAAGGATTGTACTATCCTTTTTATCTAAAGTACAATGTAAAACTAGTGACTTGTACTACAAGTTTTCTCATTATCATCCTTATTATCACTTGAACTATCATTGTGTGATAAATACGCCTGTTGGACAAAAGCGTATTGATTAACCCTAATTGTACATTCCTAATTGTACATTATTAGGAATCATTACGCCCGTTGGGATTTATTTGATCTTGTGGGGTCATGGTTTCCGCTTTGTCAAGAAACCTGTCAATACAAGCCATCCTTTAAACCACTATTGAAAATAGTACCAAGTGAAGAATCTGCTGATCCCCCTTTTCCCAGATTATGTGTTGGGATTAAACTGATTGGCTCCAAATGCTAAGTTACATGGTCGGATTCTTGCAGCTTCTACCATCAATAATCCTAAACTAGTCTTTAGAACTGTCATTTGCCACTCTGTGGTCCCTTGGCATGTGGTGTTTTCTAATTCTTCACATGGATGTGGATGCCGCACTAATATTACATATGCATAATTGTACATTATCAAATCACACTAATTAAAGTCAACATGGACTTTGTAACAAAGAGGTGATCAACCCTTTTACCTCAAAGTTAATTCATTTAATTCAGAATGAGTTTTGTTTAGGTATTGCTATTTTAAGTTCCTAAGATAAACTAATTACATACAAATGAATGCAAATAGTTTAAGTTTGATAAGAACTGTAGATTAAAGAAAGTTAAATTAACAAGTGAATTAGGAACTTGTTTATGTCTGGGGATATTAATGTCTTAAGGTTTGTTATTGTTGAGAATTAAAGAAGTCTCACTTAGTTGAGTAAATTAATTTGAAGTTTTGGATTATAGGCCTCCTACAAGTTCAGTGATCGTGTAAAAGGTCCGGCCACAGAAAAGGTAGAAAAAGATAAAGAGTGATGAATTTGATTTTAATTTTAACTAGACCATCGACCCGTGCTAACACACGGGTCATATGGAAAGTACTATTTGACGATAATAGGTAGCAAAATAGTTTAGATGAATGTCATGATTGTCATATAATATTTCATAATATTAAGAAGCATAGAGGTTCGTACTGTACCACATGATTTTCCATGACACCGTCCTTGATACCGTAACTTAACATAATAGGTTAACTATAGCAAGACAGGTTATCATTTATAAGTAAGAGTGTAACAACCCAATTTTTCGTTATTTTATTTTTTATATGTGTTTGTGTATGATTATTTATCTTTGGGTGTAATTTCTTGGGTTTTACATGTTAGAAGGGTATTTTGGTATTTTGGTGAGCAAGGGTAATTTAGTAATTTCGGTTGAGGGTTATTTTTAGCGTTTTGAGTGAGAACCATTTATTTTATTAAGATTGTTAGCAGGTTGTGGTAATTAATTAAGAGCCGGTGTTTACTCGTTATTTTTACCATTAGTGAAATAGAAACTAGTGGATTAGATTAATTAGAGTTTGAACCCATAAAACATTTTGAGAGTTAGACGACCCATTAATAGTGTGACTATATAACCCATGTCTTAAGAGAAAACTAGGGTTAGGGCAATTCATTTCATAACATTAGAAAGAGGTAGAGAGAGAAAAGTTAGAGAAAGAGGAGAAAAGGGTTAGAAGAGAAAGAGGCTTGAAGAGCAAAAGGGGTTGAAGATTTTTTGAGCTAAAGCGAGGCCAAGGCTATGATTCTTGGAGATTGAGGTAAGGGGGATAGTATACAACCATAATCCTTTTAATTTTCCTCTCTTTTCTACCCATGTTCAAAAATGCTTATTTGATAAGTGATTATTTGAGTTTTAATTGTAGAAATTCGTGCTTAGGTTTTGATGATATGTTCATGTATGTGAATTGAATGATGATCATTGTGTTGTTGATGTTGAATTTGCATGGCTAAATATATATATATATATATATATATATATATATATATATATATATATATATAGGTATGTTTTGTTTTTGTGTGAAATTGATGAAGAATGAAGTTGTAGTTGTTGAATTGTGAATGGTTTCATGATTATTTGTTGTTGTTGTTGTTGTTTTGGGATGTGTTGTTGATGAATTAATGCTTTGGGTATCCTTATTTATGGATTCGTGATGAGAATTGTTGTTGTTGTTGAAAGTTTGGTGAAACTTTGTGAGATTGTTGAATTATGATGAATCAATGTGTTAATTTTCAAGTTTTGTGAATCTTTGAGTGTCTTTTCATGTATATGACCTGTAAACATCTTTGGGACGAGTTTTGGGCATTTGAAAGATCAAAATTTGGGATTTTGGGTGAAAAGGGTTTGAAACCCGAAACTTTTTGACAGAACTGATGAGCGTTCGCTTGAGCGAGCGCTAAGCGAGCTCCAAGCGAACAAGCCCAGTAGGTTCTGGACACAGGTCGCTTGAGCGAGCCCCAAGCGAGCTTCAAGGGAGCGAGTCCAGAAGCTCCTGGAAGCTGGTCGCTTAAGCGAGCAACCTTTCGCTTAAGCGAGCAGCACCCTGTTCAACAATTATTCGTTTTTGGTTTCGTACACTTGGGGACCAATCCAGGCTTTCTAAAATGTTTCTTTTGACTTGTTTAATCACTGTTTATACATCTAATCCTACTGGAACATCATTTGAAATCAAATTGGACATGATTTTATGATTTTATGAAATGAACTTAACTTTTGGAAAATGTCCAGGAACGCCGATTTTTCCGAAACTTGTTTTTCTCAAGTGAATGATGTAGGGTTAAGTATGTATATTGTTTATGTGATTACTAAAAATGGTCTTGATTTATTTCATTGAGAGTTAAATTGTTTTGCTTTGAAAATGGATTATATTTGGAAAAGTGGCATTATGAGATGAACTTTGTGATTTGTGAGATTTCATAGTAATTGGCCGGTGAAACGCTCCTGTACGTACACCTACATTCATATGTGATTAGTGTGCATACATAGTTGAGGCAATTGAGTTGTTTTTCTTAGTTTTGGTTCAATAGCCTTAATTGTTTAAAGTTATGAAATATATTATACGAACTTGGTTGAAAATATTCATTGGACCTGATTACCTTGTAAATCCTTTATGAATAGGTTGTTATGAATAAATAAATATGTATGAATGATTGATGGGTGTTGAATATGATGTTTATCATAATGTGGGGTATTTTCTCCTTTATTTGAATTGTGAGAATTATATGAAGTTGTTGAACTACTATGGTGATGTTGTTGGCGTTTATATATGTTATGTGCATATATGTTGTTGGTGAATTTTCTTACATGCTATTGGTGTTGAACTTTTGGTGAAAGCATGTACTCTTATAGCCGTTGAAATTGTGGTGAATATATGCATAGTTGATTGAGTCATATGTTCATGCATCACATGTTGAGTCGGATGTTTACATCCATATTGTCGTTGACCGAATACTTGTATCCATATAGCTGTTGAAGTTATAGCCGTTGACAATGATGTTTAGTTGGCATTAGGGGTGACGACCTCGAAGGTGATTTGGTACCACACGTGTTTAGAGTCGGTCTAGGTGTAACGCCCTAGTTGTTATTTAATTTTTTTGGTTGATTTTAAGTATGTTATATGATTTAAAATGATTTATGTGATTATTTGGTGTGTTGTATTATAGTTATTTTATTATTTAATAGAAATAAGTAAGAAAATAGAATTTATGGAGTTTTTGGGGGTTACATATTAATTATAGGAATTAAGGGGAGTTAAGTGAAATGAAAGGAGTTAAGGAATATTGGGAGAATAGGAAAAGGAGAGTCAGTAAACATTTTCACGTGCAATAGAGAAAACCAGAGTTTTAGGAAAAAGGGAGAGAAGCCAAGAACAAGGTAGAAGAGCCAAGGGAGAGCTTGATTTCTGTAGAGTTTGATTCATCTGTAATTCAGGTAAGGGTGAGGCTATCTCTCAATAATAGTATTGTTATAATTCTGATTTTGATCTTAACATGATGTTAGTGAGAATTGAGAGAATGAAGGTTAGGCTTTTGAAGAATATGAACAATTGTTGAGAAACAAGATGAATTGCTGTTTGATGTTGTTGTTTTGTGTACTTTGTTGTGCATTGTTGCATATTGAACCCATAAACATCTGTTAGAACACGTTTTGGGTAATCAGGGGTTGAAAATTGGGTTTTGGTTGAGATAGGGTTAGGAAACCCGTAGAGCTTTTTCCTACCCAGATGATCGCACGCTCAAGCGTCCACTTGCACGCTCAAGCGAGCATTCAAACTTGTGCCCAGATTTTGAAATTGATCGCACGCTCAAGCGAACTTCAAGCGACCTCCAAGTGTGCACTTTCCCAACTTTCGACATTGTCGCACGCTCAAGCGTGCTGGGTCCTGTACAACATCCCCTGTTTTGCGTTCTTGCATGAAAGTTGTAGACATGAAAGTTGTAGACAATTGAGTTATCCTTCCAATGGCTTTGGATTGACTTGAAAATGTTTTATGGATTTTGAGTTATGATGAAAATACTCCAAGTGGGTCTTGAGGAAAACTTTAAGAAAACATAGCGTAACTTATTCCAAGTTAGTCCAAAACCTATGGTTAGTTCCCAAACTTCAAACTTAAGTATTAGAGGTTAAATTGAGGTGTTTTATGAGTACTTAACTTATGTATTGTTTAATCAAATTTGATTTCCTTTTGAAAAATGTTTTCTTGATTTATTTAACCTTGTTTATGAAGTGAATATTATAAATGAAAGTATAACTATGTGAATATATGTATATGTATATATGTAATTATATATGCCATACCGTTGATTTCCGTTGTTGTTGTCGTTGTGTCGTTGTTGTCCAAGTTGGGGAGTGTGTCATAAATGATTTAGGCACAGTTGTTGTTGCGTTGTATGCAGATATACACATTGAGTCATTCATACTCATGCATTGTTGAGGGCTCATGCCCTGGAATGTTAATCATTCAACCGTTGAGGGCTTATGCCCTGGAATGCTAGTTCATTCAAATGTTGAGGGCTTATGCCCTGGGATGCTTTAACCATCGAAAAACTGTTGAGGGCTCATGCCCTGGAATGCCTTGTCATTCAAACGCGTAAAATGGTACCACATGCATATTGCATTAGTTGTTGTCGTTGGAGCATTGTCGTAGTCGTTGTTGTTGGTTGTCGTCGTTGTGTCATTGCATGGTCAATGTCGTCGGTTAAGCTGTTGTTGTGTTGTTGTTGTTGGATGAATTGAATATGTTGTTATCCATGATATATATTTATATATTGAAGTATTTTGCTGAATATAGGGTGTTAGATTCAATTGATGGATTATAATTCTATTATTATTGTTTGAGAATCTCACCCCTTCTGCTTGAAAATGTTGCTCTTCGTATGGGTAACTTGCAGGTAATGAAGACTAGTAGGACGTCTGGCTCAAGTGTCTTAGGGCTTTGATACGTAACGGGATGGGGGAAATGTTGTTGTGTCTTTCATTCCTTTATGTATCAAATTTTGAAACAATGTTGTTGGAGTTTATTTCTGTTGAGTAATATTTAATTTTGTTGAGGCCTTTGTGCTAAGAATTGTTGGAAGTTGATATTAATTTAAAAGAATTTTCCGCTGCAGTTTTTATGAGATTAATTGTTGTTGAAATAAATAGTATATTTTCTATTTATGAATTTATGAAAAGCAGTGTAATACTCCGTTTGTGATTTACTCTGAATTATTTATTATTTGAATATTACGTTGTGGGGATAACGGGGTGTTACACTAGGCACATTGCATATTTAGGAGGAGTAATAATTGTTTATGTGCTCGATGTGAATTACGTGTTGGTGTTGTTGTGTGCTTGGTGATTAGTTGCAATTGATGAATCTTATACTTGTGCAAATATTGTTGATGATAATTTATGACGATGCTCATTTATGAACGATGAAATATTATGTGTATTTAATCCTGTTTATCTTTTCGATTATGATTGATGTGAAGCTAACCCCTAGTGGTTTGTGGTGGACCGCCTGCCTATTTGTATGAATGGGTAGACGACGTGCATGATTAGTTGATTTGCATTGCTTGGTGAGTTCCTTGAGGATAGCAGGAGCTTCCTCCGTTTATTTCGCTTTCGTGTCTTAGATAGGCCCTGATCTAGGACGGTGTTTCCTTTTATGTTGCTTGGATTATCTTTATGTTGTTGAGATTTGCCCTCATGTTGGGATTTGAGTATTATACTATTTGGATGTATTTATGAGATAATGACATTGCTACTTGAGGTGTATTTGGATGTAATTTTATGCATATCTATTGTGGACCATTCGAAGACGTGACGTCTATTTCTTAATCATTTATTATAATGCGTGATTTATCGCTTTAATAGAAATATGACGTTACAAAGAGATTAGGTTAAGTATAGCAAGACGGGTTAACGATTGTTCCTTTCCAAAAAAACAACATATAATTAGGAACATAATTTTATTTTACTTTAGATAAACATTAAATGCAAAAGTGTGGAGGGAAAAATTAGGTTAAGTATAGTGAGACGGGTTAACATTTATAAGTAAGAGATTTAAAAAAAAACATATAATTAGGAACATAATTTCATTTTACTTTAGATAAACATTAAATGCAAATGTGTGGGGGAAAAATTAATTTAAAATTAGGTTGAGTATAGCGAGACGGATTAACATTTATAAGTAACGTAACATAATAGATTAAGTATAGCGAGACGGGTTAAGATTTATAAGTAAGAAATTAGGTTATGTATAGCGAGACGGGTTAACGGTTATTCCTTTCCAAAAAAATAGCTTATAATTAGGAACATAATTTTAGTTTACTTTAGATAAACATTAAATGAAAAAGTGTGGAGGGAAAAATTAGGTTAAAATTAGAGATGACATTTTGCATAAATTAAATGAGTAAAGTCACGCAAAAAAATTAGGTTAAATCTAGGGTTAACACTACGTCATGGGTTAACTTTTAGAAATAAGAGATAAGAGATGTCATTTTGCATAAATTAAATCTAGGGTTAATATAGTAAAGTCACGCAAAAAAATTTAGGTTAAATCTAGGGTTAATACTGCGTCACGGGTTAATTTTTAGAAATAAGAGATAAGAGATGACATTTTGCATAAATTAAATCTAGGGTTAATATAGTAAAGTCACGCAAAAAAATTTAGGTTAAATCTAGGGTTAATACTGCGTCACGGGTTAACTTTTAGAAATAAGAGATAAGAGATGACATTTTGCATAAATTAAATCTAGGGTTAATATAGTAAAATCACGCGAAAAAATTACGTTAAATCTAGGGTTAATATAGTAAACTCAATTGATATTTATGATGTTCTATAACTGTAAAAATAAGCCTTGGCGAATATTTGTTTCATTACAGTAGCAAAAACGATTTTTTATTTTTTTTAATAATTTGATTTACTGTCAAGCTCGCTAAGCGAGCAAAAGCTTTAAGCGAGAGAACTGATAAACCCATTGTCCTAAGGTTTTGGATAAAAGTGTGGTGTCTCTCTCGGTTATGTGGTCGCTCATGCCTAATATGGGTGGTACCCGAGACTCCTCTCAAGACCTAACATAACATTGGGTTATGTGAGGTTCAGCCAGATGAAGCTCATGAGCGACGGCGACGTGAGAACCATGTTATGGACCTTTGGTCAGTACATTACTGAAGGACCGATTGAGTTGGACGTTTCGTTGGTATGATCTGTTGAACAAATTCAGACAAGTTTGATCCGAACCAGGAACTACGAAGACATCAGGGCGCACCAAATGAAGACATTAGTTTAGCTGATCCATGATCGATTATGTTTTGGTGTGTAGTGGTTGGGAGTGGTGACTGCATTAGCAGATGCACGCATTTGCTCTTGCTGTCTTTGGTGTTCGGTTTTGTCATCTAGAATAATTGCTGGTGCTGGTTTTTGTTGTTAGTTTTGGGAGCTGTTTTTTCTGTTTTCTACTGGTGTGTAGCTGTTCTATTTTTTGTTTCAGCTCGCTTTGATCCATTTGTATTCCGCCTGTTGTCCTTTAGGTACTGCTTGTCTCAGGGCTGTTTTGATTATATATGTTGTTTAATTAAAAAGAAAACATATATGCGCGCACACACACTTTCAAGAATGTTCAAATTCAAACCAATTAAAAAAAAATTGTCACTTAATCCAATGGACTGCACCCACATTAGACAAAAGCAACCACACAAGTGACATATACACCATACTTTTATCGAAAACCCTAGGACAACATATTATAATTTGCTCAACTTCTACTTCTCTATCTGATTCGTGATTTCTAACTCACACTTTCTACACAACATGTTATAGGATGCATTTGAAAGTCATTTTGTGAAAAACACTTGAATCAAATTTTTGATAATTTTTCCAAAACAAAACCAACCCAAATAAAATGCATAAGTGTATTTACATATTTTGTTATTAATATAAAATATTGAATTAATATTAATTTTTAGAATATATTTTTTTCTAAGTAATAGTTGATGGTTTAAAAACCTATATATTTACTACTTCGAATGATTCAAATTTAATCAATCATTTTATAATATTAATTTCTAAAATATTTTATATTATATTTTGTTTTTGAAGTAATTATAAGATATTTTCTACCAACCTATTTATTTATCGACTTTGTGTAAAATTAATAAAAAAAATTACACATGTATTTTGAATATAAAAAAGACCTCTCCAAGCGACATTGCCCATATAGTAGTTATTAATGTGCTCAACCAGTCATTTATATACAGAAAATATAAGACCGTTCCAAATTTGAGTTAAAAAAAAAAAACACTCTCAGTAAGCATTAAACTTGCAAAGGAGCACATATAGTAGTTATTAAACACTCATTATGTTTTAATTTTTTTGAGAATTTACTTAATCATACTATATCCTAGAAAATAAAAATAATAAAAGTTGACACCATTTCATGACAATTTCTATATATTCCAATGGACACAACTTTTCAACTAAAAAAAAATAATGACCGTCTCATATTTAGATTTTATCCTATAAAAGATATTCAAAACCAAACTAAAGTCACACATTTGTGAACTCTCCAAAATCTCTTTCTCTTGCTTTCTGAAGTTTTAATCTTTGTGTGTGTTTTTCAATCTGAGATGTGGTGATTTCTACAAAGAGAAATTATAACATGGGTGGGTATACGTATTAGAATAACATATTTCTTTTTGCGGCAAAAAAAGGATTTTCCTGCTACTTGCAAAAATCCAAGTGATGGAAAGCCTTGTGTGTTGAAATTTTGCCACAATTGCCTCAAGACTAGGTTTGATTCACCATTTTTTTTTATTACTTTTTGATTTGATTTTCAGTATTATTCTATTCTTACCGTGTTCTTGTAATTTTGTGTTGAATTTAGATATGGGGAAAAGATAGAAGAGGTATATATTTTGAATGACTGGATGTGCCCAAGGTGCCGAGGCATTTGCAACTGCAGTGTTTGCAGGTGAGTTCTTGTTTGAGTATGTTTTTTTTTTTTTTTTTTTTTATATCGGTGTTGTCGTTTTCCTTTTTTACCATTTTGTGTGTTGTTTCTGAAATTTGAGTGCCCTTGTAGGAAAAATAATGATCAAGAACTTACAGATCAATCTCGGCAAACTGAGAAGCGAAAATCCCAAGGTGGAAATAAAGGTCTCAAAACATATCCTAAGAAAACCAAAAAAGCGAGACGGGAAGAATTGCAGGTGTTGTCGTGGTCAGCCATGTTGGTTTAGAGTACCCAAGGTTGGAATGATTGCTGCGAATGATGGAGTTCTACTAAGAAACCATATTCCGTGTATCCTTAGGAAACACTTCAATGAGGTTGAGTTTCAAACTGCTGCAGGACAGATGATAGATTTGACCACCACACTGGAAGGAGAAAAAGACTGCGTATTATTCATTTTACCTTCCAGTTGCATGTGCATTACTAATGGCTGGTGAAAATCTGGATAACCATGTTGATGTGAAGAACATTCTTGTTAAGATGGGAACATATTGATTATTTGGATTGCTTTGGTGATAGGCACAGATATTGAAGACTTTAAGTGCTCTTGGTTAGTTGTGAAAGCATTGGAACTTTGCAATAGTCAAGACCCTCTATAATGAGAGTGTGAGCTATGAGAAGCTTGTAACCTCCATAGAGCTCATCCCAGCAATGCAGTTCAAGCAGTATTGAAGTCCTTTTTGGCTAAAATTTACAAGAGGCAGAAGTAAATTTCCCTTGTAAGACAAAGACCAACATTGTTTGAAGATGCAATAGGAGCTAGCTAGATTCTTGTTTTCTGTGTGGAGCTGAATTTTTCAAACACAAATTTCTTACCATCTCTTGTTGTACTTTATTTTGTAAACTGTCTTGTGTTACTGTTATTTTATTGTTAATAACTTTTTCCTTCTGGAAAAAAAAAAAGAAAACAAAAGTAGAGGAGATTCATGGGCAGATGGATGATCCCGAGGCTTGGGGTGCAAATGATTATTTCTTTGATCCAACAATCCGTTTATATTGGATTTTAAGAAAATGGGTCAAAGACATTGGGATAAGAACACCGTAAATTCCCATATGGACATAGAACAACTTCGAAAAGTCGGAAATTATGTTCGAAGATTTCAATCTCTCTACTTTGTTGATTTGGAAATTATTAAGTTAGAATTAGAAAACCTTTTGTATTAACCTTGTGATCATATTACATCCTCATGTATAAAGATTATTTTTGAATTATTCTTCTATATTTTGGGCTAACAAATATAATGATTGTTTTAGCTAACAAATTACTCTCTGATGATTGTTTGGACGATTAAAAAATTTAAGTGTAGGGATTTTTCTGATCGGAAGTTGCTGGTAGTTCATTTTGTTCTTAAACAAAAGCATAATGGCAATGCCATGGTGCAAAAGATACTTTATGGCGAATCCAATATTTTCAAAGAGCCTTGGAATCTGCCACAAACAACTTCAAAACAAATGCAGGATATTTCCTTGTCTTGCATTTGATGTTGAAATGTTCTACTTCTACATTTATTTATACCAAACAGTACAATCTACTGATATATCAGACCTTGTTAAATCCAGTTAGAGCATCTCCAACAAGGTTTTCATAATTGAGTTTCAAACACTAAATAACCGTTCCATAAAATCTATTTTAATTGGAGCACATCTATTTGATGTGTTAATCCGACTCCCATAAAAAAATTGACCTCAGCTTCTTTGCAATCAACCAACAAAAGAATTAATTATGCTATCATTGGAGTAAAAAAATTATGGGTTGTATGAATGAGACGCTCTTAAAACCTCAACCTTGAAGGCATGTTTCTTAATCTTTAGCCAAAAACATATCTTACATATCTTTGATTAATTGGTAATTGAATGTTCTTTACTAGCATTAAATTAAATTGAATTAAGTTCTTCATACATAATGTTGTTGTTACAGCCAAAGTAAATTTGTTTACACTTAATGGAGTTAAAACCATTCATAATTGCTTTATCAAGTTTTCTCACATTTGTTACTATGAATATCAGGCTCTCAATATCCAGAATGGAGAATCTGGAGCAATTTTATGATCATTGATACATAAACAGAATTTTGTGCCTTGAAGAAAACACACTAGTTGTTGAATTCCAAATCAAACTTTTGACTCTGATAGTATCTAATTCATGAATTGAGTGAGTTTATTCCACTTGGCTTTTTTTTTTAATTGTTGGTCTCCATCGTTAACTGGTAGCAATGAAAGCAATTCATGGTCTAAAGTTATGGAGGAATTAATATCTTGTAGCTCAAATGTGGGATGAAATGGCAAAAGCTAGTAGCTCAAATGGGGCTAGCCATTCAATCTCGGAAACCAATCATGAACTTCTTTCGAAGATGAAAACTGAAGCAGCTAAAACTCATACCGAGCTTATTGAGGCAAAGAGCGCAATTCGTAAACGTATGCTCTGACGTTTGAGTCGTTTTATATGTTCCAGCAATCGGTCAACTTCATGCTTAAACTTTTTCAACCCTATTCTCTCAATAATATTTAGGTCATCGTGTTTAACAAAGAAGACTATCTAAGTTCTCAAATAATAAATAACATGGCTTAGGCAGAAACACTAACATCTGCAAATATCACAAACATTATTTGTCGGTATTTCATATGCCTTAGACTTGCATCATAGACTTGAACAATTATAATTGCATGATAAATTGATCTTCAATGCCATTATCATTTTAGGTCTTGTTTATATTCCCAAAAAATTTCCTTTACTTACTCAAATCTTATGACTATTAATTTGTTTAAATGCAGTTGGTTTAAAGATGTTATTGTTGCATGAGAACTTACGTTTTTAACATTCAAACTAAACTTAAATTGGTAAACAAACATACATATTTTTTTTTTTTGCCATTGTAATGGTTGATATTTTTTATTTTTCTTTTTATATTGTAGGGAAAAAATATTTGGATGCTGTCAGAACTGAGCCTGAATTCTTTGATTGTAATGGTCAAGCATTTTCTAATTGGAAGAGTTATAATGATGATTATGCTCTTCTAATGCAAGGTAATTCTCAAAACAAGTCAGCTTAATTTTCATAAGTTATTCCATTTAGGTTTGGTCTTTTGCTAGTTTTCTAAATGATAGCAACGTACAGATATCACTTTAAAGCTTGATGATGCTCCTATTTCTGCAGATGAAAAGTGGTTTATATGCTCCTGAGCAGAAGGATGATATTGATATGCTCCTGAGCTATTTTATTTAATTTGTAACTTGTTAACAAAGTTGGTCAGAGTGTAAAATGACCTTTTTCACATTGGTTTTTTTTTTCCGCCTTGATTATAGGCTAAAGACAGAACTGATGCGATATAAAAAGAATTCAAAATCATAGCCACGACAAAGCAGGCAATTATGAAGATCTCAATCTCTCTACTTGTAGGGATTATTCTTATCGTGAGTTGCCATGGTGCAAAATCTACTTTCTGTGACTACCTAGATTATAACAATTTCATGTATTTTATCAGTATCTTTTTTAATCTAATTTCATTTATTTTGTAATTGTTTGGTATAATAATGCCTAATTGTAAACTTGTACAACTGGGATTAGAAAGAAACAAAATCGGGGAATCCAATATTAATCTTCATAGAATATGCTTTATGGCACTTAATATTTGTTGTGAAAGTGACTCAAAATTAGAGAAATTAAAGATTGTTGAATCTGTCAAAATCGCGGCCCGAATGGTGTTGTCCAGGGGCCGAATTTTGCCTGTTTTTTGGAGACTTTGAATCGACATTTTTCGAGGCCCGAATGGTCAAAATTGGCGCCCGAACTGTCGTTACAGCATAAAAATAAAAGGTATTCTTATGGGCCAGATTTGTTCCAGTTTTTCGAGGGATCGCTTTTACTATAAATATAGACCTTGTATCAGATGTAAACCTTGAGATAGAGGTGGCTGAAACAAGGGTTTAGAAGGCAACAAAAAAACTAGGGTTTGTATAGAGTTTGCTCTTGGCAACAAACACTATGGTTGGGGTTGATTCAGTTTGGAAACACCATTAGGATTGAGTCTATTGGTCATGCGAAGAGATTGGGACTTTGGGTAAAATTATACGGGAGACTTGTTCTTGTAACCCATTGATATCATTTTTGTAAAGTTACTCATCATTATAGGCTGCTTTCTTCCCGAGACTAGGTCAGTTTTGGACCGAACTGGGTAAACAAGTTTCATGTGTTCTCTCTTTCTTTTCTCTCGATGTTTTCTACTTTTGCTTGTGTTTATAACTTCCATACACTTTGTTTTGGTTGCTTGATTATTACTTGCTCCACACATCAAGTATTTTAATATTGGTATGATTTTCATCGAATTCACAAAAATATTTTCAATGAGCCTTGGTATCTGCCACAAACAACTTCAAGACAAATGCAGAATATTTCCTAGTCTTGCATTTCATGTTATAACGTTGCGCATATTTATTTAAATCAGACCTTGTTAAATCCAGTTAGAGCATCTCCAACAAGGTTTTCATAATTGAGCACCTCCTTCTTAAATAACTGTTCCACAAAATATGTTTTAATTGGAGAACATCTATTTGATGTGTTAATCCGACTTCCATAAAAAATTGTAGAATACCTTATTTAAGCTATTGTTTCTTACAAATATATAATTAAGTATGCTATCATACCTTATCACTTGCTTAAATATGTGTCATTGGAGTAAAAATATTATGGGTTGTATAAATGTGGTGTACCACAGTGGAGATGCTCTTAAAACCTCAGCCTTGAAGGCATGTTTCTTAATCTTTAGCCAAAAACATATCTTACTTATCGATCACTATGTTATGGACCAATTTAAAATTATGATTAAATAGTAATTGAATATTCTTTACTAGCATTAAATTAAATTGAATTAAGTTCTTCATACATAATGTTGTTATTACAACCAAAATATATTTGTCTACACTTAATGAAGTTAAAACCATTCATAATTGCTTTATCTAGTTCTCTCACATTTGTTCCTATCCAGAACGGAGAACTTGAAGCAATTTTATGATCATTGATACATAAACAGAATTTGTGCCTTGAAGAAAACACACAACACACTAGTTGTTGTTTCATTTTTGAAGGGAGAGATGGATTCATTTTGGATCACTTTGTCGTAGGTCTCCATCGTTAATTGGTAGCAATGGAAACAATTCATGGTTGAAAGTTCTAAAAGAATTCTCCATAGATTGGCTTAATGAAGGCATCAGTGGATATTATGATATGAATTCATGTAAAAAACTATTCCTTCTCAATTTTATATGTGATGAAGCTCTCTGCACAATGTAAGTATTTCAAGTTCACACATACAATTTTTGACCCAAAATAATCCTTCTAACTCGTTTTTTTCTTTCCTTTTTATTAAAATAAGTAATTTTCACGTCTATTTCGTTTTTTATTTTGTGATTTCATCGTCTTTGAACGACGCTGGTTTGTTCCTCGTCTTTGTACGGCGTTGTTTGTCTTTCTTATTTAGTTTAGGTATTTGTTTGGTTCAGATTGTCAATTCAGCTTCAATGTCTAACGCATATATACAAACAATTACTTTGTCATAGTCCACGTTGCAGAACCGGAGACATGAGTATTCCGAAGAGTTTAATATAATATGAGTAGGCTTTTGTACTTTGTCGTTTATGCTATTAACATGGATGTTGTGAGTTTGTTCGCAAAATCATCCTTTTTGTTTTTTGCTAATTTGCATTGCATCGATGTGCTCTATCAATCTGGATGAATAAATATAATTTATTTTTATCAAAATAATAATAATAAATTAAAATCTTCCTCTCAAAATAAAAGATTAAATTAAGACATTCTTTAGAAATCTCGATATATATAAGATCATTAAAAGTTACGATATCTTGAAATGAAGAGATATAGTAGTTTTGTTTTTGGTACAAAACAATTCTAGTAGTTATTAAAGTCTCAATATTTTTTTACTTTTTTTGTGGATATCACATAGTCATACTTCTATTTATATTATATCCTAGAAAATAAAAATAATAAAAGTTGGCCATTTAATCACAACTTCTATTTATTCCAATAGACACAACTTTTCAACCATAAAAATATGACCCTTTTATCTTTAAAAATTAGCCTATAAAAAATATCCAAAACCAAACCAAATTCACACATTTGTGATCTCTCAAAAATCTCTTTCTCATACTTTTTTATTTCTTGCTTCTGTTGCGCTGTGCAAGTTTAGTCAAAAAAAAAATATATGCTATTCTAGTTCAATCAATTCCTTTCAAGACTAACAATAACATTGTATTATGTCAAAAAAAAAATTATGCTGTTCTAGAATCTGGGACAAATCTAAAACTTTCTTTTTAGTGTGGCTAAAATTATAATGTTAAAAAAAATTATCTATGAAATAAAAGACTATATTATTTCACCAAATATAATAGTTTTATTTTGGGTTAGTTTTACCAATACTATTATAAGCCCAATAGTTTTTTTTTATCAATGTTTTTAAAGCCCAACTAATTACAGCCCAATACCCTCAAGTCTAATAGCATCTTAAGTTCTTAACCCTAATTCCCAACCAACGCAGCACTAACGCCGTTTCCTTTGTGTTTCTTCTTCTCTGTTACATTTCTTTCTTATTCTTCTTATTTCTTTCTGAACCTTTATGCTTCTTCACTATTGAGTCTCCAATCACTTAATTTTTCTACCCTATAACACATTTTTCCTCTTTCAATACATAATAAGACAAATCTGGTGCGATTCTGAGCATTCACCATGAACATCCTTGATATGTAAAAAAGATTTGAGAAAAATAATGTCTGGATATAGCCACACTATTCCCTATGGTGGATCCGCCCATGGTGCTAGTGGAGAGGCACATGTAAGTACTAGTCACCAGATTGATTGCTAAATTTCGAGTCTATGGTAGTTTATTATTTCCTCATTTGTTTTATGATTTCCTCCTTTGCTAAGTATCGTAAAAAGTACCAGATGATAAACATATATATATATATATATATATATATATATATATATATATGCATAATTTATATTTCTTTGTTGATTTCTTATCATATCCCATGTTTGTTTTTTATCCTCACAGGTTCATATTATGGAGTAATTTTTAATGAGCTTCAACTTAATATACTCAGAGCATACAAAATTGTGTGGTAGAAAGGTAAATATTTAGGTTTCTTGTTTGACTAATTTAAGATTCAATTTTTATTATTCATTCATATAACAAATTATAATTTTAGGAATACAAATATCTTAAGTGAATTTTAGTTATTCAAATAAATCATCTTCACAGTTATACATGAGAATACATTGTTTATGGTGAATAAGTGGCTAGAAATTCGCGTTTTAAGGTGAATAAGTCGGAGTCTGAAGTTAGAACCTCTGCCCCTACATTTTCTTAAATAAGGCAAACAAGAAAACTAAAATTGTTCCGACACCTTTGAAAGCTTATTTCTTTGTAATATATAATTAATAATTATAATAAAATAACCCATTGATAATAAACAATTAATAAATCTTTTCAAAAAATAAAATAAAATAAACAATTAATAAATAAATATTAATTCCACTCATAAAATAATAAGAAATAAATATACCATTTGCCTAATAATTAGATAATAACTAATATAATACTCTTTTTTGATAGTAAATCAAAAGATAAAAATATAATATTCAGAAATATAATATAATATTTAGTGAGTAAAGATTTAATATTAATAAATATAATATAGCAAAATATCTTTCCGAATTACTAAAAAGATAAAGAATAGTTCGGATTATTTTGATTCTGCAACTGTAATCAATTCAATTTTATTTAGATTTTAATTCAAGTCTATTGGCAGTTCATTATCTCTTGGCTCTTTGAAATAAGTCATTCAACATGTTACCCTAGGTAGAATGTGAAAGGAGTTTGTGAACGGATCGCCCAAGAGATGGTGATAAAGTTTCTTTAGCAAGAAAAGGGGAGTGACCAAAGAATTAAGATTAAGCAAAAAAAAGAGATAGAAAACCCAGGACCAAAGTGTTTTTTTGTTATTAGCGTCTAGGCCGAAAAACTCGTGGCTAAGGTCCATGCACACTAGTTCAACGCGCTCACGTAAAACACACAAACTGAACTAGCAATATTAGGGTTTTAGTTTTTAAGATGGTACAGACTAAAGGAAGAAGTTTTCTTCAATGATAGAAAGGCTTAATAAGTGCATCTCTAGTACACTGAACTTAAATCTTCTAAATTTTTGGCACGTTTTTACGAACATTATTATTTATTATATTTTCATAAGTAGTTAAGATTTACAACTAGGACTTTTCCCATACCATACATGAAAACATTTAAAAAAACCAAACAAAGATAGTAAGCATAGATAGGAGTCTATCCCCAGTAAGCATCCAAAGTAGATCTCAACTAAAAAAGACAAAGAACACCATACATTAAAACACACAACTTTGCGTCTACAAACATTAATTTAAATTTTCTTGAAAGAGTCGACGGACCCTTTATGAAGCTTACACACACATAGACAAAGCAACTACACAACTAAACATAATATTACAACAAAGTAAACAAACAACATATCCAGTTAAAATAAAATCAAAAACAAAGGACTTTTTAGTCCCAAGTCTTCTGTGGATGATGCAGGCTATAACAGCTCGATTTTCAAAGAGGGAGTTCATTTTTTTCATTTTAAAATAACTCAAAGCCATGCCGTAAAGGATTCACGATTGTTTTTAATTTAAAATCAAAGTAAGTAAATCATTTTGGAAGCATTTCCCATATTACGATCTGAATCAATGCCATATTTCTTAATACCAATTCTAAGCAATGAGCTTTCAATATCCAATCATACACTACAAAGACATAAAATAGTGTGTGAGCATTAATTTATCATGGTAGTATCATTTACAATGGTGAAAAAACAAAAGTAGAGAAAATATGATAAACCAATTGTATTATATGTTTGTGTTTGTGAATCGTAAAAATCACCATATCATAAACATATATATTTATGCATAATTTATATTTCTTTGTTGATTTTATATCGTATTCTGTGTTTGTGTTTATTTGTCACGAGTTCAGATTATGGAGTAATTTGTAATGAGTTTCAATATAATATACTTGGAGGATACAAAATTGTGTGGTAGAAAGGCAAATATTTAGGTTTCTTGTCCAACTAAATTAAGATTCAATTTTTTTTTATGCATTCTTATAACAAATTTAATTATAATTTTATGAATACAAATATTTTAACTGAATTTTGTGTTTGTCTAATGAGCTTCAATAAAATATACTTGGAGCATATACAAAATTGTGTGGTAGAAAGGTAAATATTTAGGTTTCTTGTCCAACTAATTTAAGATTCACTTTTTTTGTATGCATTCGTATAACAAATTATAATTTTAGGAATACAACTTTTTTTCTTCATCAAAGCTGCAAATTTGGCCTTTGTAGGAATTAGATCCGTCATCACTTCTTCGATGCAAGAATGGACTTCGACCTAACCATGCCATATTTTGAGGAGGAGGAGGACTTAAGTTCGGATACTGAAAGTTAGGTTTTATCACTGATTTAGTAGTATCGTTCTGAATGAGTGATGAAACCTGACTTTCAGTGTTTGAACTCAAGTTTTCCTCTTCCTCAAAATATGGCATGTGTAGGTCGAAGTCCCTTCTTGCTTCAAAGAAGTGATGATGGATCTAATTCCTACAAAGGCCAAATATGCAGCTTTGATGACAATACAATATTTTTTATGACAATTAAAACAACTGAGGAATCAAATACAATAGTTAAAATGAATTAATAATTTATAGCCACTAAGATATTTGACAAAAAAAATATAATTAACAAATGAATTTATGAGAAAAAATATGAAGAAATTTATCATAATTTTTTTAGGTGAACTTGACAAATATTGAAAGACTTATTTTTTTCTTTCTAAATTGAACTGTCTAAATTAATATTTTGTACACATATACTTAGAGATTGAAATATATTTAAGCACATGCTAAAGAAACTTGATTATTTAAAAACTGTATCATGCAATTTTGATGTGCGTTTTAAGTAAATTTAAACAAGAAATTAAGTCATAAAATAGAGGCATTTTACATTATAAAAAACAGAGCATTGTAGGATGATCGCCGCATTTTGGTGTTTTGAAAAAAAATGTCATAAAAATGTTTTTCAACCTAGGTTGAAAAACATTTTTATGAAAATCTAATATGTGTGAGATTTGTTGTGATAAAAATCTCCTCTGCGCTTAGTTTGTGTGATATTCGTTGTCCAAATATTTGAAGCTTAGCAGAAGAATTGAGCTGAAGTTGTGTCAAGAGTTCACAGTAATTAACAATGAGTTCCATTAGATTTGAACCCATCATTCAGTAGTATGAACTTGTGTGAAGTGAGGATTTGACAATTTAGATTAGTAAATATTAGTTCCCCATATGTTAATGCATGTGATTGTGCGTTTAATTTTGATCTACTATATTAAATTGATGTTTATGATGTTCTACAACTATAAAAGTAAGCCCGGGAGAAAATTAGTTTCATATGTTTCGCAAAAATGAATGGTTTTTTTAAGAATTTGATGTGTGAGATACCTATTTTCTTTTTTTAGGGAGACATACCCTGTTTCTTATTTTCTTATAGCCACAATATGCCCTATGGTGGATCAGCCCATGGTGCTAGTGAACAAACACATGTAAGAACTTGTCACCAGGTTGATTGTTAAACTTCGAGTCTATGTTAATTTATCATTTCCTCTTTTTTTTACCAGTTTTGTATTAAATGTTTATGTTTGTGTATCGTAAAAATCACCATATGATAAACATATATTTATGCATAATTTGTATTTCTTTGTTGATTTTATATCGTATTCCGTGTTTGTGTTTGAAGGTCACAGGTTCAGATTATAGAGTAATTTCTAATGAGTTTCAATATAATATACTTGGAGGATACAAAATTGTGTGGTAGAAAGGTAAATATTTAGGTTTCTTGTCCAACTAATTTAATATTCAATTTTTTTGTATGCATTCGTATAACAAATTATAATTTTAGGAATACAATTTTTTTTCTTTATCAAAGCTGCATATTTGGCCTTTGCAAGAATTAGATCCATCATCACTTCTTTGATGCAAGAATGAACTTCGACCTAAACATGCCATATTTTGAGGAGGAGGAGGAGTTAAGTTCGGATATTGAAAGTCAGTTTTTATCACCGGTTTTCAGTATCCAAACTCAAGTCCTCCTCCTCAAAATATGGCACGTTTAGGTTGTAGTCCATTCATGCTTCAAAGAAATGTTGATGGATCTAGTTTCTGCAAAAGGCCAAATATGCAGCTTTGATGACAATACAATAATTTTCATGACAATTAAAATAACCGAGAAAAATCATGTTTAAATCAATTTGCTAATGTGTTTCTTTTACACATTACATTTAAAATGTTATGTAAATTATTTAGTGTGTTTTATTAAGGTATAGGATGTCTATCACATAGTATTTTTTATTTTTATTGTATACATACTTTTTAAATTATTTAGTTTGTCAAAAAGTCTGCATTAAATTAAAGTTGACCATTTATTAAGTATGTGAATTAATTTTAGTCTGTCTAAACTAAATTTTAGTATTAATTCACATACTAACTAAATGATCAACTTTAATTTAATGCATACTTTTTGACAAACTAAATAATTTAAAAAGTATACAATAAAAATAAAAATACTAATTGATAGACATCCTATACCGGTGATTTCTACAGAGAGAAATTATAACATGGGTGGGTATACGTATTAGAATAACATTTCTTTGTCCGGCAAAAAAAGGATTTTCCTGCTACTTGCAAAAATCCAAGAGATGGAAAGCCTTGTGTGTTGGAATTTTGCCACAATTGCCTCAAGACTAGGTTTGGTACACCCCTTTTTTTTTATTACTTTTTGATTTTTTTTCAGTATTATTCTATTCTTACTGTGTTCTTGTAATTTTGTGTTGAATTTAGATATGGGGAAAAGATAGAATAGGTATATATTTTGAATTACTGGGTGTGCCCAAGGTGCCGAGGCATTTGCAACTGCAATGTTTGCAGGTGAGTTCTTGTTTGAGTATGTTTTTTTATTTCGGTGTTCTCGATTTCCTTTTGTACCATTTGAGTGCCTGTGTAGGAAAAAAAATGATCAAGAACCTACAGATCTATCTGGGCAAGCTGAGAAGCGAAAATCCCAAGGTGGAAATAAAGGTTTCAAAACATATCTTAAGAAAACCAAAAAAGCGAGACGGGAAAAGTTGCAGGAAGTATGCAATGACAGCAATGTTGAGCAGCATCACCCCTATTTATTCTCCTCCATTCCTCTATTTATTCTCCTAATAATGCAATTTTAGGAAGAAAAAAAAACACTATTTCTTTCCATCCTCTTTCGTTCTCTCTCATTTCCATCAATGGCAGATCTCAAGTCCACATTCTTGAATGTGTACTCCGTTCTCAAATCTGAGCTTCTCCATGACTCTCATCAATAGGTTGATAGGATGCTGGACTACAATGTGCCTGGAGGAAAGCTAAACCGTGGACTGTCGGTTATTGACAGCTACCGATTGTTAAAAGAAGGACAGGCATTAAATGATGACGAAGTTTTCCAAGCAAGTGCTCTTGGTTGGTGTATTCAACGGCTTCAGGCGTATTTTCTTGTTCTTGACGACATTATGGATAACTCCCAAACACGTCGTGGTCAGCCATGTTGGTTTAGAGTACCCAAGGTTGGAATGATTGCTGCGAATGATGGAGTTCTACTAAGAAATCATATTCCGCGTATCCTTAGGAAACACTTCAAGGGAAAGCCGTATTACGTTGAACTTCTTGATTTGTTCAATGAGGTTGAGTTTCAAACTGCTGCAGGACAGATGATAGATTTGATCACCACACTGGAAGGAGAAAAAGACCTGTCCAAATACACCTTATCACTGCACCGGCGTATTGTTCAGTACAAGACTGCCTTTTATTCATTTTACCTTCCAGTTGCATGTGCATTACTAATGGCTGGTGAAAATCTGGATAGCCATGTTGATGTAATGAACATTCTTGGTTAGTTGTGAAAGCATTGGAACTTTGCAATAGTCAAGACCCTCTATAATGAGAGTGTGAGCTATGAGAAGCTTGTAACCTCCATTGAAGCTCATCCCAGCAATGCAGTTCAAGCAGTATTGAAGTCTTTTTTGGCTAAAATTTACAAGAGGCAGAAGTAGATTTCCCTTGTAAGACAAAGACCAACATTGTTTGAAGATGCAATAGGAGCTAGCTAGAGTCTTATTTTCTATGTGGAGCTGAATTTTTCAAACACAAATTTCTTACCATCTCTTTTTAGGGGGTGATTAATCTTGTTGTACTTTGTTTTGTAAACTGTCTTGTGTTACTGTTTTTTTATTGTTAATAACTTTTTCCTTCTGGAAAAAAAGAAAAGAAAACAAAAGTAGAGGAGACTCATGGGCTGATGGATGGTCCCGAGGCTTGGGGTGCAAATGATTAATTCTTTGGTCCAACAACTTTTGCTTCATATACTTTTTTACCCAATCCGTTTATATAGAACTAATTGTCCTCGGCTTCATTTCGAATCAACCAACAAAAGAATTAATTATTCTATCATATCTTATCACTTGCTTAAATATGTATCATTGGAGTAAAAATATTATGGGCTGTATAGATGTGATGTAGCACATTGGAGACGCTCTTAAAACCTCAA